>CM060932.1:909524761-910774761 GCA_030765085.1 Allium cepa
ATGCGAGTTAAGGAGGTCAACGACCTAACAGAGTCACGCGACTTAATAAAGGAATGTGACCTAAAGGCACGCGACCTAGCGACCTAAGCAGGAAACGTGACCTATGAGGGACAAGCGACTTAAGTGGGTCAACGACCTACGGAATATAGGTCACGCGACCTAACGGTTTACAAGGTCTGCGACCTAACTGGAAACGTGGTCTAGCGACCTAGTGGTTTAAAGAAGATGGGTCACGCGACCTAAGGAGATAAGGCCTAGGGACGTACGAGCTAAATGTTCAACGACCTAACAGGATGTAGGTCCAATGACCTAACAGGTAAGAAGATCGCACGACCTAAAATGCCATAGGACCTAACGACCTAAGGTCGACCTAGCGATCTAAAGCCATACGACCTAACGACCTAAGGTCATACGACCTAGCGACCCCAGGTCCGTACGACCTAGCTCCGAAGACGTTAGAAATGGTCAGAACGACCTACGACCTAAGGTCCATACGACTTACGACCTAAGGTCCATTCGACCTAAAGCCCAACGACCTAGCGACCTAAAACCAAACGACCTACGACCTAATTCTGAGTGCCGAGCGACCTAACGTTGTAGGCCATTTTAAGGTCGGAAACGAGCTATTTTGAGGCCGAGACTTTTCCACGCGAACGACCTAGCATAGGCAGAACGACCTAAGTGCAGTTTTTTCACCAAAAGCACTAAAATTTGGGGTTTTTGGCCAATTCAATCCAAACCAAATGCAAATGTACATGCAAACATGATAGGGATTCATTCCCAACAGTCCAATATAGTTATAGGCTAGAATTGTGAGATAAAAATCTCACCTTTGCACCAAATTTATGAAGAAAAGCTTGAAAGCAATGGAGAAGTAATCACAAGCTTGAATCCAATATCTTCTTCTTGAATTTGGAATTGAATGTTGGATTTGCAAGAGAATTTGAGCTTGGAATATTAATTTCCCCTTCCACTCACCATTAATGCTAAAGCATGGTTGTTAGGAAATTTATGAAGAGTGAGGAGAAAGAGAGAAGTGGGTTTGAGTTATAATGGCTAATTTAACCCAAAGCCCAAAGCGGGAAAAGTAAGTGAAATTCCACTAACTCCAAACCTATCAATGTTTATACTTAAAAAAATTGTAAATGGCATTTCGAACTCAATGGAAGTGGTCTCAAGTCCTAATTTGACCATTTGCAAAAAGTAGCTTTTCGGACCATTATCCGATTAACGACAAAATATTTAAATATAAAATCGATAAATATGCGGGTTGTTACATGACACCTTAAAAATATAAGAGCCACTGTTTTATCCCATTGGATTATCATTTTTATGGCATTTTCTAAGCAACGAGATTGTAATTGGATGTCAACATCTAATATCTATGACAAAAAGTTATCTTCTAATAAGTCCAAAGCTTTAAATTCAAGCGTTTATCATATTACCAACTATAAGTGGAAATAAAAATGCATAAGCATCAAAATATTGTTCATAGGTATATAATCAATGCATTTCATAAAATAAGAACCCAAATCTGATAGTAGTTATAGTGAAAGAAAAACATTACTGCAAAATAGTAAAAGACAACCAAATATAGTATAAAAAAGTGATTATAATTTCTTATTTACATCCTTTTGATAGCTCTAGATCCAATCTCATTAACTGCATTCATTAATTTCCTTGAAAATGCAAAAGTACCCTTGAAAATATGGGAAGACCCTTCTATGGATTGATTGGTAGAGAAGGGGTGAATTACAATCAAAGATTGTGCTGACTTTATTATGTTTGCTTTCATAATATATGCAGATTTAAGAATATGAATAGGTAGTACTAAATACCATTTATTAATTCATTACAGCTGCAATAGTGATAAACATAAATATATACCATGTATATACGTTATGTTCCTTGTCAACAATAAGAGATATAAAAAAAGAATAAATGTATGAAGTATTCATACGCATCTCCGTTGGACCATTCTCATTAATCAATTAATTTTATTTAATGATTTATTAATTGCTAATGATTAATATATGAATTAATATATATGGCTATTTATATACTGTATGCTAAACAGAGAGAGAAAATTTGTACATCACATAGCGTATGAATAATATCATGAAAAATAGAATAGTTTGACTTAGCAACTAAAAAATATGTTGTATAAGTTACAGTTATTAATAACATAATAAGTATATTTTTGTGACATGACAATAATAGGTGAAAGATTAAACATATAAAATAGTAAACATTGGAATACTTTTTTGCTGAAAGAGGAAAGATGAATGAGTTTTATATATAATATAACATAATTAATATGTGTATAAATATTAACATTCATTTTATGAAGAATCCAAAATACTCACTTGATGAGCCAAAGGAAATAAACTTGATCTATTATATTTTACCTTTTGAAAGACATGATTGGATGCATGGAAGAAGGAAAAAAATTAGAAAATAAACTTCCTATTAGAATACCTTATTTTCTATTAAAAAGAAAAAGAGTAGGAGAGTAGATATATTTCTATGTATTTATTTGGTTTAGTAAAAGCACCAAATATGTCAACAAATCTCTTCTGGAGATTTTTTTATTAGTATTATCACCACTTCTGAAGTGAACAAATTTCTACATATTTATTTGGTTTAGTAGTTAATACCATTGGTAAATTTTTTTTTAGAACTTCAGGTTCCAATTTTACTTTAAAATAAAGTCTTTGTTTAGTGCTTTAGATCCTAAGTGGTACAACTTGATTTTCATTATCAAACTTCAGGTTTGATTGCAATGGGAATTTACCATAATCTGAATTAGCTTTTCTAATAATTCAAAGCTTCACATCTCAAATTTATATGTTTGAGTTTTTATATATAAACCTTTTTTTTAGGAATGCAAACTTATATGCATAATTTTTTATTTGAGAACTTCATGTCTCTAATATTAAATAAATACAACGAAACAAGAGGATTCTTTATAATTGTATTCGAACGTGAGAATCATAATATTATTTCTCTTCGAGAAAATAGTATTTACCACATTTGTAATGTTATTTCAACATATTATTTTTATGTTATGTCTTCTAGACATATCAATCATCTTCTTCTGGAATTGCTCACTTGTTTTTTTTCCATGGCTTTATTTCAGCTTATGAAAACTTTAATCTTTCACATTTGCAAATATGAACTTTAGGTTCTTATTCTTTCATATAGACTTAATACGATCTTCTAGATACGTATTATCCTTATATTTATTTCTCTAAGAAACAGTGAAATATTTCTTCTGGAAATATAAATCTTGTGGTAAAATTATTTCTACAATTCTCATTCAAACCGTAATCCAAACAGAAAAATTTCAAAATGAAAACCTTTTTTTTTAACCAAACAATAGAATGAGATCTAAAAGTTTAGATCTACAATAAAATGAGATCTAAAATGATAAGATTAATAGAGCAAGATCTATGAGGTAATATATATATATATATATATATAATGAAATCTAGAAAATTAGATATATGATAGATAAGATCTAAAAAGAAAACTAACGGAATAAGATCTGAAATCACATTTTAGTTTATGAAACAGTTTTAGTTTCAGATCAAATTCAAAATTATCACAAAAAATGGGTATATATGAATAAAAATCAAATAAGAGATCCGATGATTAAAATATATATATATATATATATATATATATATATATATATCATTTGAACATGATAGTAAAATCTACAAGAGATCTGAAAAATCAGAATTAAAAAAAAAAGATCTACAACAAAACAAGATCTGAAATACATGGACAAGAAATAAGATGTACAAATATAATCAGGACAAGCACCTTTGTCCAAGTGGTTAATTGATTCGGCTTTGGTGCAGGATGTCACAAGTTCGAAACTTGCTTTCGAACGTTTATTTGACATGAGATATGTTGTCCCAATGATTTATTGTGTATAAAGTACCAGTTCAAAAAAAAAAAAAATATAATCAGATCCCAATAATTAGATCAATGATACAATGATATCTAAAAGAAAAAGAAAAAAAATTAATAGAATGAGATCTGAAAAATTTGATCAATTAGATCAGAAAGATAGATTACCATTTAGAAGATTTATAAGAGCTTCGTGTTGATAATGTGTTATAAACTAAAAGGAGATAAGAAGCCATTAGAAAAGAGTAGAAAATGTTATTCACACTAATATTAGTTACATAAGATTGATTAATTCAATTAGATTATATAGGCTCCTTTATCTATAAACCTTAGAGCATGAGATAAAACATATCTTATTATGTGAGACTAAATATAAAAACACAAAAGCATATTCACTTTTATATTTACATATATTATAACGTATATAACCTTTATTTTATGATTTATTTGCAAAATATATGCGCCTTGGGTTGATTTGTTGGCCAAGCCGATGCATCAAAATTTGGGTCTATATGATTTGATCCCGTTAAGAAAGGCTACATGTGAAGGGAGAAACACAAAAGGTTGCAGGTGATTAAAAGCAAAGAATCTTTAGTAGTATATAAAGCCTATTGACCCCTGTCCGTTTTCGATCTTTACGGTGCCTGTGCGATTAATCAATGGCGGCATCCGCGTTGATCGCGCTCTCATTACCCATCGTCAGTCGCGCATGTTTTCAATTCAAATGGAAGGTTTCATTTCTCCCTTCCTTCTCCTGTCGTCGCCTCCTGTTGACTACTCAAGCTCGCCTTCAGTCAAGTAATATATCAATTGATTTCCATATCAAACCTTTTTCGCATTTAGTTCCATCATATCCATAAACTATTTGTTGCAATACCTCTCTTTATTTCATCTTTCATTGATTTGTGTTCCTTTTTTGGATAATTAGAGTACTCTAAACCACTGAGAGTTCTTTTTTGCCCTATTTGGTAGTTTTGTCCTAGATGGCTGAGTTTGTTCTTGCTTGTAAAGCAAATTAAAAATCTAGAGAGACGCATTGGCCACTCATTTTCATTTACAACATTAACAAAAGGATTAAGCACACATATCATAACTTTGTAAAAAGGTATGAAACAACAATTTTGTATTAGATGACCAGATAAAGGTGCTTTGAGCATCAACATTTTGGAGTTCAGATATGCCAACAGAACTCACAGAGCTACAATGAAGTAAAAAACTAGAGATGTGGCATTGCTCATGAAATTGATTGTCTAATCTGGCATGTGTGAAACATTTCAGGAAAAAAAAAAGTTCCAAGATTCGTATTGGCTCTGTCTAATCTGGCATTTGTGAACCAAGTTAAAACAGATATTTTACAAGATTCATTGATGCATTTTGTGCTACAATCATCTCAAGAAATCGAACTTAGAAAAATTGTTTATTTTAAGGCTGATTCTATCCTTATAAGTTAGTAAACCGCAACTCAAATTGGCACCTAAGCTTTGTTAGTTTGATGGATAATTTGTCCCTTCAGACTTACCCGAATCAAATATACCAAGTGGGCAGTCAGAAGTCATTTTTTTAGGCACTGGAACAAGTGAAGGTATTCCTCGAGTTAGCTGCCTCACACATCCAACAAAGACATGTGCGGTATGGATGTGAGATCGCTTGCTAAATTGACAGTTGTCATTATGATGCGATCTTTAGAATTATTGTTCTTATTCATTCTTTATGGAAATATATTTTTAATACATCTTGAATACGCTTCATCTTAGGTTTGTTCTAAAGCAACTGAACCGGGCAACAGGAATAGAAGACGCAACACTGGCATCCTTATACGTTATGCTAACTCCATAGGGAAATATAACATTCTTGTAGATGTTGGCAAGTATGTTTCATCTTTTCTATTCTTTTCTTTCCTTGGAAAAAAAGGTTTCTCACTTTGCATGATAAGTAAAGGTGATGATCATTTTAATCGTCTTATGCAGATTCTTCTACCACAGTGCTCTTCAATGGTTTCCTGTATATGGGTGAGGTTTATTTATCACTTCTTAAATAATTTTACACACATAAAAAAAATGATCGACATGTATCAAAAGCTCGGCCTTAGAAGCCCATATCGGGATGGAAACAAGAGCAAAATGGAAGCATTAGCATAAATAGAGGAACATGACGATTGTTGCTAAATTGTTAATACGATAGCCGTAAAGCACGAATATGCAAAATTTTGAAAACATTGCGTAATATCATCATTCGCTGATATATATCACCTGATATCTTCGATATGCTACAAATGTATTATTGATTGATATCCAAACTAATATATTTTTTAGTACTATGAAGCCCGATAGCAGTATGTAAACAGCTTATCAAGATATATTAAAATTTAAACTTACGTATTAACAATTAACCCAAGGACGATGGGATTTGTTTTTTTGGAAAAATTGTCCATAGTAGCAAGAAATGGAGCAGGAACATAGGCAAAAAAAATGTAGGAACGCTACCACGGCAAAGTGTCGATAGATGAGAACATACTTTATTTTTTTTTAGTTAATATTGTTCTGATAAGTGAGGGTTGTGATAGGCTTGGCAAGCCAACATAAAATCATAATCTCTCTTATGGAAATGAAACTTGATTATATGTTGTTAGGACATAACCCTTTTAGCGACGCGCCATATCGAGGGCTTGGGTATGGTGATAAGTGAGTAAGGGCTTGGTCGCTACTAGCCATATGGCGAGCCATATCGAAGTTCAAGTATGGTGATAAATATGCAAGGGCTGAGTCGTCACTCCCTTAGCGGCACGCTATGTCGATGCTCCGATGTAGTGATAAATAAGCAAGGGTCTTCACACTTTACTCGGTGGATGCGAGAGGCAGGGAAGCTAGTCGATGAAAGTAGGATTTGGTTAGGTAGTTGGAATAAAAGATCTTTGACAGGAAAATTAAGAGAGATAGTTGATACTATGACTATGAAACGTGTAAATATCTATGCGTTCAGGAGACCAAATAGACGTACCAGAAAGCGAAGAAGGTAGAGAACACTGACTTCAAGTTATGATACATGAAAAAGAACGTAACAAAAACGAGGTAGACATCTTAATTGACAAGAACCTTAAAAGTGGAGTGGTCAACGTTAGGAGACAAGGGGACATGATCATCCTGGTCAATCTGGTAATTGGTGATATGGTTTTGAACATTATTAGTGTCTATGCCCCACAAGCGGGCCTAAGTGAAGTCATTAAGAGGAATTTGTAGTTGATACAGCTAGGGGGGATTTGAGAGAGTGCATGGTGGTTTTGGATATGAGATAGGAACCAAGAAGGAGAAAAAATATTGAATTTCACTATTTCTTATGACCTCATGATTGCGAATACTTTCTTTAAAAAGAGACAGTCATACTTAGTTACTTTCATTAATGGCCAACACTCTAACCAGATTGACTTTGTCCTTACTAGAAGAGACGACAAATGAGCTTATGTAAATTGCAAAGTCATACATGTAGAATGTGTCGTCTCACAACACAACTTTTGATATATGAGTTTCGTCTTCGAATACGTGTTCGATAGGATAAAGGAGCCAAGATTAGTCGGACGAAATAGTGGAAACTCAAAGGAGATGCCTCATGGGTGTTTAAGGATAGAGTAATGGGAGAAGAGATATGAAATATGAAAGGAGAAGTAAATGACATGTGGGATGAGATGACAACACGCATTCGAAAAGTGGCTACCGAGGTGTTTGGGATAACGAAAGTGAAGCAAAGGGGGTCAGGTGTATGAAGATCTATATCAAAAGCTAAGTACGAACGATGATGAAAAAAAGTCTATAAGATAGTTAAACTCCGCGAGAGGAAGACGAGAGACTTCAACCAAGTTAAATGCATCAAGGATGAAAATAATAAATTTTCGGTGAAGGACGATGAAATAAAAAATGGATGAAGAGGTTACTTCGACAAGCTATTCAATGAAGAATGTGGCAACACTGCGATCGAACTGTATGAATCTTTTGATGACACCAGTAGACATTTTGTTTGGAGGATTCAAGAGTCCGAGTTAAAGGAGGTGCTGAAATGGATGAAAGCTGATAAGACATTGGAGCCTGACGACATCCCCATTGAGGTGTGGAGTTGTCGTGAAGATGCAGCGATAACCTGACTAAGTTGTTCAATAATATTTTCAAATCAAATAAGATGCCAGATGAATGGAGGAAAAACATATTAGTTTCAATTTTTATGAATAAAAGAGATATTCAAAGTCGCACAAACTAAAGATGGATTAAGCTTATGAGTCATAAAATAAAGTTTTGTGAGAGATTCATTGAACATCGATTGAGAAGGATGATAAGTGTTTCAAAAAACCAATTTGATTTAATGCTTGGAAGGTCGATCACAGAGGCGATTTTCCTGATAAGACAAACTATGGAGAGGTTTAGAGAGCAAAAGAAGGATCTACACATGGTATTTATCGATTTGGAGAAAGTGTATGATAAAGTACCGAGAAAGATTATGCGGTGAGCTCTGAAGAAAAAGAGTCTCAACAAAGTACATTATCCTTATCAAGGACATGTGCGATGATGTTGTGACTAGTGTCGGAGAATGCGAGTATGAGGTTATGAATGGTATACGATGTGAGATTTTTTGGTGTAAGTTCTTTGTTGATGATGTTGTGCTAATTGATAAAAGTAAGATTGAGAATGATGGAACTGAAGCTGTGAAGACAGACTTTAGAATCAAGGGGTTTTAGACTCAGCATAACTAAAATAGAGTATATGAGGTGCGAATTCAGCGGTGTCAGATCAAAGGATGAAGATATCACTCTGGCCGGACAAGTAGTGTCCAATAAAGAATCATTTCGATATTTAGGATCAATATTACAGTATGATTGTGAGATTGATGGATATGTTAGTTTTAAAATTCGAACAGAATGAGTGAAATATCGACAAGCGTCTGACATTCTCTATGACAGGAAAGTCCCACAGAAGTTTAAAGGAAAGTTCTATAGAATGACAGACCTGCAATGTTGTATGATGCAGAATGTTGCAGAGATGCGCATGCTGCGATGGAGCTGCGATCATACAAAAAGAGATCGAATTAGAAATGACGATATACGTGATAAATTTGGAGTAGCACCAATTGAGGAGAAGCTAGTCCAATACCGCTTAAGATGGTTTGGACATCTGTAACAGAGGCCTCCCGAGCAAGATTGAGATTTCGGACGGAACCACGAGATTCCGACCATCTCGTATCGTATCGGTTCCGGCCATCGCCGGGACAGGATTAGGTGAAAATCCCGTCACGTCCAAACTGCGATAAAAAAAACAATTTGCGAAAAAGATAAAAGGGCAACAGCCGAAATCAAATTGCGCGTAAAATCCAAATTCGAAAAAGCAAAATCATCCCGTGCTTGCACAGTGAAAGCATAATTTTTTGCTTATAAATAAACAACTGCGAATGTAAATTACCACTTGTGCTTCAGCAATCCTCCTAATTCAAGCAAGAAGAATTGCCGATTCGCCCAAATTCGAGATAGCTTCGACCTCGCGGCGTTGTTCTTCGAGTTGGCAGGAGGAGACCGAGCTTCAATTTGCGATTTTCGTCTTCAGTCCTAGCTTGCTTTTGAAAGAAAGGTGAATTTTTTTTGCCATCTTCGTTTCCTGTCTTCTGCCCTAGCTTTCAGTCGATCTTTTTATGCGTCTGTGTTTGGTGGGAGGAAGCAGAAAGTAATACGTGAATGGAAATAAACGACCTTTGTTTTTTCTTAGGCCTCGTTTTTTTAGCCTTGGCTTTGATATATGCATTGTTTTTATTTTTTTAAGCCTTGCCGTTTTCTTATTATAGGTTGAACATGAACATTGTTTGATATTGCATATGCAAACGACCTTGAATATGTTGAACCGACTTAAATAAGTCGATTGACCTAAATATGTTGTGCTGACCTGAATATTGGACTTGAATATGCTGATTTGAATATGAACTTGAATGTTGAACTTGAATATGTTGGACTGGAATATGGACTTGAACATTGGACATGGACATGAAACTTGACTCGAAATGTTGAACTTGAACAATAAAGTCTGACGACTTCGATGAATGTTATTTATGCATTTGTATTTTATTTTTGATTTGATTTGGAATATTAAATTGCTTAGCATTGACTTTTATTTAATTATGTGTATATTGTATGGTTTATTTATAATCGCAGGTACGTTATGACAAATCCAAATGAAATTGGTTAGAATTATGGTACCGCGATCGACGACAATTTTCGAAAAACAAAATGTAATTTTTGTAATAAAGTAATTAATAGCGGTGGTGTGAAACGTTTGAAAGAACATCTGGCAGGAAACGTTTGAAAGAACATCTGGTGTGAAACGTTTGAAAGAACATCTGGTGTGATAACCCTCGATCTTGCGCGGATTTTCGTCCCATCAGCCTGTGTAATTTCTCTAACAAAGTGATTTCTAAGGTGTTAGCCAATCGTTTGGCGCCTTACCTTAATCGTATCATCTCCTCTTCTCAGGCGGGTTTTGTTAAAGGCCGTTTAATCACTGATAACGTCCTTTTAGCCCAAGAATTGATTTCTCAGATTGACCGGAAGATCAGAGGATCTAATGTTGTTTTCAAACTAGATATGGAAAAGGCCTACGATCGTCTGTCGTG
Organism: Allium cepa; assembly: GCA_030765085.1. NCBI lineage: Eukaryota > Viridiplantae > Streptophyta > Magnoliopsida > Asparagales > Amaryllidaceae > Allium > Allium cepa. The sequence continues at coordinate 909,535,316 of CM060932.1, forward strand.
GTTTTTCGTCATCAAGGTACCGCGTGCTTTTGGGTTTCCTGAAACCCTTATCGACTTGGTTTGGAGGCTCATCTTCAATTGTTTGTTCTCCGTTCTCATTAACGGATCGACCTATGGTTTTTTCAAGGCGGGTAAAGGTCTTCGTCAAGGTGATCCTCTATCGTCTTCTCTTTTCGTGATTGCGGCAGAGGCCTTCATTCGAGGGATTCACACCCTAATGATTTTCGGCCAAATCCACCGTTTTGGGATTTCGAGAGGGTGCCCGCTCGTTTCCTCCTTATCCTTTGGGGACGACATTGTCATTTTCTCCAACGGAAACCGGTCTTCTGTTAGTCGGCAGTTCCGATTTATCCACCTGTACGAGAGGTGCTCGGGCCGACTCGTTAACTTTTCGAAGAGTTGCTTCGTCCACGCGAAGGACATGGTCCCTTCCAGGGTTTCTTGGGTCCAAAGTTTTACCGGCTTCAAGGAAGCTTCCATTCCTCTTCCTTATCTGGGAATTGTTCTCTACAGAGGTAGGAAACTAAACGCCCTATTCGATCATCTGACAGACAAAGTTAGGAGAAAGATTATCCGTTGGAATGCGTCTCTTCTATCTCAAGCAGGAAGATTGGTTCTCATCAAGTCGGTCTTAGGCTCGTTGGGCACTCATGTCTTCGCTGCGATGACTCCTACCTCTTCTTTCTTTCGGTCGTTCCAATTTTTGGCATCGTCCTTCTTCTGGTGATCGAAAGTTGATAACCACCGTCATCACTGGGTTTCTTGAGACGTTATGTGCCGTCCCAAGAACGAGGGCGGACTTGGTTTGCGCAACCCTAAGGATATCTGTTCGGCTTTTGCTTGCAAGTTGTGGTACAGGTTTGGGGCTAACGACTCCTTATGGGCGTCGTTCCTTCATGCCAAGTATCATAGGCTGGCGAACGCTGGCTTTATCGGATCTCCCTTTTTCGCTAGTGAGACTTGGAAGCACATGCAATCCGTCAAACCGTTCTCTGATTCTCATGGTGGTCATTCCGGATGGGATGACGGTTCGTTTTCAATCTTCAAGGCATGGAGTTCATCTCGTAATCCGGCTCTGGTTCTCCTTTTGTTCTCTTTCATCTGGGATGCTAGAATCCCTCCTAAAGTGTCTTTGTTCATGTGGCGAACTCTTCATGATGGGTTACCAGTTGATGAGAACCTTCAGAGGATTGACATTCCTACTGTCTCCCGTTGTAGATGCTGCAGCATCGGGGAAACAGAATCCTTGGATTATTTGCTTTTTTCGGGTTTCTCTGCCAGATCCTGCTGAAATTACTTCGGAAATCTGATAGGTATCCGAGGTAGCAACAGCTCGCCGGCTGATTTACAGAGAACCTGGTGGTACGGACTCTCTAGTAAATCTATCCGCTCTATCATCTTTCTTTGATACCTTGTCTGATCTGTTGGCACCTTTGGTGCACGCGGAATAAGGCAATTTTTGAGGAATCTCCCATGCATCCCTCTTCCATTATTCGACGGGTTAGAAATAATGTTTTCATGGCTTTTCGTGGAAGACCTTTTAAGGGTTCGGTCAGCTCACGTTCTAGTCGCCTGGTGGACCTTTTATCTATTACCTGTACTCAGTCTCCCTATAGAGCGGGAATAGGATGAAGTCCACTACCGAGCCAGGTGGTTCTGGCTTTCTCGTTCTCGATTCCCTCCTTTTTTTCTTTGATTATGTGGCTCTTGGTTTTCAGGCTTTGGATATTCAGGTTTGCACCGGGGACTTTATTCGTCTTCTTATTTTGGATTTCTCAGTGATCTTCTTTCCTTACTCTGGTGGCCTCGTTTGCCCTTCATGCTGCTGATTAGCTAGTTTTTATTCCGACTTCGTCTTCAGGCGGAGGCTTAGCCGGAGTTTGTTTTCGCCATTTTCATGACCGGTTGTCTTTTCCGGGATTCATCCGGTACGTTCAGCGACTATTTTCAGTGGTCGGCTTCATTTTCTTCTTACCAGCTCTCGTTGTTTCTCTGGCCTTTTGTTATTGGTTTGTCTTTTAGCTTGCTTCGGCGGTTTTTGTATTTCCTTTGTGTTCTGGTTACTTGTCAGGCATGTTAACAGCTTTTGGTGTTTATTTACAAAATTCAATCTTTCCTTCAAAAAAAACATCTGGCAGGAGTGGGCGGCGATGTATCAGCATGTCTAATTGTCCCTAAAGAAGTTAAACAACTTGTACGATCACATATCATTCAAAAGAGGAATGAACGAAACAAAGAAAAACTAGACAAACAACGCTTACAAGAGGAATTAATGAGCAGACCGCATCAATTATCAGACAATGAAAATGAAGATGATGAAGAACTTCAACATGTCATGCGGCAAAGCAAAGATGCATTTAGAGATGAAGAGCTGCGCAGATCTCATACCGTTCGACGATCGGGTGGTGGTTCAAGTCAAACATTGCGAAGATCTCACACTGTTGGAAAATCTGTCAGAGTAGATGACGATTTTGACAATGATGATGCTGGACGATTCGACTCATACATGCAAAAACGAGGAGGTAGAACTCAACATTCTATTAAATCTGCAATGAAAGATATTAAAGATGCCAAACATATAGGTCGAGCAATTTCTAAGTTCTTTTTTTTCAACCATATTCCGCATAACGTTGCTACTAGTCCATTTTATACGACAATGGTTGACGTGATTGCAGAATGAGGTCGTGGAATTGATCCACCAATTGCATATGAAATATCATACTCGTATCTTGAAATGGAAATAGAAGTAATTGGACAATATATTAAAACATTACACAATTTCTAGGATGAATATGGTTGCACACTAATGTGTGATGGTTGGAGTACACAGAATCGACGAAAAATAATAAATTTTCTCTTGTACTCTATCTATGAAACGGTATTTATCAAATCTATGGATGCCACAAATGAATTCCAAAGTGGAGAATATATTTGTGGATTAATGGATGATGTCGTCGAAATAATCGGTGAAAATAGAATAGTGCAAGTTGCTACAGATAATGGAACAAACTACAAAGCTGCCGGTCAATTATTGATGCAGAAAAGAAGGCATTTATATTGAACACCATGTGCAGCACACTGCATTGATTTGATTTTGGAAGATATTTCCAAAGAGCCATAGGTAACAACTATTATCACAAATTGTTAATTAATAACGACGTTTATATACAATCGTGGTTGGTTACGTTCTATCATGAGACAAGAAACTAATAATAAAGAATTGATTAGACCGGCAGTAACACGGTTTGCAACACATTTCATCGCACTAGACTTTATTCATAGACATAACGATGATCTGAGAAGGATGATTACTTCGAGAGAGTGGACATTTAAGAGTTTCTAGACTCAATAATAAAGATAAAAGAACAACAAATATTGTCTCTACACTGATTTACAACAACGCTTTTTGGACTGATGCTACTTCCATCATTTTTGTTTTTGAGCCACTTGTGAAGGTTTTACGAATGTAGATAGTGATGATAAAACAAATATGAGATATCTTTATGAGGCGATGGATCGAACAAAAAAATCGTTAATAAATTTCTTTTGGTGGAAGACAGTGTCAAAAATGCTGGGATATAATAGACAAAAGATGGAAAAAACAATTACATCGACCTCTTCACGCGACAGGCAATTTATTTTATCTTATCATCATACAAACAATAAATACATAACATTTCAATAATATGTTACACTTTTCCATGTAGGTTATTTTCTTGATCTCATCATTCAATATGGAGATGCAACAAACGATGAAGAAGTATTAAATGGATTAAATAACGTCGTTGAAAGAATGGTGCCGGATATTGTAACACAAATTGAAATTGGAAAAGAGGTGGAACTAATATATATAATAATTATGATAAACATTTAACATTTAAGACATAAAAATATTTAACATATACATTAACAGGTAGAAAAATATAGAATGAAAATTGGTGCATTTGGTTCTGCAAATGCATACGCAGCCGTCAAGACATGTTTTTCCGCTTAATGGTGGTCAATAATTGGAAGAGAAGATGCTACAAATTTAACACGTTTAGCAATGCATATTTTAAGCCGAACAGTTTCATCTTCAAACTGCGAAAGAAACTGGACTACATTTTCAATGATTCATACAAAATTACGAAATAGAATAAAAATGAAAAATCTTGAAAAATTGGTATATGTGCATTACAACATGAGACTAAAAGCAAAAAATTCAAAACGCCGCGACACTGAAAATCAGTTGATCGGTCGAGACTATATATTCCACGAAGAGGATCCATTAGCAGAATGAACTACTGAAATTGAACCACCTTTGTTGGACAACGACCCTTGGATGACCAATACACTGAATGATGCAGTCGCTGCTGTTGATGGTATACCTGCACGAGAAACAAAGAGTCAAAGCAATGAAAATAGTAACAGCTCGTCAAATGATGATCGTGGTAATGCAGGTGGAAGTGGCGTTGGTTTAACAAGTAATTATGGTATTGGTTCTAGTGATGGTGGTGAATTATATAGACCAACTCAAACATATTCAAGAAGAAGGGGTGCGAGCGGCAATTCTAACCGAATAGATTGTAATGTAAATGTTGAATCCGGACATGAACATGATTACAAGCACCACAATCCATATACTTCAAGTGATCCACCAACCTATAGGTATTCTACTTCTGACTATACATGTGGTAACTCATATAGTGATATCTCGAGTGATCAAAATAATCAAGCTACATATACAACATAAAATGATGAACCACCGTCTTTTGATAATATGATGACGACATTTATGCGCCCAGGACAAATGCAATATGGTTATCCATCATATTATACAACACAAGACGATGATGAAATTTATGAAAACAATACATATGTAGCTTCGAGAAATAGTTTTTGGATGTAGTTGTGTTGTATGTAGCATTATTATTTTATTGTACGTTATATTTTTATATGAATTTGAATCATATATCATTACGTTTTCATTAAAAATGCAAAAATTCAATATCAGAACCGAAACAAAAACCGAAACAATCGAAATTTTCGAAATTGACCGAAACCAACAAAATTTGAAATGATCGAAACCGAGACCGAAACCGAGTTCTCGAAACTTGCTCCCGAGGACCTGTGCGCCGTGGAATTATATGTCGCGTCGAATGTTCAAAGAAAGGTAGAGGTCGACCGAAATTAACATTGGAGAAAGTAGTAAAAAGAGACTTGAATGATTGAAATATATCCAAAGAGCTGGTGTCGGACAGAAGCGCGTTGACTTAATGATTCACGTAGCAGAACCATGAGTTATGAGTTTTTTTGCTTAAGGTTGACTTAGAAGTAGTGTTATAAGTTTTAAATTGTAGGACTAATGAACAGGAGCCTAGGACGTAGTATTTGGTCTTCGGTCAATATTACTATTAGTATCATTATTACTATCAGTATTATTATCATATCATTAACATCATGGTTTTTAATATATTTTATTTTTTATTTTTTATTTTTATTTTTATCTTACTTAGGTGTTGTTAATATTATTATTTGTTTACTTATTTGATTTTATTTTAGTATTATTATCATTGTTTTTATTATTATTGTTGTTGTTATGACTTTTAAATTGACTTTATCTTTTGGTTTTGGGTTCCATTTCTAGCCGATCCAGCTTGTTTGGAAATAATGGTTTGGTTTTTGTTGTTGTAATATTGTTTTGAAAATTTATCAATATTTCAATATAAAGTTATAGTGTTTTGTTTATTTAAACATTAAAATTAAATAATTATTTCTAAAAGACATTGAACTTGCTAAGAAATACCATCGACATTTTTGCTATGGATGTCCATAGTTTTGAAATAGTGACGACTTAGCTACAGATGCCCATAGGCCCTAGCTATATTCTTTTCAAAAAAATAAAGTTAAAAAAGAAAAACCACAAAAACATGTGCATAACATCCACAGCAACTACTATCTAATTTTTGAAATCAAGTTATGGTTCGGTTATGGATATTAAAGATTGTACATGTAACTAAAAAAATATTTATAAAGCCATAGAAAAAAAATGTAGTTAATATTGATAAAGGAACAACGACCTGACTACGATTTATGGAGAAATGGAAAAGATCTATTATTTTTTCTGAAAAATGATAGATTTTGATGGCTAAACCCTAGCTAAATTAAAAATAGCTACAGTTTGGCTGTGGGTATTGGCGATAGTACATGTGTAATTGGTATGCAAGCATATTATTCTAATATCTTATCATATTAGCATAACCTGCAACTAATTGAAGAATAATTAAAATCGTAATTCTTTCAAAATAAAAAGAGCAACATGATCAGAAGAAATTCTTTCACTTCCTATTTGACGAATGTACTATAATTCTCCATTTAATCCAAACAGAATGTGTCTTTAAAATTTTGGTCATGATATCAAATAATCACCCGTCTACTGTGAAATGTGTTTCTATCAAGTTTCCATTCAAGAGCAATAGTTCATAAGGAATATGAAACTTCCTAGAAGGTTTCAGCTTAAAGTTTGAAACCACAAGGCACAAACATGTTCCTTCACGGAAGAAGGTATCTATTCTCAATAAGAGAGTTTGTTTGCTTCAATATATGTTGGGCGAATTCTCACCCAGAAGATCTCGAGACCGAGAAGCGTCAGTTTCATCCAGTGTTATCCCATTTTTGGTCAAAGCTGGAATATCAATGTTGTGTGCATTTCCACCACGAACAAAGCAAGAAGAAGCAGCCAGCAAGCATATATGAGTCTGGGACGATTCAAGTATAAAAGTCCATTCGGCCTTATACTCTCATGTTCATTCGGTGACAATAGTCTTTGAGTTCATTCAGTATTAAAAGATGCAAGCGTTATGTTTCATTCGGCAATCCATGCCTAAGGTCATTCGGCACTCCTAATATACAAGCTCATTCGACATAGCATCCATCCGGTCCAAGCACCAAGCCACCGAACCAGCTCACGACCGGACCAACACCTACAAGCTACCGGTCCAGACCTCTCCACTTCCATACCGAACCAACTCCATGACCACACCAAGGCCGGATCAACCTCATACCTCACTACCGAATGAACCTCCAACCCACCTACCACCGGTTCACTCCATCACCGGTCCAAGCTCCATGCCGAATGAAGCCTCGCCGAACCAGAACGCTGCCAGACCAGATTGCTTCAGCCCAGGCCCACCAGCAGCTATATACATCCAAGACCCCTGCCCCCAATCTCACTCTATAAATAGAGGGGCAGGGGTACAACAATGGCAGACAAGTTTAAGAGCTCAAGCACGGAAGGAACTTTCAAACTACTTTCATATACTTTGTACACAAAGCATTGTACCTGTAATCTGAAAGAAAGAAGACAATAACATATAAAGTGGACGTAGGCACGTTCTGGCCGAACCACTATAAATCTGTGTGTCTTTTACATTTCAGCCCCTGCTTTTTTCATATTTACATAACTCATCTAAATCATTAAGAATCACATAAAATCAACTAAATCACACGACTTGGAGGTGTTTGCCCATTTTTTGCGCAAACATTTTTGGTGCTTTCACTGAGAACTTCGAACTCGAAGCTAAAGCTTCCCTCATTCAACCTTCTTTCCCAATAGCACCCTTCATTGCCTAGGAAACATGACTTACAGGCCAAGAAAAGACGCCAACAAGGGAAAGAACGTTGCAACCAGCAGCGCTTCAAATCCAGTGGATCCAGATCAAGAGAACCATCCCACTACAGCAGCAGTGCCGCATGTAGATCAGGCAATTCCAACAGCCCCTGCCGTGGAACAGCCGGCAGTAATCACTAGAGCAGACCTAGACAGAGTTGTGGTGGAAGTGACTAACCGCTTCGCATCCCAACAAGAAGCTTTGGTAAACCAACTCATGTCACGCTTGAGGGATGTCGAAGAATCCAACCGCAACACTGAATCATGGGGTGAATCTCAATCTGGAGGATCTCGGAGACAGCAAAGGTCTTCCCTCTTCGAGGAAGCCATCAACAGGAACAACAATGATAGGGGCCGCGCCCGAACTCAGCCCGAACTCCGACTCGAGGAAGCGCTTGGGACCGAACCCAGTGGGGGAGGCGCCAGGCGAGGGTCGGATGTAGCTGAGCCATTCATGCCACCTAATCATAGAAACCCCGCTGAACGGAGCCGAGCTAGAACCCAGCCCGAAGTTGACCCCATGGAAATGCTCGAAACAGAACCCCACAGGGGAAGATCAAGGCAGGGGGCAACTGTAGCTGGTCCTAGCATGCATCCGAGCAGCCAGAGGCAACCACTGGATAACGTCAGAAGTGATAGACTACCATCCCTACAGGTCATCTGGACGGGATCGATCCCGCAGGGAAGAACCAAGTTCATTTCTATCTGCTCCAAATTCTGATGAAAGAATGGCACGATTATTCAGAGAATGCGTCCAACGGGAGCAAAGTGACCGAGAAATAGGCGCCAGGGTCACCAGCCCCTTCACCCGCAATATCGAAACTGCCATCACCCCCCGGGAATGGAAAATGCCAACCATGGAACCTTACAAGGGAACTTCCGACCCCATCGTACACTTACAGAGATACACCCAGCATATGCTCATGAGCGGAGCAACAGAAGGGGGTGTTGTGTAAATGCTTTCCGCTATTCCTAGCAGATCTAGCTACCTCCTGGTTCTGCCATTTACCCCAAGGATCTATCAGCTCATGGGAGATGTTGAAAGAAAGGTTCATTAGCCAGTTCCGCATCCATGTAGAACAACCCAAGGATGCTTATTCTCTATCCAATGTCAAACAGAAATCCGGAGAGACACTGCAACAATATCTAATCCGGTTCAACGCCGCAGCGGCCGCAGTCCAAGATGCCGATGAGAAGCTCACCCTAATGGCCCTCTGTAGTAGTGTACACCCAGATACCAAGTTCGCTAGAAGACTAACTAAGGAAAAACCAGCTACTTTACCTGATTTCTTCCATGAAGCTGGAAAGTATATGAGACTTGAAGACGCCGCCACTGAGAGGCAGTCAGGGCAACAAGGTAAGACAACTTCGGACAAGGTTCCCGCTGCAGCTAAGGACACTCGAAGAAATGAATCTAGAGACAATGCTGGGGGCATGAAGGTTGAAAAACGCCAATATCGACCAGGACCAAGATTTGACTCCTACACTCCTTTGAATGAAACAATCGAAAACATCTTTCTAGCCACTCAGGGCGAACTCGGATACAAGCGCCCCCCGCACAAGAAAGAATCTGATAACGCACTCAAGTCTGGAAAGTTCTGCCGCTTCCACGAATCCTACGGACATGACACCAATGAATGCCACCATCTCCGGAACTTGATCGAAGAACACATCAGAAGAAGAAGGCTGGAACGCTATGTGAAAGGTCAGAACAGAACTCCAACTCCTGCCAATGAGAACTCAAAGCGACCCCTCCCAGAAGTAGGCGGAGGGAATCGCAACACCAGTGACTCTAGTCAAGAGAAGACAGTGGTCCATACCATCTCGGGGGGACCACACATCGCCGACAGAAGCTGGGCAGAGATGGAAAGATATGGCAAGTCACTTAGAAATGCTGAAGGCTATGTTAACTCCATTATGGAAGAACGCCACCCGAAACGGAAAGAGAGTGACGACATCGTATTCAGTAGGCGTGATTTAGAAGGAAGACAGTGTCCACACATGGAACCCATGGTCATCTCTGCCTGGTTCGGTCCAGCTAAAGTTTTCCGAATTCTAATAGACACAGGAAGCTCCGTAAATATCATATTCAAGCATGCTTTCGACAAAATGAAGCTGTCAATGAAGGATGTGTCTCCTTGCAACAAACCCCTGCACGGTTTCACTGGAGATGCGAAAATGCCCCTCGGGCAACTTGACCTCTTAGTCGAAATAGGAAGTCATCTCCGCTCCGTTGTGCGAAAACAAACGTTCGTACTAATAGAAAACCACTCGACCTACAACGCCTTCTTGGGAAGACCAACCTTATCTGACTTACAAATTGTCCTAGCCCCGTGGTGCCTAAAGATGAAATTCCCAACAGATAACGGAATAGGAGAAGTTGAAAGAGATCAAGACGCCGCTCGAGATTGCTATGTAACTGAACTTCGCAATAACCGTAGAAAGAATAAAGGGAAAGATGCAGAGACTACTCTCTGCATGAAAAGCTTGGAAGCATAGCAACTAAAGAAAGCCCCTCCTCTTCGATACACCAGCGATCCTTTCAATGAACTAGACCCCAGGGATAAGGAGGAGGAGGCTACCGCTGAGCCTGCAGAGGCCATGGAATTCGTATCTGTAGACAAACATGATTCAAGTAGACTATTAAAAATAGGATCTCAGCTAAAAACAGAATTGAAGGATCAACTCATTGACTTTCTCCGCCACAACTTAAATGTATTTGCGTGGACACATGCCGATATGACAGGAATCTCCCCAGACATAGCATGCCACATGCTGAACATCGATCCCACCAAGGTACCGATAAAGCAGAAAAAGAGAAGCATGGGAGCAGAACGATCAGCAACCCTCGATGAGGAAGTAAAGAACATACTTGCTAATGACTTCATACGAGAAGTCATCTACCCAGAATGGATCGCTAACCCGGTACTAGTCAAGAAAGCTAATGGGAAGTGGCGAACATGTATTGATTTCTCCAACTTAAATGACGCTTGCCCGAAAGACTGCTTCCCGCTCCCCCGAATCGATCAACTTGTGGACAGCACTGCCGGACACGAACTTTTATCTTTTATGGATGCATACTCCGGATACAACCAGATTCCCATGCACGCTCCCGATCAAGACCACACTAGCTTCATCACTGACCGGGGATTATATTGTTACAAAGTCATGCCTTTTGGACTCAAAAATGCCGGAGCTACCTATCAACGCCTCGTCAACAAGATGTTCGCGGAATTAATAGGACGAACTATGGAAGTATATGTGTATGACATGTTGGTAAAGTCCAGGAGAGCCGACGATCATGTAAGCCACCTGGGCGAAATGTTTCAGGTACTTCGCCGATATGGAATGAAGCTGAATCCTCTAAAGTGCTCCTTCGGAGTGTCATCGGGAAAATTCTTAGGATTCATCGTCCATGCCAGAGGAATTGAAGCAAACCCTGAACAAATCCGGGCTCTAAAAGAAATAAGGATACCTTCCACTCGAAAAGAAATGCAGAGCCTAAACGGAAAGGTGGCCGCCTTAAGCAGATTCATTTCCAAAGCAACTGACAAGTGCGTCCCTTTCTTCGAAGCTCTCAAGAAAGACAAAGGAAAGTTCGAGTGGACCGATGAATGCTTAAAAGCCTTCCTTAACCTGATCGAACACCTTAAGAGACCACCAGTACTCTCAACTCCAAACGAAGGCGAAGAGCTATACCTATACCTCGTTGTATCATCTCATGCTCTAAGCGCTGCCTTGGTAAGAGAAGAGGACCGCACACAACGCCCGATATACTTTATAAGTAAGAGATTTACAGGGGCAGAAGCCAGATATCCTAAACTTGAGAAATTGGCATATTGTTTATTGATCGCGTCACGAAAACTGCGACACTACTTCCAATCTCACTCCATCAGAGTTCTAACCGATCAACCACTAAGACAGGTGCTCCATCATCCCGACACTTCTGGACGACTCCTCAAATGGTGCATTGAACTAAGTCAGTATGACGTCACCTACCATCCTCGCACCTCTATCAAGGGGCAAACCATGGCCGATTTCATTGCCGAATTCACTACTAACGAAGGCAATGATCAATTTGAAATAGCAAAAAACATCAAGTGGAACCTCTTTGTAGATGGAGCATCGAACGAACAAGGCTCGGGGGCAGGTATTGTGATAATCACCCCCAGGGGAAGAAAGCTGTATTATGCATTAAGGTTGGAATTCGCGGCCACTAACAACGATGCGGAGTATGAGGCAGTAATAGCGGGATTGGAGCTTGCCTTAGAAATTGGAGTCAATTCTTTATGTCTTCATAGTGATTCTCAACTTATCGTAAACCAAGTACTAGGAGAGTTCCAGACACGAGGAGAACGACTCACAGCATATCTAAAGAAAACCAAACTGCTGCTCGATCAATTGGACCATTATCTAATCAAACACATTCCTCGAGAAGATAACCAAGAGGCCGATGAACTAGCAAAGCAAGCTAGTATGAAGAATAGCACCATTTCCGGAGCACTAGCCATCTCAAGGCAGCTAGCCCCAAGTTTCGAACAAGTGAATCTGATAACTGCAATCGAAGGAACTTGGATGACTCCTATCCGGAAATATTTGCAGGACGACACACTACCAGACAAACATGATGAAGTCAGGAGAATTTTGAGGAAAGCTCTCCACTACACAATACAAGAAGGCATCCTCTATCGGCGTGGCTTCTCTAGCCCCTTATTCAGATGCGTCGCTGGAAGGGAAGCCAAAGAAATCTTATTCAACATCCATCAAGGAAGTTGCGGAGATCACACTGGAGGGCAGACTCTGGCGAAAAAGATACTCCGATATGGATATTACTGGCCCACACTAAACAAAGACACCTTAGACTTCGTCAAGAGATGCGACAGATGTCAGAAATTTGCCAAGATTCCTCGACTACCCACAAATGAGATTACTCAAATGACCAGCCCTTGGCCCTTTGCTGTATGGGGAATTGATTTAATTGGCGAACTGCCAACGGGCAGAGGCGGAGCCAAATATGCTATAGTGGCAGTCGATTATTTCACCAAATGGGTGGAAGCGGAACCCCTAAATAAAATATCTTCAGCAAAAGTTATCAACTTCTTGATCAAAAATATTCTGTGCAGGTACGGAGTACCACTCAAGATCATATCGGACAACGGACTCCAATTTGACAGCGAAGAATTCGCCGACTGGTGCCAAGAGCATGGAATTCATAAAAGCTTCTCATCAGTAGCTTATCCTCAGGAAAACGGACAAGTCGAAGCTGTCAACAAAATTCTCAAAACCCTAATCAAGAAGAAACTTGAAAAGTCAAAAGGCGCTTGGGTGGACGAACTTCCTACGGCACTTTGGGCCTACCGCACATCTTTCAAAACATCAACGGGACATACTCCTTTCTCTTTGGCATACGGATCGGAGGCAATGCTCCCTATTGAGACTATTGTTCCTTCCCACCGTAGGATCCACTACAATCCAGAAGAAAACGAAGAACTCCTCCTCATGTCTTTGGATCTGATTGAGGAAAGGAGAAACGATGCAGCACTCAAAGCAGCAGCTCACAAACAAAAAGTGGCAGCACTATACAACTCCAAAGTCAAGCATCGCATCTTACAAGAAGGAGATCTTGTCCTCAGGCGAATCTTTCCGCGCCCCGGGGCACTGGACCCCATCTGGGACGGACCATATGTAATTCATAAAGATCTCCACAACGGAGCTTATATTTTGTCAACAGTGGACGGAGAGGTGTTCCAGAGGGCATGGAACATCCGACACCTCCGTCGATACTTTTCTTAACTTGTACTGCCCATATGAAGTGAATTAACAAAGAGAATCAGTGGACGTAGGCATTTTCATGCCGAACCACTTTAAAAAATCTTGTCTCTTTTTAACTTGTTCCTTTATATCTTGGCTGCTTGTTGAGCTTTATCCTTTTCTGTTGAACAAAACCCTATGGCATCTCCACTCAAGACGCACCACGGCCTCATCTGGACAAGGCCTAACAGGTACGCTACGATTCTATGCACTCGCCAATGAGACTCTTTTGCTCCAGCATCCCTCTGCTGCGGGTTAACTCATTGCTCGCGACTGCCCTCAAAGCCAACTGTAATGAGCCGATTATAAGTCATCATAAAGGCCGACTATAGCCGATGGCAGCTCATTACGGCGTTCGGCTCGCCGGCAACTGTGAACCTACTTTAAGCCCCAACATAAGGTGTGGCCAGCCAGGGTTAGTTCACGGCCAACGGCACCCACGCTAGCCGGCCACGGTAAATCGAATAATACCCACGATTACGGACCATAATGGTTCGGGTAGTTACCGTGGGCGATCTCGGCTCCGATGTGTCTTAAGTGCGGCTGTGGTAAAAAAGAAAACTCCCCGCGGAGGCGTAAGATGGGTGACAAATGTCTTCAAGACCCACAACTAGGGAAAGTGACTACAAAACCCGTTTGCCACGAACTTAAGCACATCGACGGCCTTCCGTGACTGGAAGTTTTACTTTTCCCATATTTCCATTTCATTTAAATACTTTTCTCCTATCCTGTATAACAAACTCTAAAGTACAGGAAACCAAATAGGGAGCATTCACTCATGAGAATCTAAGCCTGGGTACTGGGTGGCAAGGTACTCAGCTATGTCCATGATCAGTTACACAAGACGCTCAAAGCTACCACCTGCAACTAAAACATGAAGGGCGGCACTCTCTTCTCTTGTACATAAATATGTAACTATAGTTTATTCATACGTCACACTAACATTGCAAAACATGAAATTATATTTCAAGCAACAGCTTAACATCAAACACAACTAAAATCACAGGCATATGCATACTTCTCACGCACCACATCAAAATGACAACAACATTTAAACATTACAAAATCAGCTTATGTCATAAAATCACATAAAGTTATTCTTTGCAAATAATATTATTACAGTCACATCAATGTTTTGGACTAACATAAACAGCGATAAAGGGAAGTAAAAAGGTGGCCAAATCCGAACAAGTAACCAGCTGTGTCCACACTTCGCTCTCATCCTACCAACTCCCCCAAGCCTACTTGGCCGCAGGGTCGGAGCTCCCAGCGTGTTGATCGGAAGTTCCACCTGTCCAATTCAGAAGAGGAATTCATTAAACAAACGATAAACGATCAAGTTATGGAAACCCAGAAAGAAAAGGAAAAGAGAAGAATAACTCACCAGCGTCCGCCGCTTGATCCTCATCCTCCAGTTGCACACCCGCTTCCTCCGCAGCAAGCAACCGCATCCCCTCCTTCACTGCCGCTTGCTCCTCTTTCGAGAACTGAGCAGTGACCACATCTAGACTAAAAGCCACTCCACCTTCCTTACCCGCATTGACCCTGCCCTCCTCTAAAGCCCGAAGATATATCTTGGCCATGACCCGGGGATAGTCATCCATCCAAGACAAGCTGCCCTCCTTTCAAGTGCGGAAGTACATGTCCTGCAGCATCTCGTCCATCATCCCCTCATTCTCCTCAAACTCCCTCACCCGGGCCTCGGAAACCTGCAACTTGGCGACAGCGACATCCCTCTCTGATCGGTATCTCAAGCAGTCAGCCTGGAGAGACCTCCTCATCTCCTCCATCTCCTCCTTTAACTTGACTTGAGCCATCTCCGCGGCCTAAGCCTCCCAGACAACTCCTCTACCTGCTCGAGATCCGCATTCCGAACCTCATCCACTGTCGCAATGGCCATGTCGATCCGCTCCTTACAGGCGGCCTCCATCTTCCGTAGTTCTGCCCTACTAGCCTTTTCCATGGTCTCTTTCAGACGCCTGAAGGCTTCCTCGTGCTGAGAAATCTGAATGGCTTGACCGGCAAGCTGTTCGGCCTGATCGACAACCTTTAGCCGCAACCGAATATTAGCACTCCCAATCTCCTCTCCGGCCTTGACCAATTGAGCATGATGCTCCATTAACTTCTTGGTCTCTTCAGCCACCCGATCGATATTAGCTTTGACTTCGTCTTCCATGGTAACTACCCGAGTGGTAAGCAGATCAAGATATAGGGACTTGGCCTCATCTAGCACTCGTACCATGGGGTTGCGGGGAAGAAGGTGCTCACCCGTGGCCTCATCAAATGAAATATCCCGAGAGCTTGGATCTAAATCAGGATGACCGGCAAAGGGGTCGCGAGGCACGTCAGGACGCCTTATACGGATAACAGTGGGATTGCTAGAAGGAGGTGGAGGGGGGATAAACTCCGTGCTCTCCTCCGTGGTATCACGAGGAAGCTGAACAGGAAGCTGCGGATCAGGGGAAGGCTCAAATAAGGAACGACTCCTCTTCTTTTTCTGAATGCTCTCTTCAATGACCCCAAGAAGAGGACGGTATCTGACCACGTCCCCAGGACGACCAGTAAGAGGCTTCGGCTTATCAGAAGCTCTCATCAACTTGAATTGTTCAAGGCGGTGTCGAACGTCTGACGTTTTAGCCGCCTGGCCTGCCCCTGGAGTAAAAAAACAAGTATTATAAACATACGACGATCCATAATTCAAGAAACATGTTAAGTTAAAAAGAAAGAAAAAGTGAGAATGCACATCTACTATACAAACCCTGCGGAGGAGTGGGATACTGCAATAAGTCCTGAATCTCATTTCAGGACGGAAGTGAACCATAAAATATTTCTAAGTCCCTATCGTAAATGGAATCGACAGAGGACAAAAGTTCACCTTGCACCGCCGGAGTCACCCTGGCTGAGGAGCCCTTAGGGGATAGATCGGCACCAGCCCCGACCTTGCCAGTCTCCTTCGCCTTCTCCACTTTCAATTCTCCCTCCGATTCCCCGAAGGCCTGGCGGAGAGCCTCATCCAGTTCAGGGTTTTGCGCAGAGGTTGAGGCACCAGCACCACTACCACCCTGACCATCTCCATCTCCTCCGCCCTCCGACTCTCCTTCCATATCGCCTCCTTCGCCCTCTTCCACACCTTCCTCCTCCGGTATGATCGGGCAAGTACTAGGAGAGGGGCCCTCAGACTCCTTAAGCTTCTTGCCTCCCACGACGGGATGTTGTGCAAAGGGCTTCCTCTTGCTACTCTTCACCGTGGCCCCCTCCTTAGCTTAGCGGCCTTCTGCTTAACCACGGACTGGTGCGGCTGGATCAAGTTGTACTCCAGGAGGGTAGCGTTCCTGATCAGGAACGAAGCCGACCTGTCCCGTGCGGGAATGGCCTTTATTTCAGCAGCCATCCGCGCCAAAGAATCATCTTCCACGACTGCAACGCCACCTGTCGCTAGCAAGAAATAGAAGCGTGTCAGAAGAAGCACTACAGTCAGAAAATGGAAAATATAAATGAAATTCATCTTACAGCCGGAAGTGAAAAGGCGGAAAGAAACAGAATCGTCCTTGATAAAAAACCATTCTTTTTTGAACATGGTAAACTTTGAATATAAGTCCAAGACCGGTTTGAAGGGCACGGCCGCTTCTAGACTAATATACGGAGACCCCTTCTTGTAGCCTCTCAGGTTATACAAATATCGAATTTCCCGATTAGAAGGAGGGCGCCCGTACCTCCTCTGCAAGATAACGAAAAGGCTCACCAGAATGGCATAAGTGTTCGGCTGGAGCTGGAATGGAGCCACCTTCAAATATGTGGTAAAGCTAACTATCCAGGCATTGATAGGAGGGATAGCACCACACACAACAAAGTAGCCTTCGGGGGGATTATACGGCATCACTCCATCTCCCGGCAACAGCATGCGAGCCCTGTCTATCCCGAAGGAACGGGATATAACATCAAGTTGCTCCTCCTTTAGGGAGCTAGGAAAGCAATCAGGAGGGGAGACCAGAAGTTCCTGGGGACCGTACCCATCCACTAACGACCTCGGGGCAGGCCCATGTGGCACCGGTCTTGGTTGGGCTGGGGGCACGGAGGAGGATGACTCTCCTCTACCTTTAGATTTCTTTTTATCCGATCGGGTTTCCGCTTTGCGAGACATTTATCTATAGCACAAGAAAAACACGGTGTTAGAACAAGAAGTATAGAAACATAAACAAGCAAGTATCTAAAGCAAGCGTATAAAAGCCTAAGATTCCGCTCAAGAATGAAGTCTCATTCGACATATACTCAATTCGGTAGTCTCATTCGGCATATACTACATTCGGTAGTCCCATTCGGCCTATACTCCATTCGGTAGTATCATTCGGCCTTGGGAGTTCATCCGGTATACTTGCTCATTCGGTAACACAATTTCATTCGGCAGTAAAAAAGCCTTCGTGTTCATTCGGCAGTGGAGGTTTATCCGGTATACGAGTTCATTCGGCTATGCAAACACACATTTTCATTCGGTAAAAAAGATCATTCGGCAAAAGGACATATACCTGATTCGGTAAAAGCTTGATTCGGCAAAAAGTTGATTCGGCTGGAGATTGGTTCGGCGCTCGTTGGTTCGGTAAGGAATAACTAAGGGGGGATGACCCCTATATATAGACGAGCGAGAAAGCACCGGACCAACCGGTTCGGCATACCGGACCAAACGAAAACCGAATGAAGCTATCCAAATCAGTGAAGACCAGTAGCGGGGGGCATGCAAAGCGTCTCACTCAGATAAGTACCGGACCCTAAGATCCACTGATAAAATAGAGATTATGATAACGATGAATAAGTAGTAAATCTCCCACTAACCTGGGTTAATCATTTACACATGTACTCGACCACGACGGTCCACAGGCATGCTCTGAATGGCTATTAACCCTATCGTCGTGAGGATTTACATTTTGACATCCTTTTAAAACTCATCGGTTGAATGGATATTTAGTTCTGCTAATTCTGAAATGGCTAAGCTACTTACACATGTACGGGGTCGCGAACGGTCCTTAGGCATGCTCTGAGCTGGCGATAAACCATCTTCACAAACGATACAGGGACCCCCTCGAACGTAAACCTGGCATCAATAATGCTAAGTCCCCTCGGGGCACACCTACTCGCCTCGAACGGCACCCGACCTCGAACGGTCGTCATTTGAAATCACATTAAAACTGTATATTCCTTCGCAGGAAACCAACAGGATAGGAACATCCAGTTCATGGCACTACCAAACACGCCTTCCTACCGCAGGGAAACAAAGCGCGACACATGCAAGCACGTGCCCCACTTTGGGGGGCAAATGTTGGGCGAATTCTCACCCAGAAGATCTCGAGACCGAGAAGCGTCAGTTTCATCCAGTGTTATCCCATTTTTGGTCAAAACTGGAATATCAATGTTGTGTGCATTTCCACCACGAACAAACCAAGAAGAAACAGCCAGCAAGCATATATGAGTATGGGACGATTCAAGTATAAAAGTCCATTCGGCCTTATACTCTCATGTTCATTCGGTGACAATAGTCTTTGAGTTCATTCAGTATTAAAAGATGCAAGCGTTATGTTTCATTCGGCAATCCATGCCTAAGGTCATTCGGCACTCCTAATATACAAGCTCATTCGACATAGCATCCATCCGGTCCAAGCACCAAGCCACCGAACCAGCTCACGACCGGACCAACACCTACAAGCTACCGGTCCAGACCTCTCCACTTCCATACCGAACCAACTCCATGACCACACCAAGGCCGGATCAACCTCATACCTCACTATCGAATGAACCTCCAACCCACCTACCACCGTTCCACTCCATCACCGGTCCAAGCTCCATGCCGAATGAAGCCTCGTCGAACCAGAACGCTGCCAGGCCAGATTGCTTCAGCCCAGACCCACCAGCAGCTATATACATCCAAGACCCCTGCCCCCAACCCCACTCTATAAATAGAGGGGCAGGGGTACAACAATGGCAGACAAGTTTAAGAGCTCAAGCACGGAAGGAACTTTCAAACTACTTTCATATACTTGTACACAAAACATTGTACTTGTAATCTGAAAGAAAGAAGACAATAACATATAAAGTGGACGTAGGCACGTTCTGGCCGAACCACTATAAATCTGTGTGTCTTTTACATTTCAGCCCCTGCTTTTTTCATATTTACATAACTCATCTAAATCATTAAGAATCACATAAAATCAACTAAATCACACGACTTGAAGGTGTTTGCCCATTTTTTGCGCAAACAATATACAATAAGTATTTCATGTTTATTTTGTTCATTTTATTCAACATGTTAAATTGATGAATTAATATATATGTTTTTGTACAAAGTTTCTAACATTCTTGAGAATTTGTATTATAATTTTTAATGAATTTTTGTAAAAACATAAAATAATTACTTCTTTAGAAAATATAAATAAAATCAAGAATGAAGGTTTTAA
This sequence comes from Allium cepa, assembly GCA_030765085.1. Classification (NCBI taxonomy): domain Eukaryota; kingdom Viridiplantae; phylum Streptophyta; class Magnoliopsida; order Asparagales; family Amaryllidaceae; genus Allium; species Allium cepa. The sequence goes on from CM060932.1 coordinate 909,555,218, forward strand.
ATTTACATATATACAAGAAAAAAGGATTTTTTCTTCTTCTTCTTTTGTTGCAAGCACCCTATCGTAAGTTTTTTATTTGATTATTTTTTTAAATTAAGTCTGTGCTTGTTTATACATTTTTGGCATCTTCATTTCCATTATTAATTTTATTTGTTATCCAAAAATAATGTAGTTGCGACCTATTTAAAAGATATACTGGAAACCTTTTAGTTTCTTATAGGAGTTTACAAACATGATAGGATAACCCAAGTTTCAAGCAGATTATTGTTCAACGGTTGTTGTGGCGACGGTAAATTTTCCGTTTGCCGTATTTGTACCAATCCATTGATTATCCTTTTCTAGGTAAGTTGGTATATTAATAAAGCCAACAAGGTAATGGTTGATTTACCCTTTTTAATAATTAGACATCAATAATATTTTATTTAAAAAAACCGACGATAACGGTAATTTTTCTCATTTATTATCTTATCTTGTTTGTACATTTTTTCAGAATGAAGCAAGCAAGCGATCATGTTTATCTAGAATTTCAATTCAATCAAAGCTAATTGCACTTTTTTCATTTTTTTTATCGAGTGATTTGATGAAATGTATCATGAAGCACCAATATATTAGAAAAAAAATGGTTTTTAATTTTTTAAAATATATGATTTTTTTTACCGAGGTGGAGCATTGACGCGATGGTTAGGTCACCTGCATGGTGATCTGGACATACAGGTTCCAGTCCGGAATCAGCATCGTCGCAATGCGATGGAAATGCTGTATATATTATCGACCTCTTCAGAGTCCACTATTGTGTGTAAGCCTCGTGCACTGGGTTCCTCCTTTATGTGTAATTTACCATTATCATCGTAACTGTCACCCATTTATTGGTATACCAACCTTTGATATAGTATTTGTAACCTTAACGTTAACAACGTGCGTTTTTGGCTTATAGTCAAAACGCATGGTAAAAGTATTTCAAAATAGCAGTGGTAACAAAATTATTTTATGTACTCTTTTTTTGTAAGAAGCCGTCGGTTCCTTCCAACAAAAACGCTCAAGATAGTCGCTATTAGCTTGATAATTTATTCTTACTATCTTGAAATTAAGTAATTTTCTCTTTCGGGTGGTTCTTCATAGATTGTATTAGCAAGAGTTGTACACAGTAACTTAACTGTGTAAGTTACAAATATTTGTATATCACTGCGAGGTTGACAGAGGCTTAAGCTGTGACTGCTATTCCAAAATTACGGATCTTTGTCATAATTTAGGAAGCATGTTTTTTATGCATCTTGGTTTATTTTTTATGCTAAATATTCAATTTATTACAATTATGTTTCAACTTGTTTAAGCTGAAATTTTACATCAACAGTCTCGACCATTTTATGTGTGTCTTTGATTTAATAATCAAGTTTTGAAAACAACATCGTTAGTAATAGAGGCAAGGTTTTAAATTTCTTCATCTCACTCGAGATAGAATTCAAGATTTTCCCCGAAATCCTAGATTTGACGGCTTTGTTAGTTATCGGAGTTTTAAATATTCATCATTTCAACCGAGATTTCAGCCCGAGATTTTCTCCAAAATCCAAGATTTGAAACCTTGAGTAGAGGTAATGACCATGCCTAACTTACCCACCCGTACCTTGCTTAAGAAATAATCTTATGCATTGGATTGAGAATGAATGACATGAAACTATATTAATATAGAGATTATGTAGAACATATAAACTAAATTACTAGACAATGAATCGAGTATATTGAAGGGTTTTTTATGTATCTTTTGTTAACATATTTAGTGTGAACCCGTGTAACACGCACGGTGTTCTTCCTGAAACCTAGTTATTGATACGCTATTTACTTAGTGTGATGGATGGATTACATAAAAATAATTATTGCTTAAGAATAGTCCTTAAGTTGCAAGTTTTTATGGAAAAACACCGTAAAGCCCATTTATATGATCACTAGAAAGGCATCATTTAATAATTTTCTCTTAGCATATCTTGTTAAAATAACTATCGCTGAGCTTTGTTATATAATGAATTTAAAATAGTTGAAATATTCCTACGTAGCTAAATTTCAGTATAGAAGACTTCATGTTTGCAAATGAAACAAAAAACCAGAGCAAAAATATTTAATTCCTGCCTGATCAATTATTTTTCAGTGCACAAAGCTTTGCAAAACAAAACAGTTTCAATCAAAAAGTTTTTCATTGGACAAAAATAGTAAGTATGAAACAAAAATAAAATGTCATTTTTACAAAAGAATCATCGTTTCAATTTGGTTTCATACACAGCACAACCATTTGGAATATCACATTTTTTCTTTAATATTTAACTCATGTATAGCTGTTGACAAACACCATCATTTATGAGATTATATATGGCTGGTGTAAGCATGTAAAGCTTGAAATTTTCCATCCACTTTAATAGCTTTGATGGCACACATACAACAGTTGAAAATAAGTTGATCTCTCCTGCAAACCCATGTACACAAAGTCGCATAAAATGTTTCAATTAACCTGAACAACATAAACTATCAAACAAAATTGAAAAGTTTAATGTGACATTCGATTATTCATGATTTCTACATCAATGCTAAATAAAATATTTTTTCTATGCCTTTTCCCCCAAACCATTGTAGAACCTAAATACATACCTAAAAATTTGCTATAGTTAATAAATAGCCTAAGTCTAATAAATAAAGTTGATGTAACCACTTTATAGTATCGTTTCCTTGAAACGTATACGTGTTGGCCTAACCACATGTTAATCAAGTTTTCCAATAATAGAAGTTATACTATAAAAAAGTCATGCTTAGTCAAAGATATTCATAGTGCAAAGTGTGACTTATACATGAATTGTCTTCTTCCTCTTGATAATAAAAGGATTCATTTTGGGACATGATTCTGGTTCCAAAGTGACCTGTAAAAAGGTATCAAGTGAAAATTTAGACTAATACGAAGATTAACAACTATTTTATTTTCCTATAACTCAGTGTCAGAGGTTTATGTTTGATGGTATGAAAATCAAATTGCTTGCGCTTAAATAATTTATTGAGTAAATATATGTGGACTATATCAGACCAACTATATTTAAGTTTTAGTACCATTATCATGTTATAGTAGATTTTAATTATACGGTTTCATATTTGTATACAAACAAATAGTTCAAAACCACATGACCAATGTGGCTTATGTGAATTCCATTTCTCAAGCATCGTTAAGCAAGTTCTAGGCATATATGCTGGAGTGGTTTTAGTACTACGTTTCCAAAGGCATGTACATTTGCATCATATAAAAAAAAAAAATCCAAAATTTAGTATACAATCTTGTTTGCCAATTAGTACATTCCACAATAGTATTTACTTTTATTGTTCCTAAAGTTGGATTGTTTGAGTATGATATTGTGTGCCTTTTGATGCAGAATTAGAAAACAATTATTCACCTTTTGTGGTTCTGTACAAACTTTTAGTACATTTATAAAATATCAGATATCCGTGTTAAAACATTAAAAAAAAACTATTCGTATGTCATAACATTCATAAATAACGCACTTGAAGAAAATCGAACAGCCTGCTCTTGTACATGTCATGGTATCCACAAGGCTTGACCCCATGGTTATATGGGGCTATGGACAAGTTTTTCATTTGGTCCCCTTCATAAACTTACAAATATTATAATGAAAACTAACTGCATAAAATTATATTAAATAATTACATAATCTGCATTAGCTAATTAATTATTTCATAAAGAATCATTATTCAGATTTCATTGAAAAGTAGCTATGTTACAACTCAATTAATCTGAATATCTCTTACCAAAGTCATTATTCATGCCATCTTACTCAATATTCTTCGACATCTCCATCTCAGTCCATAGAATCATGAATCCATTTGATTTATCATGAGTCTGTGACATACGAAAGTTCTTGAATATGATACCCAATTTGGAATACTTGAGCAAAGACCATAGTTGAGAGAATAAACACCAATGGTTTTTTTTTTTCTCAAAAGCCCAAACGGGCCCAATTGATTTGAAAACAATTAAAATAAGAGGTATATGAGTCTGTGTAGTGAACACATGCTAGCGGCTGTGCAATCATGTTTTTGGACCAAAATACTCCTATTATAATTTGAATTCAGGGGAGTATAGTGTTAAATATGTAAATTTCTGATATATGGCACAATTAAGACATCCTTATATTCCTTAAATTGTTAAAATAATGCCAACTTAACAATCTTTTACTATCAAAATCTCATACACAGGCAAATTGATGTTTTGCAACTAATAGCTAATTCATTCTCCATACAATTGTAGTTTTTGATTATCTCCAATTCAGGCTTTAGTTCCCACAAAATTTAGTAGCCAGAAATTTTTTTTGTATGAATCAACATCAATAGTTTATAATGCAACGGCTTGCCAATATTTCACTTTTTCTGCCTCCAAGTCAAGACTATAATTTTTAACAGAAGGGTGAAAAATGGAAATATACCAAATATGAATAGTCAATTCTGGTTGACATAATCGAAGCTGAACTGGTGCAGGAATGTTGGAACAGTTCAACTCCTCATGTCTCTATTTTTTTTTCTTTCTTTTTTCCTATATAATTTCTCTAAACTATTTGTTATAAAAAATTATACGGATTCTATACAAATTCTCAGTCTCCTTTTCTTTCTCTTGGTTAACTTGTATTCTCCATAATTATATCAGCAAGTTTTACTGAAAAAATATTTCTCCTCTATCTATTTGATTGATATCTTCTCTAAATAAAATTAAGAAGTGCTGTATTTGTAAAAGTCCATCCTTGAGATATATAGTGTTAGGAACCAAAATGGTGGGTGTAACCTCAAGAATTCGGTTTAATACAATCCAACACATTACCAAAACGTACCATGTTTAATTGATTGAGTTAATTTGTATAGGTTTTTAGTTTTTACACTATGTTCCCAACATGTATTTCACCGTTAGCTCCAAGATCCAAGTTGAACTCTATTACTCTCCCATACTCTTGCATGCCAAGACATTGGGTTTTGGGTTCTACCTTTTTGTACACATACTTGACCTCATGGTGAAATTTGTGTTGAAAGTGTACTCTATTATTCTTCTTTTAATTACTGTGTACTAGTTTTTGAGCTCAACTATTGGTTTTGTCTACTGTTTAACAAACTTTTTATATTTTTGCTTAATATACTTCTGTCAGGTTGAGAACCATTGATTCAGTCATCATCACACATTCTCATGCTGATGCAATTGGAGGTAATCTGCTTATCTCCCGTAATGCCAAATTCCGAAATTTTCCTTTACTTGTGGCAGCATATGTACACATTAAACTAATCTTGAGTTATGCGTTTTAAACGTATCTTATCACACAATTTGAAGTGGTCAAATTGTAGTTGATTGTTGACTACCTGATCCTCTTTACCGTCTTTTAAGAGCCTGTTGTAGTTGTCATAGGTATACTTAAAATCTAAGCAGCAAATCATGTATAACCCGCAAACCAAATTTTAAAATGTATTTGATAATGATATTGAAATGGATTTCCATTCAGGTCTTGATGATCTTCGTGACTGGACAAACAATATCCAGCCACACATCCCAATTTATGTAGCCAAGCGAGATTTTGAGGTTGGTTTATGTACTTGAGAAGTACCTTATTTACGAATTGATTACGAACTTGTAACACAAGATTGTCAAGAATAAAATGAAACTAGAACCAATACTAAAAGTCAAAAGGAAAAAAAAAAAAAAAAATCAAGTTTAAAGAATTCGAGTATGTGAAATGTCCATTGTACGTGAAATCATTTCGGATGAATTAGTTGCAGCAAAATTTCGACGAAATATAGTTTCATTGTACTTAATGTATTCTTTTGTCTTGTATCTGTAGTGAAAAATATCGTATATGTGATATTTTGTACTGACTAATGAAATTTCATGTTTACATAAATGAGTTTTTATTTTGGTATAGGTAAATGGGTCGGTGGCTCTCAATTGTATGTGATATAAGTCAATGTATCTTCTATTGTTTGTTCTTGACAACAAATTTTATTATCAGCACCAACATTGTGCTTGGTGCACTGATCATATTGATAATTTTGACAATGATTTTCGATTGTTATTATTCTCACTTTTTCCATTCTGCTATAGGTGATGAAGAAGACGCACTTCTATTTAGTGGATACAAGTGTAATCATACCTGGTGCTGCTGTATCAAAGTTGCAGTTTGAAGTGATCGACGAAGAACCATTTATTGTTCATGGTCTTAAGGTTAGTAAAACCAGTAATGACTTGCATTGTATTTTCCCTTGGCTCTAACAGTTACATGTTTGTTATCCAGTAGTTTAGGTAGTGTTTGATCTGTTATTTTTAGTTTTGGGTTTTCGTCCTTATAAAAATGCAGACGACGCATTTATATTGTTGAAAACGACCAATTTGGAAAACGAAGTTAACATACAAAATAGAAAATAACCTTTTTTCCGTGTTTTGGGAAATAATACAAACACGTGAAACAATTCATTCGTCCGTCGTTCCTCTATCCCCTTCGTCCTCTCATCCATCTTTTATTCCTTCCGTTGTTCCTCCGTTCTTCTTATATTTGAGATACATGTCAAAAACCGAAAACACAAAATTCGTTTTTAAACCAAACACCACCTTAGTTTCTTAATTTACTGCCTTTAAACTCGATGCATATTTACCATTGCAGATGACTCCTTTGCCTGTTTGGCATGGCCAGAGTTACCGTTCACTTGGTTTTCGTTTTGGGAATATTTGCTACATTAGGTAGTTCGGTCGTTGGTATTTCCTTTTCTACTACTGACACATTGATCAGCATATCATTAATATTTCTTTACTGTATTCATCAGTGATGTTAGTGACATACCAAATGAAACTTACCAGCTCCTGAAAGACTGCGATCTCCTAATAATTGTACTCTCTTCCTTCTATTTGCAAATCAGTTTCATCAGCTACTACTTTAAGCTTATTTGATGATGACTTGTATCTTTAAAACGTTCATAGGATGCACTGAGGCCGGATCGTTCTTCATCAACCCATTTTGGGCTTCCACGGGTAACTGTTCTATTGTTTATGTTGAATTGTTTTCTTTCATTCAAGCCTGAGTTTATTGTGTGTTTTTACCCTAATCAGGCTCTGGAAGAAGTTCGGAAAATTAAACCAAGGAGAACACTATTTACTGGTATGTTTAATTATTCTAGTGCATCAAAGTCCTTTGTGTTGTTAGAAGGATAACCCTCGTATAAATGTCAATATAAAATAGCTCAATTGTTTTTATACAGGTATGATGCATTTGATGGACCATGACATAGTAAATGCGGATCTTGCTAAGCTGAAAGAAAAAGAGGGGTTGGATATTGAACTGAGCTACGATGGCCTCCGTGTACCAGTGAGCCTATGATCACTATATTTGCCTTGAATTTGTGATTTTTTATTCTTTTGTGCCATTAGAGACGCATGTGGTTGACTGATAGCTAATCCTGTATATTCATAACTTGGTATTACAGATTTTTGAATCTCCATTATGAAAAATACATATTTGGATTCTCAGATTCGTCTTTTTATTGTTTTGTCACTGCAAAGGAGTGAAATAATAATGTACGAGGCTTCAGACATTTATAATTTTATCCTGTGGACTAACATATGATGGTTGTTTTTGACAATTTTAATGTCTACCATTTGCCCACTTTTATCATATTTTCTTTGTCTTCATTTTCGGTATATTGGACTTATTTTTAACGTTCATACAAAACTAGATGAAGATGTGAATTAAAATAAAATAGAATGATCTAACAAAAAGACGCCAGAAGACTAGTCATAAAATTAAGTAAAATGTGTCTGAGTTGGCATCATTTCCATAAATCCTAAAAAAAATAGTTCACATAAAGGGATACCCAAAAAGAATAAAAATAAAAATAAATAAATAAATAAAATAATAAAAGATTGTTGAAAGAAAAGAAATATCAACCCTTTCTTCAGAAAAATTCAAATATCTTACAAAGAAATTTAATAATTTTTACGGAAGTTCAAAATTTTACGAAAAAATTCAAAAAATCGGCCGAACTCTGCTTTTTCGTGGAGACTTAATTCTTTTTACAACAATATTCATAAGCTTTCGTTAAATGCAAATTTCCTCAAACATTTCCCTCGAAAGAAATCAATTTTATTTTTCGAAAATCCTAGTTTTGAAAAGAATTTAACTTTCGTATATTTTCAAAAAGTGAATCTCGCTCTAATAACTTTGAATAAATTAAATACATGCATTAAGATAGGGTAATGTATTTGGTTTCAAACCCATTCGACAAAAGACCATACTCAAGTTCAATAGATTTGCGTCCACTATCCCAATCATGATTATTCATTGAAATATTTGAAAGAAAAAGGATAAACTTGGAAGTTTTCTTGTATAAATAATTGGGAACTACCTGGGGAGGAGATAGGAATGGGAACAAGGAGAAGCAAGAACCACTTAAATGGAGGAATCTATTGTATTTTGTCCTTTGTTCCATGTAGCAACTGGGGATCAAAAAGCATCATGTTTGGTGACTTATTAAGGGAAAGAAGAACTAGGAGCCAGAGTTGGTTCTAAAAATTATGCTGTCCAATGTTGTTTTCTAAAGTATGCCCTATATGTTATAAGTTCGCTTAAAAGCCAGTGAATAAAGTAATTTAGAAAAATCATATTCTTAGATTAATATGGTTTGATTATTATATAGTTTATACATCAACAACTACCTAATACTTTTATGAATTGACATTGCTTTCATTTCTATGCATATTTCCCCCCTGATGCGCTACTGTTTTGATGGAGAGGAGTAACTGTATAATATTAAACAGTTGGCCCTGAAGTTTTAATTCATTTTAAGGCCTTACCAATATATAGATATAATGGGGGAGAAAAGGAAATTGATGCCTCCTCAAAATTTAATGTCCAGTGCCCATGTCCTATTTGCACTGGGCCAGCGCTCATCCTATTAAGAGAATGCTATCAAAAACGTTGCTACATACATCGAGAGGCTTCTGTTGATTGTGCACGAACGAAACACGAGTCCAAAAATGAAGGTAAGGTAAGAAAGGTTTAGCTAATAGACAAATGCAATCTTCCGATAAACCATGTCAAACCAAGACTGATCAATATCAAAATGAAACGGATTCGAAGTTCTCCTAGAAGAGTTTCAACCGTGAAATGAAATTCCATGAGTAATTCAAAGAATAATAATCCTTGATGACATTTATAAAGAACCAATAATTTTAAAGAATTCAAAAAGGTTAAGCTTAAGTTTTTCTAAGCACTTTGCCTTAAAAAAAGCAAATTTTTAGAAAAAAGTCATAGAATTACTCAAAGGAAATTCTTTTCTGTACAGTTCCTCTTTAATAAAGCAATAAAATACACTTCTCAAAAAAATCTCAAATTTTTGCAGAGAATTCAATTTCAATTTACTTTACTTTTTTGTTTTTTTTAGGAAAATGGGTGATCCTCCAAATGGAGGAGAGTACTTATGTAGTTTTATTTTACACTCAAAAAGGGAACCGCTTGTGAATTGCCAACAAGCCAGATGACCATAACCCCACTTAGAAATAAGGAAAGGGAAATCCCTCCCAAAAACATAAGGTTGAATAAAAGTACCCATAACTAAACATAGACCTAGAGTAAACAATAAAATAAAATGGTAACAAACCAGGAAAGTCATTAGGAGCGTCAGGAAAACAAACTAATCTATCAGTAGAAGCCAGATAATATGACCAACGATCCATATATGTGACCTGAATCATCATAATCTATCAGAGGAAACTAGATGAAGGGAACACAATGATCCAGCCTCTATAATGGGACATGTAAGGGTAGCAGATCCTAGCCATCCAACATTCTTATTTCATAAGCACAACAGATCGGTCTTCAATAACTAATAGATCTGAAAAACTCAGCAAAATCATGAGTCTAACACGTATGTATGTATATATTATAAGGATTACACACACACACATACCTACACACACATAAACGGTAAAGGAAGACTAAAACATGAAGTAAAACAGAACTAGCTATTAATCAAGAGTAGGTATTTCAAATGTTATCTTTACTGAAAGTGTCAATTAGATCATTACTTAATCTAGTGTTGCATCTCATGCTGTTATAAATAGTTTGACCTTCAAAATATCAATATTACTTTTTACCTTTTTAAGAAATTCTTGTAAAAAAACATTTTTGATTAGTTTATAACTAGAGTTTGCAATTATGTTGTAATTAAACTGTGTAACAGCGTAAATCAGCTTGTTATATGAAGTGATAACATTATTAACAAGTTCACAGTTCGCTTCCATTTCGCTCATAGGAGCCTCCATCTTTCTTTCGACCGTCCTCTTCTAGTTATGGTCACCATAGCTGGACTAAGAGCCGACATTAGGTAACACATCATGACAGCTAAGAGAAAGAAGCATTAGGCTTCGCATGAAGCTGGACTTCAGCCTGGCAAAAATAGGTGGGTGACTATGGCACATAGAAAAATCTTAGCTAGTGAAACTGCATGAGAACGATCGATCATTGAGCTATTACACATTATTTCAAGGGTGGTTTGATCCCTCTGCGCTCTTAGTTGATTGTGTTCTTCCAGCTCTTGCGTAATATACTGGATCAGTCACCTCTTCAATCGATGCGGGGACTGTGGAAGTGCTCACTGGAAAGACAGACTGCCATGACTAGTCCGCTTCCCAATAGGAAGAGCAAACAACAACATATTAGTCTAACTTTCCGGGCTCTCATAACAGCCCTGGGCATCTCCTCTTTGGTTTCTTTAAAACAATATATACCAGCATGTAATACTGAAGATGGAATCAATTAAAATTCCATAACCTTCGGCTCACTAGAATCTAAGGTTGTTGTAGTAGTAGTCATAGTTAAAATCACCATTCGTTAAGATAAAGTCAAAAATGTTAAGAGTGTGCCTAAGAATAACATTAGTTATGGACAATGATACTATAATTATGTTATGTTTTCTCTGTTTATATTGCAAAAAGCACATTTTTTTATCTATGACTAAATTCTTTTTCTTTAGGAATTCGATAGTATTTAGTTTCTTATAAAGGATTAGCCACATGTATAGCTATGTTTTGGGAGGAGCGTTAACTTTCCAAATGTATTTGAAAGTGTCTGATTTAGCCCAAAAATACAAGTGAGTATTTGAAAATGTATTTGAGAGCGTCAACTTTCCAAATGCTTTTCTATTCCCATCTAATTGCGTACAAACGAAATATAAGTCCAAAAATAATGGTAAGGTAAGAAAGGGTTTAGCCAATAGAGAAATGCACTCTTCTAGTAAACCATGTCAAACCAAGACTGATTAATATTAAAACGGAATAGATTCAAATTTCTTCTAGAAGTGTTTCTGCTGCGAAATGAAATTCCATGAGTAATTCTAAGAATAAAATTCCTTGATAATATCAATAAAGAACCAATAATTTTAAAGAATTCAAAAGGATTAAGGTCAAGTTTTTCTAAGCACTTTGCCTTAAAAAGGCAAATTTTTAGAAAAATATATATATAAAACTACCAAAAGGAAATTCTTTTCCATAAAATTTCTCTTTAATAAAGCAATAAATCCTTTTCTCAAAAAAATCTCAAATTTTTATAGAGACTTAAATTTCAGTTTATTTTTTTTTTGTTTTTTAGGAAAACGAGTGATCCTTCAAAGGTGGAGAGCACTCATGTAGTTTTGTTTTACACTTCAAAAGGGAATTGCCAACAACCTGACAGATGAGAATAACCCCACATAGAAATAAGGAAAGTGAAATCCCTCCCAAAACCATAAGATCGAAGAAAAGTACCCATAACTAAATATGGGTATAGAGTAAATGTTAAAATAAAATGGTAAAAAACCAAAAAAGTCAGTAGGAGCACCAGAAAATAAACCAATATATTAATGAAAACAAGATACTATGAGCAACGATCAATATATGTGGCGTGAATCATCATAATCCATCAGAGGAAACTAGATGAAGGGAACACATTGATCCAGCTTATATAACGGGATAGCTGAGGGTAGTAGGTCCTAGCCATCCAGCATCCTAATTTCATAAGCAAACCAAACCAGTCTCTATTAACTAATAGATCTGAATAACTCAACAAAATCATAAGCTCAACACGTATGTATGTATATATTCTAAGGATTATATACATATAAATGCACACACACACACACACGAGCAGTAAAGGAAGACTAAAGTGCAAAGTAAAACCGAACTAGTTGTTAATCAAGAGTAGGTAATTCCAAATGTTATCTTTATTGAAAGTATTAATTAGATCATTACTTAATGTAGTGTCGCATCTCATGCTATTATAAATATCAATGCGGCTTTTTACAAAAAAAATTTGAAAAAAAACATTTTTGACTAGTTTATAACTAAAGTTTGCAATCCTGTTGTAATTGAACCGTGTAACATGTAAATCAACTTGTCATATGGAGTGATAACACTATTAAATATTCTTTGATTTCTTAATATATACCAGCTTAATACTAAAAATGGAATCAATTAAACTTCCATAACCTTCGTCCCACTAGAATATAAGGTTTTTTTAGTAGTAGCATAGTTAAAATCGGCGTTGGTTATGACAAAGTCAAAAATGTTAAGAGTGTGCACAAGAATAAAGTAAGTTATGGACAACGATACTATAAATATGTTAAGTTTTCTAAGTTTATATTGCAAATAACATTTTTTTATCTACGACTAAATTCTTTTTCTTTAGGAATTCGATAGTATTTAATTTCCTATAAAGGATTAGCCACATGTGTAGCTTTGTTTTTTAGAGGAGCGTAAACCTTCTAAATGTATTTGAAAGTGTCTAATTTAGTCCTTGATAAATTTAGAAACTTGTACACTGAGTTTGAGGAATAACTTTTGCTTTTGCCCTGACACCAAATTCTGGCATCGCTCTCATTATCTAAGTTATAATATTCTTGCTTAGTACAAAATAAAAAAAATTGGGCTGCATCAATGCTTTCAAGAGCATGGTTGAAAGTAAAGTTCCATGGAGGTTTACTATGAGGACTAAAGACCTATGAAATTAAGGCATTTTTGAGGTTACAAATATCAAATAGCTTTGTATCCAACTCTTGGGAGAATTGCGGAAATCCATCTTTAGTGCCAAAAAGATGTGTTGTTGCTTGAGTGAATTATATTGTTGATCCTAACATTGAAAATATTATCATTTTGAGGAGGGATTTCCAAAAGTGAGACATGTTTTTAGAATCCGAAGTTATGCGGTGAAGGTTGTAGGTTCTATCATAAAATTTATTCGAGGTCATTTCTTTCTAGATAAGGTTTTCGTTGTTGTTATTAAATTTCCATAGTCATTTTCCTAGTAAAGGCACATTATGGTTGTGTAGGTTATGATCCCTAAGCCCCTCTCCTATTTGGATTCGCAAATCGTTTTTCGGTTAACTAGACAATTGATACATTATCCCCTCTTTAAAGGAAATATCTTCTAATTTTATATATTTTGTCAATGACCCAAAGTGAAAAACGGTATAAAGACATCCAGTATATCGGTAAAGCCGGTAAGAAAGTTAATTATAATGATTCTACCTACTCTAAATAAAAATATATAGTTCTTGTTACCTAGTTTCTACTAATTTTGTTAATTATTATTTGACACTTTTCCTTACAGCTTAGTATGTCTAATTAAAAAAAACCCTAGATACTATATAGGAAATTTCATGATTTTATAATTGAGAGTGTTAGCGACATGATTTTCAACATTATTAGTATCATTTAATACTAAAACAACAACCTTATCAAAGTTAATCTTAAGCCCTAAGAGCATTTCAAATCTGTATAGAATAAACTTGAGAGCGACGATGCGACGAGGCAAATAGGAGGTAAAAAGCATGGTGTCATATGCAAATTGCAGGATCGGAAGACCTTCACCGGTGATCTTGTTACCAACTGTATAAATAACCCTATTTGTAACAGATAATTTTGTAATCCTTGTGATACATCCACTGCTATGTTGAACAATAAGGGTACACCTTGTCTGATCCCACATTTAGATTGTATTTTTTAGAATACCATTGACCTTTGTCCTGGATTTTTCGGTTTTTAGCACAGACATGATCCAACATACCCATCTAATAATAAATATTTAAGAAATAATCAGTCAATAGAGTTGAAAGCATTGGCAAAATAAAATTTTAGAAGGGCACAGGTGATGTTATTTTTATGACAATAATTTACAAATTCCTGTACTATATTGATCCCATTTGTGATATTTTAACCTCTTAATGAAGGTGAATTGCCTTATATTAATTAAGCTATTCATCTTAGTTCTTAACCTGTTAGCTAATACCTTCGAAATAATTTCAATTGAATAGTTTATTAACGAGATGGGCATGAAGTCATTGAGCTCTATCGCACCCTCTTTCTTGTGGAGAATGATCACATTGGCAGAGTTAAATTATTCTAATTGTAAATTACCATTATAAAATTCATTGAAGATTTTAGTTAAGTTATTTTTTAAAACGTTTCAAAATTTATTGTAAAACAACACAAGAATCCATCCGGACTAAACGATTTATCATTGGGCATATCACTAATAGTCTTAAAGATCTCTTCTTCTGTGAATGGAGTATCTACGTCATCCAAAACAACCCAAGAATTTCAGGATATGAATCGTTGCACCTAGCATTAATTTTATGACCCTTGTTAGCACGAAAAATTTCTTTATAGTAGTTGGTGAATGTGTTATTAAGTTTATTTTGATCAAGAATTTCTATATTATTAATGAAAAGAGAGTGTGTGGTGTTATTACATTTGCAATCATTAGTTTTTATGTGAAAAGGCTTGGTATTTTTGTCAATTTCGTCCATCCATTCGACCATAGACTTTTTTTCCATGTATTTTCCTATTGAGTTGCTACTTTATCTATTTCTTCTAGGATTTTAAGGAACATTTCGCTCATAAGAGTTTAGGATTCTCGCTTCTTCTAATATATTAAATTTTAAATATCTGAAAGTAATTTTTCCATTTCAATTCCAATGTTATCAAAAACATTTTCTTGTCTGCACATTTCATAGCCTAAACATCAACGCCATCACATACGTTCCCCTGTTCCACCAATGCATTTCACTGTCTGCACCACCCCCTAGCAACCCAATTGCCTCGACGGTCTCTAAACATTCCTTACGCTTAGCATTTCTAGTACTGACTTCATCCACCACCAAATAGAGTTAGTCCCCCCCATCATGACACCTGCTTTCTCAACCGTCACCTTCGCACTAGAAAATTCATCCACCTCCCATCGTCATTAGTAATCCTTTTAACCACCGAAGAGACATCATCTGTTTCCTCATTCATAACACCTTTATCGACCATTGCATACCGACTTATACGAGCCACATGTTCAAGATCTCCATCCACAACTATAGTGTTAGACAAGCCCAAAACCAGAGGTTTCCACCTAATTGTGTACAAACGAAATACGAGTCCAAAAATAAATGTAGGGTAGGAAAGGGTTTAGTTAATAGAGAAATGCACTCTTTTCGTAAACCTTGTCAAGCCAAGACTAGTCAATATCAAAACAGAACTTTACCTAGAAGAGTATCTGTTGTAAAATGGAATTCCATGAGTAATTCAAAGAATAAAAATCCTTGATAATATTTATAAAGAACCAATTTTTAAAGAATTCAAAAAGGCTAAGGTTAAGTTTTTCTAAGCACTTTTCCTTAAAAAGGCAAATTTTTAGAAAAAATAAGACTACTAGAAGGAAATTCTTTTACATACAATTTCTCTTTAATAAAGTAACAAAATCTTTTTCTCAAAAGCGCTCATTTTTTTCATAGAGAATTCATTTTTTTTTTAATTTTTGGTTTTTTTAGGAAAATGGACGATCCTCCAAAGAAGGAGAGCACTCATGTAGTTTTATTTTACATTTAAAAAGGGAACTGCCAACAAGCGTGACAGGTGAGAATAACCCCACTTAGAAATAAGGTAAAGAAAAACCCTTCCAAAAACATAATATTGAATAAAAGTACCCATAACTAAACATGAGTCTAAAGTAAATGAAAAAATAAAATGGTAACAAACTGGAAAGTCACTAGAAGCGTTAGGAAAATAAATGGATCCATCAATGGAAGCCAGATACTATGACTAATGATCCATATATGTGGCCTGAATCATCATAACCCATCAGAGGAAATTAGATGAAGGGAACATATTGATCCAGCCTCTATAATGGGATATGTGATGGTAGCTGATCATAGCCATCCAATTTCCTTGTTTCATAAGCAAAGTAAACCGGTCTCCAATAACAAATAGATCTGAATAACTCAACAAAATCATGAGCTCAACGTGTATGTATGTATTCTAAGAATAGGTAGTTCCAAATGTTATCTTCATTGATTAGATCATTACTTAATGTAGTGTTGCATCTCATGCTGTTATAAATAGTTTGATCTTTAAAATATCAATGCGTATTTTTACCTTTTTAAGAAATTCTTGAGAAAAAACATTTTTGACTAGTTTATAACTAGAGTTTGCAATCCTATTGTAATTGAATCATGTAATAGCCTAAATCAAATTATCATGTAGAGTGATAATATGATTAAACAATTTTTGGTTTCTTTAAAACAATATATACCAATATGTAATACTGAAGATGGAATCAATTAAAATCCATAACCTTCGGCCCACTAGAATCTAAGGTTGTAATAGTAGTAGTCGCGGTTAAAATCAGCGTTGTTTATGATAAAGTCAAAAAGGTTAAGGGTATGCACATGCATAACATAAGTTATGGACAACGATACAATAAATATGTTACGTTTTCAAAGTTTATATTACAAAAATCACATCTTTTATCTATGACTAAGTTCTTTTTCTTTACGAATTCGATAGTATTTAATTTCTTACGAAGGATTAGCCACGTATGTAGCTTTGTTTTGGGAGGAGCGTCAACTTTCCAAATGTATTTGAAAGTGTCTAATTTAGTCCTTGAGAAATTTAGAAACTTGTATACCCAGTTTGAGGAGTAACTTTTGCTTTTGCGCCGACACCAAATTTTGGTATCGCTCTCATTGTCTAAGTTATAATATTATCGCTTGGTACAAAGTAAAAAAAATTGGGTTACATTAATGCTTTCAAGAGCATGGTTGAAAGTAAATTTCCATGAAAATTCACTATGAGGACTAAAGACCTGTGAAATTAAGACATTTTTGAAATTATAAATATCAAATAGCTTTATATTCAACTCTTAGGGGAATTGCAGAAATCCATCTTTCATGCTAGAAAGATGTGTTGTTTCCTAAGTGAACTATATTGTTGATCCCAACGTTAGAAATATTATCATTTTTAAGATGGATTTTCAAAAGTGAGACATGTTGTTAGAATCTGAAGTTATGTGGTGAAGGTTGTAGGTTCTATCATAAAATTGATTTGAAGTCATTTCTTTCTAGATAATGTTTTTGTTGTTATTATTAAATTTTCATAGCCATTTTCCTAGTAAAGGCACGTTAAGGTTGTGCAGGTTATAATCCCTAAGCCCCCCTCTTCTTTGGATTCACAATCCGTTTCCCAATTAACTAGACAAATGATATCTATCCCTTCTTTAATGGAATTTCTAATTTTATATATGTTGTCAATGACCCAAATTGAAAAAAGATACAAGACATCCAATATATAGGCAACCGATAAAAAAGTCAATTAGAACGATTCTACATGCCGTGGATAAAAATCTACAGTTCTAGTTAACTAGTTTTCTATTAATTTTGTCAATTATTGTTTGACAATCTTCCTTTTTAGCTTAGTAGGTCTAATTAAAAATCCTAGATGTTGTATAGGAAATTCCATGATTTTATAATTAAGAGTGTTGGCGACATGATTTTCAACATTATCAGTCTCATTTAAGGAAACAACACTATGTTCAAAGTTAATATTAAGCCTAAAGAGCATTTCAAAACTATATAGAATAAATTTAAGAGCGGTAATGTGGCAAGTAAAATAGGAGGCAAAAAGTATGGTGTCATATGAAAATTGCAGGATCGAAAGACCTTCACCAGTGATCTTGTTACCAACTATAATAAGAACCCCATTTGTAACAGATAATTTTATAATCCTATTGATACAACCACTGCTATGTTGAACAATAAGAGTAAATCTTGTTTGACCCCACATTTAGATTGCATTGTATTTTCTAGAATACAATTGACCATTAGTGTTTTCGGTTTTTAGCAAAGATATGGTCCAACATACCCATCCAACAATAAATCTTTAGCAAACAACCAGTCAATAGAATAAAAAGCATTGGCAAAACCAAATTCTAAAAGGGCACAAGTGATGTTATTTTTATGACAATAATTTATAAATTCCCATAACTCATCTGTGATATTTTTACCTCCTAACGAAGGCGTATTGCGTTATGTTAGTTCAGTTATTCACTTTAGTTCTTAACATGTTAGCTAATACCTTCGAAATAATTTCAATCGAACAGTTTATTAACGAGATAGGCCTGAATTCGTTGAGCTCTATCGCACCCTCTTTCTTATGGAGAATGATCACATTGGCAATGTTAAGTCTTCCTAGTTGTTAATCACCATTATAAAATTCATTGAACATTTTAGTTAAGTCATTTTTTGAAACGTGTCAAAATTTACTGTAAAACAACAAAAGAAGTCCATCCAGATTGAGCAATTTATCGTTGGCCCTATCATTAATAGCCTTGAAGATCTCTACATCTATGAATGGAGTATCTAGGTCATCTAAAACAACCCAACTATTTTCGGAAATGAATTGTTGCACGTAGTATTAATTTTATGACCCTTGTTAGTACCAAAAATTTCTTTATAGTAGTTGCCGAACACATTATTGTCTGTATTATTAATGTGAAGGGAGTGTATGGTGTTACTACATTTCCAACCATTAGTTATTTTGAGAAAAGACTTGGTATTTTTGGCACATATGTCCATCCAATGGACCATAGATCTTTTTTCCACATGATTTCCTCTTGAGTTGCTACTTTATCTATTTCTTCTTTAGGATTTTGATGAACATTTCCCTAATAAGATTTTAGGATTTTTGTAACGATCCATAAATTTTAATAATTTTTATTTGTTTTATTAATACATTTAATTGAAACTTTGTGAAAATTTAAACAATAAAATTTTGAAATAGAAATTTAATATTTGAAATACGTCTATCTAGACGTAGCAAACGACAAATTTTCATCGACTAATATAGATATTCTATCAGTCATTAGAAATTCAGTTTAAATCAGTTAATAATTGTTGAATTTAAAAGTTTTTCGAAAACTAAATATGTCAACATAAGAAAATTTATTTAGAACATTCTGACTCAGAATGCGAAATTCGTTTCTCAAAATTCAGACGTTTCTAGCTCCGTTTGGATTTTTCCATATGGAATAACAACGTATACTGGTACCGATTATCGACGTTTGATCGGATGATCGTACCACTGATATCTTTATACCGTTTTTATCATCTCGTCGTGCCGATCTCCGAGTATATTCCATTCTGTATTTTTAGGTTCGGTACGTGACGGAAACAGGAAAAACAGTATCGTATCAGCACTGAAATTTGTGACATTTTGTTTCCTTTGCCTTTTCAAACTTGGGACATACTGCCTAAACAATTTATTGCTTTAAACTCTCAGCTGAAATCAAAGGGATTGACAATTATAATTACTTTTATTTACAGATCCATTTAAATTTCCACTATAAAAGAAATTTTTTAATTTAAACAGTAGCTTACCTTTATTACTCCTTGATTCACGTCCTGTACCTCTTTAAATCTTCTATTTGTGGTCTTCTTCATTTCCAAGAATTGCTTTGGTTTCTTGCTCATTGTCCTTCTTCTCCCATTTTTTTTTAAAATCATTATAATATAAAAAGATGTATAGATTGGTTGTATGGTTTGGCATGAGAACCTTTGCTTCCCCTCCCTTTGCTCACAACCGCGTCATCCTTTCACTCATCACCGCTCCTCCCCTCTCCTCCCTCTACCACGCGACCAAGCATCCAACACCAGTGCCGAAACCCTTCATCCGCCACCCACCACCGAAGAGAGCCACCCGAGATCAACCACCGAACACCGCACGCAGACCTCACCACACCCACAGTCGTTCAGTTCTCCTACCGTGTTCCTAGATCCACCCCTGTCTCCTCCCTTCCTTTTTTCATTGTAAAAAAATGAAGCAAGGTGATCTTGGTTATTTAGTATTGATTTCCAAGTGGTAGATATATACATAAATATATATAGTTAAAGCGGTAATCTGTTGAAGGAAAAGTTTATTTTTGAAAGCTATATATATTTAATCAGTTGTATAAATATAGTTTATATAAGTATTTTATAAAGGGGAAGTTTACTCTATATATATATATTGCTTTGTAATTTGTAAGTTTATTTATATGTTGTTATGTATATGATATGTCGTATATAATAATATATATCATGTAAGTTTATATATGGTCAGTTTGTATACAAGTTAGTTTTATATGTTAGCTTAATTTATATGTGACCACTTTAGTAGTATATGTATATATTATTTGTCATTTTACAATATATATTATGTTGTTAAATTTATATAAGTTATTAGGTATATATAATATATGTTAATAGATATGATACGTCCTTCAAATGGCTTCATAACAATTCAATCCACCTAGTTTTATGCCAATTAGAGTTGCAGATTAGTTTGATGAATGACCATCAAAAACCTTCTCAAAATTTCAATACAAATATTAACCAAGTTAAGACAACCTCAAATTAGGTAATGATTTACATATTTTGTATCGTCGCTTAAACTTTTCGTTTGTAATTTTCGACATTGAAAAGGATTAGAGCATATGCTTTTCTTAACCCCTTTTAAATTGGGTATATATTTTAGAGTAAACTATTTTATAAACAGCATTCATGTAGTTTTCCAAATATGCAGATATTAGACTTTGGTTATACATTTTGGTTTAATTATAGATTTTTAAAGTGGTGTACATATAAATATACATAGGTAAGCCTTTGGTAGTCATTTGGTGAAAGAGTCTACATACATAAAATAGCATGCCATTTGTAACTATAGTTGTTCATCGTACCTATATATATTTTTATGTAAGGTCCACATACATGAATATATTATTACTGATTTTACAAAATAATGTGTGTAACATGTTCAAGTCATATTGATGTCAGTCGTATATTTGTTAACGACTTTGATTTATTTATATATATATTATAAAATGGTTCGGCTGTAGTTTTGGTTTAAGAAGGTAATATATATATATATGTATATAAATGTTAGCTGTTTATAAGGTTACACCTGTGTATCTTTGCCAGTTTGTATCAATATATATATATATATATATATATATATATATGTTAGTTATATATAGAAGTCTATAGCAGTGAAGATATATATTTATGTCTATAAAGTTACGTATATATTATTTGTTTATCGATTTTGAATTTTATTATATAAAGGTCTCAATTGATTTTAACTATAGTGTTTAATCCCGATGTGTTTATTTGTGTATAAACCATATATATATATATTGATATTTTGATCATTAAAAATATATGTAGAGAGTTTTTAAAATAAATATATATATACATGTTATGATCCTTTTAATATATAGGTTTATTTCCATAGCTGAGAAGCTGGTTGATTTTGGTAGTGACTTTTAAATACGATATATAAAGATTTTTGAATTTTTAATAGGATTTTTAAATTAAATATTATTTTAATATAATAATAATAATATATTTTCTATCTCTATCAAACTGATTGATTGTTCTCATCGATTCCTTGTCATCAGCTTTGATCGTCTAATCCGTGCCAATCTTGATTTGCTTTGAAATTCGTGCTTGGATTTGTAACTTATCTCATTCTCGTTTATCTCTGTAGACTCGAAAGGTGAGAAATCACTCACGATTAACGTTTTTATATTTATTAGATTTGATTTCAATTGAAACGACAATTGAAGTATGCTGCTGTTAGTTATTTACATTGTTATATATATGCCACTATATGCTATCTGTTCACCTGTGACATCTGACACCATTATCTGTTATTTATATTGATGATATATGCCTGTTATATTATTATCATATCTGTTATCACTCTGAAAGTTCCCTGTTAGTATAGAATTCACTATGGGTTGAAATGATACATACCCGAACGGACTTTAGAATAGGCGAAAATCGTTATGGATTGAAATGATAAACCTAAGCGATTTTCATTGAATTGAATTTGGGATTGCGGGTTGAAATGATATATACCAGTATATAAGTTTAAATTACGGATTGAAACGATAAATATCTATATCACTTGACCATAGGATAGAAAATTAAATACAAACACCAAGGTCTATATATAAAAATATTTTGAAATGATTTGTATGGTTTTTGGAAAGAAATATATAGTTTATATATAAATATAGGTTTTAAATATCTTATAAATGTTATTTTATATAGAGGAAAAATTCTTGATTTCAAGCTATGTATAAATTTGTTTAATATAAAATAAGTTTAATAATAATGTTTGATTTTATTAAAATATAATATGGCTAAGTATTTAAATTATATTTTAATATAGAGTTATAATGATTTTAATAAATTAAGATTGAGAAGATGAATTTGAAATTGCATTTAATTAAGAATTATATTTAATAAAAATCAATTTGGAACTTATTGAATTTGAGATTTTAAAGAATATGATTTTATTACTTGATGTTGGTTTAAAGTGATTGATGAACATTTCAAGTTTGAGTCTATTTGAATGATATTGAATTTATTAAGTAAATTTTCAAAACTAAATAATAGTAAATTGAATTAAGATATATATAAAATTATCACATTTAGTTTTGAAATTATGGAATATTTAAAGCTTTGACATATAGGGAATTTGAAATGGTTTATTTTTGGTTCAAATTTGTATTTGAAATTGATATAAATTGAAATAGATTATTGAAAATTGAATTGATTTGAAATTTATGAATTGAGATTTGATTTAAACTGAATTTTTGATTCAAGTAGGTTTGAATCAATTAGTGAAGTTAAGGAAATTATTTTATTTATAAAGTAATTTTAAATTTAAAACTATTTTATTACATATACTATTTGAACATCTAAACTGTTTAAGTAGTGAAAGTTATAGTTTCGAAGCTTTGAATTTCAAAGTATTATGTTGTGAAAATGTCATATTTTCAATTGTTTGGTTTTGAAAGTGTTATAACTTCGAAAGTAATATGATTCTAGAAGTGAATATATTTGAAAAAAAAATGATATTATATTGGTTTGGTTTTAAAAAAAATGATATCATATTGATTTGGGTTTTGAAGTGGAAATGATATCGTATTTTATATGGTTTTGAAATGGATATGATATTTTGGTTTTGAAGTATAAATTATTTTGAAATGACCGCGGTGTTATAATAACATTTGGTTGTTAAAGAGACCGAGATAGGAAGTTGTCATACTCTCTGCCAACTCCGAAAACCACTTTAACAAACGTGTGCGCGGTGGAGATTTCAAAATAAAGTAGGATGATGGCGACGTCCTTTGAGGTATGAACGTGGGCCCGACTCCCGTGAGTTGGCATAAGGTGGCTAAAACATGAGCAATTGACGGGCTAATGAGATCGCTCCTCTTATCGGACACACTTCTTCGATACCATTCTATTACTTTGTGATTGATTGGGTGCACCTTTGATTTTTGAGAGTGTGGCTCGAGGTGGGCGGTAGTAGCTGCTACGCGTTACCACCGGTCCGGAAGTGCATTTGGTATATCTACCCTGGCATTGCCTAGTTGTGCCATGTCACTTACCCTAGCGCGCCTTGTACGATTTTGGTTTTGTGTCGTAGCCTTTGGAGTATCCTTTGGTGGCTTTTTGATCAGGAGGGACTATGATACTGGATAGACTACTGGGACTATGTATATGTTAAGGTGGAAACTGTAAAGCCTTAACGCTATTTTTAAGTAAGTTTACTTTACTAATAGACATTATTATAATAGCTTATATTACTACATAGTAGATAGTTTAACGGATCCTTAGAGGATGACTATCCCAAACAGCCTTTGAGTTACTTGTATTTCAATTGTTATTTCACTTGAGTTAGATTTATTGATATAAGAATGTTAATCCTGACTCGAGTGTTTTTTGTTATGCTTTACGCTCGGGTCAGACCGAGTGGTTCAACTTTCGAGACTCACCTTTAGAGTTGGAGCTTAGCTTGGAGATCCAGCTATCTATCCAGCTTTCAGTTATTCAGTTGATTCCAGTGATATATTCTAATCTTGTATTTCACTATTGTAATTGAAACTTCTAGTGTATCTTCTTTAACTCTGATATATATAGTAGCTTTATGAACCACTATTCATTTTGTTTCCACTGCATATTGTATGTTACCGTGTGTCTGTGATTCTGTGATGTATTTATTTACTGTATATGCTGAGTTTTGCCGAATATATATTAACAACTTGATATTTTAAGCAATTCAATTCCGGCATGTTTGGATGCGAACGGTTGAAAATATCGGGTCGTTACAGTTGGTATCAGAGCTTTGGTTTTAGGCAAAACTTAGCATATGTAGTAAATTTAATTTACAGAATCACTTTCGTTCGAGCTTGAATTCTGTTGGGCGAATTCTCACCCAGAAGATCTCGAGACCAAGAAGTGTCAGTTTCACCCGGGTTTGCAACCTCCATTCCATCAGCTCCTATGTCCATTCGGCGATTCGAAGGAACAAGCTCATTCGGCAGTGATGGTCCATCCGGAGTACCTTTTCATCCGGCTATACAAGCCTATTAGCTCATTCGGCACTCCAAGTGTGAAGGTCCATTCGGCATGAGTCCATTCGGCATCTCCAATTCATGCCGAACCGAAGGCCATTCGGTCATCCCCACATCCGGTCCAACCATAACCGAACCAAAGCAATTGCAACCACCGGACCAAATGACCTACCGGACCAACCCCACAGCCGGTCCAAACAAGCACCGGACCACCGTTCCACACTCACAACCGGTCCAAGCCTACCACCGGTCCAAGCTCCATGCCGAATGAGACCTCGCCGAACCAGACAACTGCCAGTCCAGATTGCTTCAGCCCGGGCCCACTAGCAGCTATATACTTCCATGACCCCTGCCCCCTACCTCATTCTATAAATAGAGGGGCAGGGGTACAACAATGGCAGACAAGTTTGAGAGCTCAAGCAAGGAAGGAACTTTCAAACTACTTTCATACACTTGTATACAAAGCATTGTACTTGTAATCTGGAAGAAGAAAGATAATAACATATAAAGTGGACGTAGGCACATTCTGGCCGAACCACTATAAATCTGCGTGTCTTTTACATTTCAGCCCTTACTTTTCTCATATTTACATACTCATCTAAAATCATTGAAAATCACACATACTCAACTAAAATAATACGACTTGGAGGTGTTTGTCCATTTTTTGTGCAAACATTTTTGGTGCTTTCACTGAGAGTTGAACTCGAAGCTTCAGCTTCTCCCACTCAACCTTCTTCCTCATAACGACGTTCGTCGCTTAGAAATCATGCCTTCCAAGCAACGGAAGGATGTTAACAAAGGAAAGAACATCGCAACTAGCAGTCTTCCGGATCCAGTAGCCCCAGATCAAGAGGATCATCCAATTTCAACAGCAGCACCAGATAGATACCAGGCAAATCTGATAGCTCCTGCCACCGAACAACCAATAACTAGGGCAGATCTAGACAGAGTTGTGGCTGAAGTAACCAACCACTTCACATCCCAACAAGAAGCTTTAGTGGACCAACTTATGTCACGCTTAAGGGATGCTGAAGAATCCAACCGCAACACTGAATCATGGGATGAGTCTCAATCTGGAGGATCTCGGAGACAGCAAAGGTATTCCTTCTTCGAAGAAACTATCGACAGGAATCATAGAAACCCCGCTGAACGGAGCCAAGCTGGAACCCAGCCCGAAGTTGGCCCCATGGAAATGCTCGAAGCAGAACCCCACCGGGTAAGATCAAGGCAGGGGGCAACTGTAGCTGGTCCTAGCATGCATCCGAGCAGCCAGAGACAACCACTGGATAATGCAAGAAGTGATAGATTGTACCATCCCTACAGGTCATCTGGACGAGATAGATCCCGCAGGGAAGAACTAAGCTCATTTTTGTCCGCTCCAAGTTCTGGCGAACGAATGGCACGATTATTCAGAGAGTGTGTCCAACGAGAGCAAAGGGACCGGGGGATAGGCGCTAGGGTCACCAGCCCCTTTACCCGAAATATCGAAACTACCATCGCCCCCCGGGAATGGAAAATGCCAACCATGGAACCTTACAAAGGAACTTCCGACCCCATCGTACACTTACAGAGATACACCCAGCATATGCTCATGAGTGGAGCAACAGAAGGAGTATTATGTAAATGCTTTCCGCTATTCCTAGCAGATCTAGCTACCTCCTGGTTCTGCCATCTACCCCGAGGATCCATCAGCTCATGGGAGATGTTGAAAGAAAGGTTTATTAGCCAGTTCCTCATCCATGTGGAACAACCCAAGGATGCTTATTCTCTATCCAATATCAAACAGAAATCCGGAGAGACGCTGCAACAATATCTAACACGGTTCAACGCCACAGCAGCAACAGTTCAAGATGCCAATGAGAAACTTATCCTAACGGCCCTTTGTAGTGGCGTGCATCCGGATACCAAGTTTGCTAGGAGGTTAACAAAAGATAAACCAGCTACGTTACCTGACTTCTTCCATGAAGCTGGGAAGTATATGAGGCTTGAAAACGCTACCGCTAAAAGACAGTCAGGACAACAGGCTAAGACTACCCATGGCGACACTCCCGCTGCAACAAAGGACGTTTGAAGAAATGACTCTAGAGATAACGCTGGGGGCAAGAAGGGAGGAAAGCGTTTATATCAACCAGGACAGAGATTTGACTCTTGCCCCCCTCCCTTGCTTTAAACTTTGTCCTGGATGGCTAGAAGGATGTTTTTAATCATTTCACCAAATGGGTGGAAGCGGACCCTTTAAAATAAAATATCTTTGGCATAAATTATCAACTTCTTACATAAATTATCAACTTCTTGATCAAAAAATATTCTATGCAGGTACGGAGTCCCACTCAAGATCATATCAAACAACGGACTCCAGTTTGACAACAAAGAGTTTACCAACCGATGCCAAGAGCACATAATTCACAAAAGCTTCTCATCTGTAGCTTATCCTCAGGCAAACGGACAAGTCAAAGCTGTCAACAGAATTCTCAAAACCCTAACCAAGAAGAAGCTTGAAAAGTCAAAAGGCGCTTGGGTGGACGAACTTCCTACGGCACCCTGGGCCTGCCGCACCTCTCATAGAACATCAACGGGGCATACTCCTTTCTCTTTGGCATACAGATTGGAGGCCATGCCCCCAGTTGAAACTGTAGCGCCATCTCACCATGGGACCCACTGCAACCCAGAAGAAAACGAAGAACTCCTCCTCATGTCTTTGGAACTGATTGAGGAAAGGAGAAACGATGCAACACTTAAAAGCAGAAGCCCACAAGCAAAAAGTGGCAGCACAATGCAACTCCAAAATCAAGCATCGCAGCTTACAAGAGGGAGATCTTATCCTCATGCGGATCCTCCCGCAACACCGAATCATGGACCGAGTCCCAATCTGGAGGATCTGTGAGACAACAATGACCTTTCTTCTTCGAAGAGGTTAATAAAGAAATGGTCATGGTAGGAGCCGAGCCCGGACTCAGCCCGAATTCCGACCTGAGGAAACACTTGGAACCAAACCCAACGGGGGAGGTGCCAGGCAGGGGTCGGATATAGCTGAGCCTGTCATGCTACCTAACCATGAAAGCACCAGTAGACGGGCCATATGAAATTCATCAAGATCTTCACAACAACGGAGCTTATATTTTGTCAACAGTGGACGGAGTGGTGTTCCAGAGGGCTTGGAACATCCGACACCTCCGTCGATACTTTGCTTAACATGTACCGCCCATATGAAGCGTATTAACACGGTGGACGTAGGCATTATCGTGCCGAACCACTTTAAAAATCTTATCTCTTGTTACCTTGTGCCTTCATATCTTGGCTGCTTGTTAAGCTTTATCCCTTTCTGTTGAACAAAATCCTATGGCATCTCCACTCAAGATGCACCGCGGCCTCATCTGGACTAGGCCTAACAGGTACACTACGATTCTATGCACTCGCCAATGAGACTCTTTTGCCCCGGCATCCCTCTGCTGCGGGTTAACTCATTGCGCGCCTGCCCTCAAAGCCAACTGTAATGAGCCGATTATAAGTCATCATAAAGGCCGACTATAGCCGATGGCAGCTCATTACGGCGTTCGGCTCGTCGGTAACTGTGAACCTACTTTAAGCCCCAACATAAGGTGTGGCCAGCCAGGGGTAGTTCACGGCCAACGGCACCCACGCTAGCCGGCCACGGTAAATCGAATAATACCCACGATTACGGACCATAATGGTTCGGGTAGTTACCGTGCGCGATCTCGGCTCCGATGTGTCTTAAGTGCGGCTGTGGTAAAAAAGAAAACTCCCCGCGGAGGCGTAAGATGGGTGACAAATGTCTCCAAGACCCACAGCTAGGGAAAGTGACTACAAAACCCGTTTGCCACGAACTTAAGCACATCGACGGCCTTCCGTGACTGGAAGTTTTACTTTTACTATATTTCCATTTCATTTAAATATTTTTCTCCTATCCTGTATAACAAACTCTAAAGTACAGGAAACCAAATAGGAAGCATTCACTCATGAGGCTCTAAGCCTGCGTGCTGGGTAGCAGGGCGCTCTGCTATACCCGTGAACAGTTACACAAGACACTCAAAGCTACCGCCTGCGAATAAAACATAAAGGGCGGTACTCTCTTCTCTTGTACATAAATGCGTAACTATAACTTATTCATACACTGACATTGCAAAACGTGAAATTATATTTCAAGCAAAAACTTAACATCAAACACAAGTGGAATCACAGGCATATACATAATTATACTTCTCACACAGCACATAAAGATAGCAACAACATTTAAACATGACAAAATCAGCTTATATTATAAGATCACACGAAGTTATTCTTTGCAAATAATTTTATTACAGTTGCATATCAAAGACTAACATGAACAGTGATAAAAAAGAAACAAAAAGATGGCAGATGCATCCACACTCCATCACCAACTCCCCCAGCCTACTTAGCCGCAGGATCGGAGCCCCCAGCATGTGGATCTGAAGTCCCACCTGTCCAGATCGGAAGAGGAATTCATTAAACGAACGATCAAGTTATGAAAACACGGAAAGAAAAGAAAGGGAAAAGAATAACTCACCAGCATCCGCCGCTTGATCCTCATCATCCAACTGCACGCCCGCTTCCTCCGCAGCAAGCAGCCGCATCCCCTCCTTCACCGCCGCTTGCTCCTCCTTTGAGAACTGAGCAGTAACCGCACTCAAGTTGAAAGCCTCTCCGCCTTCCTTACCCGCGTTCACCCTGGCCTCCTCTAAAGCCTGGAGATACACCTTGGCCATGACCCGAGGGTAATCGTCCATCCAAGACAAGCCGCCCTCTTTCCAAGTATGGAAGTACATATCCTGAAGCATCTCATCCATCATCCCCTCATTTTCCTCAAACTCCCTCACCCGAGCCTCGGAAGCTTGCAACTTAGCGACGGCGACGTCCCTCTCTGATTGGTATCTCAAGCAGTCAGCCTGGAGTGACCTCCTCATTTCCTCCTCCTTCAACCTAAGGGACCTCCTCATCTCCTCCATCTCCTCCTTCAACTCAGCCTGAGCCATCTCCGCAGCCTCGAGTCTCCCCGACAACTCCTCTACCCGCTCGAGATCCGCATTTCGAACCTCATCCACCGTTGTAATGGCCATGTTAATCCGCTCCCTGCAGGTAACCTCCATCTTCCGTAACTCCGCCCTACTGGCCTTCTCCATGGTCTCTTTCAGACGCTGGGAGGCTTCCTCATGCTGGGAGATCTGGATGGCTTGGTCGGCAAGCTGCTTGGCCTGATCGGCAACCTTTAGCCTTAACCGAATATTAGCACTCCCAATCTCCTCCCCGGCCTTGACCAATCGAGCATGATGCTCCATTAACTTCTTAGTCTCTTCGGCCACCCGGTCAATATTAGCCTTGGCCTCGTCCCCCATAGTAACTACCCGAGTAGTAAGCAGATCAAGATCTAGGGACTTGGCCTCATCCAGCACACGTACCATGGGGTTGCGGGGAAGTAGGTGCTCGCCCGTGGTCTCATCAAATGAAATGTCCCGAAAACTTGGGTCTAAATCAGGATGACCGGCAAAAGGGTCACGAGGCACGGGGCGAGGCACATCGGGACGCCTTATATGAATGACAGTAGATCTCTTGGAAGGAGGAGGAGGGGGGCAGGGCTCCGTGCTCTCCTCCGTAGTATCACGAGGAGGCTGAGTAGGGGGAGGCAGAGTAGGAAGCTGCGAAGCAGAAGAAGACTCAAATAAGGAACGGCTCCGCTTCCTTTTCTGAATGCCCTCTTCGATGACCCCAAGGAGAGGGCGGTACTTGACTACGTCCCCAGTGCGATCAGTAGAAGGTTTCGCGGAAGCTCTCCTCGACTTAAATTGTTCAAGACGATGTCGAACATCCGACGTTTTAACTGCCTGGCCTGCCCCTGGAATAAAGAACAAGTGTTACGAACATACAATAATCCGCAATTCAAAAAATGTGCTAAGTTAAAAAGAAAGAAAAGTGAGGAGACACATCTATTATACAAACCCGGCGGAGGAGTGGGATACGGCGATAAGTCCTGGATCTCATTCCAGGACGGAAGTGAACCGTAAAAAAAAAAAAATTTCTAAGTCCTTATCGAAAATAGAATCGGCAGAAGACAAAAGTTCACCTTGCATCGCCGGGATCACCCTAGCCGAGGAACCCTTAGAGGATGGGTCAGTGCCAGCCACAGCTTTGCCGGTTTCCTTTGCCTTCTCCGTTCCCTTCTCCGTTTCCGACTCCCCCTCTGACTCCCCGAAGGCCCGACGGAGAGCCTCATCCAGTTCGAGGTCCTGCTCAGAGGTTAGAGCAGCAACACCGCTACCACCCTGACCATCGTCATCTCCTCCACCCTCCGACCCTTCTCCAACTTCACCTCCTTCCTCCTCTTCTACACCTTCCTCCTCCGGGACATCCGGGCAAGTACTTGGAGAAGGGCCATCGGACTCCTTGAGCTTCTTGCCTCCTACGACTGGACGTTGTGCAAAGGGCTTCCTCTTGCCACCCTTCGCTGTCACCCCACCTTTAGGCTGGGCAGCCTTCTCTTCTGCCGTGTCCCTCTGCTTGACTACGGACTGATGTGGGAGGATCAAATTATACATCAAGAGCCTGGCATTCCTAATCAAATAAGCAGCCGATCTGTCTCTCCCGGAAATAGCTTCAATTTCAGCTGCCATCTGAACCAAGCGATCATCTTCCACAACCGCAAAACCACCTGTCGCTAGCAAGAAATAAAAGCGCATAAGAGAGAGAATTACAGCCAAGACAGGAATTATGAGTAGAGTTTTGACTTACATCCGGAGGTAAATCGGCGAATAGAGACGGAGTCATCCCTAACAAAGAACCATTCCTTCTTGAACATGCTATACTTCGAGTATAAATCCAAAACCGGCTTGAAGGAAACGGCTGACTCCAAGCTAATATATGGGGACCCCTTCCTGTACCCCCTCAGATTGTACAGATATCGTATTTCCCGGTTGGAGGGGGCACGCCCGTATCTCTTCTGGAAGATAGCATACAAGCAAACCAGAATGGCATAAGAGTTGGGCTGGAGCTGGAATGGAGCCACCTTCAGATAAGTGACGAAGCTTAATATCCAGGCGTTGACTGGAGGAATAGCCCCGCACATACAATGGTAACGGCTGTAAGCGAAGTACCCCTCAGGGGGATCATATGGCATGACCCCCTCCCCCGGTAACAGCATAAGAGCCCTGTCTATCCCAAAGGAACGGGATATAACGTCAAGTTGCTCCTCCTTTAGGGAGCTAGGAAAGCAGTCGGGAGGGGAGACCAGAAGTTCCTGTGGACCATGTCCGTCCACCAACGACCTCGGAACAGGTCGATGTTGCCCGGATCCTGGTTGGGCTGGGGGCACAGAAGAAGACTCTCCTCCATCCTTGGATTTCCGTCTGTCTGATCGTGTTTCCGCCTTGCGAGACATTTATCTGCATACACAAAAGTGAAAAACATGATGTTAGAACAAGAATACAAGCAAGCATACATAAGTCCAGAGTTCCACCCAAAGACCGAATACAAAGTTCATTCGGCACTAGGGTCATATGCTCATTCGGCACTAGGGACTTAAGTTCATTCGGCAATGGGGTCATAAGTCCATTCGGCACTAAAAAACACATCCGGTATACATATCATTCGGTAAAACAAAACCCTTCGTGTGCATTCGGCAATCATATTCATTCGGTGATAAAAAACCATTCGGCAAAAGAATATATACCTAATTCGGTATAAGCTTGGTTCGGCAGAAGTTTGGTTCGGCTAAAAATTGATTCGGCTCTCTTTGGTTCGGTAAGGGAAAACTAAGGGGGGTAGCCTCTATATATAGGCAAACTCAGGATTGCCGAACCAGCTGGTTCGGCCTACCGGACCAACATACCGGACCAGCGTACCGGTCCAACCAACAACCGAATAAAACTGTCTCTACCAGCAGAAACCAGAAACAGGGGGCACGCAAGGCGCTTCACTCAGATAAGTACCGAACTCCAGAACTAACTAATAAAATAAGATTATGACAACGATGAATAAGTCGTAAAACTCCCACTAGCATGAATTAAATCGTTCACACGTGTACGCGACCACGAATGGTCCATAGGCACGCTCTGAATGGTCATTAACCCTATCATCGTGGGAATTTACACTTTGACACGCATTTTTAAGCCCATCGGTCAAATGGATATTTGATAATTGTGAAATGGCTAAGCTACTTACACATGTACGGGGTCGCGAACGATCCCTAGGCATGCTCTGAGCTGGCGATAAGCCACCTTGGCAAACGACCCAGGGACCCACTCTAACGTGAACCTGGCATCGACGATGCTAAGCCCCTTCGGGGCACACTTGCTCGTCCCGAGCGACACAGTTCACTTCATCTCAAATATTTCGATCATGAACGGTCGTTATTTGAAACCACACTAAAACTGTAAATTCCTTTGCAGGACATCAGCAGGATACGAACGTCCAGCCCATGGCGTTACGAAACAAGCCTTTCTATCACCGGGAAACAAAGCGCGACACGTGCAAGCACGCGCCCCACTTTGGGGGGCAAATGTTGGGCGAATTCTCACCCAGAAGATCTCGAGACCAAGAAGTGTCAGTTTCACCCGGGTTTGCAACCTCCATTCCATCAGCTCCTATGTCCATTCGGCGATTCGAAGGAACAAGCTCATTCGGCAGTGATGGTCCATCCGGAGTACCTTTTCATCCGGCTATACAAGCCTATTAGCTCATTCGGCACTCCAAGTGTGAAGGTCCATTCGGCATGAGTCCATTCGGCATCTCCAATTCATGCCGAACCGAAGGCCATTCGGTCATCCCCACATCCGGTCCAACCATAACCGAACCAAAGCAATTGCAACCACCGGACCAAATGACCTACCGGACCAACCCCACAGCCGGTCCAAACAAGCACCGGACCACC
The DNA here is from genome assembly GCA_030765085.1 of Allium cepa. Lineage (NCBI taxonomy): Eukaryota > Viridiplantae > Streptophyta > Magnoliopsida > Asparagales > Amaryllidaceae > Allium > Allium cepa. Next base: position 909,588,884 of record CM060932.1, read on the forward strand.
GTTCCACACTCACAACCGGTCCAAGCCTACCACCGGTCCAAGCTCCATGCCGAATGAGACCTCGCCGAACCAGACAACTGCCAGTCCAGATTGCTTCAGCCCGGGCCCACTAGCAGCTATATACTTCCATGACCCCTGCCCCCTACCTCATTCTATAAATAGAGGGGCAGGGGTACAACAATGGCAGACAAGTTTGAGAGCTCAAGCAAGGAAGGAACTTTCAAACTACTTTCATACACTTGTATACAAAGCATTGTACTTGTAATCTGGAAGAAGAAAGATAATAACATATAAAGTGGACGTAGGCACATTCTGGCCGAACCACTATAAATCTGCGTGTCTTTTACATTTCAGCCCTTACTTTTCTCATATTTACATACTCATCTAAAATCATTGAAAATCACACATACTCAACTAAAATAATACGACTTGGAGGTGTTTGTCCATTTTTTGTGCAAACAAATTCCTTCCTCTTTGACTCGGTTCCCTTTGAATTTTGGAACGTTCCCTTCAGTTCCGAAATCCATTCTTATCTCATATTCGTGTTCATTGAGTCTGGAGCATCCTATAGATCTGTTGAATGATTGTAAAGGGGTGAAACTCCTTTACAACCGGCATTGATTTACCGAAGATTTCTGTATCCTCAGTTTAGATGCTGCTATTTTTTGTGATGCTCGAATTATATCTCTTGTGATTGAATATCGATTTGCCTCGGAATTCTGCATCGATCTTATTCTTGAAGTCACGGTCGACCCGGTTATGGTTGTCCGCGATTTATACGAACTTATCCATCTTCCTATTTTGTTATTTAATCATCTTATCTTTGTTTCGAACCTATCTTCGAATCAAAATTCTCTTTGATTTGAGTCCATCAAATTTGAATCTATATCCTTGCTTTGAAATTCATTCTTGTATCGTCGAGCGAGGAAGTATATTTGTAAATTAATATAAAAATGTTTTATATATTGTGTTGTTTGAGTTGTTGATACTGATTTGGATTTTCGATCGATTCGTCTGATCAACGCTATCGATAGGATTTCCAAAACACTTGAGCAGAGAAAACTGACACAATATTGTTTTCAAATTTGATAAATTGAATTAATTTGGTATAATTATATGGTATATATATAAGTATAATTTTCTAAAGTTTAACAGTCAAATTGAATTGGTTGTTAAGATATAATAATAATATTTGATTTTATTTATGGTTTTGTAAACCATTGACTTTTATCTCACACATATATATATATATATATATATATATATATAAGTGATTGAACTATAAAACATGGTTTACAAATTGATTTAGAATTTAAATTAGAATTTGAGAATTTAATTTCCCATGATTTCAAACTTTGGTTTTAAAGTTTTAAAAGGTATATTATTTAAAGTATTTTTGAATAAAAATTTGTTTCCAAAGAATTTTAAATGTTTAAAATCAGTACTCCCCCTTTTGTCGCTGGAAAATAATTTCGGTGATGGCGGCTGCATCATCGACATTCTTTTTCGAGCTTCAAAGTGAAGAGGCCATTCTGTAGTTTTGCTATACTTTTATTTTGGGAATTAAATTGATTTGAATTTCTTAAATATGATTTGATTTTACAATCAAAGCTAATAAATATATGTACATTATTTTAAATTTGATTTGATATGTAGTATATTTATATATATATTCATCTCTAAATGGTTTGAAGTTAATCGGAAATTTAAGTTCTTAAATTTATGTAAAGGGGTGATTTCAATTATAAAATGAGTCCAAAATTTTGAATAAATATTTAAACTTGAAATAATTGAATTGGGGAAATTTTACTAGTATAATACTCAATTGCATTTTTATATAACTTACCTAAATCATTCAGAAGTTGAATACGTAATTGAATAATTTACAATGTAAAATAATGATTAATGATTTTATAAATAAAATTTGAGTGTTCATGACAAATGTTATGCACTTAGATATTAGTTATAAAATGTTAATAGATACAAATAGAATAATAAGTTGATTAGATAGTAAATAAAACAAATTAAAGAAAATTCTGTTTTGAAAAAACCTTTATGGTATCAAATATTAATAAGTTGAAATTAAATCAACTTAATAAAATACCTTGAATTTTAAAAGCAATTATTGAATATTAATTAATTTAAATTGAAATATTTTGAATTTAAATTCAATTATCGAATATTAATTAATTTAAATTGAATTTTGTTTTGAAAGGAACCTTTTTGGTATCTAACATTAATAAATGTGAAATTAAATCAATGTAATGGGAACCTTGAATTTAAAAAACAATTGTTGAATATAAATTTATTTAAATTAAAATTTATATGGTTTGAACTAATCGTTTTATTTTGTTGTCAATCTATTTTCTTTCAGGTTGTTTCTATTCTCCTACCTCCTTCCTTTTCAGGGACGAAATGTTTTGAGTGGGGAGAGTGTAACGACCCGTAAATTTTAATAATTTTTATTTGTTTTATTAATATATATTTAATTGAAATTTATGAAATTTTAAACAATAAAATTTTGAAATAAAAATTTAATATTTGGAGTACGTCTATCTAGACATAGCAAATGACAAATTTTCGTCGAATAATATAGATGTTCTATCAGTCGCTAAAAATTCAGTTTAAATCAGTTAATAACCGTTGAATTTAAAAAAATTCGAAACCTAAATATGTCAACGTGAGAAAATTTATTTAGAACATTCTGACTCAGATCGCGAAATTCGAACGTTTCTAGCTCCGTTTGGATTTTTCCGTACGGAATAACAACGTATACGGGTACCAATTATCGACTTTTGATCGGATGATCGTACTACTGATATCTATATACCATTTTGATCATCTCATCATCCTGATCTCCGCAGTATATTCAATTCTGTATTTTGAGGTTCGGTACGCGACGGAAACGGGAAAAACAGTGTCGTATCGGTACTGAAATTTGTGACCTTTTGTTTCCTTTGCCTTTTCAAACTTGGGAGACTTGACAGTTATAATTACTTTTATTTATAGGTCCATTCAAATTTCCACCGGTTAAAAGAAAAAATTTAATTCAAATAGTAGCTTACCGTTATTGCTCCTTGATTCACGTCCTGTACCTCTTTAAATCTTCTATCTGTGGTCTTCTTCATTTCTGAGAATTGCTTTGAAATTTCCTGCTATTTTCCTTCTTCTCCCATTAGTTTTTTAAAAAAACATTATAATATAAAAAGATGTATAGATCGGTTGTATGGTTTGGCCCAAGAACCTTTGCTTCCCCTCCCTTTGCTCACAACCGCGTCATCCTTTCACTCATCTCCTCTCCTCCCCCTCCTCCCTCTTCCACGCGACCTATCATCCAATACCAGAGTTGAAATTTATGAATTGAGATTTGATTTAAACTGAATTTTTGATTCAAGTAGGTTTGAATCAATTCGTGAAGTTGAGGAAATTATTTTATTTATAAAGTAATTTTAAATTTAAAACTATTTTATTACATGTACTATTTGGACATCTAAACTGTTTAAGTGGTGAAAGTTATAGTTTCGAAGCTACGAATTTCAAAGTATTATGTTGCGAAAATGTCATATTTTCAAGTGTTTGGTGTTGAAAGTGTTATAACTTTGAAAGTACTATGATTCTGGAAGTGAATATATTTGAAAAAAAAGATATTATATTGATTTGGTTTTAAATAAAATGATATCATATTAATTTGGGTTTTGAAGTGGAAATGATATCGCATTTTATATGGTTTTGAAATGGATATGATATTTTGGTTTCGAAGTATAAATTATTTTGAAATGACCGCGGTGTTATAATAACGTTGGTTGTTAAAGAGAACGGGATCGGAAGTTGTCATACCCTCTGCCAACTCTGAAAACCACTTTAACAACCGTGTACGCGGTGGAGATTTCAAAATGAAGTAGGATGGTGGCGATGTCCTTTGAGGTATGAACGTGGACCCGACTCCCATGAGTTGGCATAAGGTGGTTAAAAAAGGAGCAATTGATGGGCTAATGAGGTCTCTCCTCTTATCGGACACACTTCTTCGATACCATTCTATTACTTTGTGATTGATTGGGTGCACCTTTGATTTTTGGGAGTGTGGCTCGAGGTGGGCGGTAGTAGCTGCCACGCGTTACCATCGGTTTGGAAGTGCATTTGGTATATCTACCCTGGCATTGCCTAGTTGTGCCGTGTCACCTACACCAGCGTGTTCTTGTATGATTTTGGTTTTGTACCGTAGCTTATGGAGTAACCTCTGGTGGCTTCCCGATTAGGAGGGACTATGATACTGGATAGACTACTGGGACTATGTATGTGTTAAGGTGGAAAATGTAAAGCCTTAACGCTATTTATAAGTAAGTTTACTTTACTAATGGACATTATTATAATAGCGTATATTACTACATAGTAGATAGTTTAACGAATCCTTAGAGGATGGATATCCCAAACATCCTTTGAGTTACTTGTATTTCAGTTGTTATTTCACTTAAGTTAGATTATTGATATAAGAATGTTAATCCTGACTCGAGTGTTTTGTGTTTTGCTTTACGCTCGGGTCAGACTGAGTGGTTCAGCTTTCACTTAATGCAGAATGGATCTTAAGCCTATTCAAATACTAGAGGGGATGAGGTGTGTATTTCAAGTCTATAAAACTAACTTTTGAATTTTGCACATGCAAATAGAAATAAGTAAGCAATAAAGTAAAATGCAACAAAGTAAGTAACACCCAGATTTTTACACTAGTTCATATTATCCAATCCTATATCCAGTCCTATATTGCACCATGCATAATTTCGCTATAATTGCTTGCTTTCCATGGATGACAGGAACATCTTTGAAATCTTGATTTTATGCGCTACAAGGCACACCCTCTTGATTTATGGGCTACAAGATCATCCTTTCCTTTTCACAAACAACAATAGAGTATGACAAGTAGTCATATCTTTAATACAAATTCTTATAGGTTCGGTACAATGATCCTATAGACCTTCAATGGCAATATATCTTTGAATTATTTAAGGAACAAAATGAAATCATAGAGAGAATGATACAAATTCAAGTAGAAACTATATGATATTGTGTGATTTGCAAATCGATGAAGAATTGGAGTGAAGTAGTAGCGATTTGCAAAGATAATGGAAGAGTATGCAATGGGATTTTCTTTTGAAAGTATGGAGGAGAAAGAAGAGATAATTTATTAGAAAATTCATTTTCCAAAGGCATTATATAGTGGTTGAAGAGACATGTCTTTTGGTGAAGAGGTGGTGGGAAAATACCTTGATTTAAATTTTAAAAAACTGACCAACAGGACGTATGTCGACATAGTAGAAGACCATATGAGGACATACATGTGATTCTCGAAGGGAAATAGCAACACCAATAAGTGTTGCAAATTTCAGAATGTGTTGCAAATTTCAGATTTCAAAAGTACCTCTTATTTGTGAATTTTTGTGATTCGTTGAGGTCAATGGTTGACGATCTTTAAGTATAACTGCCATGGGATCTTTAACAAGTAATTTTAAGACTCAACCAACTACTCATCACTTGAAACATTTCCGTCCTTTCAGCATTTTGTTCAATCAGTTTTGTTCTTCCATTGTTCTGATTAACCTTCTTATATAATTCATTTTCTTCCACCAACTTCTTGTTTATCTCTGTAAATGCCCCCATAATATATTTGAAACAATTACTAACTTATAGATACGTTAGTAGTAATATTTATATGTTCTTTTTAACGATATCAATACCTAGGGTATAAATAATCTCCCCCTTTTTGATGACGACAACCATATAAATATTTGAGAGATGAAATATAGTATTTTTATATTTGACTCCCCCTAACTCTATACACTCCCCTATCATTTTGCTTATTATATTTATATATTTTCTCCCCCTTTATCATCAACAAAAAGGGTGAAAAATAATTGCTCAGGCATAACTAGACAATATGTATAGCGTTTGTAGAAAGAGATATGTATAAATGTAAATAATTAGAACTTATGAGGCGAATGAAAATTAATACAAAGCATGAAGTAAAATATTTTAAAATATTAAAAAAAATTAAAATTACCGACTTCGTCGATGCCAATATCCTTTTGAATTATATCAATCTCACCATCATTGTTTATAATCTTGCTCGGTATCTATGGATTATATACTTTGAACATCCACTGTCTGATATCCATTGCTTGGTACCTAAAAAATATAAAATACATGCACGGGTACCCTATTTTATTTTTGGGACCATGGGGTTAAGTTTTAGAAATCCAAACCCATGAAGAGTTTGAATGCCCTTTAAAAATATAATCATTAGATAAATCAATATTATTAATAAAATGATCAATATATTTTCTTTCTCATTTTTGTTTAGCATTTTAAGAACCCATAAATTAATGAACTTATTTGGGGATTTGAACTTTAATTTCCTAAGTTTTGGTTTGTATTTGGTAGCCTTAACAAATTTCGTACATTGAGTGCTATTTTCTTTTATGGCCTTAAGGGTATATTCAAGTCCATGTTTATTATTAGTTGTTTAGATGCAGATAATATAATTTTTAGACTATCCTTCCCTTTGTTAAGTTCACCAACATAAGTTTTCATTTTATCAATATCCTTATTACAGTTAGGAATAACGTTTTCTAGAGATGTTATTTTGTCATTCAGATTAGTAGTTTATAACTTCATTGAATGATTTTTTGATTTCAAGGATTAATTTTTACATTTAGTTTCTCAAAATTTTCAAGTGTTAAATCGTTTTTATCATTAGGTCCATTAAGTCTTTCAATTTCACCTTTTAGACATTTTTTTTCCAGCTAACTTTTCATTAAACATTTCTAATCTATCTATCTTTATTAAACTATTTTTGTACTCTTTCCTCAGAGTTTTATATCCCTTGTACGTATCATTTAAGACATTCAAAATTTCTTTATTAAAATTCCATACCCGGTCATCCTTTACCATGAAGCACATATTGGCATTTTCTGTTTCTGAATCATTATCACTTGATAATGTATCTGAATCATCCCATGTTGCATTGAAAGCCTGTTTCCTCTTCTTCTTGAAAGTGTTTGAAGGGTACTTTGATTTCTTCTGATTTGGACAATATCTTTTCAAATGACCGAGTTGATCACATTCAAAACACTTAACAACATTCCTACTTTTGGAATTAAAGTTGTTAGTTTTTCAAAATTTGTTCATCTTCCTATATTTCAAGAATTTCTTGAAGGTCATGAAATCGATTTCCTCATCGTCATCGTCATCTGGTTCATTATTTTCGTTTGTAGCATTAAGTGCCAGTGATTTCTTCTCATTTGCTTGATTATCTTTTCTAACCTACAACTTTACTTCATAGATTGCCAATTAAATATTTTATTTTCATAGTACTAATATCATTGGTTTCTTAGATTGATAGTGTCATTTGATCCCATTCACTAGAAAGTGAATTCAAGATCTTTCTGACTTGGTCTTCTTTAATAACATTCTTTCCTAATGATACCAATGCATGTAATATATCCTGAAATCTAGAATACACATCAATGGTTTCAGTTGAAAATGTTAAAACTGGTTAGTTATCATATATATTTTAGTTTTTTTTACTTTACTAGTGCCTTCATCTGTGACTTTCAATGTCCTTCGAATTTCATATGTAGACTTACAAATAAACACTCAATTAAATTCATTCTATTTAAGGAGAAAATAAAATGTTCATGGCCCTTGAGTTACCGAGTGCTTGTGTTTTTTGGTCTAGTTTCCATTGTGAATAGTTCACTTTGGGCTCAATGTCCTCTATTTGGGTAATGTTCCAAATATCTAAATCATTATATTGCAAATAAAATTTCTTCCTACAAGCCCAATATGCATAATTACTACCATCAAATAGAGAGGCTCTAGTGGTAGATTGCCCTTCTACAAAAGTGTTAAAGAAAGTGTTAGTAGTCTCATTAGCCATTTATACTTTCCAAAAATCAAGTTATGAATTTTGAAAACCAGTGCTTTGATACCAAATGTTGAAAACAGGGGTTATCTATAACATAATGCGGAATGGATCTTAAGCCTATTTAAAAACTAGAGGGGATGAAGTGTCTATTTCAAGTCTATAAAACTAACATATGAATTTAACATGATATCTATTCACATTGCAAACAGAAATAAGTAAGTAATAAAGTAAAATACAGTAAAGTGAATAGCATCTAGATTTTTATACCGCTTTGGATCATCCAATCCTACATCTACTCATGCACTACACCATGTAGAATTTCACTATTATCGCTTACTTTCCACCGGTGGTTAGAACACCTTTACAACACCCTCTTGATTTATGGGCTACAAGATCACCCTCTTCCTTTCACAAACAACAATAGAGTATAGCAAGTAGTCATATCTTTAATACAAATTCTTATAGATTCGGTACAATGATCCTATAAACCTCCAATGGCAATATATCATTGAATTCTTTGAGGAATACGATGAAATCACAAAAAGAGAATAATATGAATTTAAGTAGAAATTCTCTAATATTGTGTGATTTGTAAATCAATGAAGAATTAAAGTGAAATAGTATTTATTTGCAAAGAGAATGGAAGAGTACGCAAAGGAATTTTCTTATAAAAGAATGGAAGAGAGAGAGTATGAGAAAGAAGATAGAAATTATTAGAAAATCCGTTTTCCATAAGCTTTATATAGTAGTTGAAGATTCATGCCTGTTGGTGATGATGTGGTGGGAAAATCCCTTGATTTAAATTTAATAAACTGAGTAACGGGATGTGTGTCGGCGTACTAGAAGACCATATGTCGACATATAGGTGATTCTCAAAGATAAATAGCAACTCCTATAAGTGTTGCAAATTTCAGATTTCAAAAGTACCTCTTATTTGTGAGTTTTTTTGATTCGGTTGAGGTCGATGGTTGATGACCTTCAAGTATAATTGCCATGGGATCTTTAATAAGGAAATCTAAGACTCAACCAACTACTCATCACTTCAAACACTTCTGCCCATTCATTATTTTCTTCAATTAGTTTTGTTCTTCCATTGCTCCGATTAACCTTCTTATATAATTCATTTTCTTCCACTGAGTTCTTGTTAATATCTATAAATGTCTCCATAATATGTCTGAAATAACTACACAACCCAAAGATATGTTAGTAGTAATATTTATATGGTTGTTGCCATCAAAATCAATATCTAGGGTATTAATAAAATCGAGTGATATGTTAAATGGATTAAAGACTCTATGAAGATTTAAGAGAGCATGAGAGAGATTGGTAAATGCCTAGCCTTAGGGAGGATGGAAGAAAATAAAGTAAGAGTAGAGAAACCACAATGAGAGAAGGAAAAATAAGGAACGAACTCTGTGATGAACTACCACAAATGGAACAAGAGATTGATTCTCAATAAATGTATCGTAACTATGGAGTTTCTGTTTTTTCTGTCATAAGAAACATAAATGACATTAGTCGATTCCACTATAGATGTCGCAACTTTCCAGATGGCTATGGAGTTTGGCAATGGTTTGATGGTTCTTTACCACATCGAGTTGTTGTATATGCCATTGAACATGAAGATGAAACTGCAATGCTTCATAAGAGACTGATTTCAATCCAATTTGTGGTGGTCATGGATAGGTTTAATCAATCAGTGTACTTAATTTAGATATTTGTTGTTATTTCTAATTTAATGCTTATTGTCTGTGTTTGTACCTTTTTAACCAAGTCTTCGTACTTTTTGTATCTAGAAGTATGTTTTGAGTTTGAAAACAAGAGTCCTTTTCAACTTATTACGTACCTTTAAGTAAAAAAATCACATAGCTAATTAGAGATCTTACTTCACATAAATAACTAAAAAAAAATTTAGAAAAATTTACATAACTTGTATAACTTGAATTTGGAAGTACAAACAACTTTCTTAACTTATATAATTTATATAACTTATTAAATAACTTACACAACTTCAGTTCGAAAGTACAATCAACTTGCATAACTTAAACAACTTACATAATTTTTGACAATCATTCAAATTTTCTAACATAGCTAAACTAGAGACCATATGTAGCATGTCCAATAAATTTAGTACAGTACTCCCAAAAATAACGAGAATCAAACATAGATCGTATTACCGAAAATAAGTCTTCTTCTTCCACTGCATTTATAATGCATCCACACCTTCGACAAGCTCCTGTAAACGTGATGTAAGTACTTTGAGTTTCCAAAATTATTCGAACTAATATACAATCATGATGTTTATTTAAAAGCTTTGTTATGAGTAACTCAAAAAATCTTGATCAATCTCCTCCTTCCTATGTCTATGGTTAGCTTCTATGTATGCTTTAATCAACACCAAATAATCTTGTGAAGTCCATGTTTCATTTTCCATTGGAAATGTTGGGAATTTTCAATATAAAGCTTTCACTTAAACAGAAAGTCCATAAGTTGCATCATTCGAATCAAATGCCATCTGAAAGTCAACATAGCAACCACATGCGTTTTTGAAACAAACAAACAAACAATTTGTTTGTTTCTATTCAGTGATCTACGTCACTTGTGTTTGTTTTTGCAAGTGTTTTTGTTTATGAACTAAATATTAATTTGTTTCAGTCATTTATGTTATTAATGTAGTACAAAATGAGAAAAATAATACAAATTGTCATCATATGACAAATATAAGAATACATAAACAAGCACACATAAATATCATCATCACCACATGAACATCTCAAATACACTAAATGAGATACACGTACGTCATCTCGGATACAGATATACATAAATACAAAAAAAATCTAAATACATTTATGAAAAGGAAAAACACCATCAATGTATGTGATGTGACCTACTACCACTTGCATTGTCGTACAGTCATCGATTTTGTCATCATTGATGTCACTGAAGTCATGTGGGTTAGGTGGCGGCTGATGTTGCTACTGAAGTTGATGAATTTAAACCTAATAATCATGTATTTAAGTCTCATACCGAGCCACTTGTGTAACACCCGACTTTTCATGACGATGTGATGGAATCATATGCATTGTAAAATGAAAAGCGTGATTGTTGTAAATAGAAATATACAGAGAGATGAACTAACTAACTACATCTTTTTTCAGAACTCACAACAAAATGGATCAAAATACAATATAGATAAAATAAAAAATCCCATATGCATATATCATAGGTCATTCATAGTGTTTGTAGATACACACATTATCACACTATATATACGATAACTACAAGTAAACTGATAACAAATATAAACATCATCATAATCACCATCTTCAAACTCTATAACTTTCAAGGTTACTCTATTTACCTAAAGTGTATGAGGAGGGGTTCAGGCACATGTCTAGTGAGTACAAAAATTACCAAGTATTTGTTAACTTGATTCCATAAACATTGTACGAGTATTAATACCTCTTATCATACCTCAACCTGCTTCATCTGCATCTAAAGAGTTAGTCCATCATAATAAATGCAGTAAGAAAATAACCATTTAATACTTAATGACTTTAACCATACAAGAGAGTTAGTTTAATGGAGCAATACACAAGACAGTTAGTTAAATAGAGACTAAACCTAGGATATAGTTAGACATAGACTAATTCCATAAACATAGACACGAACATGGGTTAGATAAACATAGGCTAACTCAAGCATATGAAGGTAACTAAATATAACCTAACCACTTCAATATACAATTTAATATAATTATCATAGCAAGAAAATCACTAAATACATTATGGATAGTAAACGATCTCAAACGTCGTAGGGAAACTGTTACATCGCTTATCATCTATTTCATATAGGCCTCGCTGAAGCCAAAGTGATTCAGCTCTGGTCCATGTTCAACTTGGACCGAAATATGCACACTGGTGGACCGGTGTAAATGCGAAATGCCAAAAAACTAAAATCTAAATCTCTAATTCAACTTTCCTCCATTATTTTATGTTTTGTTAGATTTCTATGTCACCTAAACATCGTTTCCTATCGTCCTAACGCTCCACATATCACATATCAACTATATGTCCATGATTTCATCCTAATCGTCATAAATTCAATTATTTAATTCTAGCTCTCATATAATATATTTCAAATTCTTAATTAATCCTAAATCAACTATCATTAGCATTATCTACTCCTACAATTCCATCAATACTTATTTCATAATCCAATTAAATCTAATTCGACATCTGCTAATCCAAATTAGCAGTCAAACAATGAAACTACTTTCATATAAATAACATACATTCTAATAATAATTCCCACTCACCAATCTGTCTCCAAGCCCTAGAAATGTCTAATAGCATCCTAAACCTTTGTTGACAAGAAATGTAGTCCTTGAAAGTTTCTCGAATCTACAAACAATAAGTATCTTCTCGTAGCCTTCTCCCGCTCGTCGTTTGATACATACACACATATCAAACTTAGATAAATGGGCTTAGGCTGTTTAAGCCAACCAAAACCTACTTACTACGCAATGGTACAATTCTCATTGCGTAACTTTAACATTTGTAAAATTGTCGTTTTAATCCTATAAATAGAATAGATGTCTAAATTCTACAGGGTATTACATTCTCCTCCACTTAAAAAGAAATCCGTCCTCGAAATTCGAAACGTATCCCCTTCTCACATATCTACTTATCCTACACTACATCTACATAACAAGGATAATAGCACACCTCATGGCAATCTTTCCCAAAGACGAGCACTCCCACTTTATATGGTCGATCTGATTACAGTTATAGCATTTAATCTTCGAGACCTTCACTTTACAACCATTTGAATCCTATCCCCTAATATTGCATCGTTTACACCTCACGTCTTGCTTACTACCTTGTCCACTTTACCTCCATAATCTGTGCGCTTTCCGTGATTGATATTCTTCATCAGCAATCCTTTAGAAACGTATACTATACTGGTATTCAACAATGCTGACTTAACTAAACTTTTGAACGTCCCTCCAATAGAAATCTAACTAAGTGTTAATTCCCTAAGTGGTGAACTCAACTCTTTTGCAAACTTCATTGCCTTATTTAGCATTGTATCTATCAATTCAAAACCAAACTTTGCCGGCTCATTAAACCTATTAATATACTCATTCCTAGTAGAATTTCCTTGTTTAAGATTAATAAACTTCTCAAGCACCGCCTCCTTTTTAGAACCAGACAAAAGTTTGTCCAAAATTTTTTCTTAACATCCGTCTAGGAAATTTCCTCTTTACTGATTTTTCTGTAACAAAATCCCACTAGTTCACTGCTTCCCCTTGAAGGTGCTAAGAAGCAAGTTGCCTTTTTACCTCATCACTTAAATTCGACATACTAAAAATCTTATCACACGTATGTAGCCAAGCTCACATCTTCATAAAAGTTTATGTTCCCTTATATAGCTTGCCACCTATATTAAGAAAATCCTTCCACAATCTAAGGAAATTCGGTTCTGGTGCATGAACAACATCTCGATCTCATATTTCAGTTACATGTGCACCTTTGTTAACGGCGGCTTGGTTTATACCTTGAATATAACGATGGAACCAAAATGGAATGTTCATGCCCGGTATTTCCACAGCTTTATTTCCAGTTCCAGTCTGGTTACTTATCTATATTATCTATACAATTGAATTCAGTATCAGATCCCCTTAGAATAGTAAACAGAGATGGTAAACATAGACCCCAACCAAACGTCGTACACTTTTGTACTATAATACACACACACACACTTACACATATTTAACATAAAATATACAAATATGCTCTCTATTTGTTCTAACCTACAGCTCTGATACCAAATGTTAAAAAAAACTTTTCACGACTATGTGGAGGAAACATATGCATCGTAAAATGAAAAAAGTGATTGTTTTAAGTAGTAATGTATAAAGAGCTGAACTAACTAACTAATCTTTCAAAACTCATACCAAAATGGATTAAAATGCAATATAGAAAAACAAACAAATCTCATGTATACACATCGTAGGTCATTCATAGTGTTTATGCATACACACATTATCACGCTATATATACAATAAGTAAAAATAATCGAATAACAATTATAAACGTCTTCATAGTCACTCTCTTCACACTCTACACATGCTAAGGTTACTTCTTTACTTAAAGTGTACGAGGAGAGGATCAGACGCATGTCCGGTGAGTAAAAATATTACAAGTATACTGTTATTTCATAAACACTATATGAGTACTAATACCTCCTACAATACCTCAACCTATCTCAATTTCATCTATAGAGTTAGTCCATCAAAATAAATACGGTACAAAAGTAATTATTAAATACTCAACGACTTTAACAATGCAAGAGAGTTAGTTAAACAGAGACTAAACCATCAATACACAAAAGAGTTAGTTAAATGGAAACTTACCGCAAGGTATAGTTAAGCACACACTAATCTTATAAACATAGACACGAACATGAATTAGGTAAACATAAGCTAACTCAAGCACACATTAAGTTAGTGAACATAGCCTAACCCCTTCAACATACACTTTAATATAACCATCATAACACAAAATAAACCAAAATACATTCTGGACATTAAACGATTTCAAACGTTGTAGGGAAACTAATACATCGCTCGTCATCTATTTCGTATTGGCCTCGCCGAAGCGAAAGTACTTTAGCCTTGGTCCAAGTTCAACCTGGGTCAAAATATGCACACCAGTGGACCAGTGTGTGTAACACCGATGGATCGATGTACATGTAAAATGCTAGAAAACTAAAAATTTGAAGCGTTTCTTCTCCAATTAGAATTTCCTCCGCTGTTTTTTGTTTTGGTAGATTTCTACATCTCCTAAACATCGTTTCCTATAGTCCTATCCTTCCATATCACATATCAACTATATGTCTATGATTTGATCTTAATCATCATAAATTCAATCATTTTATTCTAACTTTCATATAATATATCTCCAATACTAATTTAACCCTAAATCAATTATCATTGACATTTCATGGTTTTTCATGGCTTTTTGTGGCTTCTCTCACCCCTCCCATTCCTTCCACTGACCTTTCTATAAATTCCAATCTATCATCTGACCCTCCCATCCTTTTTACTTTATCTAACCTTACATCTGCCTCAATGCTCTCCACCTCCACCATACCATCATTAGCTGACGATGTTATCCCTCCCTCTATCAACATATCACCTGTCCCTACCGTTGTATCATCAACCTTACCCATAGCTTCCTCGCCTCCACCAAACCCACCAGATTCCACTGCAATACCACTATGTCCAGCCACTCTCTTAACTTTCCCTTATAATTTACCGTTGATTACTTTGTCCAAATCCAAACCTAGAAACGCAGAATAGTTTGTTCCAATAGATTTTGCTTTAAACTACATAGGAAAACCACTTACTGTACCAAATGTAGTTAAGCAAGATGGTATAAGCTATTGGCAAGAACATCTTGTAGGGTTTTTTCTAGATGGTAACCTCTCCTACTCTGCTGTTACCACTCACCTACATAAGGTTTGGAAGTTGAAAGGCTTTTATAAGGTGACATTTGATTCGCATAATTTCTTTTCTAAGTTTAGTTGTGACGAGGGTAGACAAAAAGTTCTTGAGGCTAATCCTATTTTTACTAAGGGTAAAATGTTTATTATCCAAACTTGAAAACCATCATTTGGAAATATTCACTCCACTGTTAAAAATGTACCAACATGGGTTCACTTCCATAAAATACCATTAATGGCTTGGACCTTATTAGGTATTAATTGGATAACATGCCATTTGGGTAGACTTATCTGCATGAATGAGGCAACAGAGCACCTATCTTATTTTGAATACACATAATGTTTAATTGAAATCAAGCCGAACAAAGAGCTGCCATATTTTATTCAGTGCGGCGAAGGAGGAAATATATCATTGGTGGAATGTGCTTATGACTGGAAATCAAGTACTTGTGTGAAGTGCGGAATGTTTGGACATTGTACACTTGAATGTGTTCCTGTTGTGCAAGATATCAATGATATATAGCAACCTATTAATGTGAACAACCAAAACAAAATTTAAATGCAATATATATATATATATATATATATATATATATATATATATCCAAGCCTTACAGAAAACCGTCTTTCAAATGGCAAAGAAAATACGACACAAATATAACAAAGGGGGAATTAATTTAAAGGACAAAGATTTGTATATTTTTTGCCTTAATGACACGACCTCGATATTTTTACCACAAGGACAAACATTCTTCTAAAAATTATTTATAAGGACAAACATTTTCCAAAATTATTCATAAGGACAACAAAACTGCTAACGAGCTAAAAACTGATACCTATAAACTGCTACCAATAACTACAAACTGATACCTAAAAACTTCTATCAATAACTAAAAACTGATACCTACAGAAAGTTGTCCTTCAGGATAAAATATTGAAGGTCTGTCCTTGAGACTAAAAAGCTGTGAAATTTTGTCCTTGACAATAATTTCCTGTATAACAAAACCACCTGAAATATATATCAACATCAAATAATTAGGAATACACAAACTCCTCTTTATTGGGCCCGCTGCCTAACTTTGTCCCCTCCTCAACAAACATACCCTTCAACTCATCTTTTTACTCCCACTAATCTAGACAATAACATAGCCACACTTATTGAAACTAGTAATACCTTCATTAATAATATTATCTCCATGCGAAGTCAGCATACCCATGCAATAAACAACATGGCATGTGCTGCAAATCTCACTTCCACTTCAACTAGCCAAACCAAATACATCCTCAAGAACAAACAAAAAGGTTTGTATCACTCACAGTTCAATGAGAAAATAGACTCGACTAGTAATCAATTCTTACCTTTGCTGGATCTAATCGATGAGCATATCTCAAACTCCAAGGTACACCCTGACATGATATTTGATCCTTGATCCTTGACCAACCACAACATTTCCCATACTTTAATCGAACCTGACAATCCAACCACTACCATATCCATCACCTCTTCTTCATCACCGAACAACATCTATCCACATGTTCTACTTTCTTCCAATATTATATCTCTCCTTACTGAACATGACCTACACACTTTCCACTACCCCTCCACTATTTCGTCCACCTCCCAGACTGATGCAGCGCATACCTTCCTAGGTCACAAAGATGATGTAGCGAGCTCCTCCATCTTAGGTCGCAAGCAAACCCTAGGTCGCGAACGACCTTCCCTAAGTCGCGGCAAGCTTAGGTCGCGCCTCCGCCTCCTTAAGTCGAACGAAGCCCTAGGTCGCTCAAGAACTGAAGTTGCGAACATCTCTTTATGTCGCGAAGAGGTCGTGGCCGTGTTTCCTGAATCGCAGAGTCGCGAATTCCTCCAGTAGGTCGCGAACGACATTCTTTAGGTCGCGAACAAAGCTTTGTTGATGAAATCCAGTAGATCGCGGATGACATTCTTTAGGTCGCGAACAAAGCTTTGTTGATGAAATCCAGTTAGGTCGCGAACGGGTTTGTTTAGTTCGTTTTTCTAAGTCGCATGCGTTGTTTCTTTAGGTCGGCTGTGTGTTTTGAAAGTTGTTGTCCTGTTGAGATGTACTTTTCTTAAGTCGTGTATGTGTGTTGTAAGCCTATAAATAGGGGTGTAGTGTCATTGTAGAAGGTTGTTGATTTTGGAATAAAACTTTGGTTTGTGCTTTGTGCCACCATTAAAATTGAAAGTTGAGTGTTATCTCCTTTCTCCATCTTCGGTTATTCGAGTGTGCTCGAATCAACGATTTTGAAGCCGATTCACGGAATCTCGTGCGCAAGATCAACGTCGAAGAATCGTAGATCTTGTAACACGGTATCGTGCACGATCAACGTGTTGGAGATAACTAGAATCCGGTATTCCGCGAGATCATCGGATTTGGGCATTTGGGTATTTTCAATCCATCGATTCTACTTTTCATCGTTTCATCCAATTTTCGTATATGCACTGCACCAATTTGGTATCAGAGCTAGACTTAGCCAATCATAGCTAAGCCGAGCCTATTGGGAGTCAAGTTGAAGTTTGGAGTTTGGGATCCGAGCTAGTTTGATCAAGACCGAGAGTTAAAGTTTGATTCAGAGCCGAGAGCAGGTTCAGTGAAGGAGCCGTGCATTACTTTGTATCAAAGTACGTCATTCCAGAGTTAAAGCCGAGTGTTAGATCAGTTGTTGTTTGACAAACATGCCTATGAGACGTGCTAATCGATTTCAAAATATTGAAGATGTGTATAGAAGACAAGAAGCTGAGCAAATGGAACAATGTATCAATGAAAAGTTTGATGAAGGCATTGGGAAGTTAGAGAAATTGATGATCGATATGAATCAGAGTCAAAGGAGAAGGTCACCAGTCTCGAACCACGGAGGAAACAGAGTTTCGCCATCGGTTACGGAAGCGAGGAGGGTGTCACCACAATCTTATCAAGATAGAAGAGAATCATCGGTTTCACTGAGGCGAGAACACCATGAGTACAGAAATGAAGAGAGAAGAACTCCACGAGAGTTTAGAGATGAGCCATATCGTGATGCTGAAAGACATAATAGAAGAGATATGCATGATCATAGAGCGGTTGATGGTCGAGATCGATATCGAAATACATTTGATTATGATGAAGATGGTAATAGAGGTAGTATTCATTATCGAGATCATGGCCAAGTACGAGATCGATATAGAGATTTTGAAGATGATCGTCGATGGGAGTTGGGGATGAAGACAGAAATTCCAGAATTCAAAGGAGGAATGATAGCGGAAGAGTTTCTGTATTGGTTATTAAATGTTGAAGAAATTTTTGACTTTAAGGAAGTACCCGAGCATCGTAGAGTTAAGTTGGTTGCTACACGATTGAGGGGAAGAGCTTTGGCATGGTGGCAACAGACTAAGCTTACACGGGAAAGAATGGGAAAGTCGAAGATTGATTCATGGGAGAAGATGAAGAAGTTGATGAAGGCTACTTTCTTGCCTTATAATTATCAGTCTCTTATGTATCAGCATTTACAAAATTAGAGACAGGGAACAAAGTCGGTGAATAATTATGCAGATGAATTTTATCAGTTGATTGCCAAAAATGATATCATGGAGACAGAGGAACAATTGACAGCTAGATTTATTGGAGGATTGAGAATGCAGATTCAGGATATGGTGAAAATGTTTGATCCAAGGTCCGTTGCTGAAGCACACCAAAAAGCTCTAGCGTGGGAGAAGCAAGGTAGAAGAGGAGGTGGCTTGTTTACAAATTCCAACAATCAAGTGAAAGGGGCTAGTAGCAATACGAATGTTTCCAAGGCTGTTAGTAAACCGATTGTTAATGAAGTTGCTAAGACCAAGGCTAACAACAATTTCAAGTGTTATAACTGTTAGGAGTTTGGTCATAAGAGCAATGAATGTCCGAAGCCTAAGAAGCGAGTGATGGTTGCTGAGGTTGAGGATGAGGATGCAGAAGTAGGATGTTTCAATTCACCACAAGTTGAGGAGGAAGAAGTCTTATTGTCAGGAGATGGAGGATATTCTTTAATGATGAGGAGATCTTGCTTGACGCCAAAGCAGGAAGATGAGACTAGTTGGTTGAGGAGTAATATTTTCCAGTCAACATGCACTATCTTGGGAAGGGTTTGTAAGTTTGTCATCAATGCGGGAAGTTGTGATAACATCATTTCTACAGAAGCTGTGAAGAAGTTGGCGTTAAAGACAGAGAAGCATCCCAAACCCTACAAATTAGCTTGGTTGAGGAAAGGTGGGGAAGTGAAGGTTAGTCAGAGAGCTTGTGTAACTTTTTCCATCGGAAAGAAGTACAATGATGAAATTTGGTGTGACGTGGTTGATATGGATGTATGCCATTTGTAGTTGGGGATACCGTGGCAATACGATAGAGCTGTGCAACATGATGGGAGGACTAACTGCTATAGCTTCATGTTCGAGGGCACCAAAATCACCTTAGTTCCTAAAAAGCGACAACAAGATGAAAACAATTCGGAGGAGATTGAAGAACTAAAGACTCTGTTATCTTTGAAGGAATTTGTCAAAGAAGTAGAAGATGAGCCTGAAGTATTTTTGTTGATTGGACGTGAAAGTAGTGAAGCGGTTGAAATTCCGAAGGAAGTCAAGCCAGTGTCGAAGGAGTTTGAAGATGTATTTCCTGAAGAATTGCCGAAAGAGTTACCACCGTTGAGATACATATAACATCAAATTTATCTTGTTCCGGGAGCAGTGTTACCACATAGACCACATTATAGAATGAGTCCAAAGGAGCACGAGGAGTTGAGAAGGCAAGTGGAAGAGTTGCTTGAACAAGGGCGCGTACAAGAAAGTTTAAGTCCTTGTGCAGTACCAGCTTTGTTAGTGCCGAAGAAGGATGGGACTTGGAGAATGTGTACAGATAGTCGGGCGCTAAACAAGATTACAGTGAGGTACAGATTTTCAATGCCAAGATTGGATGACTTGTTAGATCAGCTGAGTGGTGCTATCTTTACAAAGATTGATCTGAAGAGCGGGTATCATCAGATTCGAATTCGACCAGGGGACGAATGGAAGACAGCTTTCAAGACACGGTAAGGGTTGTATGAATGGTTGGTCATGCCATTTGGTCTGTCGAATGCACCTAGTACTTTTATGCGAGTGATGAATCAGATCTTTAGACCATTTATTGGAAAGTTCGTAGTGGTATATTTTGATGATATATTGATATACAGTGGAAGCACAGAAGAACACCTACAACACTTGCAGGAAGTGTTGACGATACTTCGTCAAGAGCAATTCTACGCTGCAACAAAGAAGTGTGTGTTCATGACTCGAAGTGTTTTATTTCTGGGTTATGTTGTATCTGAAGGAGGAATACAGGTGGATCAGAATAAAGTTGAAGCAATCAAGGAATGGCCACAACCCAGGACGATAACAGAAGTTAGAAGTTTTCATGGCTTAGCATCATTTTACCGAAGGTTTTTTCCACATTTCAGTAGCATGATGGCACCTGTTACTGATTGTATGAAGGGCAAGCAGTTTTCATGGTCTAAGGAAGCAGAATTTGCTTATGAGCGAATCAAGAAACTTTTGACGACATCACCAATTCTAGTTTTACCGGATTTTCAGTTGCTATTTGAATTACATACCGATGCATCTAAAGTTGGAATTGAAGTAGTGTTAAGTCAGAGAGGCTGTCCAATTGCTTATTTTAGTGAGAAACTTTCGGGAGCAAAGATTAGATATAATACTTATGACGTGGAATTCTATGCTATTGTCCAAGCCATAAAACTTTGGAGACACTATTTGTTTCATAAAGAGTTTGTGTTTTATACTGATCATGAAGCCTTGAAACATTTGCAGGGACATGATAAGGTTGCAGCCAGGCATGCTTCGTGGATCGCATACTTGCAACAATTTACATTTGTGGTAAAGCATAAGTCGGGAGTTACAAACCGTGTGGCAGATGCATTGAGTAGAAGGAATCATTTGTTGACTACGATGAGAGTTGAAGTGACGGGGTTTGATGTGTTGCCAGAATTGTTTGTTGTTGATCCTTACTTTGCTAAGATTATAGATGAAGTCGAGAAAGGGAAGACGGATCAGTTTGTTTTGGTGGATGGTTTTCTCTTCAAAGGAAATCGATTATGTATACCAGAATGTAGTTTGCGGATGAAGATTGTGAAGGAATTGCATGAAGAAGGACATGTGGGAAGAGATCGTACTTTGCAGTTGATTTCTCAATCATATTTTTGGCCTACCATGAGAAAAAAAGTTGAAAGATTTGTGGAGAGATGTCACATATGTCAAGTTTCCAAAGGGACAGCTACGAATGCAGGATTGTATATGTCATTTCCCATGCCCACTAGACCATGGGTTGATGTTAGCATGGATTTTGTTTTGGGTTTGCCAAGAACTCAACGAGGAAATGATTCTATATATGTTGTGGTGGATAGATTTTCGAAGATGGCACATTTCTTAGCTTGTAAAAAAACCGCCGATGCAGTCCGTGTTGCTCAATTGTTCTTTATATCGATTACATGGGCTACTTGAGACCATAGTTTCTGACCGGGGTACTCGATTCCTAAGTCATTTTTGGTTGAGTCTGTGGAAGATGGTTGGGACTAAGTTGAATTTTAATAGCGCCTATCATCCACAAACGGATGGGCAAACGGAAGTGGTGAACAGATCTTTGGGAAACTTGTTGAGATGTCTTGTGAAGGATAATTTGAAGAGCTAGGATGTGAAACTGTGTCAGGCAGAATTCGCACATAATCATGCCGTTAATCAAAGTACTGGATTCAGTCCATTTCAAGTAATATATTCAGCATTTCCGAAGGGACCGTTGGATTTGTCGACAGTTCCACGTCAGAAAGGGATTGTTAAACGAGCTTGTGATTTCATGAATGAGTTGCAGGAATGTCACAGGATTGTGCATGAACGATTGCTTAAGTCAAATGAGAATTATAAGCAACTGGCAGATAAGAAACGAAGGAGTGTGGACTTCAAAGAGGGTGATTTTGTTTACGCAGTACTGACGAAAGATCGTTTTCCAGTTGGAACTTACAACAAATTGAAAGCTCGAAAGATTGGTCCAGTAGAAATCTTGAAGAAGATCAATGATAATGTGTATCAGTTGAGATTGCCGGATCATATTCACACCACTAACGTTTTCAACGTCAAACACTTGATTCCATATCATGGGAATAAATATGTCGAAGGAGGGGGAGGTGTGAATTCGGGGTCGAATTCTTTTCAACCATGGGAGGATGATGCAGCGCATACCTTCCTAGGTCGCAAACATGATGCAACGAGCTCCTCCATCTTAGGTCGTAAGCAAACCCTAGGTCGCTAACGACCTTCCCTAAGTCGCGGCGAGCTTAGGTCGCGCCTCCGCCTCCTTAAGTCGAACGAAGCCCTAGGTCGCTCCAGAACTGAAGTCGCGAACATCTCTTTATGTCGCGAAGAGGTCGTGGCCGTGTTTCCTGAATCGCAGAGTCGCGAATTCCTCCAGTAGGTCGCGAACGACATTCTTTAGGTCACAACCGACATTCTGTTGATGAAATCCAGTAGGTCGCGAACGACATTCTTTAGGTCGCGAACAAAGATTTGTTGATGAAATCCAGTTAGGCCGCGAACGGGTTTGTTTATGTCGTTTTTTTAAGTCGCGTGCGTTGTTTCTTTAGGTCGGCCGTGTGTTTTGAAAGTCGTTGTCCTGTTGAGATGTACTTTTCTTAAGTCGTGTATGTGTGTTGTAAGCCTATAAATAGGGGTGTAGTGTCATTGTAAAAGGTTGTTGATTTTGGAATAAAACTTGGGTTTGTGCTTTGTGCCACCATTAAAATTGGAAGTTGAGTGTTATCTCCTTTCTCCATCTTCGGTTATTCGAGTGTGCTCGAGTCAACGATTTTGAAGCCGATTCACGGAATCTCGTGCGCGAGATCAACGTCGAAGAATCGTAGATCTTTTAACACGGTATCGTGCGCGATCAACGTGTTGGAGATAGCTAGAATCCGGTATTCCGCGAGATCATCGGATTTGGGCATTTGGGTATTTTCAATCCATCGATTCTACTTTTCATCGTTTCATCCAATTTTCGTATATGCGCTGCACCACATACACATCCCACTTCTCCCCTGTCTATCAAAACCTTGTCGACGACTCAATCATTAACCCTACCTCTGATCTATTCACTTCAATCTTACCTAGTTCCAAGCTCAAAAAGGAAACAACAAAGAAACTAAAGAAAAAGCAAGGACAAATATCATATTTAGATTTTGGAAGTGGAGAAGACAAGGAACTCAAAAATTTGTTTTTAGAACCCACTTTCTTTCCTCCTTAACCTAAAGTTAAACAAACAGATAGAGAGACGAGGCTGAGCTCTAGGGAAAAATCCAAAAAAACAAGAATCAATGTTGAACAAAATTACAGCTTGGAATATCTATGGTGCTCCTCTGCAAATCAAACAAAATGAAGTCAAGAATTTGATTCAAAGTAATAATATTGAGATAATAGCTATCCTTGGGAACAAACTCGACCACTTACTCACCAAAAAGGCAATAGCCTACATTAACCTCTACTGGCTTTGAATTGATAACCTTAATTATCATCCTTTTGGTCATATAATGAGTATGTGAACCTGACTGTATTCAATGTCACCCCTATAGCCTACCAATCCCAGTCTATACAACTCCTTGCCAAGCATATTGACACCAACACTTCTTTCTTTACCACATTTATGTATGCTTTTAACCAGGTAGCACTCAGAAAACAACTCCATGACATCATTCCTACTCTAAAACCTGCCAACATGCCATGATTCTGCCGTGGAGACTACAACTGTATGTTTCAAGCTAATCAGAAATGTGGTGGAAACCAACCATCTCTTTTGGACATTGCTCCTCTGAATCAGTCCATTTTTCAAGCTTAATTATATGAAATTAATTACACATGAGCCCTATTTACATGGAATAACAAAATTAAGCTGGGCAAGAGAACCTTTTGTAAACTTGATCATGCCTTTGCAATCATTGAAGCACTTCACAAATGGCCTAGTTTATCCTCTATACCCCTAATTATTGAATACTTCACCAATGTCCTAGTTTATCCTTAAAAAGCCAGTGAAAAGTTAACCTCATTTAAAAAAAAATAGACTAACCAACCTACTGTCCTTGATGTGGTTTTGCAGGGTTGCGAACAGCATGTGCATGGAAATCTCATGAATACTCTACAAGCCAAACTAAAGAACATCAAAACATCTCTTAGACAGTGGTCTAAACATACTTTTGGTGGAGGCAACACACTTTTTACCGACTTAAGGTCTTAACTTGATAATATACAAATTGATATGCTTGATGATCCTAACAACATGACTCTTTCTAACTTAGAGCTTAGCTTATGTGTAATATCCCTCATTCTAAGACTTAAAAATAAGTGCTATTGATGTTGTAGTCATCAGTAATATTATTCTCTAACGATAAAATGAGATCAGTTAATAGTATCGTTAACATCAAAAGCACAGGAATATGCAATTTTTTAAAACATATTTCATTAATAATTTCCATATTCATTACATAATCCCAAAACGTTGCCCAAGTTCAGATAAAATATAGTTATTACAAATTACTTCAAGAGTGACATTTAAAGATACCCGCTTAGTTGACTAAAGTTTACTACTAGACAGATTCAACTTCTGACATTGCATACATTCAAATAAAATGATAGCTTTACAATGGACATAAATAGACTCCTATATAACTAGCTCCGCCTTATGCACATCTTCGAAAGCTTTATTCGTCAAACCTAACACATAGAAACCTTATTCTCGAACTGCTCAAGTGAGCACCCGAGAGTTAAAGGGGAAAAACAAAAACTTCGGATCAGATGAAAAGTCTGGTGTGACAATAATATGCCATCTCAATAATAGATTTCTAGTGAGACTACACACCACTAAGCGAAACGAGTTTTCCCCTCGCTGGTATCTTTTGAAAATATGTCAATCACAATCATGCTCCAACATTCACATTGGTTAAATAAACATAAACAATCATATGCATGCATGCTAAATGGGTAAATCTGACCAATCTGTCTAAATTAATGACTTTCTGATTGTACTTCATAGTTTCCCTAGTTTACCATAAAGCTATACGGTTGACTCGGGCCTACCAGATATACCAAAATTCTCCAACTTACCGTTAGGAGGAAACATGATTGTCCATCCAAACACAATCATCTTAGTGTTATTTTGATTATCTGTCTATCTCACAGTTTTGTTGGGCTCACTTTGAAACTAATGATTTTGCATGCCAACCAATAACCTACCTAAGTTTATTCCTTTCTATGTGTAAACCTACGTTTAGTTTTACCCTTAACAAAGTCCTACGCACTGGAATTATTGACTAATGTCAATTAGGGGCTAAAAGTTAGAGTATAAGGAGTTACCTTATACCAGTCTCATTATCTGGTTCTCTATTCTTTAATTATCGAATCAATTTGTCCTATCACAACTTATCTAATGGTGATAAGAACAATAACTTCACTAGTAAAATTCTGGACTAATTAGCCTCTTTATTTCCTTAAATACATAATTTTAATGATTTAACCCTTTAAATCATACTTAAAAACAAAAAATTATAGATCTTTAATTATCCAAAATATTATGCCGAGATATGTGCTTTTATGAAATAGCTTTCATTAACTTCAAAGTTAATTGGAGGTTATCGAGCCTCCAAAATTTAGGCAATCGAGCCTCTTAAAATAAAATCATTAAATTAGTAACTTGCGGCATCACTATGGTCGATATACAATGTGGCACCTCTTTATGCCGAAACCATATAAATTATTGTGATTTATAAATCACAAAATCATAAGGCCAATATCATCTATGTGGCGTAGTATAAAATATAAGTTATAACGTTTGCATAGTATAAAGCTTTTAAACTTGGAAACATGGGAATGTCAACATTGATAACCATCAGCATCAATATCATAAAGTCATTGTTATCATTTATATGAAGCCATGGCTACTATACCACCACTATAAAGGGGAAAAATCGATATTGAAATAGGTGGCATCATTGCCTCAATAATTTATCTTGAAGGTAATATTAGCAGCATTAATATAGCCGATTTTTTAATACCTCTATCTCAAAAGCAATACTAGCAGCATTACTATAGCCGATATAAAAATATGCAACATTGTTTCCATTATTTAAGGGATGACGATATAAAACACGCGATATCAAAATCTTAAGGAGTTGATTTTGAAAACTAGAGGAATCATTAATGCCGACATAGATAAACGCGGAATAAGTAAGCGATAAAGGTAAGCGGTATCAATGCCACTTATCCTTGATATTGGAAGCATGTAGTTGTAGGTCAATACCGGATGCTTTAGGTTTATGTCGTCATTGACAAGTCACGAGATTACTCATGTCATTGTTGGTTTAATGCCGAGAATCCATATAACTACGCTTCAACCTTATTGGAATTATTCCATACCAACACTGTTGACATCGTATGCTTTCTTTCTGGTAGAAGACGATATTGATAGCTGCGGCATGGATGGACTTCGGCATTGATTACCAACGTATAGAAAACTCGTAATTAACATAAAAACTATATATTTTCCGTTTAAAATAATTTCTTCCCACCCACTCATAATCTGCATCCAATTTATATTAGTTAAGACTACACTTTATCAACTTCTTTTCCAGAAAATTACTGTAAACCAAATTTATCATTCCCAAAGTATTTTGCAAACCATTTAACTTATATAATTATTTTAATATAACTATCGACCCTTTCTAGCTTAATAAATTCATATAAAATCATAAACACTTGAGAAAAATTCCCAAAAATCACTGAAAATCTATATTAATATATTATTTGACATATAAAAATTTTTGGACCAAAATCACTATTTGATTACTTTTAATAATCAGAACCTGGAATAAATCCTTTTTCTCAGTTAGGAACATAAAATATTCATACTTGCTTGAAAATTTATGAAATTAAAAACCCACTTCTAAAATAACGCTATAAACGTCATATCCAAATTTCAAGCCATTTGGCTGTCATAAAATAGGTTTTCACACTTAAATCCTATTATTAAGTTCCATAATAAATCCAATAATCAATCATTCAAGCAGATAATCGACTAGTCAATGACAATATGGCAAAACAACAACAAATGATTTGGGTTTAATCATAAAACTGAAATAAACATACACTTGTGAGATGCATAGGTATTATTCACCTTGATTAAATAAAGAGATTAAGGTTTACATGTTGATTTGATCCCCTTAAGTTTTATCCTTCGATTTCATAGCTTTTTCTCTTCTTAAATCTCCTAATAATGGTCGACCTTGTCTTTGTAATATGTATGAAGTGATTATGAATAAGGAAGTGAGAATGGAAGGGTTTATGTTTTGGAAATAAGGCTTTTACCTATTTTGCCCCTCATATTATTCCTCCTCCTTATTTAAGTTATAACCAATCTTATTACTCATTTCCCTTATTTTAACACATTATTTTATCTCATTTATCTAATTAAATATCCAAAATAATGTTACTTAAAATTAGGGGTATTACAGACTCCCCTCCTTAAAGAATTTCATCATCAAAATTACAATAAGGTTTATAACAAACATATAACATAGGTATAAAACGTACTATCAAGACAAATCAGGATAAACATCTCTAATCTTGTCCTTTGTCTTCCAAGTACAGTCTCTCTCGTTGTCTCCAATAAACCTTCAGTATTCTGACTGTTTTGTTTCTTAACTTCTTCTTATCCCTAGCCATAATATAAACTAAATGTCTAACTAAGTCATAAGCAGTTCCACTACTAATTCTTCCAATGCGGTCAGAGTTGTAACGACCCGCAAACCCGTACCCCTTGAGTCGATACTATTCTCCATTAAATCAACTCAATATGAACGGAAATACGAACCATTAGGGTTAAAGAAGAATAGAAGAAGAAAATAGGAACAACATCAGAATCTAACCATCGTAGAGGAATAAAATATAATAGATAATAACATATCTTTACACAAAAGAAAACTATATCTGTTTATTTCATACATCATCAGAATACATCATCAGATTTCAACAATATCAATAACATACAACTGGACAGTCATATAAACTTGTCCTCAAAACTACATACACAGCAGAATAATAATCAAGTACGACGGTATGTATCGCCATTCAGCTCGTCTCTTGAGCTCCACAGCATCCTTTTCTGTAATCAATAATACTCGGTCTGACCCGAGCATTATAGTTAAATAACACCCGAGTCAGTCTGGAAAACCAGTGTGAGAAATCACACTCAAATAGATTATTAAAGTTCCAAAAATCCTTTGAAAACAAAAGCATCTCGTAAGACCATGCCACAAATAAACATGTTGGGTTTTTACCTTACGATAGCCAAAACACTTTTTATCGAAATCCTCTGATATTATGATAGTGTCTATAGAAAGTAAATAGAATCTAGCTGAAATGCTTGCATCTCACATTTCAACAATAATTGGGCATAATCAAAATCATACAGGCGCGTGGGGAGAATGGATTTCCAACTAATGACTAGGCACTGGGGTACCACATGTCACAGTACGTGGCCTAGATCACTGTACCAAGGATTACTCCCAATCTCCTACAACACAAGACCAGAACTACCCCTTACTGGATAATCCCGAGTAAGATCACCCCACGGTTGGGATCAGCAACTGCACCACTAAGCCGAATAAAAGGGACATCTAGACAGGGATGACCTCACCCTAAATGGTGCTACCCACTTAGCCTTGCTGCATAACCCCTGATTTTCAGTCATTCCCGGTTGATGAGGCTCGATGCTAAGCGTTACATTTTTAGAACATATCACTTATAATGCTCATCGCCCACCTGATGATGTTCTGAAAGCATTCATTTATACAAGTCCGTCCTGGATTCGAACGGAACCGAAGCCACTACTCCTACTACGTCCATTTTGGAATTATCCTCAGGATTAGTAGCGACTAGCCCTTTCACTTCATTGCTCTATCATCAAATCCAAACTCGTCTTCTTCACGAAAACGTACAAACCAGATCGAAGTGGTTTTTGAGAATTTAATCCTGATCTTGGTCTCTTCGAAACGATCAGCGCATTGTCCAATATTGATAGTCAGTTATTTAACTATCAAATAACATTCACAAATAACCATCAAACATAAATAATTTCCCAAATTATTTATTAACCTCAGAATATCTTCGCAAGATATATTTCCACTTTCAAACCTTTTTGAAAACAGTTTTCAAACCATCTTCCTCTCACGGAATACATTTCCAAATATTTTCTATTTCCACTGAAATCACCAAGTACAAACACTTTAGATTTTTAAAATAATTTAAATCACTATATTATAAAATATACTTTAACATTTAAATTTAAAAAAAACTACTTTAATACTTTATTAAAAATATATACTTTTAGAATACTTAAAATAAAGCTACTTTATAAAATATATACTAAATTTTTCTCTTTTAAAACATAATACCGAATCACATTTAAATAATTACTACTATAATAAATTTGAAAAAACTTACTTTAAAATTTAAACATTTAAAAATAATGAATTTTCTTGAACATACTTCTTAAAACAACTTTTAACTTATACTTAAAAATTTGTTTCGAAAACGTACTTGGCTATCCAGAGAAATATACTTCTCTTTCGCATCCTTTAAAAATAAATCACTGTTTATTTTTAAACAAATTTACCCATTCCTTTAATAAATTCTCACCGTGAATTTATTCTTCCAAATATCCACTGATATATCACTTCGCTTTTATAAACCCAGTTTATAAATTTCTTAGTCTCATCCTTCTTAAAATTCCAATTTCAAACACTTAAATCAATTTCCATATTGATTTCCAAATTACTCCATTTTGAAATAAATTCCTTTACTTACTCATTTACTTCAAAACCATTAACTTCAGATTTTATTTCTTAATTATGATTTAAAATCTTTTAACTGAAACACCAATTTCAGATTTCCCCAAATTCCTCCTTTATCCTTTTAAATAAATTCAAACCTTAAATTTTAAAATAAATTCTTTATTTCTTGATATAACTTCACTTAAGTTTAAAATTCATTATTTCTCTGTTTATTCAAATCCCTTTTTCATACCGGAATTTATTAGGATTTTAAAAATCACTTTTATTCCTTTCCAATTCATTCTTAAATTTATTCAAATTCTCTATAATTATTTTACTTAAAAATTCACTCTTTTATTTTCTTTTCAACCAATTCTATATATTTCGATAACTCAGTGTACCGAAATATATTCAAGCAAAGCATAGCATTCAATATTCCAATTATCAGTATAATCCGTCACAGAATATCAAATATTCATAACACAGAATATTAAACAATCTAAATAATTTTGAAGAATCCAGTTGGATCCCTCCAACCTGTTTATCTGCATCCACAGACGTTAGCACAATACCAATTCCACTTCGAGGTGGAATATCGCGGTATATGAGTTTTAAATATAATATCATCCGCTATTATGCGGCGTATAGGGTCTCATCCGCTATGTAATGCGGGAAATCAATCACTCCAATATATACTATATATATACTACTATATATAATATAGCACAATCAAATCAGTTAAAACATTCAACCAATTATTTAAATTTAACCATTTAAATTCACATAGCAACTAGATGAGTGAGATTAACTTGCCTTTGATTTTAATTTGCAGTCCAAACCAGCCAGCTTGTTTTCTTCATGATTCAAACCTTGTACAGCCATTATATGTTCTATTAATATTCAAGTAAATCGAACAAATCAGTTAAAACATATATATTTGTAAAAATAATCTATTTATATTTTTAAAACCTAATTTTTATTCAAATCCCTATATTTTCCAAATCTATAATAACTTCAGCTTACCTGTATATGTCATTCATAACTTTAAGGAAATAACTTGTTTTATAACCTACTGTTATAAATTTATCCATAATTATTATTTTTCTAAATAAGAAACTTTACTGCAACAATCCAAATTCTAATCTACCTGGAAGAAACGAACATTAGCTAAAATAAAATCGATAATACCTCATGGTCGAGTTCGAAGTCGAACGAAACCCTAGCCTCGACTAACTGCAGCTCGATGCAACTTCGACTCCATCACTAGCATATGCCCCCTTTTGAACGAACGAAACCATCCCCTACGACTTACAGCAGGTCGCTACGACCCCATCAACGCCGACGTTGAAGTCGTCGACTTCCAGATCGAGGCTTCCTCGACGCCCCGACCACTTCCCAAATGAGTCGCCCCCTATATCGAGTTGAACACGACTACTTGCCAAAAAACCCAAACTAGAAAGACGATCCTCCCACCAGAACTCCTCATGCACGCGTGGGGTCGCGCGTCCTTTTCCCTCGCCTAGTCGCCTTTCCTCTACGACTTGTGTTGTTGGCGAATACCATATCATCTTGTTAGCAAACCCCAAAGTCACCAGATGAAATCAAGCGAATCAAATCTTCTCATACACGCGCAACTTCAATCGTGGCGGGTTCTTTATACGAATCCGATTTCATTCCTCCTCTTTCTAATTTTGATTTTGATCGGCTTGAAGAAGAAGCACTCAGATTTTATCGCATGCTGCTTTGTTTATTTTAATTTACTGAAACGATTTCGTCTCCAAGAAGCAAAGAGGAAAGCGTACATGATTTAAATGGTAAGGGATGAGTACAAATCTAGGTAGAGTGGCTCGATCAGAGGATAGGGCATCTGTAACGAATAGGGTTTGACCTTTTAAGTTTTTATAATAATATATTTTCAAATATCTCAATTAAGATAACTAGAAATTCCAAACCTCAAACGAGTCATACCGCCTGACATTCCTAATGTTATACCTCTATTCCAAACTCAATGGAAAAGGTTTCGAGCCCTATATCGATCGTATGGAGAAGATAGCCTTTGGACCCAATCATTATATTAAATTTCGATTTAATTATCAGCGTATTTACTTATGGTACGGCCAAACGATCACTCCAAACACTACGAAAATTGAAATCCGATAATAATACAATATTACGTATCCAGTGAAAGTGGTTTCGCCAAATTATGGACTGTGCCTCAGAAGGCTATTTTTAAATTAAATTTATACAGTATATTATTAAAACCGAACAAATCACCTTTAAATTAAATTTTAACCATTCTATTATCTTCAGTATCATCATTATAAATTTTATAAGTCTTTAAATTATTTTTAACAGGTTTAAAACTGAATATTCCAATAGTTTACCCAAATTCAAATTATTAAATTCAATAAATTCAATCGCCAAATTCAAACTGATATTTGAAATCCAAGTTAAACTATCTTGCAAATATTTAAAATTAATTAAATATTCCAATTTCAAATGCCTAATAATTCCAGGTCGTCACAAGAGTGATAATAGTCTCTAGATCATGAACACACTTCCTAAAATGAGAAACATGAAAAACAAACATAGGTGCCAATTTCCCTGACTTTCCAAATCGGTTACACCCTTCGTCGGTTATACCTTGATAAAAACATAATCCCCAACTAAGAACACTAAGTCCATATATCTCTTATTTGCAACTTTTCTGTCTAGACTAAGCTTCCTTCATTCTCACTTGGATCAACTCAATCTTTTATGTAGCTTCTATCACCAAATCTGGACCGAAGAACTAGTTTATCTCGGTTTTATACAAAAATATAGGTGATTTACACGGCCTTCCATGCAGAGCTTCAAAGGGCGTCATCCTTATATTGGTCTGATAACTATTATTATAGGAAAATTCGACTAAGTGCAAATGGTCTTCCCATGATCCTCCAAAGTCTAACATGCAAGATCTTAACAAATCCTCCAAGATATTGTTAGCTCTTTCCATTTGTCCATATGTCTGCGGATGGTAAGCGGTACCCATCTTGATCTTAGTGCCCAAAAACCTCTTGCAGACTCTACCAGAATTCGCCAGTGAATAACGAATCTCTATCACTGACTATACTATTAGGAATCCTAAGTATTCTGTCAATAGTCTTCATAAATAACTTGGCTAAAACAGGCGCCATCCTTGTCGGCTTAACGAGAATGAAATGTGCACTCTTACTCAGTTTATCCACTATAACCCAAATACTCTCATTTTCTCTATTCAGCCTTAGAAACCCGTCAATGAAATCCATAGGTATAGAGTCCCATTTCCACACCTATATATCTAAAGACATAAGCAACCCACTTGGATTTTGATGCTTATCATTCACTTGTTGGCAATTTTGACATTGCTTTACCCGTAAGCCTAAATCCCGTTTTATATCTTCTCAGAAGAAACTTCTCTTCATGTCATGGTACGTCTTTACTCCTCTAGGATGAATGGTAAACTTCTATCAATGACTCTCCCTAAGAATTTCCTTCCTTAAGTCTTCCACATCTAGAACACACAATCGTCCCTTCTTTCTCAACCATCCACTATGGTCAAGATAAAAATCTTTCAAATCATCAATCTCAGCTCCACCTTCGAGTCTTTTAATTCATCTAGCTAATAATGGATTATCTCTATGTTTAGAATTAATCCTTTCGATCACTGTTGGTTGAACTTGTAAACAAGACAACATAGCAATATGCTGACTAGAACTAGCCATCGACCTTAACTGCACACAAGTAACCAATGCTTCTAAATCTTTTTTCACCGCTATTACGGCTAATACTGCATTCTGATTTTTTATGCTAAGTGCATCAGCTACTTTGTTTCCTTTCCTTGGCGTATGCTCAATACCAAAATCATAAGCTGCTATGAACTTTAACTATTTCTGTTGTATCATATTCTACTCCTTTTGAGAGAATAAATATCTCAAAGATTTATGATCTGTAAACAACTCTAATATTTCTCCCTAGAGGTAATGTCCTCATACTTTCAAAGTCAAAGATTATAGCTGCCAACTCCAAATCGTGAGTCAGATATCTAACTTTATACCGTCTAAGCTGTCGAGAAGCGTACGGAACCACTTTACCTTTTTGCATCGACACAGCTCCTAATCCTATCCCGCACGCATCAATATACACAATCAAATCTTGATTCCTTTCTAGAACAACTAACACAGGCGCATTGGTTAATAAATGTTTTAGATTTAGGAATGATCCTCACATTTATCGGTCCAAACACACTTTACGTCTATCCCTGTTTATTTAGTCATCGGTACTGCTATACGAGAGAAATCTTTGACAAATCTCCAGTAATAGCCAATTAATCCAAGAAAACTCTTTACCTCGGTCACCTTCTTGTGTCTCTTCCAATTGTTAACAGCCTTAGTCTTAGTTGGATCTAGTGACAACTCTTTTCTTGAGACTACATAACTAAGGAACTTCACTTCTTTCTTCCAAAAATGATATTTTGAAAATATTATATTTAATTAATGCTGCCTCAACGTCTTAAGCACCATTCTAGGTGAGACTCATGATCTCACTTATTCCTAGAATATAACATAATGTCATCTATAAATACTAACAAAACATATCCAAATTCTCTCGGAATATCCTATTCATCAAATCTACAAAGAAAGCAGTCGCATTAGTTAGCCCAAATGATGTCACTAATCACTCGTACGAGCCATTCAGAACGTCGTCAAAGGAACATTGTCCTCTGCCACTCTCAATTGATGGAACCATGTTGCCAAATCCAATTGGAAAAATACTTTCGCTTCACTCAATTAATCAAATAAATAATTTATTCTTGGCATGGTATAACTATTCTTTATCGTTTTCTCATTCAACTTATGATAATCAATACACATGCTCAACAATCCATCTAATTTCTTCGATCGCACCACAACCGCTCCCCAAGATGAACTGCTTGGTCTAATGAATCTCTTTCCTTCTAAGTCCACTAGCCGCACCTTTAACTCCTTCATCTCAACGGTGGTCAATCTGCTAGGCGGTTTACTTACGGGTTCGGTTCTAGGTACAAGATCTATTTGAAACTCAATAGCTCATTTCGATGGTAGACTTGTCATTGGCACAAAGACATATGCAAACTCTCTAATGACAAAAACTCGATTCAACTTGTCTTCTTCCTCCGTTGCACCTAACAAAGCATAAACATCAAAATTCGAGTTCTACTAAGTATATAATTCGATCGCTACTATTATAGTGTCTTGGTGATATTTTCTTATCTTGGCAAAATATCCTCACATCATATCGCTTAACCAATCCATACCCAATATAATTCCAAAGCCCGTAAAATCAAACATGAGCAAAATGCAGGCAAATATATGACCTAACAACTCAAACACTAAATGGTCACTTAGATTCATAACTCTTAAGGAAGTAATAACGTAAGATTGTTCTAAACTAAGCTTATCTACTAAACAATGAGAGGTAAAAGAATGTGATGCGGTAGTATCAAACAATACTCTAACATATATGCAATGAATCGAAAACGTATCTCCCATTATAGTCTCTCCTTTCTCCTCCTATGTTAGTCTCGAGTGGACGGTTCCAAAGCAAACACTTTTCCTTTCTCAACCTTAGCTGGTCCTTTGCATTGATTCTTGTAATGCCATATCTGGTCATAGTTGAAACACTTGATGTTCTTTTTTCTAATGACCTTCTTTCCATCCCCAGAATGATACTCGTTAGGGAAGTGCCCTTTCTTGTCACACTTGTATCAAACAACATTAGCTTTTCTTTCCTAGACGCTCCACCCTTTTGAGCTCACTTTTTCTAAAAGAACTTTCTTTTCTGACTTTGACCACCCTGCGCCTCTGCCGGCTTGTTATTACTAAACAACGAAAGCATCTCTCTGTTCCTCAATGCCATCTCCACTACTACATCACAAGGGTCTCTAAGGCAGTAATATTTCTTTAGTAAGCTCTAGTTTCAATTCTTCAATGAACTTTTCATTCCTCTTGATTATTGTATCCATGGTGGCATATCCATATTTGGACAGCTCCTCAAATCTGGTTGCATACTCAAGCACTGACATATCACCTTATTCCAACTTAGCAAACTTTCTAAGCAAAGTTGACTTGGCTATTTCAGACATGAATCTCTCTTCAAATCTTCCCTTGAACTTTAGCTCAAGTCAAGTTCTCCTCTTCTGCTCATCGTTTAGGCCTAAAATAGAAAAAAAATCCTTTCACGGTGCAACAACCAATTCTCAACTTCGGTAGCATCCACTGTTCCAATAAATAGCTTTCCTCCGAGTCTTGTAGAATCCTAACTCAACAAAGCATAGTTGTTGACAATTTGAACTTTAAGTTTTTCTCCTACGGCATTACCACCAACTAATCCAACCAAAACTTCAACTTGCATCATGCTGACAAAGAACTGGTACATAGCTCGCATATGTACCGACGGTGTTCTAGCATCCACATTAGCCCCGAAGACTGACCTTTCCACTGGTTATGGTGCTTCCTTCACCAAGATTAGCTCTTTTGTTTACTGCCTCCATATCTTGCTTTCCTTAAATATGCATTCAAACTTTAGTAAGATACGGAAGAACGTCTAAGAGAGGGGAAAATAGCGATCGGACATATACTTACATATATGGAAAATATAAGTATGTTACTATAGTGTTATCCCATACCCCAAATCTCATTCTTTGATTCATTTGAATTATGTTTTCAAAAACTCTATTAAAGTTCAAAATTATTTTAGTTTTACATAAACCTTTGCATTAATACCAAGTTGTAACATCTCCCATTCTGAGAGCCGAAAATAAGCATTGCTAATGCTCTAGTCATCAATAGTATTATTCTCCGATGATAAATTGAGATCAGTTAATAGTATCATTAACATTAGAAGCATAGGAATATGAATTTTTTTTAAAACACATTTCATTAATAATTTTCACATTCATTACATAATCCTAAAACGTTGTCCAGGTTCAGATAAAATAAAATTATTACAAAACACTCCAAGAGTGACATATGAAGATGCCTCATTGGTTGATCAGAGTTTACTGCTAGATAGATTCAATTTTTTCCATTACATACATTCAAACAAAATGATAATAACATAGTGGACATTAATAGACTACTACATAGCTAGCTTTGCCTCTTGCATCTTATCAGAAGCTTTATCTGTCAAACCTAAAATATGGAAACCTTACTCTTGAACTGCTTAAATGAGCACCCAAGAGTTAAGGGAGAAATACAAAAAGTCTGGTGTGAATAATAATACGCAATCTTGATAATAGATATCTAGTAAGACCATGTCGTTGAGCGAAACGGTTCTTCCCCACACTAGTATCTTCTGAAAATATGTCAATCACAATCATGCTTCTGCATTTACAATGGTTAAATAAACATAAACAACCATATACATGCATGCTAAATGTGTAAACCTGACCAATCTACCTCAATTCATTGATTGTTTGTCTCTATTCATAGTTTTCTAGGGTTACTATAAACCTACACGACTGAGTGGGCCTACCAGATATACCAAAATTCTCTAATTTACCATCAAGCGAAAACTAGACTGTCCGTCCAAACACAATAATGTTAGTGTTATCCTAACTATCTGTTTATCTCATAGTTATGCTAGACTCACTATAACGTAATGGTTTTGTATGCCAACTGATAATCTACCTAAGTTATATTCCTTTCTATGCGTAAACCTGCATTTAGTTTTACCCTTAACAAAGTCCTAAGCACTAGAATTGTGGACCATGCCAACCAGGAACTAACAATTAAAATATAGGGCGCTACGTTACACCAGTTCCATTATCTGGTTCTCTATTCTCTAATCCTTGAGTCAATTTATCCTATCATAATTTATCTAATGGTGATAAGAACAATAATTTCACCAGTAAAATTCTAGGCTAATTACCCTCTTTGTTTCCTTTAATACATAATTCTTTATTAATGATTTAACCCTTGAAATCATACTTCTTAAAATTATAGACCTTTACTTTATCCAAAATATTATGCCAAGATATATGCTTTTATGAAATAGCTTTCATTAACTTTGAAATCAATTGGAGGTTATCGCGCCTCAAAACTTTAGGCAATCAAGCCTCTTAAAATAAAACCATTAAATCAATAACTTGCGACATCATTATGTCGATATACAATGTCACACGTCTTTATGTTGAAACTATATAAATTATTCTGATTTATAAATAACAAAACCATAAGGACAATATCATATATGTCGCGTAGCATAAAATATAATTTATAAGATTTGCATAGTATAAAGCTTTTAAACTTGAAAATATGAAAATGTCGACAATGATAACCTTCGGCATCAATATCATAAAGTCATTGCTATCGTTTATATAAAACCATGGCTATATATCATGAAATAAAGAATGTCGATATTAAAATAAGTGGCATCATTGCCTCAATAATTTGTTTCAAAGGTAATATTAGCGGCATTAATACAACCGATATAAAAATATATTACATTGTTGCCATAATACCTTTATCTCGAATGCAATACTAGCAGCATTACTATAGTCGATATAAAAATATGCGGTATTGTTGCCATTATTTACGGGTTGAGGATATAAAACATGTGCATCAAAATCTTAGGGAGTTGATGTTTAAAACTAGGTTAATCATTAATGCCGACATATACAGATGCGACACAAGTAAGCGACAAAGGTAAGCGACATCAGTGCCACCTATCCTCAATATTGAAAGCATGTAGTTGCAAGGTCAATATCGCATGCTTTAGGTTTATGTCAATATTGATAAGTCACTAGATTACTCATGTCGTTGTTAGTTTAATACCGAGAATCCTTGTAACTACGCATTAACTTGATTGGAATCATTCCATACCGACACAGTTGACATCATATGCTTCCCTTCTGATTGAAGATGACATTGATAGTTGCGGCATGAATGGACTTTGGCATTGATTACCAACACCATGACAAACTCATAATTAACGTAAAACTCTTTATTTATCATTTAAAGTAATTTCTTTTCACCTACTCTTAATCCATGTCCAATTTCTGTTGGTTACGACTATACTTTATCAATTTCTTTTCTAGAAAACCACAGTAAATCATATTTTTCATTTTCAAAGTGTTGTGCAAACCATTAAAATTATATAATTATTTTAATATAATCATTAAGCCTTTCTAGCCAAATGAATTCATATAAAATTATAAACACTTAGGAAAAATCCTCAAAATTACCGAAAATTAAAAATTAATATATTTTTTGACATGTAAAATTTTTAGGACCAAAAACATTATTTAATTATTCTTAATAATTATAATCTAAATTAAATCCTTTTCTTTACTTAAGAAATTCATAAAATATTCATACTTGCTTAAAAAATCATAAATTAAAAACCCACTTCTAAAATAATGCTATAAACATCATGTCCAAATTTCAAGCCATTTGGATGCCATAAACTAGGTTTTCATACTTAAACCCTATTATTTAATTCCATAATAAATCAAATAATTAATCATTCAAGCACATAATCAATTATCAATCATAATATGGCGTAACAATAACATATGATTCGGGTTTAATCATAAAACCAAAATAAACATACAATTATGAGATGGATAACTATTATTCACCTTGATTAGATAAAAAGATTGAACTTAAGTGTTGATTTGATCCCCTTGAGCTTTATCCTTCAATTTCCTAGCGTCTTTTTTTTAAATCTCCTAGCAGTGGCTGACCTTGTCTTTGTTTTAGTTTATATAAAGTGCTTATGAATGAGGAAGTAAGAATGGAAGGGTTTATGTTTAGGAAATAAGGCTTTTTCCTATTTTGCCCCCCACATTGTTCCTCCTTCTTATTTAAGTTATAATCGAACTTATTACTCATTGATCAAGGCATGGCCTATTTAATTGTCAAATCTTATGTCCTTTATTTCAACACATTATTTTATCTAATTTATCTAATTAAATATCCAAAATAATGACTTAAAATTAAGTATTTTACATTATGTAATCTTCTTAAAAAAAGCACCCAATGATGAGCGGGAAATGATAAAGCAAAAACCTGGAATTGACTTCTTTTTCTCAAGTGACCGCAACTCTAGGTTTTTCCATAGATCCCTTAAAATCAAGGATGCCAAGACAAATATGTCCTCGATAATTAACATGTAAGGCATTACTCAATCCATTCAGACCGAAATTCAAGAAGCCTTCTACACTATTTCTTCTCATCTTTCAATAAACAGGATTCTATACCTTTACAGCTCTAAACTATCACAGAAATACAACTACCTTATGTTAATGCAGCTGAAGCTTCTTCTCTTACTATGAAGGTTACCGATGAAGAAATAAAGACTACTTTTTTCAACTTAAAATCTAAGAGTTCAGGTGGTCTAGATGGATTTATTGCCCACCTCTTCAAGCATTGCTGGCCGATAATTGCATCAACCTTCCTTAAAGCCATTCATTATTTCTTCAACACTAATACACTCTTAAGGGGAATCAACTCTACAAACCTGGCCATGATTCCTAAAATTGAACATCTTACTCAGTCACTGTAGGCCAATATCATGTTGTTCTATAATCTACAAAACCATCACTAAGATCATTTCCACAAGACTGAAGCCTGTTCTTGCAAGAATTATTTCACCTAATCAAACAGCGTTTCTTCCAAATAAAAATATCATCGAAAATTTTCTTTTAACACACGAACTCCTTATAGCGTACAAGAATAAGAATATTTGCCTAGATGCATGATGAAACTTGATATACAGAAGACTTTTAACAGCCTGCATTGGAATTATATCATAGCCATTCTCGTCAAGATGAAATTCTTTAAAATTATCATAGCATGGATTCATACATGTATTTCTA
This sequence comes from Allium cepa, assembly GCA_030765085.1. Lineage (NCBI taxonomy): Eukaryota > Viridiplantae > Streptophyta > Magnoliopsida > Asparagales > Amaryllidaceae > Allium > Allium cepa. The sequence goes on from CM060932.1 coordinate 909,630,073, forward strand.
TCCCTCATTAGTATTACAACCCGCTCTGAAATGAGCCTAAATTCCAACCCAAAAAATGCCCATCGACACTTAGAACCATCTCAAAGATGGCTATTGGTTGGTAAAAAGAACAATACATGGCTATTTATCTACACATTCAGAATCTCATGGCGGAAGGATAAAATATAATAATAACAACAGCACATTTTATCATAAATTCAAAATGTCATTTAAAACCACAATAAAATATAAATAATCACCATTACATATTCATAATACAATATTCCAAAATTACAACATCATTTTTATTTCATGAGTGCATTAAAAACTACAGAAAACAACAAGAAAATTGATAGACTACTGATACAAGTCTCATCAACATATCCGTTTTCAGCATTGCCCTTCCCAATCTATGTTGCAATGAGGAGGAAGTCAGAATAATATATGTCTGGTGAATAAAAATTTCAAGTCTTGATATATTAGTACTTGGGCAGTAAATATGAATATGTCATACAAAAATTAAATAGGCATACGTACCTGATGTGGGCGATATAAATCAATAGAAGGTACACCCTAAATGTCTTCATCTATAGGATACTATAGTGGATACTCAATGACCTTACCCTGAAATGTGTACGTTTTGAACGCATACTAAGAGGGATCGTACACATGAGGTTGTGTGTACTGAGACGATGAAGGCTCAAAAGTAGCTGGTGGAAACAGAACTCCACCAAAGGAGATACACGAGCCAATATGATTAAAGTTCAAACCTCGTATATAATAAAGTAACAAGTAAGCATGTTGGGCTACTCGAGTCCAGTATGCATTGAAATCTTTAAGTACGGTAAAAGTTTAACTATGTACTCATCCTATAGCCCTCATACCAGCAACATAAGTCGGGCCGACCTGAATAAATCAATGCATATCATCGCGTGGAGCAGATTAAAAGGAGTATGAACTATACCGAACAATTGCAACCAACATCACTCTCAGACGAATGCATGTAGGAACCTAAAAGCATACCTGTAACAGCCCGCATATTTATCGATTGTATATTTAAATATTTTATTTAAATATTTCACCGTTCGTCGGATTTTGGTCCGAAAAGCTACTTTTTGCAAACAGTCGAATTGGGACTTGAGACCACCTCCATTGAGTTCAAAATGACGTTTGCGACCTTTCTGAGTATAAGCTTCGATATATTTGGAGTAAGTTGATTTTTGCTACTTTTTCACTTAGGGCTTTGGGTTGGGTTCAGCCCAATGTTCTAACTTAATACCCCAAACTGAAACCCCCACTTCATTCACTCCCTCTTTCTCTACTTTTCAGTTCTAAAGAGATTAATGGTGAGTGGAATGGGAAACTAAAATCCTAAGCCCTAGTTCATTTGCGAAATCCAAGCTTTAGCTCCAAATTCAAGAGAACCCATTGGTAAGCATCTCCTTCTTCTTCTCCAACTCATTCTCCTTCCAATTTCAGAAAATTCCTAAACCTAATTTAGGAAATGTTTCTCTTTTAAGCTTGGATTGAAGCTTCTTGGGTTGTTATTGAAGAGGAATTGATCTTAGCTTGTTTTTAAAGCTTCTTCTTCATTTGTTTGGGTTCAAAGGTGAGATTTTTATCTCACATCTTAGTCTATGTTTATCTTCGATTGTTAGGTATGAATTCCTAACACTTATTCATGTGCATTTGCTTTTGGTTTGGATTGATTTGGTGAATATTCCAATTTTTAGTGTTTTGGGTTCAATTCTTTAAAAATCATAACTTTGATGTTTTGATCATGTTTTTGGTGATGAACTAAAGAGCTTCTATGGCCGGGTAGTCGATTGGCGTAAACCCTTAGTGCCGTTGCTCGATGGTTTGCAAATTGAGGGAGTTTGTATCTCTTTTGAAATAGGGTAGGAAGTGCAAATATACAGGTTAGGTCGACCGAGCTCAGGGTCCGGTCGACCGACCTGCTACCCAGGCACTTCCTGCCTCTGTTTTGGAAGTGTTGGTTACAGGCTTCGGCCGACCGAGCCCCTGGGCCGGTCGACCGACCTGGTGCCCGAGCACTTCCAACCCCTGGTTCGGTCAACCGACTCAGGGAGTCCGGTTGACCGACCTGCTCCTATCTGCCAACTATGCCTTTTTTGCCTAGTTGTTTGAATTTCCAACTTTAATCGATTCGTGTTGTTTCCTATTTGTTGTTAACATTTATTATCGACTTTGATGACATTTTCTTTGGGAATTTAGGATATATCCACTTTGATGGATTCAGTATCGCTTTCTTGGATTTTATTCACTTCTTCGAATGTGAATTTTTATGATTGATTGTTTCTATAATCAATTCTATGATTTGTCACTTTAAAAATATAAAGGTTTCAATACTAGTAGTAAATATCAAAACTCTTTCATCAAAATGATTTCAACACTATTTTATTTACAAAGCTCGTTTTTCTCAAACCGTTTTCCAATCTACTAGTATATACAAACCTTTACCTCACTCGTATGAGAAATCTAATTAAACGACTTAGTAAAACAAGTGGTATGAAACGCTTGCGTTTACTTCGTTGGTTAATTCTTGGACTTGTTCGATTGAATCTCTTGTGACAATTTTCTAGTGGAGATCTACAATTTGTTCGCAAATATTTAAGTTAAGCTAGTGGTTATGGGACATGATGCTAAACTCATATATTTACTAGCTTATTGTAATTGACACTGCTTGATGATCGGTGATGATCATTTTATGGTTTAGACTAGCAATGTGCGATGTATCTTTGTCTATGTGGAGGACTGTTCCTCATTTTATTGAGCTTCGTCTCATTTCTTGCATGGGTCGTACCTATTTAGGTGCGTCGATGTTTGTTAACATATGAGTCGTACCTTTTTAGGTGCGTCGATGTTTATTAGCATGTGGTGTACCTTTTTAGGTGCATCGATGTTTGTTTACTTCATGGAGCAATCGGTTGAATAAGTTGGGACATGGGGCGTATCTTTCTAGTTGCGTTGATGTTCGTCTATGCATGGGGCGTGTCTTTCTAGGTGTGTCGATGTTCGACATTGCATGGGGTGTATCTTTCTAGGTGCATCGATGTTAGACATTATATGGGGTGTATCTTTCTAGATGCATCGATGTTTATTTATGCATGGGATGTATCTTTCTAGGCGCATCGATGTTTATTTATGCATGAGGCGTATCTTTCTAGGTGCGTCGATGCTAGAGCATGAGGCGTATCTTTCTAGGTGCGTCGATGTTTGACTGTGCATGGGGAGTGTCTTTCTAGGTGCGTCGATGTCCAGTTTATGGGATTGGCCATCCTTTTATTGTGATTTTTGGATTTCTATTTGATGATTTCTGGAATTTATGTTTCACCACCTTTCTCAGTTGGCATTGATATGTATGTCATTTATTGTGGCTTGGTTATAAATGAAGAATATGATATTCTTTTTGATGCTATGAGATTCTTGAGATTTTGTATGACTTTCGTGATTTTCTAATGTATACTTGTCGAAGTATGACATTTTTGGTTATCATACGTTTTATTATTATATCTCTTCTTATATCTCATTTTATCTGATAATTGTAGCTAGACCGATCCATTTATTATTTTCTTCTTAAATAATCCTCGGGTCAGACTGAGATTTTACACGTGCTTCTGCTTAACTCCTTATCGGACTATCATCTGATCTTTTGGCTAACTACTTTAGTTTAGTAGTTTTTAGTTGTATACAATTGAGATATAGACTCCTTGATGTATACATATTTTTGTCTTGCACTTGTATCTATTCATTTTTGTGATGTTGTGGATCTTATTTGACCACTACTCTTATGTACACTTTTATGTGTAATATTCATATCTATTTCCGCCTTTGTGATATGAATTATCTGTGACTGATTTATGTTATGCTTATTTCTATATTTGTTTCCGAAGAATTTATATAGCCACTGTGTAGTAACTTTGAGTTTGTATCGGTATGTTGGATTTCCTCTTGAAATAAAATGCATGTTTTACTATCTGACATATCAGTGCTCGCACAAAGCAATTACATGGATGGTCGCTCCTCAACAGCCTTATTCTCCGTGCTAGTCGATAGCATTACTCCGTAGTGTTCTTGGCTAGCGTGGGTATAGAGGTGGGGCGTCACAGCTTGGTATCAGAGCCAAACTTCGGAACAATATGGAATATTATAACAAGGACCATCGTCCTAAGTCTTTCTTAGGAGTCGTGCTTTAGGATTTAATTCGAGTCTTCGTACCGATTCATCCTATTTTCTTTATGATTCCTTATTTTATCTATCAAGATTTGCTTGATATTTATCTTGAGATTAACTTTTTCCTCTTCTTTCTTTCTTAAAGAAGAGAAATGGTTAGACCTGGCCGTCCCAGCGCCGGTCAATCTAGTGCTACTCCACCGGATGGAGTACTTATGTCGCCCAGCAGCTTCTTGATCTATTAAAGAATGCTCAAGCCGCCGGTCCCATTTCAGAGCCTACTCATCCTAGATCCGGTTTTGCACGCTTGTGCAGAGACTACACCGATTTGGGTGGAAGGCCATTCAAGGGATCTGAGAGTGTTATAGAAATTCAAGCTTGGCTCAAATCATGCGATCGCATCTTTTCTCGCATGAACCTTATTGACCTTCATCGAGTCCAAGTGGCTTCTAGCATGCTCCAAGAAAGAGCGTTAGATTGGTATGAGCTTTTAATTTCTGAAATCGTTGAAGCGGATCTCACTTGGGAGCAATTCCGGGAAAGATTCGAATTGAAATTTGTGCCGGAGGCTGAAAAAGTAACTTTGGCCCGGCGTTTTATTGACCTTGTTCAAGGTGAATCTTCTGTGACAGACTATGTCGCATCTTTCGAATCTCTGTCCAAATACGGGGTCGAGTATATTAATACCCCATTGAAGAAAAATCAGAGATTTGTGTATGGCTTGAATAAGAATCTTAAGAAGCCATTACTTGTCAAACTTGAGGTTTCATTTGATCAGCTTATTGATATCACTCTTCGTCTTGAAGAGGCCGATAATGAAGGTGATGTTGAAGTTGTGCGTGCCCAACAGAACTTCGACAATAACTTGAAGAGGCCTATCAAATTCAAAGGCCCCAATTCTAATAAGAAAGGGAAGCAACCAATTCCGGTAGCAAAGACTCCTACCTTTAGTCGTGGACAATGCTACAATTGTGGTTCCACGAACCACTATGCAAGGGAGTGTCCGAAACCCCTCTTTTGTCGCTATTGCAAAAATTCGGGTCACTATATTATTGCATGTCCCGTACTTCAAAGTAAGAAGGTGGGAGAGCTCAATGCAGTGCAAGCCCCTAACAACTCTTCTCTTGGTCAAGGTATTTTTCACTCAATCCTTGATGGCATTGTTTTATTTCGTGATCTTCTTATTTGAGTTCTTTTTGATATGGGTTCCATCTCACTATTTTATATCAAAAGAACTTGTTGATTCTTTTTCTTTAAACATATTGGGCTTGATGACTTCTTTGAGAGTTGCGAATCTGGTTGCTGGATCCGCAACACTCAATTTGTTTTCTATTGATGTCGAAATTATTTTATGTGATTTTTCTTCCCGAGCCGATTTTTACCTAGGCTTCGGAATTGATTTATGTAAGGATTGGCTCAATCGTTGTGAAGCCCATATCCTATTTTCCGTGTGGACTATTCATCTTCGACATTTTCTATCTGTTAAGCAGATTTCTATTTTTTCTTGAGATTCCGATTTCAAATTTTTGAAGGCATCATTTTATTCTTTAAGCCCTCAAGATGAGAATAGTGTTATTTCTCTTATCTAAATAATTTGTGAAACTTTTCCGATATTTTTGAGTTTGTCTTAGGATTATCACCTAAGAAATCTTTTGTGTGGTGTTAAGGTCTTTCTAGTTCGGCCTTTCCACCGATTTTCATTTGGCTACAAGTTGCGGGAGTTCGCATTCCACTTACCGCATTGCGCACTCGTTACGATTCTTATAAATGACTTATTATATCATTCAGTATGTCCAGCTTATTTCATCCATTTTATAAGCCGAGTATTCTATGAGTATTTCGATGAGACCATTCTTGTGTTTATTGATTTTGGATGAAATTAGCAATTTAAAATTTTTGAAAATCTTTTTCATAAGATTTATTTGTAAGTATAATTGGATTTTGATCTTAAACGAGCAATCAAAACTTTTAAGAGATATTTTCATCATATAGAAGATGATTTTATGATTGTATTGCCCATTGAGTGCTTTAAGAATTCTGGTCGATGCGCTTGATCAACGTTATCGATAGGAATTTCCTAAACGCTTTGATGAGACAATCAGACACGATATATTGACTTGTAAAAATAAAAATTTTCTAGAAAGATTATTACATAAAGATAAATGTAATTTTGAAAGTTTTAACTTTTCGTAAAAGAGGATTATTTAAAAGAACTCTTCCTTTAGATACTCTTATTCTTGTGATTCCTGAAGGGGAACCAAGACTTTGCTATTTGTACCGATACTAGTCGTATTGGTTTGGATGCCATTCTCTTGCAAAGGAGAACGTGCTATCACTTGTGCTTCTAAATCATTATAGCTTATCGAGACTAGATATGCCACTCATGATCTAGTGCTCGCGGCTATTGGTTTTACTTTTGGAATTTGGCATCATCATATTTGGATGAGAAATTTGTTCTCTACCTCGATCATAAATCTTTGGAATATTTATTTTCTCATAAGGAACTTCATGTTTACTCGAGTTCCTGGCATGTTATGATCTTGATATTCTTTTATTCCCGAAGGGGAAATCGTGTTGCCAATGCGCTTTGTCGTAAGCAACAAGTGGTTGATTCTTTGATGATGTCTGAATGGAATTATCTTTTTATTAATTTCATCGGACGTTTTGATATACTTCGTTTTATTGAGCTTTATCTCATTCCTTTTATGGACTAGCGTCCGATGTTCTTTTATGGTGTTCGGTTCATCGGATGTACTGTTATTATACTACATCGATATTCCGTCTTATCTGGATCAATAGATGTACCATTATTGTACTACATCGTTGTTCCGGTTTATCGGTTCATTGGACGTACCGTTTTTGTACTACGTCGGTGTTCCGAAATTATTCGGGTTTTGGTTCATTGGGCGTACCGTTTTTGTACTACGCTGTTGTCCCTAATTATTTGAGTTTCTAGTTTATCGGGCGTACTGTTATTATACTACGTCGTTTCACCAGCTCAATTTTCTGATCTTCATGACGTTTTCTCACGTCTTTCTACTACGGAAATGCCTTAGGGATTCCGATTTTTATTCTTGAGCCCGGTGTTATTGAGGAAATTGAAGTTTCACCCAATTTGACTTTTGAGCAACTTTCTATTCGCATCATTGCTTCGGAGGTTGGGCACCTTCGAAATAAAGATGTTCTTTTTGTGAAAATTCTATGGTTCTCAAATCCCAAGGATTTCTCTTGGGAAATCTAGAGAATTCATCGAGCGATCCCGTTCGTGCTAACTCTTTCGTGCTCTTTATGGTGAACTTCTTATTTCAATTTTCTTTTGTGTTGATATGCTTTTATGGTTGTTACTCTTTATTTTCTCCTTAAGTATTGCGAGGACGTAATTTCTTTAAGGAGGGGAGTCTGTAACAACCCGCATATTTATCGATTATATATTTAAATATTTCACCGTTCATCGGATTTTGGTCTGAAAAGCTACTTTTTGCAAACAGTCGAATTGTGACTCGAGACTACCTCCATTGAGTTCAAAATGACGTTTGCGACATTTTTTAGTATAAGCTTCGATATATTTGGAGTAAGTTGATTTTTGCTACTTTTTCACTTGGGGCTTTGGGTTGGGTTCAGCCCAATGTTCTAACTTAATACCCCAAACTGAAACCCCCACTTCATTCACTCCCTCTTCCTCTACTTTTCAGTTCTAAAGAGATTAATGGTGAGTGGAATGGAAAACTAAAATCCTAAGCCCTAGTTCATTTGCAAAATCCAAGCTTTAGCTCCAAATTCAAGAGAACCCATTTGTAAGCATCTCGTTCTTCTTCTCCAACTCATTCTTCTTCCAATTTCAGAAAATTCCTAAATCTAATTTAGGAAATGTTTCTCTTTTAAGCTTAGATTGAAGCTTCTTGGGTTGTTATTGAAGAGGAATTGATCTTAGCTTATTTTTAAAGCTTCTTCTTCATTTGTTTGGGTTCAAATGTGAGATTTTTATCTCACATCTTAGTCTATGTTTATCTTCAATTGTTAGGTATGAATTCCTAACACTTATTCATGTGCATTTATTTTTGGTTTGGATTGATTTGGTGAATATTCCAATTTTTAGTGTTTTGGGTTCAATTCTTTAAAAATCATAACTTTGATGTTTTGATCATGTTTTTAGTGATGAACCAAAGAGCTTCTATGGCCGGGTAGTCGATTGGCGTAAACCCTTAGTGCCGTTGCTCGACGGTTTGCAAATTGAGAGAGTTTGTACCTCTTTTGAAATAGGGTAGGAAGTGCAAATATACAGGTTCGGCCGACCGAGCTCAAGGTCCGGTCGACCGACCTGCTACCTAGGCACTTCCTGCCTCTGTTTTGGAAGTGCTGGTTACAGGCTTCGGCCGACCGAGCCCCTGGGCCGGTCGACCGACCTGGTGCCCGAGCACTTCCAACCCCTGATTCGGTCAACCGACTCAGGGAGTCCGGTTGACCGACCTGCTCCTATCTGCCAACTATGCCTTTTTTGCCTAGTTGTTTGAATTTCCAACTTTAATCGATTCGTATTGTTTCCTATTTGTTGTTATCATTTATTATCGACTTTGATGACATTTTCTTTGAAAATTTAGGACATATCCACTTTGATGGATTCGGTATCGCTTTCTTGAATTTTATTCACTTCTTCGAATGTGAATTTTTATGATTGATTGTTTCTACAATCAATTCTATGATTTGTCACTTTAAAAATATAAAGGTTTCAATACTAGTAGTAAATATCAAAACTCTTTCATCAAAACGATTTCAACACTATTTTATTTACAAAGCTCGTTTTTCTCAGACCGTTTTCCAATCTACTAGTATATACAAACCTTTACCTCACTCGTATGAGAAATCTAATTAAACGACTTAGTAAAACAAGTGGTATGAAACGCCTGCGTTTACTTCGTTGGTTAATTCTTGGACTTGTTCGATTGAATCTCTTGTGAAAATTTTCTAGTGGAGATCTACAATTTGTTCGCAAATATTTAAGTTAAGCTAGTGGTTATGGGACATGATGCTAAACTCATATATTTACTAGCTTATTGTAATTGACACTGCTTGATGATCGATGATGATCATTTTATGATTTAGACTAGCAATGTGCGATGTCTCTTTGTCTATGTGGAGGACTGTTCCTCATTTTATTGAGTTTCGTCTCATTTCTTGCATGGGTCGTACCTATTTAGGTGCGTCGATGTTTGTTTACACATGGGTCATACCTTTTTAGGTGCGTCGATGTTTATTATGCATGGGGTGTACCTTTTTAGGTGCATCGATGTTTGTTTATTTCGTGGAGCAATCGGCTCAATAAGTTGGGACATGGGGTGTATCTTTCTAGTTGCGTCGATGTTCGTCTATGCATGGGGCGTGTCTTTCTAGGTGCGTCGATGTTCGACATTGCATGTGGTGTATCTTTCTAGGTGCATCGATGTTAGACATTACATGGGGTGTATCTTTCTAGATGCATCGATGTTTATTTATGCATGGGATGTATCTTTCTAGGTGCATCGATGTTTATTTATGCATGGGGCGTATCTTTCTAGGTGCGTCGATGCTAGAGCATGTGGCGTATCTTTCTAGGTGCGTCGATGTTCGACTATGCATGGGTCGTGTCTTTCTAGGTGCGTCGATGTCCAGTTTATGGGATTAGCCATCCTTTTATTGTGATTTCTGGATTTCTATTTGATGATTTCTGGAATTTATGTTTCACCACCTTTCTCAGTTGGCATTGATATGTATGTCATTTATTGTGGCTTGGTGAATTAAATGAAGAATATGAAATTCTTTTTGACGCTATGAGATTCTTGAGATTTTGTATGACTTTCGTGATTTTCTAATGTATACTTGTCGAAGTATGACATTTTTGGTTATCATACGTTTTATTATTATATCTCTTCTTATATCTCATTTTATCTGATAATTGTAGCTAGACTGATCCATTTATTATTTTCTTTTTAAACAATACTCGGTTCAGACTGAGATTTTACAGGTGCTTCTGCTTAACTCCTTATCGGACCATCATCTGATCTTTTGGCTAACTACTTTAGTTTAGTAATTTTTGGTTGTATACAATTGAGATATAGACTCCTTGATGTATACATATTTTTGTCTTGCACTTGTATCTATTCATTTTTGTGATGTTGTGGATCTTATTTGACCACTACTCTGATGTACACTTTTATGTGTAATATTCATATCTATTTCCGCCTTTGTGATATGACTTATCTGTGACTGATTTATGTTATGCTTATTTCTATATTTGTTTCCGAAGAATTTATATAGCCACTGTGTAGTAGCTTTGAGTTTTTATCGGTATGTCGGATTTCCTCTTGAAATAAAATACATATTCTACTATCTGACATATCGGTGCTCGCACAAAGCAATTACATGGATGGTCGCTCCTCAACAGCCTTATTCTCCGTGCTAGTCGACAGCATTACTCCGTAGTGTTCTTGGCTAGCGTGGGTATAGAGGTGGGGCGTCACAATACCTTACGTCTTGGAATAGAAAACTAAAAATAATGGGAAGCTCTATGTCGGGCTATATACTCATGCCAGAGATGAAAAATAATGTTGTTGCATCGCCTTATATCCATCTGTTCTCTGGCTCTCGATCAACTCATTGTGTACCTTATGTATAACATTGCGTAGATGCACAACATCCCCTCAATGACGTAATGTGGGGAAGCAAACATACAAAGCATTGGTCGCTTCATCGACAAGTCATGGATGCATGTTGGTCGTATATTCATAGTACTAAAATGGAAGGATGTACTAAAACCAACGTATAGACTGCTGTAGCGCATGAGTATCTAGCGCTATACATAGATATAAAAGGATGGGAGTATCGTAGTCGTAAATATGAAGTCCACCCATATCCAACAACCCAATCGGATATCTAAGTCCAAACGTTCCTTTATTATTTGAAAAAAATGTAAAACCAAATAGATATGATAGAAAGACACGTATGACATGAGTGGCATCTCAGCAGTGTCTCTATAGTCTACTATATACCACTGTGTATATGCAAGTGTAACAGCATCTTCTCTAACTTCATCGTCGTTCGAAGTCGCTAAATATGTAGAATATGACACAAACTCTTCATATGCACTTTCAAAGAGGGACGACATATAGTCTGGTCGACCAACCTCTATATAAGTCGACATATAAAGTCCAAATGTGTCAATCCTAATTCAAATTTGGAAAGTTAAACATACGCGTAGTAGGCCATCATCTCTTTGTAAGAGCCTCTCCTACACAACGGTCTACGTGTGCAAACGTATGCAAGGGTTGAAAATCATCGAATGATGATGCATATAGCCTAACCCTAATCGGCTTAGATAATGTGGTAAAGTACTCAATGCACTTATGCCAACTACTGCGCATAACCATATGACCGACTAAGTAATTATTTAAAGTTTATAGTAAGCAAACCAAACCGATAAACATTTATAATTTATGATAGTCATATTTATCTGATTAATGTAAATTAAAAATATATCCAGCGCTTCTCAAATGCTACACTCTGTCGATGTGTCCTCGTTGGTGGCAGCTTATTCAAGCATAGGAGATTATCCTGGTATGAACTGCATTAGCATTGACATCGGTCGTATGATAAACAACCCGTCTAGCATTTTTGATGGAGATGATGACTAAAAAGGAAAAGTTAAAGAGGAAAGTAAAGAATCTAGTGAACGCGGAAGGGGATATAGGTGGTGATTTTAGGCGCTTTGTAACTAGGCCTGTCAATGGGCAGAGTTCGGTCCGGGTATTATAAAACCCGGACCCGAGTCCAATTACAATAATTGAAACCAAGCCCGCCCCGAGCCCGCAGGGTATTTCAACCCAATATTCGAGTCCGGCCCGTCGGGATTTTAAGCACGTTGAGTAATAACTATATACCTAACTCTGAATATTTATGTTAGAACCATATTTTAAAACTGCAACTTGGGTAAAATTTATATACAACAATATTAACATATAAATTGGACGGTGATGTAATCAAACTCATAACAAAAGTACGCAAAAACATCTACATGTAAATAAACAAAATGATAAATAAATAACTTACGCACTCATGTTATGATACGACGAAAAACTAATAGTCGGATCGGACCCTAACCGGATCGAGTTTTAATATTACCGTACCCGATCCGAATCGGACCTGAGCCGGACTTGGATAGTAAAAGGAAAAACTCGTATCAGCGGGCACGGGTCGGACTTCGGTTGAAACCGTGCCATTGACAGCCCGCTAGTAACCACGTAGAAGGAAATATTTGGGATGGTCTAAAATAACCATTGAAACCAAACCTCAATTTCCAAATCATGAACTATGCCCGCCACCGCTTCCTCTCCAACAGCACCTCCCGCCGCCGCCTCCACATCCAACCCCCTCTCCAATCCTCACCTCCACCACCATCATCTTCGTCGCAAGACGACGAATTAGTCACTACAATCACCAAGCTCCTCCTTCCACCACCGACAATCGCATTTGATCCCTCAACCCTAGCCCCGTTCATCCCCAGATTAACACCATCCATCGTCACCTCCGTCATCTCCGCCACCACCTCCTCCCCGTCCTTCCCCCACAATCCCGCACCCCTCATCTCCCTCATATCCCTCTCCTTCTCCCACCTCCCCACCCCCTCTCTCGTCCCCATTCTCCTCCTTCTCCTCCGCTCCCTCCTCAAATCTCTTCTCGACCTCTCCCTCACCTCCTACGCCCATCTCAACCAACCCGACCTCGTTCTCCAGATCTTCCATTCCATGCACCGCATGAACCTTAAACCTTCCCTACCCTCCTGCAACGCCCTCTTGAATGTTTTGGTCGCGAGCAAGACCTGCCATGCCAACCTCACCATTGATGTGCTCAATAACATGGTTTCCCTTGGGGTGGAGCTGCAACCAAGTTCTTTCCGTGTGTTGATTCGGGGGCTGTGTCGAAAGGGGAAGCTAAACGAGGCATCAGAGATTATGAGGAAAATGGAGGTGGAATACGGGTGTAAAGCAGACGAGACTACATACAATGTGCTTTTGAACGGGTACTGTGGGAAGGGTATGTTAAAAGAGGCCAGGCATATGCTGAGTGAGATGAAAGGGAAGGGGCTCAACCCGGATATTACCACATATAACACCTTAGTTTCTGCTTATAGTAGACTGGGATTGATGAAGGAGGCGATGGAGACTTCTGAGTTGATGGGTATGTCCAAGTGCTTGCCGAACTTGTTTACTTACAATGAGCTTGTTTACGGGTTTTGTAAAGTTGGGAAGTTGGACGATGCTTTTAGGATGAAGGACGAGATGGAGAAGATGAAGTTGGAGCCTGATATTGTCACTTTCAATACTCTGATCAAAGGCTGTTTAAGGTGGAGTGGCATGAGTGATGCCCTTAAGGTGTTTGATGGTATGAGTTGTAAGTGTAATTTGAAGCCTACAGCGGCTACGTACAATATTATAATAAACAATCTGTGCAAGGAGGGAATGTTCGACGATGCGTTAGAGTGGATGAGGAAAATGGAAAAAGATGATGGAGTTTACCCCAATTCTTTTACTTACAGTACTTTGATCGGAGGGTTTTGTAAAATTAGAAATTTTGAGAAAGCTTTGGTGCTTGTGGACGAGATGTTTGGAAAAGGTATTAAAATGGACACTTCTACACTTAATGCCATTCTTCATTGTTTGTGTGAATTCAAGAGGTTTGATGATGCTATTGGCATTCTTAGTAGCTCACCTAAAAGAGGAATGGTGCTCAATGAAGTTAGTTATACTACTGTAATTGCTGCTTGCTTCAAGGATGAGAAGCCTTATGAGGCATTGGCGATATGGAACGAGCTGAACAAGAAGATATTGCCAACTGTAACAATTTATAATACTGCAATACATGGTTTATGCAAGTGTGGAAAAATCAACGAGGCAATGGCTAAGCTTAACGAGCTCTTGAAAAGGGGTTTGGTGCCAAACGTGATTACGTATAATGCACTCATTCATGCCTATTGCAAACAAGGGGATATGGAGACGGCATTTCAGTTTCATAATGAGATGGTAAAGAGTTCTTTGAAGCCTGATGTTGTTACATGTAATACCTTGATTTATGGATTGTGTAACAACGGTAATGTGGAGAAAGCCGTGGAACATCTTGAATCTTGGTTGGCGAAAGGAAATAAAGCAGATATTATCTCCTATAGTACTTTGATCGACGCTCTTTGTAAGGAAGGGAATATTGATGCAGCCTTAGAGCTTTTTGGTGATATGAAAACGAAGGGTTTAGAGCCTAATGATTATATTTACAGTACTATCATGAGTGCGTTTTCTGAAGCAAACACATCAGAAGAGGTGGAAAAAATGTTAACAAAGATGGTTGAATCTGGCAAATCACACTATAAACTCACATTGCTTAACATGAAGAAAAAAGAGAAAAGCGATGATAGTTCAGATGCAAGGGAAAATGAATGTGCAGATAGTTCCGCAACTTATTTGGAACATATTGATCCGTTGTGTGCTAAGGGGAAACTCAGTTAAGCAAAAAAAAAACTGATGGAAGAAGTGGATCTGACATGAAAAGAAATTCCTGCAACTCGGTAAATTCTATCCGTTTGTTATAATGTCAAATTAGGATAATCCTTTCAAACTCATGACCCTTTTTCTTTTAGACTCATGGTGATTACAGCCCTGAGAATGTTGATATGAAAATTTGAAGGCCTGCCGAGGACACTCCAATTGAAATTAAGGCTGAAATGGTTGGGGCCTAAATCTCTTAATTTTGGTCGAGCTATTCTTTGTCATTTTATTTATATGATTTTACTATCATGTTTTGATTATCCTAAAATCTGCTTAGTTGTTTATTATCTTTCGAGAAATGTTGACATGTACCAATTGGGCGAGTATTATGGTTACTCATTTACATGCCCTTATTTATTGCAAATAATTAATGCCAGATAATTTGGTATTTCATTACTAAAAAAGTTGGTTTCTTATGTAATATAAATTTTGTCACCGTGTTTAATAAATGAAACCTTAACTTGTGTCCACTCACTGAGCACACGCTACCACAACCCTTGTCTTTTTTTTTTCTGGCTAACCTGCTAAGGTTTGTTCAAGTATGTTAGATTACACTCATTACTGTATGGTACTTATTATATTGGTATCTGTTATCATTACTTGATGAAATTAATGCTGGGATTTCTTTTGTTTTTAGTCTCTGCAGCTTTTTTTGTAAATTAAACCTAGAGTATGTTTTTTGATTTCTCTGCTTGAAAGTCCTATATGGTGCTTAAGTCGTTTAACGGTCTGGATGGAGTGTATGTTGACTATTTTTGTGATAAAGAGATTCACACAATGATATCCCTTTTAGGAGAGTTTTGTCAATTTTTGAAGTCGCTTGCATATCTTCCATTCATACTGAATTGCAAATGACATCCAGTATTATCAAACATGTAAATAGTTGTGATAGGGAGTTATTTAACGAGTATCATGAATAAATTTACACCAAGCCGCATAAAATAAGTATTAACTAAATTCCATCGCACCATTCCATGTTGAAAATCCATTTTTTCTCAACCAGAACAAGAAGACAATGTGCAGTGGATTCCCAGAAGGGATGAGGTGGTAGTTTGAAAATCATATTTTGACAATTTCTGTATACGAGAATAAGCAAGCAGTGAGGCATCCATTACTGCCTTCTTTCGTCACTCACATCTTTGCTGTCACTGCTTATTCAGCAGCCTTTCCCTTGAAATAAGTGTTCACAAACTCTTTGGTCCAGAATATAGTAATGTGATAAATGCATTTATTTATTTTTCTTTTTTTGAATTGCGTGAAGTGCAAAACTGATACTCCTTGGTTATATTTGGTACAGTATTGTTTCATTATAATTTTTAATCTATGGTAGTTTTAACACGTGTCTTTGATGACTACCAAGCGTTATCTTAACCCTTTGCATCAGAGGATTTTTGAAAAACACTGTTGTTGGTTATCATAATAGGAAAAAAAAACCCTTCTTACTTTTCATATTATAAACTCAAACCCTAAAATTTGCAAAAATAAAGTCATGTATGAATTCATTATAACACATTAGTAATCTAAATCAAAATTCTTGAAATCAAAATGCAAAAATGACGATTCAAGTAGTTTGCATGGTTTAAAATGCAACGTTCAATGCAACAAATAAAAAAGCAAAAGTAATAGAATGTTCAACATGTATTATGTTTGTATTATTTAATTTTGTGAAATATGTGATACAGAAATTTATATGATTTTTTTGTAATATATAGGCCAGCATCCCCTGAAGATAAACAATAAAGAGAATGAGGTTGAAGAACAAAGATCGAAAGTCATATGCCTACTTTTTAATGCAGGAGGCAGATGCTGTCTGCATGTAATCATATGAAAATTACATTCATCCTGGTGATTGTGGTTGGATATGGATGTAAATCCCATTCAACCTCATGGGGGTGGGATTATGTTTGATAGCTGAAACATATTATTGGTATAGAGAGAACAAAGATGGTGATACTTATCTTGGTCATGGATAAAAGAACTGCTCGGGTTAGTGACTTTTCGATTATGGTTCCTTTCATCTATGAGAAATTGGGACACATGTTATCCTTGTCATGTTTCTTTTCAGCAAGCCTAGTTGTATACAACCATATAAGTAGTAAAATTACGATTTTTTTGGGACCATAATCAAGACATATGCCAAAAATAATAATTATTACCTTCAAATGTCCAATTTAATTACATTATCAGTATCATATTACGTACAAGAGTGCCATTGTCATACTTTGGAAACTACAGCAAAATTCTTGTAATAGTTTCTTTGTTATGTGTGCGTTATAAAGAATTTTTTACACGGTCCATTGTAACCATGGCCAAACATTTCCGCTGCGAATTTGTATTAGCTAGTATTGGAAATGTATAATTTCAACTTTCAAGCTTCAATCACATGGAAGAAATTCAGATCAATGTTAGAATGAACAACTTATAACTCTAACTTCTACCATTACATTTGGTAGTTACCGAGGATTTTCTGAGTATTTATGGACACATTGCGACAAAGTTCCTAAGCAAATCTAGATGATCCAGTGTTTTTTTGTTTTTGTTTTTTGCATTTGTTAAACTTTATTGTTGCTGTTCTAAGTAGTAGCCCTTAGTGCTAGTGGTTGGTAGATGCTATAGGTGGTAAAAACGTTGTAGACAGACTCAAAATGTGTAGATAAGGTAGGGTGTCAGGGAGCAGCTCTATAAGTTTATGTTTATATTCATTGACAATATTCTAATATACTCCAAGACCGAGAAAGAGAGGAAGGTGCATTTGAGAATGGTGCCTCAGCTTTCCAAGATCCCTACTTGGTTGTATATCCTTTGGCTTATTTTAAGTAAAAATAGATAACACTACCATCCTGAAATAGGAAAAGGAAATTGTTGTTTTTGCTTATTAATTCCGGGCACACAACACATAATATTTCTGGGATTTGAATTTTACCATCTAAGACGACACAACCTTACACAGTTTCAACTTTTGTCCCATGCATATCCTGAATTTGGAGCATGGACATAGGCTGACGATAGATTAAACTGTTCAATTTTTCCTGGCTCGCCTGAATATAACATGATAAATGGTAACTGGTTAATCTTAATTGACGTGATGTGAAAGCTGGCGGCTAGCACTATTCTGATAAAGCTGAAACACTTTGCTATATATGTTTTCCAGTTATATATGCGTTAATATTCTTTTCCTTTCAGGAGCCTGAAGGATTCTTCAACGAAGCTTAGATAATAAAATCATGAATATGGTAGAACATGGTCAGTTGTAGCTTGGTGCTAATAAACTTAACGCACCATACGCAGCGCCATTTTATAGCTTCCAGTTAGAAATTGCTCTATAACTTTATAAAACCCATTCCTTTGCTTGGTTTCATATCTAGCCTTAATATAATGTCATCTCATGTCTCAACGTCTATAGTATTCACACACATATCTTATTGAGTTATGATATAACACGTCTATTAAATAGACGTCTAACGTTTTACGTGCATATTAAATAAAAGGTCAAAATACATAATATTCTTCACTACTTCTACTAAAATCGTTGATTTTTATACCTATTTCAATATGTTATGTTGAAAGTTATTATTTTTGTAAAATTTTCTAAATTGATTGCCACTATGGAAGGAAGGGGAACCCCTAGGTGAGTGCGGAGGCAATACCCCGCTGACGGCGGTCGACCTGGCCGGTTAGGTCATGGAGGTCCAAGGAGCCCCGTCCGGAAAACGGTATATCTCGTTTGTATTTGAATTTAAAAAGCAAACGGTTATGACCTTTGGGATCAAAAGGTGTATGTTCGTTTTAACAGTTACCACAAACACAAACCTCCTCCATGCATATACATGACAATACTTTGTTGCTCAGATATAACTTCTTTTCCGTTTTTCTGAATCAAGAAATTAATACAAGTATCATCTGATCATTTCAAGTATTCTTTTGGTCTATGCAAGTGATCACAACTTGCACAAACACGCTTTACTATCTCTTGAAAGAACGTTTTCTAACAACCCTCTATGATCCAAGATAGGAGGAAACATTTTTGAAAGAAAATGATTCAACCATGCCTTGAAGTGACGTGTCTACACCATTTCACAACATGCTATATGTCTACACCATTGATTGTTCACACAAACATCAAATATAAATAATTTTATATAATTTTGTATTTGAAGGCGATCGAGGGCACAATAAACATCTATTAGCTTGCATTCTTCCAGTCCATGACAAATTGACGAAGATTACAGTTTGTATTGCATATATTGCTGCTATTCTATAGACTCAATATGAGAAAATGTGACGTCCCACCTCTATGCTCACACTAGCCAAGAACACTACGGGGTAATGCCGTCGACTAGCACGGAGAATAAGGCTGTTGAGGAGCAACTTTGTGCGAGTACTGATATGTCAGACAATATGTCATGCATCTCATTTCAAGAGGAAATCTGATATATCAGATACAAACTCAAATGTATTACACAGTGGCTACGAGGTCTTCGGAAACAAATATAAAATAAACATAACATAAATCAGTCATAGATATTCATATCACTAAGGCGGAAACAAATATGAATATAACACATAGAAGTGTATATCAAAGTAGTGGTCATACAAGATCCACTATATCATAAAAGAATAGGTACAAGTGCTAGACAAAAGAATATGTATACATCAACGATTCTCCATCTCGAATGTATAAAAACAAAAACTACTAAGCTAAAGTAGTTAGACAAAAGTCAGAAGATAGTCCCTGTTAAGAAGTCAAGTGGAAGCACATGTAAACACCTCGGTCCGACCCGAGTATTATTTAAGAAGAAAAATAATAAACGGATCAGTCTAGCTATAAATATCATATAAAATGAGATAGGATAATAGATATGACAAATACATATGATAACAACAAATATCATATAATATCTAAAATTTTCTCAAACACCTAAAAGAATATCATATCCTTTAGCTTATGCACCAAACCTCAAATATTGATAAAACATATCAATGCAAATTGCAAAAATTGGTGAATCATAAATTTCAGAAATCCATAATATAAAATCCAGTAAAACATAAAAAGGGGGAGGTCTATCTCAAATCAGAGCATGAAAACTCACCAACACGTGTATCACAAATGGGTCGCTATCCCATAAGTTGAGCCCGAGCTCCTTCAAACAGGGTATAGTCCCCCTTTGCGGACTATGAGCCAAAGCTCCTCCTATGAGCCGAAGCTCCTCCAAACAGGGTTTAGTCCTCCTTTTACGGGTAAAGAGACATCACACATCGCTAGTCTATATCACCAAAAGATCATCATTGATTAATAAGTGTAAATTACACTAAGCTAGTAATAAATGAGTTTAGCTTCATGTCCCATAACTACTGGCTTAACTTAAATATTTACGAACAAATTGTAAACTTTCACTCGAAAATAGTCACAAGATTTCAATCGAACAAGTCTAAGAATTAACCAACGAAGTAAACGCAAGCGTTTTATACCATTTGTTTTGCTAAGTCGTTTAATTGGATTTCTCGAACGAATGAGGTAAAGTTTTGTTTATACTAATAGATTGGAAAACAGTTTTAAAAACGAGCTTTGTATTAAAAGTAATGTTGAAATCATTTTTGTGAAATAGTAAGTATTTACTACTAGTATAGAAACCTTTGTATTTTAAAGTGACAAATCATAGAAATGATTATAAAAACAATCAATCACTAAAAATTCACATACGAAAACGTAAATTAAAACCATGAAAATCAATATCGAATGCATCAAATGAATATTCCCAAAAATCCAGAAAGAAGTCATCGAAGTCGATAATAAATGACAACAAATAACAGGATCAACAAAAATCGATTCAAACAGAAACCCACATAAAAATAGGCAAGTTGGTTGAATTAAACAGCGTCAGACGTCTTGCGATTTTCCCAGACGTTTTGCGGTTTTCCCAGACGTCTGTGCTGAGAATCTGGAAATTTTCTTCCAGATCGTCCAGACGTCTGGTAAATAACCTCAGACGTCTGAACTGTAAATTTGGAATTTTTATTCCGTAGCATTAGATGTCTAAGCATTTTACCAAACGTCTCAGCTGAAGCTCAGGGCATATTTTTGCCTAGGCCATTGATGGCCAAATCGGTTCGGAAGAGATCGGACGAGCAACAGAGGCTAGGGATTTATGCCAAACGACAACCCAGCCCTATAAGCTCTTTAATACACTCTAAACAATATGTCCAAACATCCATAGTAGGATTTTCATAGATTTTGACTTCAAAATACCAAAAATTAAAAAATTCACAAAACCAATTCAATTCAAAAGCAAATGAACATGAAATAGATGTTAGGAATTCATACCTAACAACTATCAAAGGTATAGACATCGATGTGAGTTCGAGAACTCACCTTTAAACTCAAAAAAAGAACGAGAAGCTCTAAAACAAAGTAAGATCAATTTTTCTTCAACACCATCTCAAGAATCTTCAATCTACTATCAAATGAAATGAATTTCCTATGTTAGGTTATAGGATTTTGTGAAAATTGAAGAGAGATTGAGATGAAGAAGCTGAAGAGTAGGCTTACCTAAGCATCTCTTTGATTTCTAGAACTTGAATTATATTTTCCTAAAAATCTAGGGTTTAGGAATTTCTAATTCCTATCTTTTCCTCCATTTTTCTCTTTAGCTTAAGCGTTAGAAAATGTGGAGCAGAATGAATGAAGAGTAGAGGAGTTAGGGTATTTGGTAGAGGAGTTGGGTTACCTTGTTGGGTTAGTGGGCTGAAACCCAATACCAAAATTCTAATCAACTCCAAACATATCGATGTTTATACTCAAAAAAGTCGTAAATGCTATTTTGAACTCAATGAAAGTGGTCTCGAGTCCGAATTCGACTGTTTACAAAAGTCACATTTGGGACTTTAAATTCAACCAACGACACTATATTTAAATATATATTCGTAAAAAATGCGGGTCGTTACAGGAAATGACTAAAGCGACGATAAGTTCTGGAGAAAATTATGGATTTCTACAAAAAAATTCGAATGAAACACGATCCATGTCCGCAATCTAAGGTTGAATTGGAAAGATCAGTCGACTCAATTTTGTGAATTTCAGATTTACAAAAATAAAGGCAATAAAGAAAGCTAATCTTTGTGGAATGAGCGGGGAAAATCCGTTAGTATGTTTCTTAATTTTTCATTTTGCATTAGTTAAATTTTCAGACATCCATTTTGTTTTATTTTGCAAATAGAAAAAAGTCGACGAATGATGAATTCTTAAAATTGTTTGCAAGGAAAAATGATGTCATAAAACCTCATTATTACCAATTTTGTAATTGTTATGAGCTCTTAACTAGTCGACCAAAGTGGAATTTTGCCCATGCAAAAAAACTTAAAAGGTTCAAACCAAAGACAAAAGGAAGAATAAATTATCAAATCATTATTCTACTCTGGTTCAGGAGATTCATTAGGCAGAGATACAAAATTACGGAGATGAAAATGACATGGATGTACTTACTCAAAGACCCGATGGAGATTGTAGACGAATTGTAGTGAAAACCGCGAAGAAGAAGAATAAGATCGTTAAAGTCTTGGATTCTCGAATATGCAAAAACCCAAAAAAGACACGCAAGACTAAATGAACAAAGGAGCATTAATGTAGACAAAAAGGAGGAGGTGACGAAAATGTCTGTGGATATTGAGCAAGAAAAGTTGGCACTTGAACATCAGAATCACAAGACAATGTTGGTTTTTTGATAACATAAATGATATTTAGTTTAAGCAGAACAACCATTTTGGTGTCTCGGAGCAAAAAACGAGACATGTTTATAGAAAATGATTTGACGGGAAGGATGAACTTACAACATGTTATTGGATCTGAGTGTAAAAGATGGACTATTTATAGTTACTTAGGTTGCCCATAGCTTATTGTGAACCATTTGCATTCTTAATTATTTGATTTGTATTTGTGGAATTGTGGTGTGTAATTGCCTAAAAAAACAGTTATGCATCTTTAGTTACATTTAACAATTAAATAAGCGTAAACATATAAATAAACTAATAATTTCCGTAACAATTCCAAATATGATCCATTGGATCCTTTTGTAGCTTATTATACAATGACATGTTTCAGTAGGCTAGTTTTTAGTCAATGTGAATGTTGTAACGTTCTTTGGCCTGCAAAATATCTTCAACGACTTCGACAATTGATATACTTGGTATAAATAATAATGCATAATTGGTACTCAGTTAATCGTCGTGATTATTAGTTTATTTATATGTTTTGATTATGACTATAAGAGTATAAAAAATTATATAAATATACCTCTACATAATCTAATGCGGTAAATACGTGATGAACATATCCAGTTGGATACTCCAGTATACTCCGTAAACTTTCAATCGTCGTATCAAGATGCACTAAGCTGCTTAGAAGTGTACGGGGTCGAGTAATCGTTTCGGTGAAGTTCGAAACGTGATTTGTGTAGAAATTGTGTTTTCATGTACGTGTGTACATAGGCGTGCACGAAGTGAGTATCGACAGACGTATGAGCAACAAACAAAGCAAGGAGTTCGGTTGGGTTCGTTTTGGCATGTTGGAGAAGGTCCGGTCGTTATATTCGCCCATAGAAATTTATGTGCAAAGAGCGAAGTTTAGTATCGAAATCGGTTTTTGATTACTTAAGAAACCACTTCCAAACCGTCAACCAATCAACTCCAAAGAGGTTCAATGGAGCGAAGGCATGCTTGGAGTGCTAGACGACTCATCGGGCAAAAGCGTCAGAAGAAACAAGTTTCGAATCGACGAGTGGTGGTCAACTTGGCTCGCTGGCTTGGGCTTACCGTCTAGGAATTACCTATAACATCCCCCATTTTGAGGCCTGAAGCTAACCGCTACAGATGCTGCAGTTATAGTATTAATTTTCGGTGACAAAATACGGTCATGTTAATAGTATCAATCACACCAAAACACAGGAATATGACATTTTCTTAACACAATATCAAAAAAAACTTTCACATTTCAAAGATAATATTCATATTCATTACGTAATCCCAAACGTTGCACAAGTTCAGATAAAATATAATTATTACAAAATACTCCAAGTGCGACATATGAAGATGTCCCATTGGTTGATCAGAGTTGACCACTAGACAATTATAACATTTGTCAATACGTACATTCCAACTAAATAAAACTCCAACACAGTGAATATTAAATAGATGAACTCCTACATAGTTGGATTTGTCTCCTACACGTCCTTGAAAGCTGTATTCGTCCAACCTAAATAACATGGAAACCTTACTCTCGAATTACTCAAATGAGCATTCGAGAGTTAAAGGGGAAAACAAAAACTTTGGGTCGGACAAAAAGTCCGGTGTGAATAATAATATGTTATCTCAGTAAATGTATATCTAGTGAGACCATGCCGCAGAGCGGAACGAGTTTTCCTCCTCACCGGCATCCTTTAAAATGTCTTTTATAAACCAAGCACATGCAACTGCAGTGGTTAAACTAAATAATATAAACAATCATATGCATGCATGCCACTTGGGTAATCATGATCAATCTGTCTAAATAAATGGACTATTTGTATCAACATCATATTTTTCTCAGCGTAACTATAAATAAACCTATGTGGCTGACTCGGGCCTACTGGGTATATAAAACTTTCCAACTTACCATTAGAAAAAAACTAGATGGTCTATCCCGAATTATTTCTAGGGTTATACCGATCCTAATGTTTTGCAGGCTAACCAACGGCCTAACTCATTTATGTTTATTCCTTTCTGTGCATAAATCTGCTTTTAGTCTTACATGTGACAAAGGCATATGCATTGGAATTTTGGACTAATATCAGCTAGGGACTAACAGCTGAAGTATCGGATGCGACCCTACACCATTCCCACCTGGTTTCTCTATCTTTAAGTCAACTCATTCTATTACAATTTATCTAACGGTGATAAGAACAATAATTCTTTAGTAAAACTCTAGACTAAGTACCCTTTTTCTATTTCTTTGAAAATAAAATCTTTTTAAATGATTTAATTATTGAAATCATATTAAAGATAAGGAAAATTATAGCCCTTTACTTTATTCAAAATACTCTTATCAATATATATGCTTTTATAAAATAACATTGAATTTCGAAACCACTTCGAGGTTGTCGTCCTTCAAAACTATAGGCTATAAAGCCAAACTCAATAAAACTATCATATGGATTAAACTCGGCGTTAATATCGCCACTGGGGATTATCGGCCTCTTATAAAATAAAATCATGTTAAAGTCTTTGATCTATAAAGTATAAGGCCATAGAGCCAATTATATTGCATTCATAGATTGCAGACTATAAGCGGCATCGTTATTGGTTTGCATAGGATAAAGCTTTAAAATATAAAGTTATTGGAATAACGATAGTGGTGACTTTCGGCACCAATGACTTAAAGGGAAGTGCGACGTCAGTATGGCTGCTATAAAACAAGCAGCATTAGAAAATAGCGACATCATTATCGTATAACATCAACGTCGTAAGTAATAGCATCGACGTCGTTGCCTAAAAAAGTTAATATAGTAAAATAGCGGCATTTCTGTTTTATAGTGATGGCATCGTCATTGAAAACATGCAGCGTGAAAATATGCGGCATCAGAGTAGTGAAGGATTGGTACCGAAAACAAGCGGCATTACTTATATCGAGGATGTTGATGTCGACGTCGCTGTTATGTTTCATACTTCAACCAATGCCGATCCATTACATACTAACTATAGTTGACACCCTATACATCATCGATGGTCAACATCAAAGATCATAACAGCGGCGTAATAAACAATGGCATCATCGACTTCGACGTGACAATGTACGAAAACTATTTTTTTGCTATTAAATCTTTTCACCAACTCGTATTGTTTGTCAAAATCTCATTGGATAATAACTTTCTTTATCAAAATATTTTCAAGAAAACTTCTATAGAGAAGATTTATCATTCCTAAGCTAATTTTTCCAACCATCGTTATATTAACATTTTAATATAATTACTAAGCTTTTTTAGCTCAATAAATTCATAATAAATCATGAAAACATGTGAAAAATCATCAAAAATCATAATAAATCAGATTGTCTATTCTCTTTGACATGTAAAAATTTCGAGGCCAAAACCTTTGTTTATTTATTTTAATAATTAAAACCCGAATTAATCCATTTTATCCACGTAAGAAAATCATAAAATATTCATACTTAATCGAAAAATTATGAAATTAAACATCCACCTTCAAAATTATTTTTCTAACATCATATCAAAATTTAAAGTCATTTGGGTGTCATATGATAGGATATTACACTTAAACTTATTTAAGAATTTCATAATTAAATTCAATAATTCATCATAAAGCATATAATCGTCCAAACTTTGAAACATGACATAATATCAATCATAATATTTCGAGTTTAATCCTAAAATCGAAAATGAACATATTATGAGATATATATCATTATTCACCTTGATTGGTTAAAGGAACTTGAGATTTGAATTTAAATTTGATTTTCCCTAAGTTTCTTTTAGATTTCCTTTCTTTTTTCTTTTTCTTAATGCTCTCAACAATGGTCGGCTTTGAATTAGTTTAGATTTGTATCAATGAAAGTGAATGAGGGAGAAAGAATGTAAGGGTTTATGTTTAGGAATTATGACATATTCCTATTTTGCCCTTAGCATAATTTCCTTCTTCTTATCTAATTTATAAGCATTCTTATTTATTCGTTTCTTAAGGCACCACCTATTAAATGAACTCATTTTCCTTTATCATCTTACATTATTTTACTTAATTCTTTCAATTAAATATTCTAAATAACGTTAATCAAAATTAGAAATGTTACAGACTCACCTCCTTAAAGAACTTCGTCCTCGAAATTACGATAAGGCGCATAACAACCATAATTATAAAACATACCATCAAAACAAATTAGGATAAGTGTCTCTAATCTTATCTTCTATTTTCTAAGTACAGTCTTTTTCGTTGTCACTCCACTGGATTTTTACTAATCTTACTATCTTGTTCTTTAGCTTCTTCTCATCCCTAGCCACAATACGAGCTGGTTGCCTAACAATAGTCATGTCAGGTTACATTACTAAATCTTCCAATGCAGTCGGAACAATAGGTGTCTTTGGATTACGAACACATTTTCTAAGATAAGAAATATGAAAAACATTGTGGATTCCTGCCAAAGTGCTCGGTAACTTTATCCTATAAGCGAGTTTCCTGATCCACTCTGTAAGAGGAAATGGTCTAACAAATCTAGGCATCAATTTTCATAACTTCCCAAATCTTACTACACCCTTCATTGGTGATATTTTGACGAAAACATGGTCTCCAACTGAGAACTATAAGTCTTTTCGTCTTTTCATCTTTTTTCTACATAACTCTTCTGCTTAGACCAAGCTTTCTTCATTCTAGCTCAGATTAACTCAATCTTTTACGTGGCTTCTTTTACTAAATCTGGACCAAGAATCAATCTATCTTCAATCTCTAACCAACATACATGGGATTTACATGGTCTTCCATATAAAGCTTCAAAATATACCACCCTTATATTAGTCTGATAACTATTGTTATAGGAAAATTCGGCTAAGTGTAGATAATCTTCCTATGATCCTCCAAAGTCTAGCGCACAAGCTCTTAACAAATTTTCCAGGACTTTGATAACTCTTTCCGTTTGCCCATCGGTCTGTGGATGGTATGCGGTACTCATCTTGGGCTTGATACCTAAAACTTTTTGTAGACTTTTCTAGAATTCACCAATGAATAATGTATCGTTGTCGCCGACTATATTACTAGGAACTCCATGCAGTCTAACAATATTCTTCATAAATATCTTAGCCAAAACAAGTGCTATCCTTGTCGACTTAACGGGAATGAAATGAGCACTCTTAGTCAATCTATGCACTCTAACCCAAATACTTTCATTTTCCCTACTCGACCTTGTCAATCCGTCGATGAAATCCATATATGTAGAATCACATTTCCATACTGGTATATCTAAAATTTGAAACAATCCACTTAACTTCTGGTGCTTGACTTTTGCTTGTTGGTAATTTAAGCATTGCTTTACCCAAAAGGCTACATTCCTTTTCATACCTTCTCAGAAAAACTCTTTTTCATATCTTGATACATCTTGATTTCTCCAGGATGGATAGTAAACTTTGATCGATGACACTCCCTAAGAATTTTTTTCTTAGGTCTCCAACATCTAAAACACATAATCGTCCATTTTTCCTCAACCATTGACCTTGATCAAAGATTAAAACCCTTTAAATCATCAGTCTCAGTTCCACTTTCTAATCTTCTAATTTGTTCAACTAGCAATTGATCATCTCTTTGCTTAGAAGCAATCCTCTCAATCAATACCGATCGAACTTCTAATCAAGACAACATGACAGTACTTTGACTAGAACTAGCAGTCGATCTTAACTGCACACAACAAGCAGTTAATGCTTCTAAATCTTTCCCCTCCGCTAACATCGTTAATACTGCATTATGATGTTTTTACTAAGTGCATCTGCAACTTTATTTCCTTCCCTGGTGTATATTCAATTTTGAAATCATAAGCAACTAAAAACTCCAATCATCTCTATTGTCTCATGTTTAACTCTTTCCTAAGAATAAATATCTTAAAGAATTATGATCAGTAAATAGCTCGAATCTCTCTCCTAAAAGATAATGTCTCCACACCTTCAAAGCAAAAATTACAGCAGCTAGCTCTAAGTCATGGGTTGGATACCTAACTTCATGCGGTCTAAGCTGTCGAGAAGTGTAAACAATTATTTTACCCATTTGCATCAACACAGTTCATAATCCTGTTCTGCACGCATCTGTATACATCACTAAGTCTTGATTTCCATCCGGAACAACCAACACAAGCGCGTTGGTCGATAAATGTTTCAACTTCTGGAATGCCTCCTCACATTTATCGGTCCCTACATACTTCACATATTTCCTTGTTAATTTAGTCATCAGTGCTGTTATATGAGAGAATTGATGAATCTCCGGTAATAGCCAGCTAGTTTAAGAAAACTCTTTATCTTAGTCACCGTCTTGGGTCTCTTTCAATTATTTACAGCTTCTATCTTAGTTGGATCTACTGACAACTCTTTTTTCGAGACTACATGACAAAGGAACTTTACTTTTTTCTTTCAAAAATGACACTTCGAAAACTTCGCTTTTAACTACTATTATCTCAACGTCTCAACACTACCATAAGATGAATCTCATGTTCTCTTTCATCTTTAGAATATATCAAATGTCGTCGATGAATACCAACACGAATCTGTCTAAATGCTCTCAGAAGATCTGGTTCATCAAAACCACGAAGAATGCAGGTGCATTGCTCAAATCGAATGACATTATTAACCACTTGTACGAACGATATCTTGTTCTAAACACTGTAAAATGAATACTGTCCTCTGCCACCCTTAATTGATGGAATCCTGTCATCAAATCCAATTGCGAAAATACTTTGACTCTATTCAACTAATCAAACAAATCATCTATCATTGGCAAAGGTTATCTATTCTTATTGTCTTCTTATTTAGCTTACGGTAGTCATTGTATAGTCTCAACGACCCGTCCGGTTTCTTTACGAACACCACAACGGCTCTCCAAAGCGAACTACTTGGCCTAATAAAGCTTTTACCTTCTAAGTCATTCAATCGCACCTTTAACTCCTTCATCTCTGTAGATGTCGTTTCTGCTAGGCAATCTACTTATGGGTTCTGCTCCAGGTACAAGGCCTATATGAAACTCAGTAGCTCGTTTTGATGGTAGTCTTGTCACTGGCTCAAAGACATTTGTGAGTATCAGGAATACCCTCATTCATAGGTCCGAGATCCACATTTATGAATTGAAAAGTCTGAATGATCAACCCTGCAATCAGTTGTTAGAATCAATAGGTGTTCAAATCGTTCATTCGAATAAATTGAAACCCTTCTTATTGGATATCGTGATACTTCTCAAAGACCGAAATTCTTGATCAATGGAGGAACAATATTACCATTTTTGTTCAAAAAGATACCAAAGTGGATGATTGATTCATTCCATACTAGAAATAATTGCGGAAAATTCTTTGATAACACGAATTCCTATTTCTCAATGATATCCCACGATCGAGACAATTGGCTGAATCCTGTGAAACCATTTCATAGAAGTTCATTGATATCTTCTTTTTATAAAGCAAATCGACTTCGATTCTTGAATGATCCACATCACTTCTGGTTCTATTGTAACAAAAGATTCCCTTTTTCTGTGGGAAAGACTCGTATCCATAATGATGATCTTACATATGGACAATTCTTCAATATCTTATTCATTCGCAACAAAATATTTTCTTTGTGCGTCGTTAAAAAAAACATTTTTTTGGAGAGAGAGACTATTTCACCAATCGAGTCACAGGTATCTGATATATTCATACCTAACGATTTTCTACAAAGTGGTGATGAAACGTATAACTTGTACAAATCTTTCCATTTTCCAATTTGATCGGATCCGGTCGTTCGTAGAGCTATTTACTCGATCGCAGACATTTCTACAACATTTCTAAGAAAGGAACGAATAGTCAATTTTGAAAGAACTTATTGTCGACCTCTTTCAGATATGAATCTATCTGATTCAGAAGGGAAGAACTTGCATCAGTATCTTAGTTTCAATTCAAACATGGGTTTGATTCACACTCCATGTTCTGAGAAATATTTACCATCCGGAAAGAGGAAAAAACGGAGTCTTTGTCTAAAGAAATACGTTGAGAAAGGGCAAATGTATGGAACCTTTCAACGAGATAGTGCTTTTTCAAATCTCTCAAAATGGAATCTGTTCCAAACATATATGCCATGGTTCCTTACTTCGACAGGGTGCAAATATCTAAATTTCGCTCTTGTAGATACTTTTTCAGACCCATTGCCAATACCAAGTAGCAGTCAAAAATTTGTATCCATTTTTCATGATATTATGTACGGATCAAATATATCATGGCCAATTCCTCAGAGGATTCTTCCACAATGGACTCTGATAAGTGAGATTTCGAATAAGTGTTTATAGAATCTTCTTCTGTCCGAAGAAACGATTCATCGAAATAATGAGTCACCCATTCGATTGATATGGGCACATCTGAGATCAAGAAATGCTTGGGAGTTCCTCTATTCAATCCTTTTCCTTCTTCTTGTTGCTGGTTATCTCGTTCGTATCCATCTTCTCTTTTTTCCCGAGCCTCTAGTGAGTTACAGACAGAGTTAGAAAAGATAAAATCTTTGATGATTCCATCATACATGATTGAGTTGCGAAAACTTCTGGATAGGTATCCTACATCCGAATTGAATTCTTTTTGGTTAAAAAATCTCTTTCTAGTTGCTCTGGAACAATTAGGAGATTCTCTGGAAGAGATAGGGGTTCTGCTTTTGGTGGCAACATGCTATTGGGTGGTGGTCCCACTTATGAGGTCAAATCAATATGTTCTAAGAAGAAATATTTGAATATAAATCTCATCGATCTCATAAGTATCATACCAAATTCCATCAATCGAATCATTTTTTCAAGAAATATGAGACATCTAAGTCGTACAAGCAAAGAGATCTATTCATTGATAAGAAAAAGAAAAAATGTGAACGGTGATTGGATTGATGATAAAATGGAATCCTGGGTCGCGAACAGTGATTCGATTGATGATGAAGAAAGAGAATTCTTGGTTCAGTTCTCCACCTTAATGACAGAAAAAAGGATTGATCAAATTCTATTGAGTCTGACTCATAGTGATCCT
Source organism: Allium cepa (assembly GCA_030765085.1). Classification (NCBI taxonomy): domain Eukaryota; kingdom Viridiplantae; phylum Streptophyta; class Magnoliopsida; order Asparagales; family Amaryllidaceae; genus Allium; species Allium cepa. The sequence continues at coordinate 909,661,567 of CM060932.1, forward strand.
TTATCAAAGAATGACTCGGGTTATCAAATGATTGAACAACCGGGATCAATTTACTTACGATACTTAGTTGACATTCATAAAAAGTATCTAATGAATTATGAGTTCAATAGATCTATTTAGCAGAAAGACGGATATTTCTTGCTCATTATCAGACGATCACTTATTCACAAACCTCGTGTGGGGCTAATAGTTTTCATTTCCCATCTCATGGAAAACCCTTTTCGCTCCGCTTAGCCCTATCCCCTTCTAGGGGTATTTTAGTGATAAGGTCTATAGGAACTGGACGATCCTGTTTGGTCAAAAACCTAGCGGCAAACTCCTATGTTCCTTTCATTACGGTATTTCCGAACAAGTTCCTGGATGACAAGCCTAAAGAGCATCTTATTGATGATATCGATATTGATGATAGTGACGATATCTATATTGATGATAGTGACGATATTGATGATGACCTTGATACGGAGCTGCTAACTATGACGAATGTGCTAACTATGTATATGACGTCGAAAATAGATCGATTTGATATCACCCTTCAATTCGAATTAGCAAAAGCAATGTTTCCTTGCATAATATGGATTCCAAACATTCATGATCTGTATGTTAATGAGTCGAATTACTTATCCCTCGGTTTATTAGAGAACTATCTCTCCAGGGATTGTGAAAGATGTTCCACTAGAAATATTCTTGTTATTGCTTCGAATCATATTCCCCAAAAAGTGGATCCCGTTCTAATAGCTCCGAATAAATTAAATACATGCATTAAGATACGAAGGCTTCTTATTCCACAACAACGAAAGCACTTTTTCATTCTTTCATATATTAAGGGATTTTACTTGGAAAAGAAAATGTTCCATACTAACGGATTCGGGTCCATAACCATGGGTTCTAATGCACGAGATCTTGTAGCATTTATCAATGAGGCCCTATCAGTTAGTATTACAGCAAACTCTCTAACGACAAAAACTCAATTCAACTCGTTTTCCTCCTCCATTGCACCTAGCGAAGCACAAACATCAAAATTCAAGTCCTTTACGAAGTATATAATTCGATTGTTACTATTAGGATGTCTTAGTGATGTTTTCCTATACTAACAAAATATCCTAGCATCATATTTGCTAACCAATCCATACCTAAAATAATCCCAAAGCCACAACAACACGTGCAAACTCAAGGCAAATACATGACCTAATAATTAAAACTCTAAATGGTCACATCTCACCCTAAGAGTTGCATACCTTCCTATCAGATTCGCAACCCTTAAGGAAGTAATTAGGTATAATAGTTTTAAATTTAGCTTTTCTACCAAACAATGAGAGATAAACAAATGTGATGCACAGATATCAAACAGTACTCCAATAGGTATACCATAAACCAAAAGCATACCTTCCATCACAGTCTTCTCCTTTTCCTCTGTTGTGGGTCTCAAGGCAGATGGTTCCAAAACAAACTCTTTTTCTTTCTCAACCTTAGTTGGTTTCTTGCACAGATTCTTGTAATGTCCAATCTGATCACAATTAAAGCACTTGATGTTCTTTCTTCCAATAATATTCTTTCCATCTCCTGAACAAAACTCGTTCGCAAAATGCCTTTCTTGTCATATTTGTAGCACACAACTTTTACTTTTCCTTTCTTGGTAGCTCCACCCTTCTGAGCTCACTTTTTCTTAAAGAATTTCCTTTTCTGATTCTTCCCACTTCGAGTCTCCACTGCTTTGTTACTACCAAAGAAAGCAAGCATATCTTCATTCCTTAACGCCATCTCCACTACGACATCACACGGATCACTGAGATATGGTAAGGTTGCTGTAGCAAGCTCTGGTTATTTTTCATTTCTCTTAATCATAATATCTTTCGTAGCATACCCATACTTGGATAACTCCTCAAACCTTGTTGCATACTCTAACATAGTCATGCCTTCTTGCACTAACTCTGCAAACTAGTAAAGTCGACTTAGCAATTTCAGACATAAACCTCCTCTCGAACTTCCTATTGAACTCTGCCCAAGTCAAGTTCTCCTTTGGCACCCTAACAATTACACTGTTCCACCAATATAATGCAGTTCCTTGCAGTTGTCTGAATGCCAATCTCCTCTTCTGCCTCTTTTAGACCTAATTTAGTGAAAATCATTTTACAATGGAGTAACCAGTTCCCCACCTCGATAGCATTCTCAGTTTTGATCAATGATTTTCGTCCTAGTCTTGCATAATCCCTACTCAAAACAATATTACTATTGTCAACTAGAACTTCAGGATTTGCCCCTCCAGCATTTCCATCCACTAATCCAACTGCAACTCCTGCTTGCATCATATTAACGAAGAACTGACACATAGCTTCTATATCTACCTACGGTGCTCCAACCCCTACATTAGCAGTTGTTTGTCAATCCAGATTCCTCTTAATATTGGGCCTGACATTTCCATTGGCTGTGGGGTTTCCTCCACCGAGATTCACTCTTCCATTTCCTACCTGCATATCTTATTTCCTTAAATTTGCATTTGAACCTTAGCAACACATGGAAGAATGGTCTAAGCGAGATAGGAGAAATAAGATAGGATATATACTTACATGTAGCAAATACAAGTACGTTACTATATCGTTATCTCATACCCCAATCTTATTCTCTAATTCATTCAGATTATGTTTTCAAAACTCTTTTTAAGTTCATTTTTTTTGTTTTATATAAATCTACGCTCTGATACCAAGTTGTAACATCCCTCATTTTGAGGTCCGAAGTTAATCGCTACAGATGCTGCAATCATCCACAGCATTAATTTCCAGTGATAAAATACGGTCATGTTAATAGTATCAACCACATTAAAGTACAGAATTATGAAATTTTATTCAACGCAATTTCAAAACAAACTTTCACAAAATATTTCAAAGGTAATATTTCATATTCATTACATAAGCTCAAACGTTTCTTAAGTTCAGATAAAATATAATTATTACAAAATACTCCAAGAGTGACATATGAAGATGCTCTCTTGGTTGATCAGAGTTAACTAGTAAACAATTATAACATTTGTCAATACATACATTCCAACTAAATAAAACTTCAACACAACGGATATTAAATAGATAACTCCTACATAGCTGGACCCGCCTCCTGGACTTCTCTGGAAGCTTTATTTGTCCAACCTATATAACCTGGAAACCTTACTCTAAAAAAATTTAAATGAGCACTTGAAAATTAAAAAGGAAAACAAAAATTTCGGGTCAGACAAAAATTCTGGTGGGAATAATAATATGTCATCTCGGTAAATGGATATCTAGTGATGCCATGCCGCTACGGTGTCTCCTCACGCACTAAGTGAACCCTTGGTATGTGAGGGAGGTAGAATCCAAAGGCCTGTGTATTATCACAACAAATGATTTATTGAAAAGAAAACGAATTATCCGAAACTGGAATAGCTGGCGTACTGTTTTTGGGTAGCTGCAAGGAAGTTGAGACTATACTTTCAGGCTCATCCGATTAAAGTGCTAACTAATCAGCCGTTAAGACAAGTATTACTTCAGCCCGACTTTGGGAAGATCAATCAAGTTGAGCCAGTATAATATATCTTACCATTCTAGGAAGAGGATTCGAGGATGAGCATTGGTAGGTTTCATTGCCGAGTCTACCGTCCAGGATGATGAAAAGGAAGAAGAATGGTTTCAACTTTCTTAATGGAAATTATGTGTGGATGGAGCCTTCAATGAGCATAGTTCTAGGGCAAAATTTGTTTTCGTAACCCTAGAGGGATAAAGGATCTACTACTTCTTAAAGTTAGTGTTCCCAATGACAACCAATGAAGTCAAATATGAAGCGTTGATTGCTAAACTCAAGATAGCAAAGGAACTGAGGGTCATGATGTTGCATATATTTAGTGACTCTCCATTAGTGGTATGTCCAATGAAAAAGGAATTTCAGGCTAAGGGAGTGATATTAGCCCTTTACCTGATAAAGGTGATGGAAGTACGGAATGATATCGAACACTACACACTAACGCACTTCCCTATGGAGGAAAATATGAAAGCTGATTCACTGGCCAAGCTGGCTAGCTCTAAAATGCATAATTTTAGGGTATTGTTCCAACCGAGACTTTGACGACTCCAAGCATAAACGAGATAGATGTTGATTGGATCTTGGATGTCAAGGAAGGGAAGAAGTTGTGGATGACTCTAATTAAAGAATACTTACTAAAGGGACTCTCGCGAACGGAAGAAATGAATGATGGAGACTTCCGTTAAAGTACCTCGATTCATTATGCAAGGAGTGTTGTATATGAGAGGATTCTCTATTCCCTTGCTGAGGGGTGTCACCAAAGACGAAGCTAAGAAAATTCTTTCATAAGTGCATGATGGTAGCCGTGGTGATCACATTGAGGGACAAACATAAGCAAAGAAAGGTTCTTTACCATAAATACTTTTTGCCAACAGTCAGTCGAGATGCAACCGACTATTCTAGAAGATGCGATAATTGCCAGTGGTTTGCGAATGTAAAATTAGTCCCATCCACTGAGCTTACTCAAATTCATTTTAAACCCTTCGTTTAATTTATTTGTTAAAAGAAACAACTACTTTAATTAAATCAAATCTCAATCCCCTAATCAACACATTATTTTATTTAGTTTATCCAACTAAATCTCCTAAATAATGTTATCAAAAATCTGGGATGTTATAGACTCCCTTCCTTAAAGAATTTCGTCATCGAAAGTACAATAAGGCTCAAAACAAACAAGAAGGTAAAACATACCATCAAAACAAGTCAGGATAAGTATCTCTAATCCTGCTTTCAACCTCCTAAGTGCAGTCTCTGTCATCGTTACTTCACTGGACTTTGACTAATCTGACCGCCTTGGTCCTAAGCTTCTTCTCATCTCTTGCAAAAACGCAAACCGACTTCCTCACTATTGTCAAGTCCGGTTCTACCACTAAATCATCTAGCACTATCGGTGCAATAGCAGTCTTCAGGTCTTTAACACACTTTTTGAGATGAGAAATATGATAAACATCATGGACACCTACCAAACTGCTCAGTAACTCAAGTTTATATGCGAGCTTCCTGATCCTCTCAAGAATAGAAAAAGGTCCAATAAACCTTGGAGATAACTTCCCTGACTTTCCAAATCTAAGCATACCCTTCATTGGTGATACTTCGACGAAAACCTTGTCCTTAATTGAGAACTCCAAATCTTTCCGTCTCTTATCTGCATAACTCTTCTGACTAGACCGAGCCTCCTTCATCCTAGCCCAAATGACCTCAATCTTTTATGCAGCCTCTTTGATCAAATCTGGATCAAGAATCAACCTATCCCCGGCCTTCAACCAACCAACGAGAGATTTTCCATACAAAGCTTCAAATGGTGTCATTCCAATATTAGTCTGATAACTTTTATTATACGAAAACTCAACTAGATGCAGATGGTCCCATGATCCTTCAAAATACAGAACACAAGCTCTTAATGGATCTTTCAAGATCTTGTTAACTCTTTCCGTTTTCTCATCTGTCTGCGGATGGTAAACGATACTCATCATAAGCTTGGTTTTCAAAAATTCCTGCAGACTCTTCCAAAACTCGCTAGAGAACAAGGAATCTCTATCAGTAACAATACTGCTAGGAGTTCCATGCAGTCTAATTACATTCTTCATGAACAACCTTGCTAAAAAAGTTCCATCCTGGTTGGCCTAACTGTAATTAAATAGGCAATCTTGGTCAATCTGTCCACTATGATTCATATACTTTCATTTCCCCCATTCGACATTGGCAACTCATCTATGAAGTCCATAAAAATAGAATCACGCTTTCATACTGGAATATCTAACGACTAAAGCAAACCACTCGGTTTTTGGTGTTCGGCCTTTGCCTGTTGGCAATTCAAGCACTGCCTCACACACAAACCAATATCCCGCTTCATTCCTTCCCATTGGAAACTCCTCTTTATATTCTGTATAGTCAACTTCGAACGATGACACTTATCCAAGACATCCTTTCTTATGTTTCCTACACTCGGAACACACAATCTTCCTTTCTTTCTCAAATACCCGTTTTGGTCAAGACTGAAATCTTTCAAGTCATCGCTCTTGGTTCCTTCGTTTAGCTTCAAGATCCGTCTAGCCAATACAGGATCCTCAATCTGCTTAGAAGCAATCTGTTCGATCAACACTGATTGAACTTTCAAACAAGACAGCACAACTATATTTCCACTAGACCCAGCCTCGAATCTCCACTGCACTCTGCAATCTGCTAATGCTTCTAAATCTATCCACTCAGCCATCATAGCCAACACTGCATTCTGATGTTTCCTGCTAAGTGCATCTACAACTTTATTGTCTTTCCCTGGTGTGTACTCAATCCCAAAGTCATAAGCGGCTTTGAACTTTAACCATCTCTGTTGTTTCATGTTCAACTTCTTCTAACAGAACAAATACTTCAGCGACTTATGATCTGTATACAGCTCAAACCTTTCTCACAAAAGGAAATATCTCCATACCTTCGAAGCAAAAAATCACTACAGCCAATTTTAAATTATGCGTCAGATATCTGACCTCATGCGGTCCAAGCTGTCTAGAAGCATATGCAATCACTTTACCCCTCTGCATCAGCACAACTCCTAATCCAGTTCCACACGCATCAGTATAAACTATCAAATCTTGATTACCCTTTGGAACAAGCAAGACAGGTGCATGAGTCAATAAGTGTTTCAAACTCTGTAATGCTTCTTCACACTTATCGGTCCACACAAACTTCACATCATTCCTCGTTAGCCCGGTTGAAAGCGGCAATTAAGCTTTCAACCTTGTTGAAAGCTATACCTTTCGACTTTGTCGAAAGGTTTCAATTAAAAGAAGAAAGTAAACCAATGGAAATCTTTTTCTTTTAAACCATTTGATATGGTCGAAAGCTCTTTGTCAAAAGCTAGCATGCACATTTTCTTTAAAACCAAAATAAAGTTTCATCTCATTCGAAAGCTATAACCTTTCATCCCTAAACCTTTCGGCTTCATCCAATTCACTGTATACTAGTTGCCTGATACCATATGCATTGGTATTTGACCTAGTCGAAAGGTTTGATACCTTTCGACCTTGTCGAAAGGTTTGGAATGAAGGCAGAAGCTCTTGTCGAAAGAGTTGAAATAGTAGAAAAACTATTTATTTGTACTTTAAAATAGTTCTTTTGTACCCCACATGCCTTGTTTATTTAAATCTGATTGGTTTTCAGAATTTTTTATTCAAAAATGTTACCGACTTTTTTGGAAATTTGAATAATTTTGAAAAAATGCCATTTCTTCTTTATAATTATATAAAACATTTAAGTCTCATTTCTTAAATAATTTTATATAACTATTAAAACACTATGGAAAATTTTGGAAAAATTGCAGAAAATCGATTAATAAGTTCTCTTCAACATATAAATTTTTTGGATCCAAACAACAATTATTTTTTCTATAAATAATTTAATAATTCAAGTGTCATTTTCTTTCTTAGAAAATTCATAACAATTCCACAAAAATTTAGAAAATTCTGAAAATTGAAACTCATTTCTAAAATAACTTTTTAGATCGTCATAAAATTCGAAAGGCTTACGGGTGTCATTTAATAGGGTTTTCATCTTAAAACATGTCATAAAATCTACATGAACTAATGTAATTAAATGAATGCAGGAGATTAATTACAAATTTTCTATCCTAAGTAGCTTCTAACTCAAAATTGTATAATCACACTTATCATAATTCAACAAGATAGTTTTTAGCCAGGTAACATGTAGGAGTTGTCGATGCACCACGAATTACCGTAGCAATGCAGCTGAAGGTTTAACTACCTTTAGAGAAACAACGATTCTAATATTTACGAATCACCGTAATATTTATAAATTTTTATTGCTCTGTTGTAGCCTACACACGAAGAAATTAAATTGTCGAAAGAGTACAAATTGTCAATATACAATTAAGCCTTAGGTGAGCTCGTGACACCCTTAAGATGTTTAACCGTTATTATTAGTCAAAATTCTAAGATGAAATACAAAACTGAAATTAAACGTGTATTAACAATCAAATACAATTGAAATTTGTTTTTGTTTTTTTTAAAATGTAAGCAACCAACAATGTAGAGCAAATAAAAACAATAAATAAAGACACGATACCAGGTCATGCAGAATTATTAGTAATTATTTATTTTTGAAGGCATCATTTTTTTTAAAGCAAGCAAACAATTTATTTTTGGCAGCAGTTCTCCTCCTTCATATTTCCTGCTTTGGCAACCTGAGAACTTGAACAATAAAAGAAAATTGAAAACAAAAATTGAAACAAAGCAAAAAAAATTTCTTTTTTTCTTTAAAGTAGGATGGAACTAAACAAATTAAAACAAAACAAGTGATTCAATTAAAAACACTAAAACAAATTAAATTAGACTAAATTAAAACACAAAAACAAATAAAAATAAAATTAACGATCAAACCCGGCCCATTTAACAAACAAGCCCACTTACTTCTTTAATTCACGTGACTAAACTTCTTGCTCTCCATAAATCAAAGATTGTAAATTCTCAAATCAATGAATTCAGCAAAAATTCCCAATTTCGGAATCAAATACCCAAATTCCACAACTCGTTCGAGTTGATTTGGTCGCGGTAATTTAGTATTCTGAAGAGATTGCGGTGGTTGGTTTTGCGATTGTGGTTGTGATGTCTTGAGTGAATGGAGGTAGATGGTCTGTTGCGGCTGAGGAGATGGAAACTTATCGGTGATTATGGTGGTCAGGGAAGTGAGGCAATGACAGAGGCAAGTGTTGGTAGTGAAGGGTTGTAGAGGGCATTGTAGGTGAAAACTTGTTTGGTGAAAGGCAGGTTTGTTTATGCTTAGTAATCAATGGGGTTTGTTTGGTGATGGAGGTGGAGTAGTGGTAGGATGTATGTAGAGGGATGTTAATGGATGAAATGGAGTTGCTGATGACTGTGTAGAGATGGGTAGTTGTGATGTACGGTAGCTGGCGATTGTTTGGGATTGTGATGATGATGATGAAGTGGTATTAGTGGTGGAACGCAGTTTGTTTTGAAGTAGAGGATTATGCTCTATGATGGATGAAATGTTGTGGCTTCTTGGTGACGGTGAATGGGTTGCTGGTGAACTATGCGGTTGACCTGTCGGTGGTTTTGGCAGGGATGGAGTTGTTAAGTGGTGGAGTTCAATCGTGCAAAGATGATGCAAGGATCAATGTATAGGGAGGTGAAACTGTGTTTTATTGTATAGGGAGGTTGAGTGTACAGGGAGGTGAAAGGCAATCAGGGAGGTGGTGATTGCTGGTGGAGGAATTGCGACAGTTTGTAGGTTTATTGGCAGCGGCAGCGTAGTTTAAGCTATGATGGTGAGGCACACAGTTGTATGATATGCACCGATGACTGTTTGAAGTGTTTGAAAAGGCTGTAAAGTAATGGCTGATGACAGCTGTTTTGTGAGATGACAATGGAAGAAGAGAGAAATGTGTTGAGGTGGTTTGCTTGTATCTGTTGTATCAGCAGTAAAGAGTGGCAGTTGAAACTGTGGTATGTATGTGAAGTTTGGAGAGTATGTTGTGTGCACAGTAATGGATATACAGTGACTGGGTATGGTGTGAAGTAGTTGTTGACTGGAGATAACTTGATGGTTTCAGGCAGTTATGAATGCAACAGCCATGTATTTTGAGGGGTTGTGATGTATGATGTGACATGGGTTGTGATGTATTTTGAGGGTTTGTGAAGCAGTTATGTTTGATGTGGTAGTATCACTGTGCACAGAGGTAATGAATTTGCACAGTGGTAAAACAGTAGTGTTTTTTGAATGGTATGGTATAGGACTGATGGTAGGCAATGTAGTAGAAAGATGATATGTGGGTGGTGTTTGTGATGCACAGTGGCATAGGGGAAAAAAATGAAATATGAGGAGTTGCAGCAGTGAATGGATATGAGTTGGTTTATGATGCACAGTGGAAATGTTTGTATATGGTGGTTGGTTTCTTGTGGTAATAGTGAGAGCAGGGGAACAGAGGAGTAGATGTATGGCAGAAGTTGTAGTGATGTGGAATTGTGATCAGGTATGATGTTGTGAGGTGGATAAGGTAGATGCAGTGGTTATGGCGATAGGGGTTTGTAAGCAAGTTGATTGACAGAGTGATGTGGTGATGGTTTGAATGTATGATGGTGCACAGGCTTTTATGATGTAGCAGAAAGGCAATGCGAAGGATGTATGATGGTGCACAGGCTTGTATGATGATTTGGCAGAGGGGTGGTTGTTTGTGGCACCAGTGATGATACAAGAACAATGGTCGGCTGTGGGGGTGTGTTTCTTGTAGTTCAGATGGTTGACAGTGGTTCGGTCTGGGCTAGGTGATGGACTGTGATGGTCAGAGAAAGGTGGTAGAGTATTAAGCCAGGCAGTTAGAAGTTAATCAGATAGAGGTGGAGAGTGCACAGGTCAGGGATGGCAGCATAAACAAAAAAGATGAAATGTATGAAAATGTAGGCAGTAAACAAACAAGATGCTAGTGTATGTTAAAATATAGGTAGAGATGAATTAGAGTTTGCAAATTGTTTGAAAATGTATGCAAAAATAATTGAAGATGAAAATGAATAATTTTTTTTCATTTTCAAACGAAATTGTGTGTGTGCGTGTGCGTGCGTGTGTATATATATATATTTAATATGCAAATGCAAAAAAAAAACAAAAAAAAACAAGTACACAAAGCAAATCACACAACGAACATACACAATTCTTTTTTAAATGTAATTCAACACACAAAATAAAAACACAAAAATCAAACGAAAATAATTCGAAGAATAAAAATTCAAATCAAATTAATTCCTCGGCAACGGCGGCAATTTTTTTTTGACGGCCAATTTCCTATCGAATTAAAAAATAGTCGAAAATTTTAAATTAAAAATTAACCGCAAGCGCACGGCGTACAATTCTAGCATGTGACGAGTATAGGTCAATCTGCAGAGAATTGTATTGATTTTAAAATTTCTATACAATCAAATTAACCAAATATTGACAGTGTTGTTAATCTACTAAAAATTGCAAAAACTAACTACTACAAAAGTGAATGAAAACTATGAGATGAAAAGACAATTTAAAGATAAATCTACATTCATGATCACATAAATCAACACAACATGAAATTATTATCTTTCTTTTTTGATCACTAGTGAATTTAATTGATGTGTTTATCATAAGTATGGAATATTTGTGCTATTAATTAGCCCAATATAAACCATCAAACTATAACACACCCATTAAACCACTTTTTAACTCTCATGAAAATTGCAATGAAATTATACATAAAATCTATTTTAAGCATGACTTACTATTGAATTAGCAAAATAAACCATCAAATTTTGATTTTAAAATTTACTTCATTACCTTAATCTTACGTAGATGAAGATGTAATTTGGTTTTTGTTTGTTTAAGCATAGCCTATTTGATGTCAACAACATAGACTATCAAATTCAAAGCTAAAACAAGTTAAACCATATCAAATATTGCCACTAATCACAAAAAGAGATCGCAAGTTATCAAAATGTTGAATCTATACGATAAGAGAGCTTCATTACTCCTAAATTGAAGGAGTTTAGCCTCTCATATTTGTTATCACTTTAACAAATGTAGATTGCAACATGAAACAAAAATAATAAGAAAATGCAAGCTAATTAAAAAGAGTGCTAATTAGAATGAAACTAAAGCTAATCTATTTGCATAAGAAATAAAACTAAGCTACTAACATAAGAGAAAAGAGAGCATGTAAATAGAAAAGAGCATGAATCAAAATTTGCATATAAGAAAATTACATGCAAGAAAATGGCTAAATAGCCATGAAAAAGAAAAGAGAATTTTTTGTTTATTTTTGAGCCTAGAACTTAACTAACTAAAGAGGAAGCTAAGAGCTTTATTACATGAACATATGGGGTATTATACAAGCCTTGAAACCCTAATCATATTTTTAAGAACTACCCAAATTACCCTTGAGAAAGTTTGGCCACCAAGTTATCACTAGTCTCTAATTAATCGTCCATTAAGTATGCCTGTAACTTTAAGCTCCACTAACATGTGCATTAGCTCCTAATTGAAGATCAAGGTAAGTAGGTAGGTGAGGTCCTCCATGATACATGAGTTTCAATTATTTCCATCTTCGTTCTTTTGTTTCCTTTTGCACATGCATATTTTTCATGAAGTCTTCATAATTCCATTCAAATTCCTATAAAATAACATAAAAAATATCCAAGTAAATTTTCTCAAATTAATATATGCACAAAAATGACCATTTTGCCCCTATATGAAGATGAATAAATGATGATTTGAAAGTAATTTGAATTTTAGTTTACACATGTTGAAATACCCTATATGCTTATTTATTTAGTTAAATTAGATTAAATATGAAAGTAAAAATATGCACATTTACGTGTACATCAGCCAACAAGAGGATTGATGTGGATAATTAAGCCAGGGAGGGATGTTGATAGCGGAAGAGGAGGATTCTCCGTACCCGGCTCTTGCTTCACCTTAATCTTTGAATAGTCGATTTTCAATCTCCCCATCGTGGGTGTAAAGTCAGGTTCATTTTTGCTGGTTATCGTCGCCTTCTCATTGATAAATGTTCCAATGTCCTCCAATCCCTAATCCCACCAACGTCCCTCTTTTCTCTGAGTCGGTACCAAGGCCAGAGATGGAGGGAAGAGCTGGGAGAGTAGACATCGTAGTGATTGTGTGACGATCTAGAATTTTGAACATTAGAAATTGAAAATTTAATTGAATCGTTTGAAAGTTATTTTAACTTGAATTTTAATTATTACTATGAATTTGGCAATTTAAATTATTGAATTTAAATTTATTAAAGTTGGGTTAAATATTGAATCTCGATTTTTAAGCTGATTTAAAATATTTTCAAGGCTTAGAAAATTTATATTGATAATACTGAAGATAATGGGGGGCTTCAGAATTGGATTTGAAAACGTTTCGTTCAGTTTTAAATTTATATCGTTTAAATCGATATTTAAAAATAGCCTTCCGAGGCACAGTTTCGGAATTTGACGAAACCAGTTCTATTGGATCCGTAATATTGTATTATTTTCGGATTTCAATTTCCATAGCATTCGGAGTTGTCGTGTGATCATAAGATATATAAATGCGCAAAAATTTATATCGAAATTTAATTTAATAACTGGGTTGAAAAAGCTATCTTCTCCTTATGATCGAATTTGGACTCGGAACATTTTCCATTGCGTTCAGAATAGGAGTTTAACATTTAAACGCCTAGCGGCACACCTCGATTGGAGATCGGGATTTTGAATTGCGAAATTGATGCGATTTGAATTTGAATTTAAATTTAAACATAAGTAATATAATTTCATTTGAAACACCATTTCAAGTCTATGCAAACACGTAGAGGAAATTTTTTGCACGTGTCCTTCCTATAGCCATGCGTCTTCCCTATTAACTTATCGAAATGAGATTTTAAATAAAAAAAGAAGAAAGTCGTGTTTTCCTTCTCTTCATTCCCGTGTAAAAATATAATCGGATTAAATCGAAACAATGGCGACAGTTTTATTCGCATCTCCTTGCCTCTCTTCCTTAAAATTCGTTCATACTAAAATAAGAAGATGAAGCCTCCTCAAAATCAAATCTATTCGCTCGCCTTTTTAATTTCAATCGAATTTGTGTGAAATGTCTCGAACGCGTTGAATGGTGGTGCGGTGGAGGTAGTTGAGGCCGAGGCAGTATTCGCAACTTTGTCGCAAATGGGTTCTCTGGCAGCAACTCGGAAGGGTTTTCATCTGGGTTCGTATTGCTGATTTGAGGTCGCGGTGGCTCGCAAGGCCGCGTGGAGAGGAAGCGATGTCGAGTCAGCGGCGACTCGATTTTGGTTAGGACGCTCGGTTTCCGAGCAGCGTTCTAGTGGGAATGGTTGCGTTGTCAGGTGAGTTTGGCTTCACTGATGGTGGCCTTGTTCGTGAGTGGTGATGTCTGCTAGGGTTGGGGTGTCGGCTGGAGGTAGTTTTATTTTATTTGTTTTAGTTTAATTTAAATCTATCTGAAGATATGAATATAGGTTAGAAATTTATATGCAGTTAGGAAATTGCTATTTTATTAGATACAGATAATGAATTTATAGATATAACTACACACACACACACATATGCATGCTTTAGTCTAGTGTTTATTTTAGAAATATTTATGAGATAAATTTGTTTAGTTAACTTATCTAATTTTCTTTTGGATACTAAGAAATTAAAAAAAAAGATTTGTTTAAAAATTAATTTTTTAGCTAGATTGAACTATTAGTTAAATTAAATAAATAAAAATGAAAAATTAAATTGTTCATTAGTTCGAGTGTTAATAAATTTCTTATAATGTTTGTTACAAGGTCTAAAAATCGTGAAGAAAACAAATCGAGATTGGGAATGGGTTGCATGCGTAATCAAATGCGAGATCTTCTCACTTAATCAGATTTTTCTGATTTAATTTTAAATAGTTAAATTTAAAATTGTTGATTGTGTGCTTGGATGATAAATTATTATCAGTTGTATTGAATTAGACCCTATGCGCCACATAATAGCGGATGATATTATATTAAACGCATATACCGCGATATTCCACCTCGAAGTGGAATTCGTATTATATATATATTTGGAGTGATTGATTTCCCGCATTATATAGTGGATGAGACCCTATGCGCCGCATAATAGCGGATGATATTTTATAAATTACATATACCGCGATATTCCACCTCGAAGTTTAATTGGTATTTTATTGTTGTCTAACGTCTGTGGATGCAGGAAAACAGGTTGGGGGGATCCAACTGGATTCCTCAAATAGTTGAATTTGTTTCAATATTGTATGTTGATTATCTATAATCTGTGTGTGATTATATTTGTGATGAAAACCGTTGAAGGCTATAATTTAGCTGAATATATTTTTGGCATCGTAGGATATCAGAAATAAATAAAATTTGATTTCTGAAATTGAAGTAGAAAACTTATAACAAATCCATTTAAAGAATTGTGTAAATTTAAAAGAAGAAATTTAAATAGATAATTTTTCTTTTTTTGAAAATTTATTGAATAAAATTTAAAATATAGGAAATGATTTTAATAAATGGGTTTTGAGTAATATTATTCAAAGTTTGAGGAATTTAAAATACGGGTTTTAAGTAGTTTGAAAGAGATAAAAGAAATTTATTTTAAAAGGAAATAAACTTAGAAATCAATATGAAAATTGATTTGGTGTTGGAAATAGATCTTTGGAATCAATTTGGAAAATCTATTTAATGTTAATTTGTTTTTGGGAAATCGATATGAAAATTGATTTGTTGATTGAAATAAATTTAGAAATCAATTTGGAATTTGATTTGGTGATTGAAATAAATTTGAAAATCAGTTTGAAAATTGATTTGGTGTTGAAAGTGAATATTTGAAGATCGATTTGAAAATCGTATATCAGTGGATATTTGAAAATTTAAATTTCACAATGGGAATTTTTTACAAGAAAGGAAAATTTGTTTTAAAAAATAAATATTGTTTTATTTTTTATAATTGTGGAAAGGAATTTACGGATTTGGAACGTAAATTTAAAATAAATCCAGAAAGATTTATAAATTGATTTGAATGAACCATTTTAGAATGGAAGGTGTACTTTCCCTGAAAAGCCAAGTATGTTTTCAATATAGTCTATAAATATAAATTGAAGTTGTAAAGATGGTTTTAAGGAAAGAATATTTTAGAGAAATTATTTACTTGGGTTATTTTGAAATTTTTTAAAGTAAAGAAGTGATTATTTAAAAGTTTTAATTGATATTTGTTTTAGAAAATGGATATTTAAATAGTTATACCCTATCTACTAATTTTATTTTAAAAATTAGTTTGGACTTGAATTTTTATATGAGATATTAGTATAATATTTTCATAACTAATATTTAAGAAAGTGTTTTAAAATAGTTTATTTTAAATGTTTCTAAGTATATTTTGGATAAGTATTTTAAATTATTTTTTAAAAAAAGTATTTGAACTCGGCAACTTTTCAGTGGAAATAAATAATATTTGAAAATTTATTCCACGTGAGGAAATGATTTGAAATTTGTTTCAAAGAATTGAAAGGGGAAAAGTGATTTGAAATTTGTTTTCAAATGGTTGAAGTGTGAAAATATATCTTGCGAAGATATTTTGAAAATAAATAATTAGGGGAAAATTATTTAGAATATGGTGATTGTTGTGAATATTGATTGATAGTTAAATAACCGACTATCAATATATGACATTTGAATTTCGATGCAACCGGGGGTCGAATTTTAAATGGATATTCGAAAACCACATCGAATCTTTGTGATAGATCTTTTGTTTAAAAGATAAAAGTGGAAATTGTTGTGATTTGTTTGAAATCTGAATGTAACACTTATTTTTAAAATAAGCGCTCGTTATTTGGATTAGCCGGGAGAGGACTTTGTGTCATAAAACTCATTTCGAATAATGATAGGGATTGCATTTGAAGATGGTGTTGAAGACCGGGTATTTTCGAAAACGAAAGGATTACCTGTCGAATGTCTCTGTACCGGGTTGCTCCGGTATAGATTTTATCACCCTTTGTGATGGGGATTCCGGACGTGATTTGTGAATATCCGGATTTGCAATGGTTCTTTGAAGTGCCTTCGGTTCCGTTCGATCCTGGAACGGACTTGTATGGATGTGTGTCTGACATTACACTTTGAGATGTAAAGCTGGTTTCTATCAAATACATTTCTGTTGGTGGCGGATAATTTATTCTCTTAGCTTAACACCCTTTTTTGAGACGTACAAGCTCAGAGGTTATGTAGTTGATGGTTACTAGCGATATATTTCCAAATTAGTAATGTGGCATACGAAGTGCTGCTGATCATTTGTTGATCAAAGCATAGCTTTGTGAAAAGTGTAGCTTTGTGGACGAGACTTCGTCGGACCTCACACCCCCGAAATGGTCGAAACAGGAAAGATGCGGTAAGGTTATGATGGTCGGCCCTTTAGGGTATGTCATTTCCTTCTGGAAAAGGGTGGTATCATGGTATGGAGCCCAAATATTTAACCTATGTGGTTGCTGCAAATTATTATACTTTATGGTTGTTGCATTGTGGTTGAGGATCCTCGGATAAAGGTCGCAAACGACCGGGGGATGGCATACTCGCGTAGTAGTTACCTAGCTACAGAGGTAACCCGACATTGTGTTGGTAGAGAGCTGTTTAAGTTCTCGGGGCGTCCCTCCAGAGGCGTGCCCATGTGGCAGTAGGAAGTTCCTTAGCCTGATCATTTGTTGAAAATCCAAAGAAACAATACGCGCCCTGTACGGTTTTAGTTGTATAATCTGCCATGTAATGTGGCGGTAACCTGCTATTGAACATGGTAGCTATAGTAGGCATAAGTGCAAAATGTCTATGCCGGCTAAGATTAATATTATACTTTTGAAATATTTTCTGCACTATGCACTAATAATAATATTCAAAAAGGATTTTCCGTATCAAGCATTTATGACTATCATAAGGAGAAATTTCCTTCAATTCTACGTTTGCATTGTGTGTGTGGCGGGAGGCCTTATGGTAGTTTCATTTTCCAAAAGCATGGCGAATTTCTTTTTATTTTCTTTGTGAAAATAACTATTTTTAAGATTTCACACCAGTCATATGACTGACGTAGAGTTTATTGTTCCCTTTCTAAACTCTGGGTGCCCATAATTTTCCACACGGGCAGCCTAGAGTCAGGTTATCATTATTCTGTAGCGAAGTTAAGAAGTTGCTGTCGAGATCTGCAGTTCAAGATGGATGGCGAGACGTATCTCTTGTATTATGTAGTGTCCGCTGCGTATGGTTTAGTGCAAGTCAAGTTTTCACGTAAGCAAGTTCTAATGAATGACAGTGATGTGTTTTGTGTTGTAAACTCTGATAATGTGATGTATGTAAAATTGATATAGTGTTCTTGTTTTAAAGATTATTCATTTATCTACTATATATTGTTCCGCTGCGAAATGTGAGATTCTGTTATTGTTTCTGTTTCTTTTTCTATCTTCTTCTTCTATAACCATAACGGTTCGGTTTTCCGGCATTTGATATAGTGGACGTATTAACGTCGACTTTCGTAAGTCATAAAATTGGGTCGTTACAGATGGTGGTGGATGTAGTCATGAATCATGATAGCATTTAGACCAAATGCATGAATGATTGGTGACAGTGGAGGCAATGATGGTTGACTTGTAAGTTTACAGATAGAAAGGTAAAGACATGAGATGTCATCAGGCAAGAACTGAAGTTTATTGAAGACTAGGGAAAGTAAAGATATACCTTGAGAGGTTGGAGTATCTTTCGAAGAAGATTTGCAATTTCCCTTTCTAGAATTTTCGAAGATGTAAGCATAGTAGGAAAATCTACTGGATGAGTGAGGACTAGGGCGTCAGGGTTGTATCTGAAAGATGTTATGCTTTGATACCAAATGAAAGTGTGCTATGGATCGTGTAATATGGATATATGATAATACATAGTATAACGACGATAATAATACTGTAAATAGTGCGGAATAAAAAACAATATAGTAAAATGACACCAGAGATTTTTATACTTATTCGAAACACTGTCATACATCCAATCCCAGACTCCTTTTGGAATTTCACTAAAACAACCCTCCCTTAACCCGGTGGAACATGTTTATACACCCCTGAGCAGCTGAACGAGGACCTAAGCAGCAGAACATGATTTCACCTCAACTGCCGAAGATGACTTCACTCGCATGAGCAGCAGAACATGACTTCAACAAATATAGAAAATAGTTTTGACTTTTCTGTGTTCTGATAACACAGATTTGTCACTTGTAGTACCCTTCCTATATTTTTCTCCTTGAGTATAAATATATATATTTGAAGTATATGAAGAATAGAAAGATATAGTATTGCTTTAATGCAGAGTAAATGAAAGTATGATAGCAAATAAATTTCAGAAAGTTAGATCAGGGAGCAAGAGAAATCGATTCTGATTAAGTGATTTGAAATGAAGTTGAAGTTTGTATTTATAAAGGTTAGAAAGCAGCAACTATTGGTGAAGAGTTTTGATCGAAGTGTTGCGTCCGAATCTTTTCGTTAAAGGTTTGCAACTCTTCACAAAAGTCCCGTCCCTTCAAAAAAAAAGTAGCTGTTATAGAAATTCAGTCGACTGAGCTACAAAGTCAGTCGACTGAAGATTCAAAAGTAATTTGAAATTTAAATTCGTATATATTTATGTAACTGTACATGCTGCACAAAAACCCCAATGTCAGTTGACTGTCTCAGCAGGTCAGTCGACTGACCTGGTCATTTTTGTGCAGTTTGCACAATTATATATATATATATATATATATATATATATATTTATATAACTTTAATACTTTAAATGTGTGTTTATATACGTATAAAATATTTAGTAAAAATAGTGATTAAATATATAAGCTAGTTTAGACATAATCGATGAGAGATTTTAACAAATATTGACCTAAGACTTAAAAACAAAATACCATAGTTGATGCATCGGTTTTTAAAGTCTTGTCTCATTGTCTCTTTTTATCGTAGCAGTCGTCAAATCTGTATATTGTAGTGATAACTTCGTGTCATGAATCAAAATCAAGTCTCAACATTCTCCCCCGTTTTGATTGATGACAACCTGAAATAGATATAGATTTCGACTGTATATATAAAACATGAATACTTACTCCCCATGAATCTTTGACGCTCTATATTCTGCATTCTAATATGAAATAATATTTCTCCTCCTTTGTCATCGACAAAAAAGAATAAGTAATATGATAATATAATGTGAAAGATAATATGAAATAAAATCAAGAGCAATCATCCATACATTTAACATCCATAGTCAAGAGTGTTCAAAATAAATAAACTAGAATGGCCATTTAGTACAAGCCATATGAATTGAAAAATAAATGTCTGGAATAAAAAGAAATGAACATCTTAGGCCATCGGTTGTTTACTCCTACCACTATCTCCTTCACCAGCATCATCATCACTACTGCTAGCTTGATCGTCTTCAGAAGAAGAAGACCATGTAAATACGGGTTGCTTACCCGGATTGCCTATAGTAGCAGTAGATGTACCGGAAGAGCATGATATAGCTTGCCACAATTTCTGTTTCCTTTTCTATATTTCAAGAATTTCTTGAAGTTCTTTGTAATAAAAGCTAGGTCGTCTTTGTCTGAGTCTGATTCTTCTTGTTCTGCATGAAATGCTATATTCTTTTTATCTTGAGCCTGAACTCTTTTTGCCTGCAAATTCAATTCATAGGACATTAGGTTTTCTATTAATTCTTCTGGAGTTATTTTGAAAATATCGTTCGCTTCTTAAATAGTGAGAACTTCTCTTTCCCATTCTTCCGTTAAAAAATTAAGGATTTTGGATACGATATCAAGATCCGAATATTTTTCTCCTAGTCCTATTAATGAATGATAGATATCCTGAAATCTTGAGTACATGTCATTGATTTATTTTCTTTCATTCTTAAGTTTCGAAACTGACTCTTGAGCATGGATATTTTGCTTTGTTTAACCTTGTCGGTTCCTTTATGTGTGACTTTGAGTGTACGCCAAATTTCATATGCACTATTGCACATACTAACACGGTTAAACTTATTTTTATCTAAGGCACAAAATAACATATTCATGGCTTTTGCATTAGCTGTGACATCTAATTTTTGTGTATTTGACGAAGTGGAATATTCTTCAGTAGGAATAGTATAATCTGTCTGAGTTATATTTCATGATTCAAAACTATTTGCTTGCATATATATTCTTATTCATGTGGCCCAATAGTTGTAATTCGTGCCATTAAATAGTGGTGGACGTGCAGTGGATTGTCGTTCAACAAAGCTAGTGTTAATGCTAGTGCTAGTGTTGGTGTTAGTGTCCATATTATTAGAATATCAGATAACTGTCCTACGGTTATATGATGACCTTGCTCTGATACCAAATGAAAGATGTTATGCTTTGATACCAAATGAAAGTGTGCTATGGATCGTGTGATATGGGTATATGATAATACAGAGTATAATGATGACAATAATACTGTAAATATTGCGGAATAAAAAGCAATATAGTAAAATGACACCAGAGATTTTTATACTGGTTCGGAGCATCGTCCTACGTCCAATTCCAGACTCTTTTGTTGAATATGTGCTTATATGATTTTTGTTTGATGATAATAAACATATATACATTCGTTTAAATGAATTTGTTAATGTACTATTTTATTTTTCATAGGTTAAATAAATATTTGCTGGATAAAATTAAATAACACAGAATTTGAATTCAAACAGAAATTTTATTCAAACAAATATTTATTACAATCTTGAATAGTACAATTTCAAGCTCTCACTATACATATACAATTTTGATTCTACTTACATTACAATTCAATTTACATTAATAACCTCACTACATATCACTCACACTCGTATTTTGTCTTCAACTGCATTCCAGTTTGAATCCAACATCTGAGCAATCTGCAAAAATATTCACTAACGCAGTAAAATTGAAAAAGAAATATTTTTGCAATATAAAATAAAATATAATTTTTGAAAATATGATTTGCCTCAGTTATTTGGGTTGTTCGTCATCATTCACATTTGAATTCATCATACATGAACAATGTGACATGCACAGTGTATCACGGTACATGCCACAAGGCCGTGCACACCGATATATACTTGATAATGCTACAGGGAGAGGTGAGCACAAGGTCAAACCCAAATAAAATGACGGGTTCAACTCAGGTGCAATATAAATAAAATCATGACACGAGTACAAAGTCAAACCCGAGTTGTAAAACCGGATTCAACACAGGTGCAAATGGTCAAGTCATCTAAAACAAGCCTCAACCAGAAATGAAACACTGTAACTCAAAGAGCATCAAAATGCAAACCATGATGAAACTCAGCAACACTCAAGTAAACACTATAGGACGAGACAGTAGCAAATCAAACCAGAATGCATCAGTGTACAGTGAGCCCGAGCACAAGTGACTCATGGAAAGACTACAACAATGATGAACAAATATACAAATATGCACCAGACTAAAATGCTTCATAGATCAGAATGCTCAAGTGAAGATAACAAATACAACATAAACATCCAGATCAACTGCACAATATCAAAGACACAAAGGCAACTGACCAAATGCCAAAGCTCAGTGATACTCAAGCACCAAATCAAACTGAAACAGTAACGAAAATGCAATCCAGACCAGTTAAGGGATGCAGACCTAGACTACAACTTATGGTGACCACGTAACAAATTTTTAGCCGAGAAAATCATCACAACAACAAGTCGAAGTCAATGTCGAACCTTTCTTAACAGTTCAAAGCAACTGACCGAAGTGAACAAACCAGAAGAAAACCAACTAAACCAACATGAATAAAGATACAGTGAAGCATGTACACGGGAACACAGCAAAGACCAATGAATCAACAATGCTTGAAGACTACATCATCAATTAAACGACCAATATAAATCAACACGGCAACTACAAACTGCAAATATCCAAGTTCTACAAGCCCAACACAGTATACAAGTACAGGCCGCAACAAAAATGCAAGACAGTGGTCGAAGCAAAACCATGAATGCAGTAACAACCAGAGTCAAAGCCGAAGTAAACAACTCAAAGTCAAGTATGATACAAAAATAACCAAAATCATGGAATCGCATAAACAAAGTCAAGTGACTAGGAAGAGTTCGTCACAGCGAAGTCAAAGCATCAGAATTCAAAGCCGTGGATATGATGAACAAGTCAAAATTGACCAAGTTAAAAATCAACACCGTGGTCATCACGAAATAAATCAAAGCCGTAACCATCAAGCAACCAAAATATACGATAACGAATTAGTCAAGGAAAAATCGCAAGCATCTAAGCATAAACGATCGACAGAGATAAAATCAAATATATTTTATGCGAACGAAAATCTAGGGTCACAAACCCTATATAAGGAAATCATCATCGGCAATCTTATCATCGAGTTCAAGCAAGCCAAATCCAGAAAAGCAAAAGGAATAAAGTACTTACCGAAATTGTAATCGAACTCGATCAATTCAAGAGCCGTGAGCAAAACAGTGAGGCAAACGATCGACGAAAGCAAGCAACGAGAAAACATATATTCGATCGAAGAAAAGTCGGCTCTTCGAAAGCCCTAATTTGGATCAAGGAGGAAAGCCCTAATTTCGCAAGGAGGAACGAACGAGAGAACAACGGCCGCCATCTCCAAATAAAAGAACGGGTTAAAATATAAAAGGGGGGCCGGCATGTTATTTTAAGGGCTTGTGTATTTTATTAATTAGGATTTTTGAGTTTAGATTGTTTTAAATTGTTTTAAATTTGTATTTTCTTTTTAAACCGTTTAAATTTCTAGTCGTGTGACTAGGGGACAAGCTACGTGGCGTAGCTTGAGAATTCGCAACTCAGTGGCTGAGTTGTGGCAGGGTTTTGAGTGTAGAGTTAGATTTAGTCAATAGCGGGTGTCGCGAGTTTACGTGTGTAAGCGAGGGACTATCTAATTTCTAGTAGAAACCTTGGGGGTAGCACGTAGGTAGAGTTTTGCCGAAGCTGGGTAAATTCTGTATCGTCGTTCTATTTCTGCATTTATTATTCTGCTATTATCTGTGCTGCTATTGTTCTGTGATCTATGTTGAAACTATTTTATAAGCTTCCGCGATTAATTTTTATAATTTATACTATCACCCTATTCACCCCCCCTCTAGGGTGAAATCGATCCTACAAGTGGTATCAGAGCTAGGAACAGAAGCCGTTTTTGTTTTAAAAATTTGATTTTACAAAAACCAATTTTTGTTTTAAAAATTTGAATTTTTAAAATGGCTTCTTTTAATACTCTTTTGCTGAGGGTCAATCCATAGTTAGACTACCAATGTTCAATGGTGAATATGCTTATTGGAAAAATAGGATGGAAATCTTTCTGAAAACCATTGACGCTTGCAATATTGTTGAGACGGGTTATAGAACACCGACTATAACTGTAGATAATCAGGAAGTAGATAAACCAAAGGAACAATGGACAGAACTAGAAAATAAATTACAAAATACTAATGCTAAAGCTATGAATTCTATTATCTGTTCATTGGATCAATTTGAATTTAATCGTGTCTCACATTGTCTAACTGCGCAGGAAATATGGCACACGCTAGAAGTGACTCACGAAGGAACATCTCAAGTCAAAGAATCTCGCCTTGCCATGCTAAGCAGCGAATACGAGAACTTCACAAAGGCGAAGGAAAAAATGTTAAAGAGATGCATGGACGACTTTCCAATATCGTATATAAATCAAAAGCTCTTGGAAAATCATACACGGAGTTGGAGATAGTCCGAAAAATCCTCAGAGTCCTTCCACGAAAATCTGAAGCGAAAGTGACTGCCATTCAAGAATCAAAAGACTTAAAACAAATAGAAGTTGAAGAACTCATCAGAAATCTCACCACTTATGAGCTAGAAATGAAATTCAAGAAAGAGCGTGAAGGAGGAGATACTCGAAAGAAATCAATAGCGCTAAAAGGAACAACCGAAAGTGATGATGATAACGATGATGATGGAGCAGCAGAGCTGGCGCTACTAATAAAGAAATTCAAAAGGTGGAATCGCAAATACGGAAATCCAGCTCGAAATCAGGAATTGAAAAGGAGAATAGGCAAAGCACTTGACTACTCAGAAGAACAGGAGATCATCTGTCATAAGTGCAACCAACCCGGACACATCAAGCCCAATTGTCCTCAAAATTGACGCGACTTTGGAAAGAAACAGAAAAAGAAAAGTTTTGCAGCCACTTGGGATGAAATGGATGAGAATGATAAAAGTACTAGCAGTGAGAGTGAGAAAGCAGATATGTGCCTTCAAGGAAATATAACCGATAGCGACGATGACGAGCCAAGCGAGGTATCAAAACTTACTCACTCTGAATTACTTATTTATTTCCACGAAGTAAATGGCTGTTTTGAACGACTGAGGGAGAAATATGCTAAACTTGAATCACAAAAAGTTACTTTGATGGAATTAAATGAACAACTTGACCAATTAGTTAAAACCTATCAAAGTAGGATCCCTAAGTGTGATAAGTGTCCAACATTCGAAAACGAAATTAAAAAATCAGAAATCAATATAAAATCACTTGAAAATGAAATTCTGATTTTGAAAGAAAGTGAAAATACTAGGAGAGAAAATTCTATTAAAAAGTGCACTCAATTGTTGAACGAAAATGAATCTCTCAAAACACAAGTCCAACAATTGTCAACGACTTTAGATAAATTTTCAAAAAGTGAAAAATCGTTGAATATGCTATTAGGGAAACAAACTGTTAATACAGTTAGACAAGGACTTGGATATAATCAATCTAAAAATGTTAGAAATGAGATTAATCAAGAAAATTCAATGTGCACGATTTGTAGAAAATATGGACACAATCACAATAATTGTTGGTATAGACCCAAACATGTGAAAACTATACCGATTTGGGTTCCAAAAGGCACAAATATAAAATCTCTTAAAGTTAAACAAATTTGGGTGCCGAAGGGAACAATTATAAATAGTTTTGGGTCTTTACAAAATTGTTTTTCAAAATATTCTGCCATTAACAATCATGGACCTATAAAAACGAATAGGTCACAAAAATCTTTCAACATGTAGGTGTGGTGGCAGGTTAAGGAACAACAACATTGTTCTCTGGATTTTTGGCTGTTCCAGAAACACAACGAGCGACAAAGCAAAGTTCCTTAGCCTAGTTCAAAGGTGACAGAATCACAATAGACAACAACAAAAAAAATATCGCAAAGGTAAAACAGGTAATGGTATGTTTTGAACGATATATTAAATGTGATAATCTGCACCGTATTCTGAATTAAATCAGCCAATAATGAGATGATGAAAAGATGATGATTTTGACTTATTCAAAATAGTTGGCCAATTATATTCTTATGCTAAAAACACTACAAAAATCTCTAGATTCTTTGAATTACTTCATATATATCAGTTTGGATTAAAAATAGTGTTTTGTTGGATAATACAATTGGTTATAATACGGCTAACTCTATATTCATGGTTTTCTGATTATTTACACGGCTTCAATTCAATTTCAAAAGACTGTCATTTAAATTGTTGTTAAAATTGAATTTGAAATTTTTTGGTGCACACTTCATGGTTTGGTCAATCGAATTCAATTAATGATAATTTTGAGTGAAAAAGAAATTCAGATGCAGATTACATTGATAATCTAGTTGATAGAAAAATTACTAGTGAAACGTGATTTTTGTTGAGACATTTAGTAACTGCATCGTTTTTCAAAGAAAATATCTGCATATTTTTCATTTCAAATAATTTTCAAATAGCAGAAAATTTTCTTATAAAACCCCCTCGAGAAAATCATTTTTGACCATATTTTCAGATTAGTCATTTTGAAAAATTAATTTCATAATTATTTTTGAATTTGATTTTAAATGACTATTTTGACTAATCTGACTCCCAAATGATTATCTAAAAGAAAAATAGTGATTGAAAAAGTGATGAGTGTTAATATTGATCATATATTATGACTCGAGATGGTATAATTAGTAAATTTCTTTAGAAATGTAAACAAGAGTTATAAAATTTTTTATTTGTAAAAATTCCATGACCATCTCTATCTCTATCATATTTCTAACAACCATCACTCATCAAAATTCTATATAGTTTGTCAATATGTGATACTTTAAACAGGAATCGTTCGTTTTTCATTTTCACATTTTTGTTAAAACAAAAAAAATAAATAAATAAATACCAAAGTATTCACTCTCATTTAAAAGTCCTCACGGTTATGCATGGGTGAATTACTTGGAATTTGTTATGTGCTTCCATGCTCATTTAAAAGTCCTCACGGTTATGCATGTATGGAACGCATATCAAAAGTTGATTTTTAAATAAACAAGTTGATTCTAATCCCATTTGAAAGTCCTCACGGCTATGCGTGGTTAGAAGATACTTGAATTCATTTTTTTTAAAATAAAATTGGAATACTACTAATCTCATTTAAAAGTCCTAACGGTTATGCATGGTTAGTAGATATTCAAATTCCTGATATAAATATATCACAAATAGACACAACTATATGGTTTTATATGATGACATCATTCCCATCATTCTAAAAGTGGAATATGCACATAACAAAATGTTTATGACTTTTGTTTGATTTTTTATTGAAATTGAATATTTATATTCAATTGAGTTTTAATGTTGAATTAATATCGATCACTTTATCTCTATTTTCTCTAATACTATTAGTCTTTTGCTGATAACAAAAAGGGGAGAGAAAAGTTAAGATTTTGTCAAATAAAATCAAACAAAGGTCAAATATTTTCCATTTGCATCTAAGCTCTCACTATATTATTTAATTGTATGCATATTTGTAGGGGGAGCTTTGTGTAGAGAGGAAGCATTTAAATAGGGGGAGCAATTAGAGCATATCAATGATCAAATACATTTTAAATATTCAAAATCCTAAATATATGTTTGTTATCATCAAAAGGGGGAGATTGTTGAATATGTGCTTATATGATTTTTGTTTGATGATAATAAACATATATACATTCGTTTAAATGTATTTGTTAATGTACTATTTTATTTTTCATAGGTTAAATAAATATTTGCTGGATAAAATTAAATAACACAGAATTTGAATTCAAACAGAAATTTTGTTCAAACAAATATTTATTAGAATCTTGAATAGTACAATTTCAAGCTCTCACTATACATATACAATTTTGATTCTACTTACATTACAATTCAATTTACACTAATAACCTCACTACATATCACTCACACTCGTATTTTATCTTCAACTGCATTCTAGTTTGAATCCAGCATCTGAGCAATCTGCAAAAATATTCACTAACGCAGTAAATTGAAAAAGAAATATTTTTGCAATATAAAATAAAACATGATTTTTGAAAATATGATTTGCCTCAGTTATTTGGGTTGTTCGTCATCATTCACATTTGAATTCATCATACACGAACAATGTGACATGCACAGTGTATCACTGTACATGCCACAAGGCCGTGCACACCGATATACACTTGATAATGCTACAGGGAGAGGTGAGCACAAGGTCAAACCCAAATAAAAAGACGGGTTCAACTCAGGTGCAATATAAATAAAATCACGACACGAGCACAAAGTCAAACCCGAGTTGTGAAACCGGATTCAACAAGGTGCAAATGGTCAAGTCATCTAAAACAAGCCTCAACCAGAAATGAAACACTGTAACTCAAAGAGCATCAAAATGCAAACCATGATGAAACTCAGCAACACTCAAGTAAACACTATAGGCCGAGACAGTAGCAAATCAAACCAGAATGCATCAGTGTACAGTGAGCCCGAGCACAAGTGACTCATGGAAAGACTACAACAATGATGAACAAATATACAAATATGCACCAGACTAAAATGCTTCATAGATCAGAATGCTCAAGTGAAGATAACAAATACAACATAAACATCCATATCAAGTGCACAATATCAAAGACACAAAGGCAACTGACCAAATGCCAAAGCTTAGTGATACTCAAGCACCAAATCAAACTGAAACAGTAATGAAAATGCAATCCAGACCAGTTAAGGGATGCAGACCTAGACTACAACTTCTGGTGACCACGTAACAAATTTTTAGCCGAGAAAATCATCACAACAACAAGTCGAAGTCAATGTCGAACCTTTCTTAACAGTTCAAAGCAACTGACCGAAGTGAACAAACCAGAAGAAAACCAACTAAACCAACATGAATAAAGATACAGTGAAGCATGTACACGGGAACACAGCAAAAACCAATGAATCAACAATGCTTGAAGACTACTTCATCAATTAAACGGCCAATATAAATCCACACGGCAACTACAAACTGCAAATATCCAAGTTCTACAAGCCCAACACAGTATACAAGTACAGGCCATAGCAAAAATGCAAGACAGTGGTCGAAGCAAAACCATGAATGTAGTAACAACCAGAGTCAAAGCCGAAGTAAACAACTCAAAGTCAAGTATGATACAAAAATAACCAAAATCATGGAATCGCATAAACAAAGTCAAGTGACCAGGAAGAGTTCGTCACAGCGAAGTCAAAGCATCAGAATTCAAAGCCATGGATATGATGAACAAGTCAAAATTGACCAAGTTAAAAATCAACACCGTGGTCATCACGAAATAAATCAAAGCCGTAACCATCAAGCAACCAAAATATACGATAACGAATTAGTCAAGGAAAAATCGCAAGCATCCAAGCATAAACGATCGGCAGAGATAAAATCAAATATATTTTGTGCGAACGAAAATCTAGGGTTACAAACCCTATATAAGAAAATCATCATCGGCAATCTTATCATCGATTTCAAGCAAGCCAAATCCAGAAAAGCAAAAGGAATAAAGTACTTACTGAAATTGTAATCGAACTCGATCAATTCAAGAGCGTGAGCAAAACAGTGAGGCAAACGATCGACGAAAGCAAGCAACGAGAAAACATATATTCGATCGAACAAAAGTCGGCTCTTCGAAAGACCTAATTTGGATCAAGGAGGAAAGCCCTAATTTCGCAAGGAGGAACGAATGAGAGAACAACGGCCACCATCTCCAAATAAAGGAACGGGTTAAAATATAAAAGGGGGGCCGACCTGTTATTTTAAGGGATTGTGTATTTTATTAATTAGGGTTTTTGAGTTTAGATTGTTTTAAATTGTTTTTAATTTGTATTTTATTTTTAAACCGTTTAAATTTCTAGTCGTGTGACTAGGGGACAAGCTACGTGGCGTAGCTTGAGAATTCGCAACTCAGTGGTTGAGTTGTGGCAGGGTTTTGAGCGTAGAGTTAGATTTAGTCAATAGCGGGTGTCGCGAGTTTACGTGTTTAAGCGAGGGACTATCTAATTTCTAGTAGAAACCTTGGGGGCAGCACGTAGGCAGGGTTTTGCCGAAGCTGGGTAAATTCTATGTCGTTCTATTTCTGCATTTATTATCTGCTATTATCTGTGATGCTATTGTTCTGTGATCTGTGTTGAAATTATTTTATAAGCTTCCGCGATTAATTTTTATAATTTATACTATCACCCTATTCACCCCCCCTCTAGGGTGAAATCGATTCTACATCCTTCTGGAATTTCACTAAAACAACAACCCTCTCTTAACCCAAAGGAACATGTTTATACACCCCTGAACAGCTGAACGGGGACCTGAGCAGCAAAATAGGATTTCGCCTCAACAGCCGAAGAGGACTTCACTCGCCTGAGCAGCAGAACATGACTTCAACAAATATAGAAAATAATTTTGACTTTTGGGTGTTCTAATAACACGGATTTGTCACATGTAGTGCACCCTTCGTATAATCTTCTCCTCGAGTACAAATATATATATTTGAAGCATATGAAGAATAGAAAGGTATAGTATTGCTTTAATGTAGAATAATTGAAAGTATGATAGCAAATAAATTTCATAAAGTTAGATCAGAGAGTAAGAGAAATCGAATGTGATTAAGTGATTTGAAATGAATTTGAATTTTTTATTTGTGAAAGTTAGAAAGCAACAACTATTGGTGAAGAGTTTTGATCGAGGCGTTGTGTCCGAATCTTTTCGTCAAAGGTTCGCAACTCTTCACAAAAGTCGTGTCCTTTCAAAAAAAAATAGCTGTTATAGAAATTCAGTTGACTGAGCTACAAAGTCAGTCGACTGAATATTTAAAAGTAATTTGAATTTTAAATTCATATATATTTATGTAACTGTGCAAACCCCAGTGTCAGTCGACTGTCTCAGCAGGTCAGTCGACTAATCTGGTCATTTTTGTGCAGTTTGCAAAATTACATACATACATATATATATATATATATATATATATATTTATTTATTTCTATAACTTTAAATTACTTTAACACTTTTTTTAAAGTCTTGTCTCCTTGTCTCTTTTTGTCGTAGCAGTCGTCAAATCTGTATGTTGCAGTGGTAGCTTCGTGTCATGAATCAAAACCAAGCCTCAACAGTATCCCCTAGATATGCCAGTGCCACGCGCTGTAGACATGGGAGTTTAAGTTACAAAAACCTTTTACGTCGTTGCCACGGAAGTGACAATATCTAATGTAGACTCTTTTCATGTTAGTGTGGAGTCATCTGCATAATCTAAAATGCTGGGGTCAGAGGGAGTCTCAGTAGGCTCCTGTTCTTCGACAATTTCCCCTTTTACCAAGATTTTCCAACACTCTTCTTGGGCTATAACTCCTCTTCATCTAGAAATTTTTTCTTCAACGCTTCTTTGTCAACATTACTATTAGATTCTTTGGCCCTCTTCAGAATTTCATCCTAGGCCTTAACTGGAGTCTTGGGATATTCACCTTCCGTTCATTTGAGGTTCTTCATTTCTATGACGTTTGCAAATAACTGGAGGAGGGTGGCTTTCGTCTCTTCTTCATTTTGTATTGCTTTGACCTTGAGATCCATGTTTTCTTTCCTTGTGGCGACCTACTTGATTTTTAATTCGGCATACTTACCTTGTGCCTGCTCCTTTAATTCTTGTTCAACTTTTAGGTTGGCTTCGAGTTTTGCGACCTTGGCATGGAGTGCAATGTTTTCGGCCTCTTTTTCCTTGACTTTCATCTCGGATCGACGTTGGCGATTTTTGCCTTGTTCAACTCGGATAGCCTTTATTGGGAATTCCGGATAGATTTAAACTTCTTGTCCAGTTCCTTCTTTACCATGGCCAACTCTCATTTCTAGTCCTCTCATATACGATTATGGTCGGGCTCTCTTCATGTTTAAAGCTCGAATGATTAACTGGTTGGCATGGTTGACATCAAAGAGGCCCTTAGCTAGTTTCTTCCATTGGTATAGCTGATCCTCGACCTCTTGGTGTTGAATGATGCCTTTATCCGCATAACTACATAGGAAGTACCAAACATCGCGATTGAATCTAAACTTATAACACCCCATAAAAACTAATTAGAAATTAATTAATTAATAATAATGCTAAAAAGGGAAATTTTGTAAATGTTGGAAATTGACCAGGAAAGTTACACCATTGAGTTCGTGGAGATTTTCTGATCAACTTTCCTATATAAAGTTTTGTGATCGGAGCTCAAATGGAGAAGTTATTAACGTATAAAGTTTTCAAATTTAAAATAATTTGATGTGAATTTAAATTTAAAAGTTTAATTAATGTTAACGTTTAAAATTTAAAACACTAATAAATATTTTAACGATGATGAAAATTTTAGAGTTTAAGCAAATGTTAAAATAAACGTTAACGTTAATTATAAAAATAAGAAATAAATTAATTACAAAATGGCAACAAGAAATATACGCCATTTATAATTAGCCAGTTGACCACCTAGGGAAGAGCGGTCGACCGATGGTGAGTGGAGGCTGGGGTATTTAATGGTACGAACGACTCGAATTTTATTATTTTAAACCAACTTAAATCCTTTGGTCTGGACACCTTCTATCCACTATAAATAGGAGGCTAGCCCTCTCGCTTTTATTCACAGAAATATTTGAAACGATAGCGAAGTTCTATCAGCCTTCTTCCTCTATTTGATTCAAGATTTCAAATTCAAAGGGAAAATGTAATAGGTTTATATAGATATATGTTTTTCTGTTTTCATTCTTCCATGATCTTTGAATTTTGAATTTAATTTATATACAATTGAATTATTGTACATTTCAAAGAGAGGAAATCTGAAGGAGCGGATAGGAACGGTATGAATTGAACCCAATGGGAAGCTGGATACTATCTATGAGTGGAAATCTTAGTCTTTCACATTTTAGTATTTGTATAGTAGAAGCTTGGATTTGTTTTATGCATTGGGGAATTTTGTTCATGAAAACCCTAAAACTAAAACCTCAAAATTCCCTGAAAACAAAATATCAATTCTTATATTTATTAGTATCTTAATTGTTTTATATTACAATAATAGAATTTATTTTGTTATTGCAATTTGAATATTTTATAATCTATTCCACTTCCAACATCTCTCTATTATCACGTTAAAGGGTTTGAAAAAGAAAATGAGTTTGGAAATAGTGTGTAAAGGACGAATTATCATATTCATAGTTTGCACTGCCTATTTTCGTAGTTTATATGAGTCCTTTTTTCATTGTAAATGTAAAAGTTAAATATAATATAAAGGGTTTAAATTGTAAGTTTTATTCCTTTAAATAGAGATGCCAATTCTACTAATATAAAATAAGTTTGGTATTTGATTCTATTTTATTAATACAAGTCTATTGTATGGATAAGGTATTAGCTAATTTGTAAGTTATTGTATGAAGTTGAACTTATATTAATTGGAAGTTTTGACATTTAAAATGATTATTATAGGATGAAAAAAATTTCGCATGCTTAGGAAAATTAGCAAGCCTAAATTACGTACGTATAAATATATTAGCATATAAAATCTATATTATACTATTAAAACTAAGCTCCTCTATAAGCTCTTTTATTGCTTCGTGCCTTTTCCACTTCTCATTCCATTGTTATATAAAAAATAAAAAATTTCTATTTTATCTATTCTATTATATATAACAAAGAATATTGGACTCCTTATATTCTCATCTCTCACCGCCACTCACAATACTTTTCTCTCATCAATTTACAGAAAAAATTCATTTATCTCCATAAAATTGAATGTACTCATTTAAAACCAAATTTATTTCCAATGTAAGATAATCATTTCTCTAATACACATTATGTAACAACTCAGAATTTTGTGTTTTGATTTGTGAAAATCTGATAAAATTTAAATATTAAATTAATGGTTTCTAATTTTCAAATAACCTTCTTTTAATTTATAACTAATGATAAGAAATTCATTTTTGATTTTTTTTTAAAAAATGTAGTTAGTTCGATGAAAAATTGAAAGTGTAACCGAAAATCGTTATTTGGATTTTCGACTTTATATCGGATGAAAGTTGTCGCAAGTTGTTGCACAAACACATATTTGCACATTTAAAACCATTTCAAATATATGTAAAGAGGATTAGTAAAAGGAAGTATGATTTAAGAACTTAAAATGGTAATTAATTAGAATAATAAAGTAAGGATAAGACATATCCTTCTTATTCTAGGTATAATGTACTAAAAATACATTGGAAAAAGATGAAGTGATAGCTAAGTACATGTTATGATGAATGAGTGGCGTGTTGTCAAAATTTTAGAGATGGATTAGCTTATTTTTAGGGAAAGATAGTTGATCTTTTGCCTTTTGTGTTTGTTTATAAAAGTAACAATTTTCTTCTCATTTTCATTTTACACTTTCATTTTCATTTGCTCTTCTCTTCTCTACCTTCTTCATTTTCAAAAGCAAAGTAAAAATCCACTTCAAAAACTTGTTCATTCTTCTTTCATAAGCCTCCATTTTTATTTCAAAACATTTCCATCCTTAAAACGATCAACTTTCGCCACTAACTCCCACACCCCTTCCTTAGGGTTGGGCGCATCCACCCTAGGTCGAGCCCATTTGGCACTTTGGCTTCTTGCCATGCACCCTTGAAAATCCCAAGGTCGCTTGCATGTGTGTGTGCGCAAGGTGGTCATGTCGTGTTTTGGTAGTTCGGTGTCGTGTTTTGATAATTGGAGGTTGATTGCTTAGGTGGTTGACTTGTGCTAGCATCTCATTTCATCTGGAAGTGAGAACTCTCATTTTAAAAACTAGGTTTATTATTGTGTAAACGTTGTAATAATTTGTCCCCATGTTATTATTCGTGTTTGTATGAATGTAATAGTATAGGTGATTGGTTTGGTGATATATTCCAACTCATTTGGTGTAGGCATATGATTGTAGTTTGTAAGAGATTATGAAAGATATCGAAGTGATTCTACTGGAAACATTGTGATGAATACACTTCGAAAAGAGTTATGGAGGGATCCAATCTTACCAATATTGATTTTTGCTTTACATTATTACTTTTTATATGCGATGTAAAGAGGTGGATGTTGATGATGGTAGATTTGTTTAATGCCTTGTTTTATGAGCTACTGGAATTATGTGTTTCTTTTAAGTGGTTTATAACTTGGTTTTCTAAAAAAAGTTTGGAATAGTTTTTTCGTACTTGAATCTTGTTTTAAATCTTTTACTAAAGGTATTATAGTGGTTTAGAAGCATAGATAGAAAGATTTTAAATGCCATTTTGATTCACAGAACAAGTTTTAAAAGTTACGGTCCATATAGCAATAGTTGCTATGGATGCAG
Source organism: Allium cepa (assembly GCA_030765085.1). Lineage (NCBI taxonomy): Eukaryota > Viridiplantae > Streptophyta > Magnoliopsida > Asparagales > Amaryllidaceae > Allium > Allium cepa. Next base: position 909,696,799 of record CM060932.1, read on the forward strand.
TTTGGAGATTGGAGATTTTTGTAAAGTAAAACGAGTTGTCTATTTTAAATATTTTGAAAAGTCTCTTCAAATATGTTTGTAAGTATTTAAAAGGATGTTTGAAGATTTAAATATATTTTCAGGAATTTATTTAGTTATTCAAAACAAGGGGTTTAAAATGTGCAAAGAAAATTGGTTTGTTCAAAAAATCAAGTTTTGTTTAAAAGCGACCATTTTTAAATGGGTTGTTTTAAATACAAGTTCAAACATGTTTTAAAGAGTTTTAAAGGTAATTTTAAAAAGAGGAAGAAAAGCATGGATTTCAACACTTTTTTGTAATAAATGTTCATAAGAAAAGGAAAGTGATTATAGACTAAAACGTTTTGTTATAGTAAATGGTTTCGAAAAATTGGAAGGAAATTAATTTATAACACTTTATTATTATTAGACAATTTGTTTACTTATGTAAAAGGAAAATGTTTTAGAGTGGTTTGGAATTTTTCAATTAAAAATGTGTACTTTTATGGAGGAAAAAATGTTGTCTTTTTAACAAACTTTTGTTTATTATTTGATTTTGGAAAATGTTTTTTTGAAAAAGTATATTGAAACGCTTGGATTCTATTTTCTTGACTTGAGGTATTAAACTTTTTCCTATTTTGAAGTTAGAAGCATTATTGTTGACTTTCGAGGATCGAAAATGCGAGTCGTTAGATTTGGTATCAGAGCCGAAGGTTAAGTGAGAACCTTGGCCCTCGTGGGTTAAACTCATTAGAGATGGGGCAAGTGACACCCTAGAATGAGTTAGAGTGTACTATAAGAGCGCACATTAGTTAATGCTAGAAAAATGTTTTATATTGAGTTGAAATTGGTAAATGAAATAATTTTACCTAGATTTTATATTTTATATATAAAAGAAAATTTTTCTAGTTAATTTTGTTATTGTCTGTTAGGAAATGATGATATTTATTTATCGTCATTTGTTGATTGGTTATTTATGCTCGACCAATTTATGAGCATTTGTTGTTTGAGTTAAATTAAATTCGAACACCTTATGAATTCAGTTCCATGAGTTGACTATAAGGCATTTGTTTATAATGTAGGTTTAACAAAGTTACTTTGTTAAAAAAGTTAATATAATAAAGGAAGTTACCATATGAAGATATTTTTTTATAAATTTGGTTTATAAGATGTTCTTATAAAATAAGAAGATTTTTGAGAATTTGAAACCAATTGGATCTGAAAAGGATTTCAAATGATTTTGGAAAAAGTAATAGTAGTATTACTTCAAAGTATTTATAAGTGTAAGTATTTTCAAGAAGAATTTTGTGTAAGATACATTCTCTTTGGATAGTTTGGGGAATGAGTCTCGATTTTTTTTTGGTGATCTATAAAATCTACTAAGTGATGGTCGGATGTTTGCTTAAGTGGACGTTGTAGTGCACTTAATAAATTATTCTCTTTGTCATTGTACAATCGATACAAGTTTGAACTCGAACAAAATTAAAATAAGTGCTAATACATAACTTGTTGAAAGTTAAACTTAGTATATTATTCTAAGGTTTCTTGTTGTTTTGATTTTATGAAATGGTGTCTAATGCTGTGGGGGAAGCCATGATAGGGTCTAATGGATTGTGTAGGCAGGCCATGACTAGGCATGATATGGAGGTTTTGGCCTCCTGATATCGGAGGAAGAGTAGAAGGAGCCTATATAAGAGGAGGAGGAGCCTATGGAGGAAGAGGAGCCAGAGTCCAAGGATAATGATGACATCATTTGGGAAATGGACGGACCGATAGTGTAGCACCGAAATATGGAAGAAGAGGACTTTGTGGATATGGAAGAAGAGGACCCTGAAGAAGGCCTTAAAGAGGTGTGGATGGAGGTAGCAGAGCCTGAAGGGCTGGAGCATTTGGATGTTTATATTTCTAATGATGATGTGGTATCCATAGTGTTGTAGGGGCCTCCTATGGAGGACTCTAACGGAGAGAGCCCTCTGTGAGGTGTTGGGTTAGGTCTGTTGGGGTTTTCTCTTTTGAGGGTATTATGTCTTATTTTTTGTATATGCTTCTATGTTATGTATCGTAGTATGTAAGGCCTTGTATTACCAAGCCTGGTATAATACTTGCATGGTATAATATGTTTGAAAGATTTCTCTTTTTGAAGTTCAATTTGCTTTTAATTAGCTGTTGATTATGGATTCTTTATGATAAAATTTTAAAAAAATTAACAAGATATGGTATGTGCTCTTAGGATGTAGTAGAGTATGATACGAGTTTAAAACTTAAGTTATATTTTATGAAATGTTTCAAAAATCTTAAAAGTAAAAGAGATTGGTGTAATTGAGAATCGATAAGAATAAGTACGTAAGTTGATAGATCATTTCTTCGCATGATTCTTAATCCAAGATTCGAGTACATGACTTTGAGGCGATTCACACTGGTCCGAAAAAGGACTTATCACTCGATTTTTGACGGTGAACACTTAGTGAGGGTTCTTGGTATGGTACCGAGGATTTCCATCATAGTTTATGGCTATGCAAGGAGAACGGAGGCTCCTAATCAAGGAGCTTGATTAGAATCTGTGCTAGGGAAGTTCGGTGAGCGATAGTTGTTTGAAAGAAAAGCTTATGCATTCGAGCAAATGATCAAATCAGATATTGCATACGGGTGGTCTATATACACCGCACGAGATTAAGTATATTTGCCTTTAATATTTTATGGAGTTGGGTAGACAACTCTTTGATTTGTTATGAGGTTGTGTGAATAATCGATTGAGTAATCACCTATGGCTGTTGAGCATGAGGTACGCTCAGTTGATTGTTTATCATCCTTGTGTGATGAGAAGGTTGTAAACTTGGACAAACTCTAAGTTTGTTCATTAGTCATTAACATTTTGGAAAATTTGAAGAATTATTATGGTTTGTTTCTGGGTTGGTTGTTTGGGCTAAAATTTTGAAATTAAAATTCTTTTAAGGGAGAAGAATGCAGTGACTTGGAATTTTATCGTTTTGATTTGTTAATATTAGATAAATTATAAATTTCAAATTAATGATCAAATAACCTTCTTTTAATTCATAATTAATGATAACAAATTCATTTTTGAATTTTGTTTAAAAAAATTGACAGTTTGATGAAAAATTAGAAATATGATCAAAAATCGTTTTTCGGATTTTCCACTTTTTACCAAATGAAAATTGTAGCAACATTGTTGCACACATACACATACATTTACACATGTAAAACCATGTCAAATATATGAAAGAGAATTAGTAAAAGAAGTTTTATTTAAGAATTTAAAAAGGTATTTAATTAGAATAATAAAGTAAGGATAAGACATATCCTTCTTATTCTAAGTGTAGCTACTAAAAATATATTGGAAATGATGAAGTATTGGCAAAGTATATGTTATGGTGAATGGGTGGTGTGTTGTCAAAATTTTAGAGAGGTATTAGCATATTTTCAGGGAAGGGTATTTTGGTCTTTTGTCATTTGTGTTTGTTTATAAAAGGAACCATCTCCTTCTCATTTTTCATTTTACACTATCATTTTCATTTGCTCTTCTCTTCTCCACCTTCTTCATTTTCAAAAGAAAAGTAAATACCACTTAAAAAACTTGTCCATTCTTCTTTCATAAGACTCCGTTTCTATTTCAAAATATTTCCATCCTTAAAACAATCAATTTCACCACCAACTCCACCTTCCCTCGCCTAGGGTGGGGGCAGTGCACCTCCATCCTAGGCCGAGCCAATTGGCCCTTTGGCCTCTTGCCGTGCGGCCTAAAAGCTTCCAAGGCCCCTTGCATGTGTATGTGCAAGGTGATCATGCCACGTTTTGATACTTTGGTGTCACATTTTGGTAATTCGGAGGTTGATTTCTTAGGTACTTGGTTTGTGCTAGCATCTCATTTCATTTGAAAGTGAGAACTCTCATATTAAAAACCAGGTTTATTATTGTGTAAATGTTGTAATAAGTTGTCGCCATGTTATTATTCATATAAATGTAATGGTATAAGTGATTGGTTTGGTGATATATTCCGGCTCGTTTAGCGGACGCATATGATTGTAATTTGCCAGGGACTATAAAAGATATTGAAGTGATTCGTAGTGGAAAGGCCACGAAGAATATACTTCGATAAGATTTATGGAAGGATTCAATAGGATCCGTCACCAATATTGATTTTTGCTTTACATTATTACTTGTTATATGTGTGTAGTGAAGTGGACGTTGATGATGATAGATTTGTTTGATGCCTAGTTATATAAAATATTGGAATCTCGTGCTTTCTTTTAAGTGGTTTATGACTTGGTTTTTCAAAAATATTTTGGAATGCTTTTTCCAAACTTTACTTTTGTTTTAAATCTTTTAGTAAAGGCATTACAGTGGTTTAGAAGTATAGGAAGAAAGGGTTTAAATGCTGTTTTTATTTACAAAATAAGTTTTAAAAGTCACGGTCCATATAGCGTTAATAGTTGTGGATGCAGTTTAGAGATCGATGATTTTTGTAAAGTAAAAAAAGTTGCCTATTTTAGATATTTTGAAAAGCCTCTTCAGATGTGTTTATAAGTATTTTAAAGTAAGTTAGACGATTTAAATATATTTTTAAGAATTTAGTTAGTTATTTAAACAAGAGGTTTAAAATGTGTATAGGATTGCTTTGTTTTAAATAGTCAACTTTTGTTTAAAAGCGACCATTTTTAGAAGGGAAGTTTTAAATACAAGTTCAAACTTGTTTTAAAGAGTTTTAAAGTAATTTAAAAAAGAGGAAGGAAGAATGGATTTCAACACTATGGTTGTAATAAATGTTCCCTAGAAATGGAAAGAGATTACGGATTATATCATTTTTGTTATAGTAAATAGTTTTGGAAAATTTGAAAGGAAATTAATTTATAACACTTTGTTATTATTAGACAAGTAGTTTACTAGTGTAATGAGGGGATGTTTTTGAGTGGGTTGGAATTTATCAATTAAAAGTTTACTTCTACAAAGGAAAAGATGTTGCCTTTTTAATCAAACTTTGGTATAAATAAGTGATTTTGGAAAATGTTTTTAAGAACGGGTATATTGGAACTCGAGGGGTGCAACTATAAATGTATGCACATTATGATTAAATGCAGGCACACCTAAGTGTACATATATACTCGTATATGTTGGCGTAGTTCAACATTAAATGTTGGAAAGTGGAAATATGGCTAAGTTATGGAGATGCACGGTCAGTTGAAAGCACATAAAATTTTGCCTAGCTAATCTGGCAACAAGTAGTGTGACTTTTGTAACCGTTGTGGCATATCGCCTATACTAAGTACCTACATTGGATGCGGGTTTAGTTTCAATTTTGTAAGGTAAGTCTGCCCAATTGATCTGGCTACCGACACGTATAAATAGTCGGACTAATGTGAGACTTCATAATTGAGTTATAGGCCGTAAGGATGAGGAAATTCCAGAAGGAGTCTGCTTTGGGGGTGAGGTATTAAACGGTTGGTTTACGGTCTGCCTCGTCCCTATTAAGAAGTATTAAATGACTTGGGAAATTCCTTCATAAATAACATTGGGTAATCCTAGGACGGGCCTACTTTGGGATTAAGGTATTAAATAGCGTTTGGGGTCTGCCTATTTCCTATTTAAAATATTAAATGTTTAGGATTTCCTTTAGAAAAATGCAGGGTAATTCTTGGATGGGCTTCCTTTAAGGTTAAGATATTAAATGGTTGTTACGGTCTATCTCTTCCTTATTTAAGAAGTGTTAAATGGTCGGAATTATCTTTAGGTGCATCAATAGAAATTTTTTATAGGGGGTCCGCTTTGGGGTTGAGGTATTAAATGGCTAGTGCCTACCTCTTCCCTATCTAAGAAGTATTAAGTGGCATTTAGAGATTTTCTATGATGTTAGCTAGGAACAACAAGAGGGGTTCGCCTTTGGATCTAGGTATTTAATGGATGGAGAGTCTGCCTATTCCTATTTAAAAGGTCTTAACTGACCCAGATACTTTCTCTCACATCATTAAGGTATAATTAGATGGGAGATGAATTGTTGAACCCACTACACTCTATATTTGCATTGCATCCGCATTTATAGTCATGAAATTAGGCTTGTAAGGCCATTATCCTATAGTTAGAGATAATTTAGAGAAGTACAATAAATATATAAGACATGATACTTATTTGAATGCTTACTGCCCATGTACTATTATTGTTAAACTTGAGATTTTCATTTACCAAACATTATTGTTCTGACTCTCTCGTCATTACAGTCTATATGTTAGGTACAATGATAAGTATGGAGAATATGGTAGAGACTTGGCAGGCAATTATCTATTATAGTTCCCTATTTATGTTGTGACGATGTACCCAGGTTATATACAAGACATGCTTTATGCACTATTGTGACATTGCACTCTTGTGATTTAATTTTGTAAGATGGGTACTTTATTTGATTACTATATTTTATTGCTTCTGCTGTGAGGCTCTAAAAGCCTAAACAGATAGCTCGGCATATTAATTTGTTAAATCAATTATACCAACCAACAACCGGCTCTAAAATGGATCTAAGCTTCAATGAAATTTTATTGGGTCGAAATTAGACCTGTTTCATAGAGGGTTGTCACATCACCCAATTTAGTAGCCCCAAGTTAGGCACGCCAATACTATATATATCTATACAAACACATATATATGGCCTAAGTTGCGTATCTATAACAATATAGCATATTTTGTGTACCAATCGGCAGTTCCAAGTCGAAAATACCAAAACTATATATAAACTCTTAAGCCACGTATTAACATATATATATATATATATATATATATATATAATATTTCATGCACCTTCAGGTAGCCCCAAGTCGGGCATACCGAAACTATATATAAACACTTAAACCACATATCAATATATATATATATATAATATTTTGTGAACTTCTAGTAGCCTCAAGTCAGGCATACGAAACTACAAATAAACCCTTAAGCTGCATATCCTTATGTGTGTGTATAATATTCTATGAACCTTTTGATAACCTCAAGTCGGACATACCAAAACAATATATAAACGCTATCAATAAATATATATATAATATCATATAAACTGTATACATGTGTATGTGTATAATAACCTATCTAACTATATGGAATCAATACACACATAACGTGCACATATACATACACGTAGGTAGTAAACAACCAAAGTGACAATCCATCATCTCCGTGTCAACAACAATTCACACATACAATCATAGAAACAATTCAATCAATCGTCAAAAGGGAATAAGCATGTATGTCCAAGTTATGTATTCAACATCTATCTAGGATCCTAAACAATGGACTATGTCGAATTGATCTATACTAATCCCAAACATATGTATGCATGCATGCATGTATGTATGTAATATACACATCATTTCGTATCATGGTCTTATAATACAGTATAAGTGAATATTGAAGTTTATATACATATGTAAAATACAAAGAATTATTCGCACTCTCCTTGTTAGCATTTCTTAATAACCTAAACCTTAATGAAAGCTATGCCATGCCACATAAAATCTCAATACGGCCACAATGGTGAAAAAGCATATAGATTGGACCTCATATGCAAAAGATGTAAATTTTATAACAATATGATTATATAAATTAATTAAGTAACTAATTACCTTTTAACCATCCCTAAATATATTTCCTGCTTGCAACCCATTTCTGTCGATGTCTCTTCCACCAGCATCACTATTATAGACCACCGGAGCATAACCCCCTCGTTACCAATATTCTCCCATCCAACACCGAAGCCTATGACCTCCTCACCATCAAGTCTGGCCATCCCTATCAAAACACATAAGCTTCAACCTTCTATGCCAGGCGATGTTGCAGTGCCTTACAAGGTCGCCTACTCGACCTCCAAAGTAATTCTTGACTCGGCTACCATAGTTGCAAACGACATTGAACCCATGGACTAAACTTCCAGCCATGTCAGATCTTGTCCAAAACTCCGACGTTGACCGTGCTTTGCTATTGCTATTTCTAATGACCCATGATCTACGGTGATGGCCTGATAGAGCAAAACAAATGAAAGAAGGGGAAGTGGCAATTTAACGCATCTCATTCGAGTAGTGGCCTCCATATTTCTAAAACTAGAGAGAACTCAACTAGGTTTGGATTTTTAGGATATTATATTTTAATTTGTTTAATAATTTCATTTTATTTTCGATCTCGTATAACTTGTGGAGGCACTGTATTGTTAGGATCCTTTGATGGTGTGCTTCATCTCATTTTCTCTTCGCGATGGTATATAATATGTTATCATTTGTGATAGTACGCAATTTTCATGTGTTTCAAAGTCATACTAGCCATCATATCGTCTGATTGTTGAATTTTTTTTGATTACGAAACTTGTATTTTTTTTCCGTTTCCAAAATTTTGAATTGTTGGCCACAATTCCACTAGGCCTGATCTTGCACATATATCAGTAGAATAAGTATTGCTGTAAGTAAATCCAGAAAATAACGTAACATCAAACATATCCATGTTTATACTCCAAACCAACCTAAAAAATATATTCTGGACTCAATGGAAGAGATCTCGATTCTTAATTCATTCATCTTCAAAAATTAGCTTTCGAACGTTTGATTTAAATTAGTTATTAAATCCTTAGGTGTTAAAAAATACGGGTTGCTACACGTTTCTATCCTACATCTCTTCCACTCCCTATGAAAAGCATTACCAATTGCATTCTCTACTTTATTATAATTACTTCTTCATCTTTCTTAGTTCTTAGCCACAATAATTAACTATCTCTCTATGTTCATTCTCTAATTAAAGGTAAATAAATCAGAAATTCACAGTGAAATCACATCATCGAATTTCAAAAGATTCGATATAAAATTATTTTCAGTTCCAATCTATTTTATAAACTTACATTTACTTTAGAGAAGCTCCACCACCTTCAATTTCAATGTTCATCCATGACTCATGCAACCAATCTTAGTAGTTCTAAAGTTGATTCTGGAGTAGGTAAATCCAAATTTATTTGATGTTTGGAGTTTTATTCTTTTTGACTCACTATGTAAAATTATTTTATTCTCGTTGACTTGATCAGTTTAGATTAAACGATGGAGTTTATGGTTCGGAATAATTTATGGTATTTATCCTAATTACTATTTTCATATATACGTTCTTTAAGTGCTGAATATTAGAATATGATTACTAAAAATAAGTTACTCGATCAATAGAACATTAACTTCCAACTATTCGAATGATCGATCTCATATTTCTTAATTTTAATGCATTTTTCTACTTCTATTGAATTAAATTATATAATGTCAAATAAATACCATTCAAATGTGCTCTTCACTAGTTCTTCTAATTTAATACAATGACCATGAAAATATATTATGCAAGATAACTTCAACAAGAAAAAGATCTTGTTAGCGAATATTTTTCAATCAACAAGCCTAAGTTTAACGACCATTTAATTGTTGTGTTTCCTCTAAATCCACTAGTCCAATATCTTTTAATTATTTTACATAATTTGATTGACAATTTCGACAATACTAGAAAGCATCGATATAAAGGGCATTGGAGTTCTAATTGAAAACCATAAACCGGGATATTTGATATTGATTTTTTTGTTTTCTTTCTCATTAATACGAACTCAATTGTTTATGTAATATTTTATGTTATATGTAGATTTCTTACATAAATCACTTTACTTTTATACCATCTAAGTTTGGGAGTATGAATTTATTGGTATGGGTAAACTTTAGATCATATGTAGGATCAAATTATGTATTACGTATACTCCACCTTGATTTGTTTTGCGATTAAAATAGATGTGGTCTAATTTAACAAAGTTCACATATTTTCCCTCAGTTCAGCTTTAAACTATGAATGTATGACAAAAATAGTCGTATTTCACATCATTTAACAAAAATCCAATTAGTTATCTTCTTTGTTCTTTTTTTTGGAATAAAATATTCTAATTACTCTTCTTGAAATTAAAATATATTTTTCCAAACATTGAGTTGTCTTTTTACATTCTCTTTTTACAGATTCATTCTGCAATCATCCTCATGTTTATCTTCCTATTTTACTCCCTGATTTATGTTGTCGATCAATTTGCTTCATAATTATCTTTATCCAAAGACTGACAAATTCCTTCCGTCATTAGCTTATACGTTTTCTTATAGGTATGACAATGAATTTATACTAGTTTAAAAAGGCTTCCTTTCATTGTAGTATAACTTTAAGAAATGTCAAAGAGAAAATTAATTTTGATCAGGGGAACGAAAGGTAATGGGAAAAATAAAAATAAAATTGTAAGGAATATATGTTTTTTATGCTTATTTTCTCGTACTAAACTATAGCTCATATTTTTGCGAGCACCCTCTTTGTTCTCACTCCTCATTTTGGAAAAATGCATGCTTGTTGATTTCTCTCTCGTGATTTCTTTCCAACTGCTTCCCACAAAGCTGTTTCCTATCACCGCTTGCCTATTCTTAGCTACTACAAATTATGTCCATTCCCTCCAGTTTAGCCACCATTTCTTCCTTGCCCAAAACCATAATTCCTTTAAACTTCAATCTCTTCCAAATTTATGTTCTTCAAATTTTAATTCATTAAAAAAGGCCAAGAACAAAGAGTGTTCAAAAAATAATCGTAACATATGATGTATATTTGATTATAATTTTTTTGAACTTATAGAATTAGACAATATTAAAAAGATAATATAAGCAAAAAATATTACATAAACATCCTTATTGCTTTTTATTGATTTTTTACGAAATAGAAAACATATATTTTTGGATTCTTTTTCATCTAATGTGTTGTCTAAATGTAATGTTACAATTAGTTATGTAGAGCATTGATTTATTTTTATTTTTCTCAAATATGCTCAAATTGCTTAGAGGTCAAACTAAAGACCTTAAGAAACCACTGAAGCTTGATGCTTTACCACATTTGTAAGGTAAAAAAGGTTGTTAAGAAAAATATGTTCAAACTACATACAAAACATCAAATTCTTGGGATAAGAAACTCGCTAGGCAAACCAATCAAGCGTTACTCCATTAAATAATATCATAAATTCTTTTCTTTAGGATTTTTCACTTGAAATCTTATTTTTCATAAAGAAAAGTTGTTTTTTGTTTCATTTAAGAGCAGTACTTCCTAATTTGTCAAATGAAAGAAGATAAAGTTTTGCCTTTCACCGGTGAGAAGAAAAATAATTCATTTTTATTTGCTACAGTCATTTTGAAATAATTAAATAATCAAAATTCATTTCCTACGTCTTTGGTGATTCGCCATTATTTTTGAAACAACTTAAGAATTAGTGTACAATACGATCATTTATATTGGTGCACTTTAAATCATTTAGTAATTTTGGTACTTAAGTCGAATTATCTTGATAATTGTGCACTTGTTAAGTAGTTATATAGATTGTGCATAAGCGTGTAAATATGAATTCTTTCGACGTTAATATTAAAATGCCGGTTAACATCTACCATAATCACAATTGTGAATTTAGAAAGAAAATTTTTTTTCGTCTTTTTTTTCACTTTTTCTGTAACACTTCTTGTTTATTGAAGGCATATCTATTTTATAGTGCATTTTTCCCTTTGTTTTTAATAGATTATTTCATAATTTAAAGAGAGATTTAGTTTCCCTAGGAGCGTCATGGTCACTATAAGATGTCAAAACAACAATGTCAAGTTTGCATAAACATATAGTAATTCGATGAAACTTCGAGGGAAAAGCATAATGTAATAAAATAATGAGTTATTTATACTAGACAAAAATTATTTTTGTTGTTATTTTCCACATTGATAAGAAATATATAACTAGGGTAAGTCCATAAAATTTTCTAGAAAACATAAGAAATTTGGTATATTTTCACCAATTTTTCTCTAATTATATAGTATATTAATCGGTGCGGCATGATTATTGTTTTGAATATTTACATTGCTTAGAATTTTACTTTTACTTACCATGCGTGTATAGATTTTTTTTCACTACAAAACAGTTTGGAAAGCCCATGGTGGCATATAAAGCATTGATCAGGTATGTGCACAACTTACAAAATTACTGGTATATATTTAGTAGTATCTAAGTATATCATTAATATGCCTTATACTTGACTGATTTTTTGCATTCAATATAAAAAAAAGATTAAAAATAAGTTTCCATAATAAAATGGTATCAACATTTATCAATACTATAAAATTGTTATGGTAGATTGGCGTTTCCTACATTTATACCATAAATACTTATTTTATGTCTCAATTTTATAGTTTTATTTTGTTTACTTGAGGTAATGGTTTACATTTTTTTTCAGACATTAATTTTATAATACATGTTATAAGAAACACAATTTTCTTTGAATATGTAAGCAGATTATATGTTCGTTCATAAATTGTTGGATGTAACTTGGTTTATTAATCCTCTTCAAAAATATTCTCACTAATAATGGAGTAATATTACATAGATGATGATGATTTCCTTTTATGTTCTTAAGCTTTCTTCTAAGATGGAGATTATATTTAGCATAGGATGCATTTAACGAATGCCTTTTCGACCCTCGAATTTTGACACTAATACATCCATTGTATACACGTACCGAGCATCCAAGTGTTAAGATCCAAAAATCTCCGATTTTGAATGTGACAACTATATAAGCTATATTATTATTGTATACTAACCAAATTTGCAGGAGAAGATAAATCTTTGAAGGATGGATTCAGAAATACGCGAAGATAGATTAGATGTTTTATTATTTTTGAGCTAGTTAGAAATATGTTAATATCTCTCCAAAGTGGTATGTTGCAAAACAAAATTAACACATATCTTAGAAGTATGGACATGCATAAGACACAGATTTCAGCCAGCTGACTACAGCTATTCAGCCGACTGAATGCTGGGTAAATTTAAATTTACCACAATATTCAGCCGGTTGTATCCACTGAGTCAACCGGCTGAGTGTACTCTCTTTTGCACTATTTATTTTCGGGTTTGAATCAGACGGCTGAATCTTTGCATTCAGCCTGCTGAATTCATAACGGCTAGTTTTTAATGAAGAGATGTGTCTCTTCAATGAAGAGAAACATCTCAACTTCAAGGGTTGTTTCCGTTTCTTTAAGCACTACTGTTCGTGAAAGAAAACAACTCTTGATTCATTATAAATATAGCCAAGAATCAAATTCTTTTTAACAACAATCATTACAATTCTTTCTATCCTATTTTGATTCTATTCTCCGTCTTTGCCTTCAAAAACGTTCATACAAGCATTCTATTGAGAATTCTATTTAAATCTTCCATTCTCTTCACGTACAAACGCTACATACCATAAAGGAGAAGATTATAGGAAGGGTGTACTATATCGACTAAGCAGTGTTATCGGCTGCTTGAGCAAGTGTATTGAAATCCTGTTCGGTTTCTCAGGTGCCTATTCCTTTGGGTGAAGCGAGGGTGTTAGTAAATCCAGAAGGTGTCTCGGACTCGACGTAGAATGAGAAGTTCGAACCAATATAAAATATCTGGCGTCATTTACTTACCGCTTTACATTTCTTTTATTTATCAACTATTTTCTGCTGCTATATCACACAGGTTTTTAAATTAGTATATTTATTCATATAACCGATCCACACAAACTTTCATTTGGTATCAAAGCACGATCATCACGTAACCATAACAAAGTTATCTGATTTGTTAATATGGATAACAATAGTCACTCTAATTTCACTAAAGGATAATCCACTGCGCGCCCACCACTATTTAATGGTCTAAACTATGCTTACTGGTCAACGTGGATGAGAGTTTATATACAATCAAACGGGTTTGATGCATGGAACATTATTCAACAAGAATTTCATGTTCATACTAATGATTTTGCAGAATGGTCTAACACTCAAAAATTAGATGCTTTCGCAAATGCGAAGTGCACTAGATAAGAATGAATTCAATAGCGTTAGTATGTGTACTATTGGACATGAAATATGGTGCATACTTAAAGTTACACATGAAGGTACTAACAAAGTTAAACAGAGTAAGATATCTATGCTTAAGAATCAATTTCAAAACTTTAGAATGAAGCAAGATGAGGCCATAAATGATATGTACTCTAGATTTCAAGACATATACCATTCACTTTTGGCATTAGGAAAAATATATACAGATTTTGATATTGTGTCAAAAATACTCAACTCTCTCACGGATGAATGGGAAAGAAAAGTCTTAGTTATCGAAGAAGCTAACGATCTTTCTACCATAAAACCAGAAGAGTTGATAGGAAATCTAATGTCATATGAATTAATTTGCAGGAAGAAAAGTACAAGCAAAAGACTGTAAAATAATAGCATTTCAAGCCGAGAAAAAAGAATCAGACGATGAAGATGTTGACGATATGGAATTCATAGCCAAAAACTTCAGAAAATTCCTGAAATTCAGAAAGAAGAAAAACTTTGAAAACAATAAATATCAAAAAAACTTTCCTTCAAACTCATCTCTGAAATGCTACGAGTGCAATCAATCAGGTCACATCAAAAAGAACTGTCCAAAACTTAAGAAAAACAAGAACGAGAAACGTTTCAAAAAGAAAAAGCAAGCTTTTTTAGCTACTTGGGATGATTCCGACTCTTCATCATCCGATAGTGATAGCGACACCGAACAAGCTAATATGTGCTTCATGGCATCTAAAAACGATGTAAGTGAATTCTCTTTTGATGATTTGATAGAAGTAAACTCTGAATTGTTAAAAATAATTAAGAATCAAAAATGAACAAATAAAGATACTTAGCAAAATTAAATAGGAGTGAACTAGAAATAGATATGTTACGAGATGAGAAGAAAATTCTTGAAGAAGAATTAATAAAAATTCAAGAATCAGAAAGAAATTTATCTTCTCAACTCATAATGATTGAAAACGAATTAGAATCGTTGAAAAACAAGAATGATTTAGTAGCTATAGAAAATCATGATTTGAAAACAATAATAAAATATTAGAATTAGAAATAGAGAGTCTAAAGAACAAACTACAAAGTATTACAAAGAATGTTTCAAATTTTAACCAAGGAAGAGAGAATCTCTCTAAAATTATTGGAAATTCCCAACATACTTTAAGTAAAAGATGTCTGGGTTATGGCAAAGATAGTAGTTCCGAAAAATCATATGATTTGTTATATGATAGGTTTAAAAAGAAAAAAACTATAGTTAACACTAGTAATCAGAAAACTATCAAAATATGGGTACCAAAAACCAACAGTAGTCTCATAAGAAGTAAGTATATAGAATCATTTATTTTCAGTATTCATAAGAATATTAATTATACTTTTAAAGGGAACACTGAACCCTCTTGGGTTTGACTTCCTAAGACCAAAATCTTAGGACTCTAACGGAGGAAGTGCGTACCAACGTCAATTCAATATTTTTTGCAGGTAGCAAATTAGAAAAGAAAAAAGTGAATTCACACAGTGGTTGCTCAAAACACATGGCAGGAAACAAAGAAATGTTGACAAATATTATTTACTCAGATGGAGGTTCTGCACTTTTGGAGATAACTCCAAATGATATGTCATCGGCAAAGGCGATGTGAGCAATGACGGTACATCTAACTTACCTCTTATTACAAATGTTTTATTAGTTAAAAACTTAAAACACAATCTGCTTAGTATAAGTCAACTTTGCGATAAGGGATTTAGTACATCTTTTTAAGAAAATAAATGCAATATTTCTGATCAAAACAAAAATCATATATTTGAAGGAATTAGAGAACATAACATATATGTTTTAAATATGAAAATTAATCATAACACTGGTATGTGTCTTATAGCTAAAGAAAATGATCCTTAGTTATGGCATAAAAGATTCTATCGCATAAATTTCAAAGCTATAAGTAAACTATCTAGAAACAACTTAGTAAAAGGATTACCAAAAATGAACTTTAAAGTTAAAAACATTTGTGATGCTTGTCAACTAGGAAAGTTAACAAAAGCATCTTTTAAATCAAAGAAAATCATTTCAACATTACAACCACTTGAGTTATTACATCTAGACTTTTTGGACCAACTCAAGTTCAGTCTATAAATCATAATAAATATGTTTTTGTAATTGTTGATGATTCTCTAAAATTCACTTGGGAATTTTTTATGAAACATAAAAATGAAACATTTGAAAACTTTAAGAATTTTGTTAAAAGAATTTAAAATGCTAAAGATTCAAAAATTAAAAATATTAGAAGCGATCATGGAGGAGAATTCGAAAACGAATTATTTGAAAATTTTGTAACAAGAAAGGAATTGTTCATAATTTTTCATGTCCAGGAACTCCACAACAGAATGGAGTTGTAGAAAGGAAAAATAGAACACTTCAAGAATGCTCCAGAACACTATTAAATGGAAGCACACTACCAAAACAATTTTAGGAAGAAGCAGTAGCAACTGCCTGTTATGTTTTGAATCGTGTCTCCATTCGTCCTCTAACAAAACATACTTCATACGAACTGTTTAATGGAAGACAACCAAACATATCATATTTAAAAATATTTGGCTCAAAAAGTTTTATCTTAAATACTAAAGATCAACTTGGAAAATTTGATTCAAAATCAAATGAAGGAAATTTTATAGGATATTCAGATCGTAGTGAAGCATATAAAGTTTATAATTTGAGAACTAAAACCATTGAAGAAACACTTCATGTTTCATTCGAAGAAAATTTCAAAACCAATAAATAAGATGATGATGAAATAATAAGTAATACTAAACAGAATTCTGGAAATAAAACTATGGAAAATGATACTTCAGAAAATCATCTAGAAAATGTTTTGAAATCTCCACCAAGAATTTTAAATGATCATCCAATTCAAAATATAATTGGTGAAGTCAACGAAGATTTAAAAAAACGACATCAACTAAATCGAATGGGTCATATAGCTTTTATTTCTACTACAGAACCTAAAAATGGTAAAGAAGCTTCAACGTATGATTATTGGATTTTAGCAATGCAGGAAGAACTAAATCAATTTGAACGAAATGATGTATTGGATTTAGTTCCTAGACCAGAAAATCTAATCATCATTGACACTAAATGGATTTCCAAAAATAAAGCTGATGAACTAGGAAATATTACTAGAAATACAGCTAGATTAGTAGCTCAAGGATATAATCAAGAAGAAGGAATTGATTATAAAGAAACATTTGCTCCTGTCGCTAGACTAGAAGCAATACATATCTTATTATCCTTCGCTTGTTTTCATGATTTTAAACTATATCAAATGGATGTCAAGAGTGCGTTTTTAAACGGTTTTGTTAAAGAAAATGTTTATACAGAACAACCTATGTAGAACAACCTCCTTTGTTTGCTCAAGAAAAATTTCCAGATCATGTATACAAATTAAAGAAAGCATTATACGGATTAAAACAAGCACCATGTGCATGGTATGATCGACTTAAAATTTATATATATAACATCTAAAACTAGTAATGGTCTAAAAATGTTAATAAATTTATACCATAAACTGCATTTCTATAAATAATAGAAATTATATATATATATATATATATATATATATATATATATCAGAACTCAGAAATCTTCAAAACATCATCACTTATATATAAAAAGTATCAAAAGTTTCAAGCTCCAAAACATAAAAATGTCTTCTCAAAATAATTCAAGCTCTTCTAGCTACAACTCCAAATACTCATCAATCATTTATAGCTCTCCGTCTTCAAAATCATCCGAAAATGCACCAACTCCATATTATATTCCAGTATGTCCTCCTTATCATCACACTGGATATACTCCATAAAAGCAACGTTCCAGGAGAAATCTCTTTCCTTCTCTTTCTACGAAAGACAAGATAGAAGATTTACATCACTATCAATGCGAAAATATGAATCTACAATGAGAAATGTACTATGAACAGAAAAGTCATGGAAGAAGACTTAGCTTCTTAGAGAGATGTGCTTTGAAGATATGTGGATCATCTCCCATAAACACGAATGCACATATTCAATCTCCTCAGAGGCCACCGTACTCTCCAAATTCTTGGGACAGATCAACCATTCAACCAGCTCAGGAGAACACAAAGGTCGAGCTGGAAGAATATGATTCTCCCACTAAATCTTCTTCCTCCAAATAAAATATTGTCTATTAATTATTTATAATTTGTTTATTGTATCTTGATAATATTTAAAAAATATATAAAATGTGTAAAAGATATAAAAATTAAAATAAATAAAGAATATATTATGAAACTGGGTTTATTAGGCTTCAAGCAACTAATTCAGACGGCTGCACTAGTGAAAACAGCCTGCTGAATATTCATATGAGATAAATATTTAACTCAGATTCAGCCGACTGCATGCCTTGGTTCACATGGCTGAATTATAGGCAAAATGGTCTATTTTCTTTCAGGAATAGTTCAAACGGCTGATAACCTTGGGCCAGTCGGCTGAACTTCGGGTTTACAGTTTTTTTAAAACTCTTTTTTCGATGCACTGTTTCATATTTACCTTCCTCTCTCTTCATTTTTTTCACCAACACAGAAAATTTACACTGTCAAAACCTAAAAACTCCATTTCTTCTCAAAAACTCCAATCTCTTCAAAAATCACAATGCCTCCAAGAACTAAAAGACCAAGAGACTCCTCTTCAGGGCCTTTTGAATTCAAATCTAACAATGGCTCCATAATGAAACCGCTGTGGTTAGGTATAATAGCATGAAAATCACAAAAAATTTCGAAGGAGCTTTCGTCAAGTTTCAAGAATTCGGTTGATACAATCTACGGGAATTTGCCGAAGTAAATCGAATCGCTACTTTAATTGGTTTTGATCTGAATAATGTAAAAACTAATCACTTGCTAATAAAGCTCTTCTTTGCAAATATGAATTTAGATCATCACAACCCTCATAATATGGAAGATTGTGCGTGGACTTTGGTATGTGGTGTGAAAATTTTTCTTTCTTTGCGCGATTAGGACACATACTTCGTTGTCCATCCCAAGGCATTGACATTCATGATGTTAATGTCGATATGGTCCGAAGAGATGAAGTCTCTCATCTATTCTTATCTGACGATATGCGTGATCTTAGAACTAGCGCTTTATGGCCAAAAGAAAAATTAATTCACCGAGCCTTGATAAGGTCATTACAACCTAGAATCGGTAGCCACAAGAAGATTTATAAACATGATTTTCAAGCCTTATATGCATTACATTCACAACAACAAGTGAATTAGGGAAAAATAATAATGGACAAATTTTCAAATGTCAACATTCGAAGAAGATATAAGAAAATTCACTATGGTGCATATATTATGAGGATACTTTTGAATTTTGGTGTATCGACTCCCGAATCTGACTATTTTACTATAAGTGAAATTGGAGCTAAAAATATAAGTTAAACGGGTCTTCCTCGAGTTTTGCCTCATCATGATATCATCTCATTTCAAGAATGGGGTGAAAACCATAATCAAGGTATTCCTCAACCTCGAAACAAAAATTGCATCGTCTTCTCATCAACCCGAAGAAGAAGAAGAAGCGAAAGAAGAGGAAAGAAACGATGACATTCATGAGATCGACCCCAGTTCCACCTCCAAGAATGCATTTAAAACAATTGCTAAAAATCAAGTATAGCTTAATCAACGCATAGAAAAGCTCGAAAAATCCAAAAATAAGAAAGTTGAATCTATAAAGGATTTCTTGAACAAAATATGGAAAAAGGTATCTTGTTCTTCGTCAACCTCTACCAGAGTGATTGAATATTTGACTACGCTTGAATGTGATACTACGGATGAAGAATGAAACTTTTTGTTATGAATCTTATTTTATCTCTTTTCAACTTTTAAGTATATCTTTCCTGAACTTCTGATTAAAATGTTTGTGATAACTTAGCCGTAAAATTCTGTGGTTTAAAATTACTATGTTTATGTGTATGCTTAATTTGTGACAATCTTTAATTTAAAAAAAGCATATGTTTATGCTTGTTCTGGAATATTTTGTGATGTTTCTATGATGCCGATATATTGTTAGTTATGTGTTGTTTTACTACATAGTTTTATACATATATATAACTATGCTAAATTACAAAACTATGGTAAAAATGCCGTTTATAAGTGCTGAATATTGTGATGTGCTATGTGCTTAAGATATTTCTATTTGTCATATCTATGCTTACCTTCTATCGAATACTCCTTTTTGTCGATGACAAAAGGGAGAAGGTAAATCATATCGATAGGGGAAGCAACAAATCAGTGGGAGTATGTTCTTAATTATGTTGCATTATACTTACACAGTTGTCATCATCAAAAGGGGGGAGAATGTTAAGATCCAGAAATCTCTGATTTTGAATGTGACAACTATGTAAGCAATATTATTATTATATACTAACCAAATTTGCAGGAGAAGATAAATCTTTGAAGGATGGATTCAGAAATACGCAAAGATAGATTAGATGTTTTATTATTTCCGAGTCTAGTTAGAAATATGTTAAAATCTCTCCAAAGTGGTATGTTGCAAAACAAAATTAACACGTATCTTAGAAGTATGCACATGCACAAGACACAGATTTCAACCGGCTGACTACAGCTATTCAGCCGGCTGAATACTGGGTAAATTTAAATTTACCACAATATTCAGCCAGCTAAATCCACTGAGTCAGCCGGCTGAATGTACTGTCTTTTGCGCTATTTATTTTTGGGTCTGAATCAAACGGCCGAATCTTCTGCATTCAGCCTGTTGAATTCATATAACGACTAGTTTTTAATGAAGAGATGCATTTCTTCAATGAAGAAAAACATCTCAACTTCAAGGGTTGTTTCTGTTTCCTTAAGCACTACTTTTCATGAAAGAAAACAACTCTTGATTCGTTATAAATAAGAATCAAATTATTTTTAGCAACAACCATTACAATTCTTTCTATCCTATTTTGATTCTACTCTCTATAGTCTTTGCTTTCTAAAACGTTCATTCAAACATTCTATTGAGAATTCTATTTAAATCTTCCATTCTCTTCATGTACAAACACTACATACCACAAAGGAGAAGATTATAGGAAGAGTGTACTATATCGACTAATCGATGTTATTCAAGAACAAATAAGTCAAGAAACGAAATACTTTGTATTGGAAGTCCCGTTCGGCTGCTCGGCAAAGTTTATTGAAATCATGTTCGATTGCTTAGGTGCCTATTCCTTTGGGTGAAGTGACGGTGTTGGTAAATCCAGAAGGAGTCTGGGACTAGACGTAGAACGGGAAGTTCGAATCAGTATAAAAATATCTGGTGTCATTTACTTACCGTTTTACATTTCTTTTATTTATCGACTATTTTCCGCCGCTATATCACATAAGTTTTTAAATTAGTATATTTATCCATACTATCGATCCATACAAACTTTCACCAAGTGATGGAAAGATAGAATGTGATGACCCATCGCTAAATCTGGAAAGGTACTTCGGTCTGACCTGAGTATTATTATAAGAAGATAACACCCGGATCAGTCTAGTAAACCACTTTTTGATTTTCATATAAAAAAACTGGATACCATATACTTATCACCACTTTTCGATTTCAACCCCAACTATCCCTCGGTTAACAATGAAGTCAGACAAGTTAGCATACTATCCTTGCCTTGATGTGCATTCTTAAAATCTCACAAATAGAAATAGGCTTCCATACCTCGAAATTTAATGTCAAATATAAGATGAAGTACTTTCCATATACTTAATTAATCATGACCTACTTATACAAATTAATCTCTTATACTTATTACACTTCTAACATTTTGACTTCTCTATCCCTCGCCTAAAATCGAAGCCATGTAAGTCAGGGCATTGGTTGCTCCTAGCCTTGCCTAAACACTCTGATTCTAGATCACATAAATAGAGAAAAGTATACTCATTGGTTTAGTGCTAAATATAAGATGACTTACTTTCCATAAACGTGTCAACATTTTAGCACTACTTATCATATTTTTTATGTTACTTAATGGCACCGACAATGAAATCCCTTGCATAAACAAAGTCTTTTAAAATAATCTGAAAACCAACTCCGTAAACATATTACCAGTCTTTGATTTCAAACTAGATACTGGAAACATTTTCCAAACTCATTTATTTAAACCAAAGCTTGATTTAGAAAGACAAGATCCTTTCTTCATATAAAGTAAACAACTAATTTACCAATAACCAAGTGTTATAAATCAAACTTCCTTTCCAATTTCCTAAACCCAATTAGTATAACAAGAATATTATAGTCCATAGTCTTTTTCCCTTTTTCTTGAAAACATTTATCATAACATTAGTTTTGCTATCCCTGCTTCCTTCCTCTCTTAAAATTACTTTTAAACTCTTTAAAATATAATTTGTAACTTGTATTTAAAACATCCTCTTAAAGATGGTCGCTTTTAAACAAAATTTACTTTTGAAACAAGCAGTTTCCTTTATAAAATTTAAATCACCTATTTAAATAACTAAATAAATTCTTAATATTATATTTAACTCTACTAACTGCTTTTAAAATACTCATACAACTTTTAGAAAACACATTCGAAAAGAATTTATGAAATATCTAAAGTAGATAACCATTTATACTTTGCTAAAAACATAGATTTCCAAACTGCATCCATAGCGTCTATCGCTATATGGACCATAACTTTTAAAACTTGTTTTGTAAATCAAGTAGCTTTTAACACCATTTTATTTCTATTTTTTCAACTACTTTAATTCCTTTGCAATGATTTGAAAATAAAAGTCAAGTTTGGAAAACATTTCAAAATGCTTTTAGAAAACAAAGTGGTAAACCACCTAAAAGAAAACATAGGATTTCAATGTCGCAAAACCAACAACAAGTAGGTCGACTATAACTATGGGACATTCACTTTTGATATACATAAGCATTTACATAACCAAGAATGTATGTAAATAATAGTCACAAGGAGAGGAATCCTTTAGGATCCCTCTATAAAATTTTCATTCTTCAAAGTGCTTCCATAGCGACATATTCACTACGGAGCACTCCACCTTCCTTTGCTTTAGTTCCCTGCAAAACAATGATTTTTTATGCTATCCACTTTCAAGAGGGAATCAAATCTAATCAATTAATATACACTAGTATAATACAACAACTTATATTTTACAAACATTTGTCAATTTTTAAAGCTATTTTACAGTGAGATATCTCACTTTGATCTCGACCAAACATCGCCAAAAAGGCCACAATTCTTTGCAACACCTAAACATCCAACCAACACAACCTCAAAGCATGCTCTTTAACAACCATCCTTATCCTATAGCTTATGCCCAATCCCCTCTTCCTCTTTGCTCTTATCTATGGGCCAATTTGGGTACTCGGTTTCAAAGGTTCGACCTTTTGACTTGCTAGATGGTTTGGTAGTGTTGTTCTAAGAGACATATTTGAGTTAAAAGGAGAAAGAAGTGTTTTAAAGTAGCAAAGTGAAGAGAGAAGAGATAAGAGGAGGGTAAAGAAGAGGAAGAAAATGAGAAATGAAGGTTGAAATGTAAAGTGGAAAGAGAAAGAGTTATGCTCCTTTTATAAAATTTGAAAAGGTGGTAAATGACTGCACTTTGCCCTTTACCAAATTACTCGTATACCCTTCCTTACCCATCCTTGTTAAGCTTCCTCCATGTTCCTAAGTACTTTCCATCACATTTCAAAAAGAAACACACAAATTTATGTAATTTAGTACTTGAATATAAGAAAGAAAAGTCTTTCTTACTTTATTGCCTTAATTATTATTTTAAACACTTAACTTATTTTTACTAATTACTTTTATTTTATTATACCTATTATTGTTAGAAACTGAGATGTTGGTTTTGATGACAACAACCTTTTTAACTATCTTATTATAAAATATGTACTAACACTATAATCTAGATAGTTATGTATATGCAGGATATATGGATATACAGGTATTGATCACTGAAGACTGATCAGTATAAAGACTCAAGACTCAAGATTGAAGACTCTAGAGTATCAAGATCAAGATTTCAAGATATGTGTCTAATTTTTGTTAAAACTTCATAATAACAAGAAAATATTCATTCCGAATTTCATTTGGGATGGAACCCATTTCTACCTTCTTAGTGGCTTACAAACCCACGACAAATAGCTTACAAACCTACGACAAGTGGCTTACAAACCCATGAACATCCTAGTTTTGTACAAGTTCTTGAGTCCTGATGTGATGAGATATTCTGCAGAAACTAATTCAAAATGGTTTTTCAAAGCGATTTTCAAAACTGTTTTTCAAAATGTTTTAGCCTTAAAATTATCTTTTCAAAAGATGTTTTAGCCTTAAAATATTCTTTTTTTGTGTGTATAAAACATAGTAAAACTAGTTTATTTTACTCCAGAATCATTTCATCTTGTTTTCATTTCAATACCATTTTCAAAACAAATTTTATATTATTTTTAACAAGGTGATGTCGACATCATGGGATACCCCATGTCGACATGGTGGACATTGAATTCAAAAGTTTCAATTTTCAAAAGAAGCGTCTATTCGTTTAAATCACTTTACGAATGGTTATGACAGTTGGTACTCTAAATAGCATTCTCAAACAAATTTTTTAAAGACGATTCTCATATTTTCTTCACTTTTTCGTCTCCACAAATCCATGTTCTATAATTATCATATTTTTAAGATCGTGTCGAAATTCTGCCAAATTATCAAGTGAATCAAATTAGAATTTCATTCTTCTTTGATTCTCCGTTCTCTCTCGAAGATTAAAGTGCTATTCA
This sequence comes from Allium cepa, assembly GCA_030765085.1. Taxonomy (NCBI): domain Eukaryota; kingdom Viridiplantae; phylum Streptophyta; class Magnoliopsida; order Asparagales; family Amaryllidaceae; genus Allium; species Allium cepa. The sequence continues at coordinate 909,721,505 of CM060932.1, forward strand.
GAGTTATAGGAACAATTTGTAATCAAAAGTTTGTCGAGTCTCTCTTTAAGGTGTGGTTTTTTCCTGGAAATCAATTGGGTAATCTTGTGGCCCGTAAATCAAGAGATTTTGCCCCGGACTCTTGAGGTAGGAGGGTACCTCAAGGCCTTTATAAATTAAGGAGTGTAATATTGACACTGGTTTAATAAAAATCTGTATGAGGTGGTTTGCCCTGGTACAAGACTGGATGTAGGGTAAATCCGAACCAGTATAAAATCCGTTGTGTTCTTTCCCTTTACTGCTTTTTATTTACTTTCTTCATCTTTGTTTGATTCTGTAATTGTTTTGTGGTTAAGTTTTGCATTTGTTTGTGTCTTAATTTCAATTTAGTTCATATAAGTCTTAGAATTTATTAAACACTATTCACCCTCCTCTAGTGTTAAATTAGCCTTAAGACCCTTAATCTGCTATCCCTTTCAATTGGTATCAAAGCATTGGTTTTCATAGTTTTCATAATCTAAAACTTGAAAATTGTTTTAATAGCTACCAACACTGGTAATGTCAACTCTGGCACTAGTTTTGTTATCCCTAACACTAATTCATTTGTAGATGGTCAGTCTACTGTCAGACCACCATTTTTTAATGGCATCAATTATGCATATTGGGCTTGTAGAAAGAAAATGTATTTACCGTCAGTAGGATTAGACACTTGAAATATCACACAAACTGAGCATGTTGAACCAACTACCAATTTTGCCTGGTGAACTACTGAGCAAAAGGGCGTTGTACAAAATAACTCAAAGGCCATGAATATTTTTTTTGTTTATTAGATTGGAATGAGTTTAATAGAGTGTCTGTTTGTAAGTCTGCATTTACTTATGAAGGAACAAGAAAAGTTAAACAGGCTAAAATTTCCATATTAACTAATCAATTTCAATTGTTGAAAATGCATGCAAATGAGTCCATTTCTGACATGTACTGTCGATTTAAGATATTGTTCATTCACTAATTGCACTGGGAAAAAGCTTTTCGGAGGAAGACCAAGTCAGAAAAATTCTAAATTCACTCACTTCAGAATGGGATCAAAAGACACTTGCAATCGAAGAAGCAAATGAATATTAGCCAAATGAAAATATAAGAATTGATTGGGATTCTAATGTCTTATGAAGTTTAACTGCAAGGAAGAAGAGAAAACAAGGCTACAGAAAAGAAGTCATTAACATTCAATGTAACAACTGAAGATTCAGAACCAGACAGTGATGAGGAGATTGCTTTCATGACAAGAAACTTCCGGAAATTCCTAAAATACAGAAAAATGAATAATTACAAAAGAAATGATCAAAGAAATTCAAGAAATAATGCAGAGAACGTCAACAATGATAGATGCTACAATTGCAATAAAGTTGGGCATCATAGGAAAGACTGTCTGTATCCAGATAAACAGTTATTCCCTCCAAATAATGATTCGTCAAGGAAAAGAAAGAAAGCATACACAGCAACTCTTGATGACTCAGACTCATCATCCAGTGACGATGAAAAGAAGGCGGAAAATTCAAATCTGTGTTTCACTGCTATTCATGAATCAGACGACGATGGGAGTATGGATTTAAAAGTAGGTACGCATTTACATTATTTTTAATTTTTCTTGGTTGAATGGATGCTTGTTTGCTTGCTTGATTTTATTAAATTCCTTGAATTTTAAATTCAAATTTATCCCTTGAAATTTGAATTTTAAATTCAAAAATAATATTATTTTAATAATATTTTAAATATTAAATTATTAATATTTAAGTATTATTATATTTAATGTTATCATAGGAATGAATAATTAGAATATAGGCTATAATATATATAGTTATTAAAAAATAGGATTAGACATTTGTCCTTTGAATCACTAGGCACATGTCGACATACCCGGATACCCCACGTCGACATGCCCCTTAGAATTTGATTTCAAAATTTAAATTCAAACTTTTGAATTTTACTCCACCTTTTTACCAACTTCAATACTCAGAAAAAATGCTTCTTGACCAGAGAACATGACCATAGAATCTTTATTTATCTCACTCTCTTTATCATCACTTTTCACTTTCATTTCAAATTTCAAACTTATCTTCATTATCTTCAACTCCTCTCAAACTTCTTCAATAGCTACTTCAATCACTCCTAACACCATTAGGCTTCCAAAATTTGTCAACAACTTCCTTTTTAATGACCTGGAAGCTATCAAAGCTCACATCAACTATGTAAACTTTGGTAAAATTCATACGGGAAAATTTTCTATTTTTGAAGATTTTCATTCTTATGAAATTGAAAATCTTTTTCAACAATGTTCTATTCTTAGTTTAGTTGATAACAAATAAAATGATTTCGTATGTTATCCAATCTTGTTAAGATGTTTTATGCGAATTTGAATCGCGACTTTTATGATGGGAAGAAGGACAAATTTGGAGTAGTGTTAAAGGAACACAAATTGTTTTGGACTGTGAAATTGTGGGAAATATTTTGGAATGCAAGTATATCGGAATGAATCCCTCAGAATTTCAAATTAGTGAAAATGATCAAGAGACATTTCATCTCATTTTTTAAGGAGATGACAATTTTGAGTTCAAAAATGGGTATTTTCATCCAAAAGCAAGAATTGTTAATCTTCTTATCCAATACACTCTTATACCAAGATCGGGAAACTACAACAACCCGACTTTGAAAATTTGCAAAGCTCTTTTTTCAATTTTTGAAAATTATGATGTTGATCGATCAAGTTATTTTGGATGAGCTAAGGCCCAAGAACTTTACCATGGGTGAAAATATATTATACCATGGAATTTATCTTACTCGAATTTTCAATTACTTTGGAGTTGATTTTAAAAGGGAAGAATTTACATCTAGAAAAGTGTTCAACCATGGAAACATTTCCCTTATGCAAATTCCATTGGTATTTCAACCATATGAAACACTTACGGAAAAGGAAGAAAGACTTGCTAATGAAGAGATGGAAGGAATGGAGGAAAAAGAAGAATATGAGGAAGAGGAAGGAATAGAAATTGAGGAGGAGGAAGAGGAAGATCAAGAAACCTCCTTAGAAAGTATGGAATATCCTAGTAATCCCGCTAATCCATCCACAAAGACCATTCTCAATAATCAAAGAATTATAGTGGAAAATCAAAAGACACTTAAAAGATCAATGAGTAAGAAAATGGATAAGATTTCCACTAAAATCGACAAATTCTTTGGAAAAATTAGTAGAAAGCTTTGACAATCATCGTCTTCATCTTCATCTTACTAGTTTTAGTTCACGTTATCTTAAGTCCTATCTTTGTAGGTTCTTTTTTTCAGTTAATACTATATTATCTTATGTAATGCTAACTAGAATTTTTAATGAAATCATTCATTTCCAGTTATTCTTGTTCACTTGTCTCTGTAATTGCTTGTTGTTATATTATAAATTTTTTAGTTTAATAGATTTTTTAATAATATTCAAAACAAAGCAAAACGTCACTTTAGGCAGAGGCATGTCGGCATACACCATCCTCCTATGTAGGCATACAATAGGTAGAAACTAGTTACATTTTTAAATTTTATTTTCATATAACTAACTTATGTCTATTCATTTCAAACGAATTTCTATCCCTACTTATATCTGTTTCTTCTAGAATAAATTGTCTAACTTCATCTCAAATCACTCTCTTTCATAGTTCTTTCTATTTCTTGAAATATGGCTTCTCTAATTATAAATCTAAGTGATAATCTTGAAGAAACTCTCACTTTCCTCAAGAATATTCTTTCATTCATACTTCGTAATCAGCGTCGCTTTGAATTAAGTCAAATACAGATGATCAAGGAGCAAGAGAAACATTTCGACTCCCTTCGTTGGATGATCTCAGCCCTTAAAGGACGATCTCGAAGGAATTCCACCAGTCACTCTCGACAAAGATAAAGAAGAATGGGATGCCATTAAAGCAGACCCTATCTTTAGAGAAGATGGATGGGTGGAAGTACCAAGGAATGTCTAGTCATTCTATATGTTATTTGTTTGATTTGATTGGAGTGTTTTAAAACTTGATTGACTTAACTTATTTGGTATGGTTTGTATATATGTTTGGATTGAATAATTGCTGTAAATAAGATTGGCTAATGATTGATTTATTTTATTACACTTATGATCATACTTAGCACTTATTACATTTATATATCGTTTATTCTATTTTATTATGGTTAATTTTCTTAGAACAAGTTCAGGGATTTTATTAGTTAGAAGTTTTTCTTGATGACAAAAGGGGAAAATTTATAAATTAGTAGTTGGCTTGGAGTAAGGGAGAGTTATGATGGTTTGGAGTAAGGGGGAGTCATGGAGTAAGGGGGGTTATGATTGGAGTTATGGTACAGTAAGTATATTGTATAAATACAAGTTTTCATCATAAAAAAGGGGGAGATTGTTAGGAACTGAGATGTTGGTTTTGATGACAACAACCTTTTTAACTATCTTATTATAAAAGATATACTAACACTATAATATAGATAGATATGTATATGCAGGATATATAGATATGCAGGTATTGATTACTGAAGACTTATCAGTATAATGACTCAAGACTCAAGATTGAAGACTTTAGAGTATTAAGATCAACATTTCAAGATATGTGTCTAGTTTTTGTTAAAACTTCATAATAGAATGGAAATCATCATTCCGAATTTCATTTCGAGTGGAACCCATTTTTACTTCTTAGTGGCTTACAAACCCGCGACAAGTGGCTTACAAACCCACAACAAGTGGCTTACAAACCTATGGACATCGTGGTTTTGTACAAGTTCTCGATTCCTGATGTGAAGAGATATTCTGCAGGAAGAAGCTTGCAAAACTACTTCAAAATTTCTTTTCAAAACGATTTTCAAAACTGCTTTTCAAATATTTTAGACTTAAAATTATCTTTTCAAATGATTTTCAAAAGGATGCTTTAGCCCTAAAATATTCTTTGTTTTTGTGTTTCAAAACGTAGTAAAATTAGTTTATTTTACTCCAGAATTATTTCATCTTATTTTCATTTCAATACCATTTTCAAAAAAATTACATTATTTTTAATAAGTGAATGTCGACATCATGGGATACCCCATGTCGACATGGTGGCCGTTGAATTCAAAAGTTTCAATTTTCAAAAGAAGTGTATTCGTTTAAATCTCTTCACGGATGTTTATGACAGTTGGTACTCTATAAATAGCCTTCTCAAACGAATTGTTTAAAGACAATTCTCATATTTTCTTCACTTCTTCTTCTCCACAAATCCATGTTCTGTAATTATCATATTTTTAAGATCGTGTCGAAATTCTGCCAAATTCTCAAGTGAATCAAATTAGAATTTCAATCTTGTTTGATTCTCTGTTCTCTCTCAAAGATCAAAGTGCTATTCGGAGTTATAGGATCGATTTGTAATCAAAAGTTTATCGAGACTATCTATAAGGTGTGTTTGTGCGTGGAAATCGATTGGGTAGTCTTGTGGCCCGTAAATAAACAAATTTTTCCCCGAACTCGTGAGACAGGAGGGTACGTCAAGGCCTTTATAAATTGAGGAGTGTAATCTCGACACTAGTTAAATTAAATATGTATGAGGTGGTTTGCCTTGGTACAGGACTGGATGTAGTATAACTCCGAACCAGTATGAAATCCGGTGTATTTTTTCCCTTTACTGCTTTTTATTTACTTTCTGCATCTATATTTGATTCTGTAATTGTTTTGTGGTTAAGTTCTACATTTGTTTGTGTCATAATTTCAATTTAGTTCACATAAGTCTTAGAATTCATTAAACACTATTCACCCCCCTCTAGCGTTAAATTAGCCTTCAGATTCTTAATCTGCTATCCTTTCAGTTATTACATGTATAAGTGTATGTTGTAAAAGTGTGCATATGTGTGCAACAACATTGTGACAACTTTCATTCGATGAAAAGTCAAAAATCCGAAAAATGATTTTTGTCACATTTTCAATTTTTCATCGAACTAATTGTTTTTGTAAAAAAAGTTTCAAAACAAGTTTACTGTCATAACTAAAAAATAAAAATGAATTAATTAAGCTTTTAAAATCAATTAATTAAATATTTAAAATTAATTAAATGTTCTCAGTCAAAGCGATAAAATTTCGAGTCATTACGTCCTTCCCCTCTTAAAAGAATTTCAACCCCGAAATTTCGTCACAAATAAAAAACCTAGAAATAAGCCAAATTAATTCTTAACATTTTTCAAAATTTTAAATGACTAACAAACAAACTTAGAGTTTGTCGAGCTTTAGAAACTTCTCATCACACAAGGAGGATAAACAATCTACTGAGCATACCTCATGTTCAACAGCCATATGTTATTTTTCAATCGATGATTCACACTACCTTATGACAAATTGAAGAGTAATCTACCCAACTCCTCATAAACCATTAAAGGCCGATATACCCAAGCCTGCATGTGTGCATGAATTATCCATACACAATTTTTAAGCCGGTCACTTTCTCGAATATATAAATCTCACATCCAAACTTGTATAGATCACTTAACATTTCCATTGCGGGACCTTGACCCAGTTCTTTGGTCTGATACTTACGTCTTCCTTACTAGTCCTATACTATGATAGAAAACACTAACATCATCCCTAGAATCCATCCCAAGTTTTTGCAAACGAGAATCGAGTGAAAATACCTAGTTCGAATCGGTGTATATCACCTAGAAATCTCATACCCGAACTCTAGATCAAAAACTGTTATGTGAATAAAATGATCCAAGTCTAACATACGGTTTTATCCCTTTAGGATAACTTAATAATTATACTACTCTGAATCCTTTTACTTTCAAAATTATTTATGAAATCATTTCATAAAAATGTACTAAACTTTAAACTTGTATAATAGTCTACTACATCCTGAGAGTATATACAAATATATGATTTAATTTTTTATCTTTTCTTTTTCTTAAATTCAAAAGCAGGCCTAAAATAAATCTGGGTATTAAAATTAAGTCAGCCTCTTCGACCTCTTTACCCATCTAGTTTGGTAAGTTAGAAGAGTAGGATGCTGGTATCCAAACTCAGTCCTAGAGTCTACTATTTCTTTGACACCTCTAAGGTAAAGACTTTATTAGTCAGTTCAATAACTTCAAATTGTTTTCACAACCTAGATGTTAAAATAAAAGACACGGTTTGATAAAATAAAGTTTATTAAATCTTCCTATTATATTTAACCCATTAAAACTTATGTTAAGTTATTTCTTCTCTATCCAAGGATGATATAAACCCATATTAAAATTTCATTTATCAACACATTCCCTTATCAAAATACCATTTTTATTTGAATCCAGATTCTTTAAAGAACTTAAGAATTAAATACCCGATTTTTATTCAAAACCTATTTGAGATGATACTATATATTTTAATCCATATAAAATATAGATAGATCGAATAACACTAAAATGATACCAAGGAACTGGGCCCGACCAAGTAGTATCATACACCCTTTACCAAGAATGATACTTAAGAGAAGTGTCTGTCATCTGAACACGTCTTTTTTCTAGTTTTAGTCATTTTTGAGCCACTCGAACTAGTTAACCTAACTTGCTCCTTCTTTTTTGAATCTCATTTTAAGAAAATACTATATATATTTCTCATATATATATATAATAATAACTTTGGCACTTTATTTACTAAAATCAATTTTAGTTACAGTCAGTAGGATTAGACACTTGGAATATCACACAAACTCAGTATGTTGAACCAACTACCAATTTTGCCTGGTGGACTACTGACCAAAAGGGTGTTGCACAAAATAACTCAAAGGCCATGAATTTTTTTTGTGTATTAGATAGGAATGAGTTTAATAGAGTGTCTGTTTGTAAGTTTGCATTTGAAATCTGGAAAACTTTGTAAGTTACTCATGAAGGAACAAATAAAGTTAAACAGACTAAAACTTCCATATTAACTAATCAAATTCAATTATTTAAAATGCATGAAAATGAGTCCATTTCCGACATGTACTGTCGATTTCAAGATACTGTTCATTCACTAATTGCACTGGGAAAAAGCTTTTCGGAGGAAGACCAAGTCAGAAAAATTCTAAATTCACTCACTCCAGATGGGACCAAAAGATACTTGCAATCGAAGAAGCAAGTGAATATCAGCCAAATGAAAATATAACAATTGATTGGGAATCTGATGTCTTATGAAGTTCAACTGCAAGGAAGAAGAGAAAACAAGGCTATAGAAAAGAAGTCATTAGCATTCAATGTAACAACTGAAGATTCAGAACCTGACAGTGATGAGGAGATTGCTTTCATGACAAGAAACTTTCGAAAATTCCTAAAATATAGAAAAATGAATAATTACAAAAGAAATGATCAAAGAAATTCAAGAAATAATGAAGAGAACGTCAACAATGATAGATGCTACAATTGCAATAAAGTCGGGCGTTATAGGAAAGACTGTCCATATCCAGATAAACAGTTATTCCCTCCAAATAATGATTCGTCGAGGAAAAAAAGAAAGCATACACAGCAACACTTGATGACTCAGACTCATCGTTCTGTGACGATGAAAAGAAGACGGAAAATTCAAATTTGTGTTTCACTGCTATTCATGAATCAGACGATGATGGGAGTATGGATTTAAAAGTAGGTACGCATTTACATTATTTTTAATTTTTCTTGGTTGAATGGATGCTTGTTTTCTTTCTTGATTTTATTAAATTCCTTGAATTTTAAATTCAAATTTATCCATCGAAATTTGATTTTTAAATTAAAAATAATATTATTTTAATAATTAAATTAGTAATATTTAAGTATTATTATATTTAGTGTTATCATAGGAATTATATAATTAGAATATAGGCTATAATATATATAGTTATTAGAAAATAGGATTAGACATTTGTCTTTTGAATCAATAGGCACATGTCGACATACCCGGATACCCTATGTCGACATTCCCCTTAGAATTTGATTTCAAAATTTGAATTCAAGCTTTTGAATTTTCCTCTACCTTTTCACCAACTTCAATATTCAGAAAAGATGCCTCTTGACCAGAGAACGTGACCATAGAATCTCTATTTATCTCACTCTCTTTATCATCACTTTTCACTTTCATTTCAAATTTCAAACTTATCTTCATTATCTTCAACTCCTCTCAAACTTCTTCAATAGCCTCTTCAAGCACTCCTAACACCATTAGGCTTCCAAAATCTGTCAAGAACTTTCCTTTTAATGACCTAGAAGCTATCAAAGCTTACATCAACTATGTAAACTTTGGTAAAATTCATACGGGAAAATTTTCTATTTTTGAAGATTTTCCTTCTTATGAATTTGAAAATCATTTTCAACAATGTTCTATTTTTAGTTTAGTTGATAACAAATAAAATGATTTCGTATGTTATCCAATCTTGTTAAGATGTTTTATGCGAATTTGAATCGCGACTTTTATGATGGGGAAGAAGGACAATTTGGAGTAGTGTTAAAGGAACACAAATTGTTTTCGATTGTGAAATTGTGGGAAATATTTTGGGATGCAAGTATATCGGAATGAATCTCTCGGAATTTCGAATCAGTGAAAATGATCAAGAGACATTTCATCACATTTTTGAAGGGGATGACAATTTTGAATTCAAAAATGGGTATTTTCATCCAAAATCAAGAATTGTTAATCTTCTTATCCAACACACTCTTATACCAAGATCGGGAAACTACAACAACCCGACTTTGAAAGTTTGCAAAGCTCTTTTTGCAATTTTTGGAAATTATGATATCAATTGGGCTTAAGTTATTTTGGATGAGTTAAGGCCCAAGAACTTTACCATGGGCGAAAACACATTATACCATGGAATTTGTCTTACTCGAATTTTCAATTACTTTGGAGTTGATTTCAAAAGGAAAGAATTTACATCTAGAAAAGTGTTCAACCATGGAAACATTTTCCTTATGCAAATTCCATTAGTATTTCAACATACTAAACACTTACGAAAATGGAAGAAAGACTTTCCTACGAAGAGATGGAAGGAATGGAGGAAGAAGAAGAATATGAGGAAGCGGAAGGAATGGAAGTTGAGGAGGAGGAAGAGGAAGATCAAGAAACCTCCTTAGAAAGTATAGAATATCCGACTAATCCCGCTAATCCATCCACTAAGACCATTCTCAATAATCAAAGAATTATAGTGGAAAATCAAAAGACACTTAAAAGATCAATGAGTAAGAAAATGGATAAGATTTCCACTAAAATCGACAAATTCTTTGGGAAAATTAGTAGAAAGCTTGGACTATCATCGTCTTCATCTTTATCTAACTAGTTTTAGTTCATGTTATCTTAAGTCCTATCTTTGTAGTTTGTTTTTTTAGATAATATTATATTATCTTATGTAATGTTAACTAGAATTATTAATGAAATCATTCATTTCCTGTTATTCTTGTTCATTTGTCTCTGTATTTGCTTGTTTTTATATTATACAAATTTTAGTTTAACAGTTTTTTTAATAATATTCAAAAAAAGAAAAATGTCACTTTAGGCAAAGGCATGTCGACATACACCATCCTCCCATGTAGACATACAACAGGCAGAAACGAGTTACATTTTTAAATTTTAATTTCATGTAACTAACTTTGTCTATTCATTTCAAATGACTTTCTATCCCTATTTATATCTGTTTCTTCTAGAATAAATTGTCTAACTTCATCTCCAATCACTCTCTTTCATAGTTCTTTCTATTTCTTGAATTATGGCTTCTTTGATTATGAATCTAAGTGATAATCTTGAAGAAACTCTCACTTCCTTCAAGAATATTCTTACATTCATACTTCGTTATCAGCGTCACTTAGAATTATGTCAAATACAGATGATCAAAGAGCAAGAGAAACATTTCGACGCCCTTCGTTGGATGATCTCAGCCCTTAACAAGGACGATCTCGAAGGAATTCCACCAGTCACTCGCGACAAAGATAAAGAAGAATGGGATGCCATTAAAGCAGACCCTATCTTTGGAGAAGATGGATGGGTGGAAGTACCAAGGAATGTCTAGTCATTCTGGATGTTATTTGTTTGATTTGATTGGGGTGTTTTAAAACTTGATTGACTTAACTTATTTGGCATGGTTTGTATATATGTTTGGATTGAATAATTACTGTAAATAAGATTGGCTGATGATTAATTTATTTGATTACACTTATGATCATACTTAGCACTTATTACACTTATATATCGTTTATACTATTTTATCATGGTTAATATCTTATAACAAGTTCATGGATTTTATTAGTTTGAAGTTTTTGTTGATGAAAAATGGGGAGAAGTTATAAAATAGTAGTTGGCTTGGAGAAAAGGGAGTTATGATGGTTTGGAGTAAGGGGGAGTCATAGAGGAAGGGGGTTATGATAGGAGTTATGGTACAGTAAGTATATTGTATAAATACAGGTTGTCATCATAAAAAAGGAGGAGATTGTTAGGAACTGAGATGTTGGTTTTGTGGATAACAACCTTTTTAACTATCTTATTATAAAATATATACTAACACTATAATCTAGATAGATATGTATATGCAGGATATATAGATATGCAGGTATTGATTACTGAAGAATGATCAGTATAATGACTCAAGACTCAAGATTGAAGACTCTAGAGAATTAAGATCAACATTTCAAGATATGTGTCTAGTTTTTGTTAAAACTTCATAATTGAATGGAAATCTTCATTCCGAATTTCATTTAGAGTGGAACCCATTTCTACCTTCTTATTGGCTTACAAACCCGCGACAAGTAGCTTACAAACCTACAACAAGTGGCTTACAAACCCACGAACATCGTGGTTTCGTACAAGTTCTCGAGTCCTGATGTGATGAGATATTCTGCAGGAAGAAGCTTGCAAAACTACTTCAAAATTGTTTTTCAAAATATTTTAGACTTAAAATTATCTTTTCAAATGATTTTCAAAAATATGTTTTAGCCTTAAAGTATTCTTTTTTTGTGTTTTAAAACATAGTAAAATAAATTTATTTTACTCCAGAATCATTTCATCTTGTTTTCATTTCAATGCCATTTTCAAAAAAAATTACATTATTTTTAATAAGTGGATGTCGACATCATGGGATACCCCATGTCGACATAGTGGCCGTTGAATTCAAAAGTTTCAATTTTCAAAAGAAGTGTATTCGTTTAAATCTCTTCACGAATGGTTATGACAGTTGGTACTCTATAAATAGCCTTCTCAAACGAATTTTTTAAAGGCAGTTCTCATATTTTCTTCACTTCTTCTTCTCCACAAATCCATGTTCTATAATTATCATATTTTTAAAATCGTGCCGAAATTCTGTCGAATTCTCAAGTGAATCAAATTAGAATTTTATTCTTGTTTGATTCTCTGTTCTCTCTCGAAGATCAAAGTGCCATTCAGAGTTATAGGATCAATTTGTAATCAAAAGCTTATCGAGTCTCTCTATAAGGTGTGTTTGTACCTGATAATCAATTGGGTAGTCTTGTGGCCCATAAATCAACAGAGTTTGCCCCGGACTCGTGAGACTAGAGGGTACCCCAAGGCCTTTATAAATTGAGGAGTGTAATCTCGACATTGGTTTAATAAAAATCTGTATGAGGTGGTTTGCCTTGGCATAGGACTGGATGTAGGGTAACTCCGAACCAGTATGAAATCCAGTGTAGTTTTTCCCTTTACTGCTTTTTATTTACTTTCTGCATCTGTGTTTGATTCTGTAATTGTTCTGTGGTTAAGTTCTGTATTTGTTTGTGTCATAATTTCAATTTAGTTCACATAAGTCTTAGACTAATTAAACACTATTCACCCCCTCTAGTGTTAAATTAGCCTTAAGATCCTTAATATGTTGTCCCTTTCAGTTATTACATGTATAAGTGTATGTTGCAAAAGTGTGCATATGCGTGCAACAACATTGTGACAACTTTCATTCGATGAAAAGTCGAAAATCCGAAAAACGATTTTTTTCACATTTTCAATTTTTCATCGGACAAATTGTTTTTGTAAAAAAAGTTTATTATTATTATTAAATAATAAAAATGAATTAATTAAGCTTTTAAAATCAATTACTTAAATATTTAAAATTAATTAAATGTTCTCAGTCAAGGCGATAAAATTTCGAGTCATTACATCCTTCTCCTCTTAAAAGAATTTCAACCCCGAAATTTCGTCACAAATAAAAAACCTAGAAATAAGCCATATTAATTCTTAACATTTTTCAAAATGTTAAATGACTAACAAACAAACTTAGAGTTTGTCGAGCTTTACAAACTTCTCATCACACAAGGAGGATAAACAATCTCTTGAGGATACCTCATGTTCAACAGCCATATGTTATTTTTCAATCGATGATTCACACTTCCTTATGACAAATTGAAGAGTAATCTACCCAACTCCTCATAAACCATTAAAGGCCAATATACTCAATCCTGCATGTGAACATGAATTATTCATACACAATTTTTTAGCCGGTCACTTTCTCGAATATATAAATCTCACATCCAAACTTGTATAGATCACTTAACTTTTCCATTGCGGGACCTTGTCCCAGTTCTTTGGTCTGATACTTACGTCTTCCTTACTAGTCCTAAACTATGATAGAAAGCACTAACATCATCCTTAGAATCCATCCCAAGTTTTTGCAATCGAGAATCGAGTGAAAATGCCTAGTTCGAATCGGTGTATATCACCTAGGAATCTCATACCCGAATCTAGATCAAAAACTATCATGTGAATAAAATGATCCAAGTCTAACATACGGTTTTATCCCTTTAGGATAACTTAATAATTATACTACTCTGATTCCTTTTACTTTGAAAAATTATTTGTGAAATCATTTCATAAAAATGTACTAAACTTTAAACTTATATAGTAGTCTACTACATCCTGAGAGTATATACAACTATCTGATTTAATTTTTTTTATCTTTTCTTTTTCTTAAATTCAGAAGCAGGCCTAAAATAAATCTGGGTATTAAAATTGAGTCAACCTCTTCGACCTCTTTACCCATCCAGTTTGGTAAGTTAGAAGAGTAGGATGCTGGTATCCAAACTCAGTCCTAGAGTCTACTATTTCTTTAATACCTCTAAGGTAAAGACTTTATTAGTCAGTTCAATAACTTTAAATAGTTTTCACAACCTAGATGTTAAAATAAAAGACACGGCTTAATAAAATAAAGTTTATTAAATCTTCCTATTAGATTTAACCCATTAAAACTTATGTTAAGTTATTTCTTCTCTATCCAAGGATGATATAAACCCATATTAAAATTTCTTTTATCAACACATTCCCTTATCAAAATACCATTTTATTTTGAATCCAGATTCTTTAAAGAACTTAAGAATTAAATACCCGATTTTTATTTCAAAACCCATTTGAGATGATACTATATATTTTAATCCATATAAAATATAGATAGATCGAATAACACTAAAATGATACTGAGGAACTAGGTCCGACCAATTAGTATCATACACCCTTTACCAAGAGTGATACTTAAGAGAAGTGTCCATCATTTGAACACGTCTCTTTTCTAGTTTTAGTCATTTTTGAGCCACTCGAACTAGTTAACCTAAAATTGCTCCTTCTTTTTTGAATCTCATTTTAAGAAAATACTATATATATTTCTCATATTTATATATAATAGCTTTGGCACTTTATTTACTAAAATCAATTTTAGGTTCATTCGGATTAGAACTCTTCTCGATCGCACAATGATAAAGGGAATAATATAGTAAGTGCAATACAACGTTTGCCTGAGCAAACATCTTATTTGTCAATTGAAAGATTATTCAGATCACTATAAAACTAATCGAGACTCATTTCCCGAACTATCTAAAGAAAGTGCACATTGTTTAAGATTCTCTTTGAAATATTTATACTTATAAATACGTTCAAGTAATATTGTTATTACTTTTTCCAAACATCATTTGAAATCCTTTTCAAAGACAATGGGATTTAAATTCTAAAAAATCCTCCTCATTTTACAAAACACATCTTATAAACTAAATTTATAAAATTATCTTTATGTAACAATTCCTTTATTACAGCAATCGTATTAACAAAGTAAACTTGTTAAACTTACATTATTAACGAATGCCTTATAGTCAAATCATGAAACTGAATTCATAAGGTATTCGTATTCAATTCAATCAAATGACAAATGCTAATAAATTGGGAAAGCACAAATAATCAAATAGTAGTATATGCTCCTAAACTGCATGAGCATGATTAATTAAATAACAAATGATAACAATTGCATACTATCTTTTCCTAACAAATAATTACAAAAAGTTACTATATATCATTTTTTGAAAATTATCCTTTTGTATATAAAATATAAAATCTAGGTAAAATTTTTCATTTACCCATTTCAAAACAACATAAAACATTTTTATAGCACTAACAAATACGCGATGTCATAAAATACACTACATTCATTCTAGGGTATCACTTACCCTATCTCCAATAAGATTACTCTACCAAGGCTAAGGTTCTCACCTAACCATCAGCTCTGAAACTAGTGTGATGACCCGCCTTTTCGATCCTCAAAAGTCGACACTTATACATACATGATATTCACATGCCGAGCGTCCGAGTACCAAAAAGATAGAATGTTGGGGAGATAGAACAGAATCTCACATTGTGATGAGTAATATATAATATCCAAATGATTTTTACAAAAGAAAACTTTAATATACATACAATAATCAGAGTACTAACCTATCATCATCCTACACAGTTATAATAGCCCGTTCTTACAAATAATGATAAATAAAAAACAAGAAATACAGTGGAATATAAAATATATCAGGTCTTGGAGGCATTTGGCTCATCTCCTAAAGCTCTAAGCGTCCATTGCTAAACTGGAAAGGCACTCATGTATGTCCCGAGTATTATAAGAATATAACACCAGGATCAGTTTGGTAAACTAACACGAGAAACTCAAATTATTTGTATTTCTTTTATGTTATAAAATCCTTTTTCAAAAATAAAGGTATCTCGTGAGACCATGCCGCATAAAAACACTGATGGGTTTTTACATTACGATAACCAAACCACTTTATACGAAAATTAGGTGATATTATAATAATTTCTAAGGTTTAAAATAAATATTTAACATTTCTAAAAGTGGTTATCCACAATTACATTCAACGATATTAGGATTTACACAACTAAAACTGTAAGGCATGTATTAGAGAATGGATTCCATCAATGACAAGGCACCGAGGTACCACCTACCATAGTACATCTCTAGATAAAATGTACCATGGGCCCTACATACACAGAAACGGCCTATCTTCTTGGATTGTATTGAATATGTCATCACCTTGGTTTCTTTATCACTTTTTCTCATGAGCTCACATGCACATACCAAATCCAAAAATATTGATCTAGAAAGATGATGACCATACCCGAATAGTAGCGAACCACATAACCCTATCACATATCCCATGTTTTAGTCATTACCGGGTGTGAGGCTTGTGACGCAACAATTATCTTTTTCTTTAGTAAATTCCACTTGGAATGCTAACACTGCTCTCCAGATAACAATGCAATGTCAGCATTCATCTATACAGGTTTTTCAGGACATGAACAAACCGATGGTACAACTTCTACTTTATCCTTTTCGAAATCACCCTCAAGAATAGCAGCAAGTAGCCATTGCACTTCAAAGAAATCCATCTTCAACTCTATCATCTTCAAGATGTCTCCAATTTGAACACTTATGTAGGTTTGAAGTGGTTTTCGAATAACCCATGCTTATCCGATCCCAATCTCTATGAACTAACAAACAATAGTTTCTGGTTGACTCAAAGAAGTAACGGACAATATAAAATTCCCAAGGAGATCTCGAATATTTGCCATTAAAGCAAAAGACGTTTCATCAAATGGGTTCTCCTAAGGGATTCTCAAACCGTATGAAATCGTGAAGCTTTCATATACTTCATAAGTCAAAATAGGTCAAGTTATCGATGGTGGAAAAACAACTATTTGGTGCAAGTATATAGTTTGTATATGGAAAAATTAAACATCATATACTTATCACCACTTTTGGACTTCAACACCATATTATCCCTCAATAAACAATGAAATCAAACAAGTTAGCATACTACCTTTTCCTTGACGTATATTCTTAAACTCTCATAAATAGAAACAGGCTTCCAAACCAGGTTTTAGTGTCAAGTTTACGATAAAGTATCTTCCATATACTTAATTAATCATGACCTATTTATAGAAATTAACCCTCTTATACTTTTCACACTTCCGACATTTTGACTTCTCTATCCCTTTCCCAGAATCAAAGCCAGGTAAGTCAGGACACTGGTTGCTCCTAGCCTTGCTTAGACACTCTGATTCTACATCTCATAGATAGAGAAAAGTCTAATCATTGATTTAGTGTTAAATATCAGATAACTTACTTTTCATAAACGTGTCAACATTTTAGCATTACTTATCATATTTGTTTTATGTTACTTAATAGCATCGACAAAGAAATACCTTGCGTAAGCAAAGTCTTCTTTAAATCAATCTGAAAACTCTTTAAATTTATTACTAGTCTTTGATTTTAGGCTAGTTATTGAAAACATTTTCCAAACTCATTTGTTTAAACTAAAGCTTGATTCCAGAAGATAGGATACTTTCTCTATATAAAGTAAGTAACTGATTTCATAATAACCAAGTGTTATAAATCAAACTTCCTTTCCAATTTCCCAAAACCATTTACTATAACAAGAATGTTATACTACATAATCTCTTTCCCTATTTTCAGAAACATCTATCACAATAATGATGATATAATCCTTGCTTCCTTCCTCTTTTAAAATTTACTATTAAACTCCTTAAAATATAGTTTAAAACTTGTATTTAAAACATCCTCTTAAAGATGGTCACTTTTAAACAAAACTTAACTTTCGAAACAAGCATCTTCCTTTATGAAAAACCTCTGGTTTAAATAACTAAATAAATTCTTAAAAATATATTTAAATCTTCTAACTCCTTTTAAAATACTCATACAACTTTTAGAAAATATATTCGAAAAGAATTTACAAAATCTCTAAAGTAGATAACTTTTTATACTTTACTAAATATATATATTTCCAAACTGCATCCATAACGACTATTGCTATATGAACCATAACATTTAAAACTTTTTTTTATAAATCAAATAGCTTTTGAACTCCATTTTCTTTCTATATTTTAAACCACTTTAATACCTTTACAAAATGGTTTGAAAACAAAAGTCAAATTCGAAACATATTTCAAAATATTTTTAAAAAACAAAGCAATAAGCGACTTAAAAGAAAGCATATGATCTCAATGTCGCTAAACCAACAAGCAGGTCGACTGTGACTATGCAACTTTCAATTTCCATGTATATAAGCATTTACATTGCCAAGAATGTATACAAATAATAATCATATGGTGAGGAATCCTTTAGGATCCCTCTACAAAATTCCATTCTTTGAAGTGCTTCCATAGCGACCTATTTGATACGGAACACTCCAACTTCCTTTGCTTTAGTCCCCTGAAACAATGGTTATTTCTGTTATCCACTTGCAAATGAAAATCAAATCTAAACAAGCAATATACATGAGTATAAACAACATAAACAACAACTTATATTTTAGAAATATTTGTCAATTTTTATAGCTACTTTAAAGTGAGATATCTCACTTTAATCTCGGCCAAACATCGCCAAAAAGGCCATAATCCTTACGACTCCTAAACCTCCAACCAACACAACCTAAAAGAAAGATCTACAACCTCCTTCCTCCTCCTATAGCTCAAGCCCAAGCCCACTTTCTCTTTTCTCTTGGCTATCGGCCAATTTGGGTGTTTTGCTTCTAAGCTTCGAGCTTTTGACTTGCTAGGTGGTTTGGTAGTGTTGTTCTAAGAGACATATTAGAGTTTGAGAGGAGAAAGAAGTATTTTGATGTAGGAAAGTAAAGTGAGAAGAGTGAAGAGAAGAGGGTGAAGAAGAGGAAGAAAATAAGAAATTAAAGTGGAAATGAAAAGTGTCAAAAAGAAAAAGGTCTGCTCCTTTTATAGAATTTGAAAAGGTGGTAAATGACTTCACTTAACTCTTTATCAAATTACTCCTTTACCCTTCCTTACCCTTCCATGCTAAGCTTCCTCGATGTGCTAAGTACTTTCCATCACATCTTAAAGAGAAGCACACAAATTTTTGTAGTTTAGCACTTAAAAAATGTCGTCCTTACTTTATTACTTTAGTTAATTATTATTTTAAACACTTTGGTTACACTTACTTTTGCTAATTGTTTTAACTTTATTAAATCACTTATTATATGTATTAGAGAATGTTACAAAAGTGATCATATGTGTGCAATAACATTGTCCGAAAAACGATTTTCAGTCACATTTTCAATTTTTCATTGAACTGTTTATTTTTGCAAAAAAAATACAAAAAAGTTTAATATCATTATTAAATAATAAAAATGAGTTATTTAATCATTTGAAATCGGTTATTTAAATATTTTAAATTAATTAAATATTCTTAATCAAAGCAATAAAAATCCGGGCCATTACATTGAACATTAGGGAAATGAAAAGGAAGAAAAGGAACAAGATAGCGGAGAATAAAAATATCAGAATCTTATGGCGGAATGATAACATATAATATCAAAAGATAATACATAGTGCCACTCTAATATACATAACATTTCAGGGTTACTAATTCGAGTAACATCATCAGTCTGGACAGTTATAATAGTCTGTCCTTACAATTGTTGATATATATACATAAGTAATGTAGCGTAAATACGAATACTATAGTATATAGGCATCCAACTCCACTCATGAGCCTAGTGAGCATTAGCAAAAACCTGCCTTTCTCAAACTATTCGAAAGAGCCCACGAGGAATTTTGGAAAAACAAAAGTAATGTGTCTGACATAAGTCTGGTGTGAGAAACTTAAGAAATATGTGATCAGCATATAATAGCACCTTTTAAGACCAGCATAACGGTTATTCCCTCAAAAGAGTCAAATCATCTAATAAGTACATATTGTGATATAATAGATAATGTCTAGGGTGATGAACATAAACAAGAAATAGATATGCTGCATGTGTGTACAATACAACAATAATCATTATATAGTTAAAATCGATAAAGTGCGTTTGCATAATTGTATGGGATTTCAACAGAGACGCCCACAGTACACCGAAGAAGATCTCCTGCACAAGGATCAAAGGTATCCTTTTGAAGCAATGTATATCTCTAAATAAAATATACCTCAGGTTAGTGTAACTAGTTTCACGCTTACAAGCCATGAATACTGAATGCATCACTCTTGCATGCATAACCGAAAGTATCACTAGATATGGAGTCGTATGTATCCATGGGCTTTCTTTCAAACCCTTTAGTTGTGCACCCCTACTCTGGTTTTTATCGTTCCAATGGTGAAGTCACGTTCAACATACTAATACCAAGCCACAACTCGAATAGATCTTGAAACCACATATGGATTCTCATAGCTTAACTGATCTCAGAATCACATGTGGATTCCCACATCCTAAATATATCACTAATCTCTACATGGGTTCGAGTATCTCAAACAAATATCGAATCTCCATATAGATTCCAACATGTTGAACAGATCACAAACCTTTTCCAAAGCATATAACACTTAAATGATTTTGAAGTGGTTACAATTTCGAGTTATGTCATATAAGTATACTCCCCAACCGAGCACTCCAAAACCAATTGATAGATTTTTAGTTAACTTAACCCTGGTTCGTTCATAAACAAGCAGAAAATACGTAAGGGTGGAGATCCTCTCCTATCTATATGGATTTCCATATCATTTGTCCTAGAAGGCCAGATGAGTTTGTACATAGGGAATAAAATCTTCTTGTGTTTCTTTTAGATATTTCCTAAGTTAATTTTGGTATAATTTCAACAATAATGAGAATGATCGCATATGGGAACTAAGTCTCATATACTTATCACGTTTTGAACCATCTCAACTTCTATTATCCCTCAGTCAAGAATGAAGCTCGGTAAGTTAGAGCACAATTGCTTCTACACCTTACTCGAATCATCATTCTTAACCCTCAAAGATTGAAACAAGTCTACTTTGTCAGCTTTAGTGCTAAGTAAATGACTAAATACTTTCCATAAACAAGCAGCACACAAAGCACGATTAACACACACAAAGCATGATCAAGTCACATAAATGACTTTTAAACCCCTTTTTGGTTAATTAACCTTTCATTGATCAAATACCACGTTTATTAGTAAACTCCTTTTATCTAATAAAACTACTTCATCAATTAAAACTTCATCATTTAGTTAAACACTTCTTCCTTTACTTAATACTTCTTTCAATTAAATAGCTTTTACTAATTAAACACCTTTTTTAATTAAACTCGTTTATTTAATCAAACTTCACTTATTTAATTAATAAATTAACTTATTAATGAAACTTATTATTTATTAAAACTTCACTTTATTAATTTTAACTTAGTATTAATTAAGACTTAACTTATTAAACTTGTATATAGATTTAATTGCCCTTTATAAAAGATATATACTTGTATTATATTATTCACGTATTTACTATTTACGTATACTCTTTTCTATACATCAAAAGTATTCATATACTTATCTCAAATAGCATAAGTATATTTATAAATCATTAACAAAATTTACTTACTTTAAAATACAATCAAAGAGGTTAAGAATAAATATTACTTAAACATTGTTACTATAAACCCCTTCTCTTTATGAATTAAACACATAACTTTTCTACCTTTTTTCCACAAATTCCATACTTGATATTATCTTTAAATTACATTATTAAAGATCTAAGTATATTCATATTCATTTAACAATATTTTTCCACTTTAAAATATAATTCAAGGGTTTAAAAACAAATGTTACCAATACATTGTTTGCTACAAACCCAAAGCATTTCATTCTTCTAACATTTATCTTTAAAACTTGCTTTTTAAAAGATTTAATTATATTTATAAGAATTAAAAACAGATATTACTTAAACATTGTTTATTGCACCCCAAATCATTTATTTATAGTTACCTTAAACATATTCCTTATTAGATTCCAATTATATTCTCAATGATAGTCTTAATTATAATCTTATGTATAACCTTAATTAAAACTTTATTTACATCTTAATCATAGTCTCAATTATAATCTTAATTATATTCTCTTATATCTATGCTAATTTAACACATTAATATACTTTTACTTGACTTTACAAAACCATCTATTTAAATTAAATTATTACAATTAAAATCTCCCGTTATTTCTTTGTAAACGATATAACTTGTTTTTTCCCAACTTATATATTTACTGAAAACCTTTTAAAATGATATATGTATGTACGTGTATTTATGTATGCTAATTTATTTATAAGATGAAATATTTAAATATAAAAACAATTTAAAATGATATTATATTACATAAGTTTTTATTTATTTTAATAAGGTATGTAACTAATTTTTTAAAAGGTATAGATACTTTAAAAATACTTTAAAATACTTATACTATGGTTTAAAACATTTATATTAATTATTGCTTAAAATTAATTATTTTATAATTTATTTAAAAACTACAAAAAACATATTTTATAATTAGAAACTCTTAATTTAAAAATTCATAAATACTTATAAGATATATTTAAACTTTGATATTTTTCCAATAAGTAATACGCTTGCAATATTTATTAAAATGCAAAGAAACCTTTGGATTTCTTTCGAAGTTAACTTTGAAAATCGCCGAACACAAGGCATTTTCAAAGTGCCTCAATAACGACCTATTTGCTTCTAACTATCACAACGTTGTTTCACAATTTTTATAGCTTTCCAAACTAATTCCTTTATGTCAAACACACCCAAACATGGGTAGAGAAGAACCAAATGTATATTTTCCTAATATAACTAAAATTTAACCAATTTAGCATATGCCAAATACCAGAGATTTCAAAGTGTGTTTATAGCGACTATTTCGCTTCAAACATTTACAACGCACTATCAAACATGTAAACAATAGTCTTGGCCGCGTCATATATTTTAGAGGGTTTAAAAAAGAATATATACTACATATAATGTTGTTACTTTCTTTCAAAAGCAAGGAGGGATCCAAAAGTAATAACTTGCATTGTTATTTATTTTAATTTATATTTAAAACAACAAACATTATATAGACAACATATACAAATTCGATGGTAACTAAACTAACCCAAGCCCAAGCCAAATTAAGACGTAAAAAATCTCACCATGAGCGTCATGGCAAAGACATCGTCTTGGTTGGACCTCGTATGTAGAAGTTATTGATTTTATAAGATTTTGGATTAATTAAATAACTAATCAAATACTAATTACCTCCTTAATTATCTTCTTCCCTAAATTTCCCTCCACTGTGCATGCATAAAACTGATATGCCAATACCCATCTTGCCGCAACTTCTCTCCTCCCTTTCTCCCTTGGTAACCGTGAAACCAAGGACGACTAACTCCAACAAACTCCACTTCACGCGAGCTCCGAAATGGACCCACATCTTCAAGCTCCATTCGCCCGTGTTGATTGCAACCTGTAGGGTCACTGGTGACAAAGACAATGTTGCATTCCACCATTTACAACCGCATGCCTTTAAACTACCACCATCGACTCCACTTCATATGAGAAGTTTTTTGCAAACATCACTATGACCTAACTCCGCCTAAATCACGATAAATTTGTAACCCTAGTTTCGGCCATTATAGTAGACCTCCACTAATCACCACTGCACCTAAGGACACCGCTATGGATTTAAAACTATTTCCTCTACGAGTACAATGGATCAAATGATGTTGAATTTCATTGATTGTAGCTCTAACAATAATTAAAAATATGAGGCGGCTATGTATTTTTGGTTACACGAAAATGAATGAAAAGAAGAGAGGAAGAGAAGCATTAGAAAAGAGTGAGGGTGATTTTGTTTATATAATAAAATTATGTTATATTTTAATTTTTCACTTTTTAATCTTTTTATGTTTCGAGCTCGTACGATCACACAGCACGTCCAATTGCCGCGAAACTCGTCGGCGTTCATCACCTTACTTTGGTTCCTATGATGCTAGTTTCATCGTAATCTATGATAGTGCCTCGACATGATAATTTCATGCATTTCGAGATCGTTTATTGACAAAACAACTTACGATCGCAGTATCCATATTTATTTGAACTATTTATTTTTTTGTAAACAAAACTGAAAACAAATATCTTATCATTAGTTATTATTTAAAAGGAGGATAATAAGTTTATTAAATCAATTGAATATAATTTATTCATGTTAAATCCAATATTCAAATATTTAATTAACTCAGATATTTAAATATGAAGTGTTTGAAATTTCGGGTCGTTACCATGCAACTTTCTTGTAACAATCCGGAATTTCACCGCTATAATTTGTGATTATCTAATTAATTTTTAAATATTCAAATAATATATTTTATAACTAAAATAAAATTCTTTCAAATAATAAATAATGACGAGGAAATAGTTTTTCAAATTTATTTACAAAAATATTTATTTCGAAAAAAATCGAAAATGTGACTGGAATTCGTTTTCCGAATTTTTGACTTTTCCTCGACTAAAAGTTATCGAAAACATTATGCACTCTATTGTATAATTATACACGTGCAAATATAATAAGTTAGGGTTATGTATTGTATACATGTATATGTATATACTTAGATATATATATATATATATATTTATAAAAGAGATGTGACCATTTTATGAAAGTATAAAATAAAATTTAGTAAGAAAGCACAAGTGCATTGATTGCATGTTGGCTCAAGATGGCCAAGGAGGACATGATTTTCATATGGAAATATGGAGGGGGCAAGCATGGTGATGGGGTGGTAAGGCATGAATGGAGGGTAGTGTTTAAAGGGGTATTTTAGTAGTTCGTTTCTACCATTTTATATAAAAGCTTTTCTTTTTTGCATGCTCATTTCATTTTCATTTCTAAACATTTATTTTCACTTTAACAAGGTGTAATTCCACTTTTATGGCTTCTCTTTTCATTATCCAAAGTTTAATAATAAAAAACTATTCCGTTAAATCCATAAAACATTGTGTAAAATCTCATCTTTCCTTTCCTACATCACCTCTTTCCTTAACAAGCCCAAATCCACCTCCACCATCTAGGCCGAACCCTTTCCCTTTATGATCAAACCTTTTTTTCTCTCATAAGCCACCGAACTTCATTTTTCCTAGGAGCAAAGCTAAAATCTATGTTGAATTCAAAATTTAAGGAAAGCTCAGGGTGTTTTGGTTAGCTTTTGGTGAGGAAAGATCATACCTTTAAACTAAGTTTTTAAACCTACATTATTGCTTGACTTGGTTTTTAAATATGATGCTTGTTCGGTGTAAAAAAATGTTGATTTGTATGTATGTATAAGTGCTTGGATGTGATGGTGTATAGATTTGAATTTAAAGGCAAAAAGTCAAGTTAGTTTACAAGTTATGATCTTTGCTTGTTTATGTTGATTATGGTATGTATATATGGTAGTTATATTGCTTATGTTTGTAATAGTGGAATGTATGTTGATATTATGCTATGTGCTTATATTGCATATACTAAAAGTTAGCACCTTTGTATGGTTTGACAACATTGAATCTTTTGTATAAAAACTAAAATGTTTTGGTTTCAAATCAAAATAAATTTCAAGTTTCAAACTTTGTTTAATTTTATAAATACTTGCTTTATGTTTTGCAAAAGTAAGTGAATTTTCAAAAATGATAAGTTTTTAAGTAACTTAGAAAAATATTTTAATTATAGCATCCATAGCGATGGTCGCTATGGATGCAGTTTCGATAAAAATCCACTTTTTACAAGATAAAGTTTTTATATTTAAATATCTTTAGAAATGTTTTATAAGCTTAACAAAGATGATTAAGAATAGTTAACAAAGGATTTATTAATTAAGTTTTGGTAGAGAATTAAATATCAAATAAGATTTATTAATTAAAATTACATGGAGATTATATACTAATTAACTTTCTTTTAAAGTGAGATTAATTTTAATTAATTATTGATTAAGATTAATTTATAATTAATTGTGAGTTAAGTATAAGATTTTCTTTAATTAATACTTAATTAAGTATAGGTTTAATTATTAATTAATTATTAAGTAAGTGTTATATTGTTTTTACTTATCAATTAATTAAGGGTTTTAATATATAAATAATTATTTATTAATTTTAATTATTTATTAATTAGCAATTAATTTAAGTTAAGACTTGATTAAGATTAAGTTATGATCTAATAAAGGTTCTAACTTGTAATTAATTACTTAAGAAGAGGTTTAAAATTTTAATTTCTTTCTTTTCCGAGGATCAATTTGTTTAAAAGGTAGCTTTCTTTTACAAAGAACACTTTTGAACACAAGGGATTTCTTTGTCGATGACCTTAAAGTAACCCTATAAAAACCCTAGTTTTGAAGATTACCTATAATTATTAAATTATAACTAATAATTACAGGTACATTTCAAAACCAGGGTTTTATTTTTTTTATTTTTTTTGAAATGGTACTTTATATACAACAAATCATTGGGACAACATATCCCATGTCAATAAATGTTCGAAAGGCAGTTTCGAACTTGTGACCTTTTGCACCAGAACCAGGGTTGTTACAAACCCAAAGTAAATATGAAACCCAATGACATCTGTTAGTAGAATAAAACACCGTTCTGCTAATTAAATTGTATTTGACATATGTTTGGTAGAATAAATCATAGTTTGTCATAATTCACCAATTAGATTGTGTTGACATCTATTAAGAAGAATAAAAACTCATTCTGCTATTATATTAACTTGGATATGTGTTTTGGGAGAACAAATCTCGGTCCTGCTATTTTGGTAACTTGGACATTTACCTATATAATTGATTGTTATTAGTTGATTCTCTTTACACATCCGCTTGTAATGCAAATACTCGTGTTATAACTTGGATAATTTATACTTGATTAAATGAACCATTGTGGTCACTAAGCCTCTTTTGATTTTATGAAGTCAAATATTTCATTTTTTCCTTTTGATAATGGTCTAAAGTTAATAACCATTTAAAATAAGTTATTTAAAGGATGATCAAGCAATGATTTTATATAAGGTGTTTCTGATGTAATTTAACACTTTTAATTGATTGTTTAAAATCATTGATTTGTTAATGTGGTTCAAAGAAAAATTTAATAAAGAATGTTTTTAAATGTTAACTTGTTTATTTAAAGGGATTTTGAATAATTGACTTTATCAAAGAAACTTTATTGATCAAAGTTTATTTAAGATGTTTTGTTTAAATAAGGGAAGTTTATAAAAAGGAGTTTATAAATTTAAAGAAATCTTTAAATTTGAGAAAGAGTTTTATAAAGGATTTTGGATATTTACAAAAAAAGTTTTATGAATGATTTTAGGAGATTTATGAAGTGTTACATAGAAGGTTTTGATATTTATAAAAGAGTTTTGTAAATAAACTTGGATATTTATAAACTTTATAAATGGGCTACAAATATAAGTAAAGGAGATTTCATTTAATGAAAGAAATTTATTAAAAGGATTTATTGAAGAAAATTTATAAAAAAAAATTGAGATTTGGATTTCCCTTAACTGACCTTCTTAATTA
Source organism: Allium cepa (assembly GCA_030765085.1). NCBI lineage: Eukaryota > Viridiplantae > Streptophyta > Magnoliopsida > Asparagales > Amaryllidaceae > Allium > Allium cepa. The sequence goes on from CM060932.1 coordinate 909,749,125, forward strand.
TGGTAGTATGGAACTTCCGTTCCATACTTAACACCGAAGGAATAGTGTTTAAGGTTATTCTTATCTTTAATTTAAACAATATTGTTTTAATCCATTTGATATGATCATAAAATAAGAAAAATTTTCATAATGTTTTGTGAATATACTTATGTTAGTGAGATAAATATATGAATATTTGATAAATATTTTGAAAGGGATTTCAATAAAAGAAAGATTTTAAATCTCTGGATTGTCGGCTGTTTGTTTATTTGATTGTTAAATGACTGGTTATCAAATCTAGATCAAAATGTAACTATGGAAATGTCTAGGAGAAACACTTGAGTTATAAGGCACAATCATCTTCGATGATGTTGTGACGACCCGGAATTTTTAACAATTTAAATTGGAATAATTAATTGATTTTAAATATTTAAAAGTTAATTTTTAACCTGAATTCAAATATTATTATTATTATTTAGCAATTAAGTTATTGGATTTACTAAACTGAAATTGGATGAATTATTGAATCTTCAGTTTTAAGCCTGCTAAAAATAATTTGAAGGTTTGTAAAATTTATATCGATAGTACTGAAGATAGTAAAAGTGTTGAAATTGAATTTGGAAGTGTTTTGTTAAGTTTTTCGAGACATAGTCTAGGATTTCGACAAAACCAGCTCCATTGGATCCGTAATATTATATTATTATCGGATTTCAATTTTCATAATGTTTGGAGTTTTTATGTGAGCGTATGATATAAATAAACATGCTGAAATTTTATATCGAAAATTTATAATAATATATTGTTTGACTAGTCAAATTTCCTTCAGCTGAAATCCTTTTCCATCAATTTTTTTTCAAAATCACTGTAGTTATTCCTTCTACAGCACGCCAACATCCCATCTTTTCTAAAAAGCAGAGCTCGACATCTCCTTTTTCAATCAAAAACAGCCGAAAGGATATAAATCTCAAACGAAAAAAAGGGCCGAGCTCCTCATAAACTAAAATTTCAAAATCGAAATAGACCGCACCCTTCCTCTCCCTCAATTCATGATTTTGTGTCCAGCTTTGGGCAGCGTACGCGACTCTGGTTGTGACGTGATCGGCTTGCTGTTCGAACCCTAACCTGCTCTCGTACGCGATGCCCTAATATGGCCGCCACCTCACTTATGTTCGCTTCCCTCAACGAGGCACCGCGCCGCCTGAGTCGATCACCCACGCCACCAGAAAACGCCGTGACATCCCCCATTGCCTCAACCACCAACAATGCCAAGAACCTTAACATCAATCACAAATAAAAACAGCCGCTGCCGAAATCTTTAAACCCAAATAGGGGTTGCGTCTCCTATTGGCCGAACGCGAGCTCGCAAACAACTCGGAGGCGAGTCGCGTTGTCGACAGGAAGTGCTATCGATGGTGGAAAGGGTCTCGACCTAAAAGAGAGTAGCGACGACAACTCGAAGCGGCCGAAGTCGAGTTTCAGGGTGGGTGCGTGCTAGGGTTTGATCACGGTAGGTAATTAATTTTTATTTTAGTTAAATAAGTTTAAAACTCTTTGAATTCGATTTGTTCAATAATAATTATCAGGATATATATATATATATATATATATATATATATATAACTCGGTATATTGTTTTTCAGTAAAGTATGTTTACTGTTTAGTTTTAAAATGCCAGAGTTTAAATTTTTTTTATATATATATATATAAAGGTACAAGAAATTTATATAAGATTTTGGAAGAAAATTATATAAGGGATTTGGTGATAAAATTGTACGAATGCTCTATTTAATTTATTTTAGTTGCTAATGATTTTTAAGGGGGAACTATTGGTTTAAATTAAATTAAATTAAATTATTAGTAAATTAAATTTCATTAATGGTAATAAAATGTGTAGCTTCAAAAGAAAAATAATATATGATAAATATACATATATACGGTTGAAAGTTACTAATTTGCTTTAGAATAAAGTCTTGTGATGACTAGCTTGTTTAATTAACCTATTTAATTATTATAAAATGTTTTTTTAGGGGAAAATTATTAGTTTAAGTTAAGGTGGTAGTTAATTAAATTTATTAAAAAAAGTAATAGATTGTTTGATTATTTCAAATATTGATAAACCGTATAAATGTTTATTCAAGGTCTATAATCATGAAGAAACCAAGCCGAGATGGATCGAATTTGGATTGCAAAATCAAAGGTTAGTTAATCTCACTCCTTTGGATTTTTATTTAAATTTAAATGGTTAAATTTAAATAATTGGTTGAATGATTGAATTGATTTGATGTTCAGTGATGATCTGGTGACTTTGGTTTTGGTTGGTTCTCGAGTTAATTGTTGCTTGATTCGAAGCATTTGGGTTTTAAATTGTTTTAAACTTAAATCATAAATAAGAAAATGTTTTCATTTTAAAGTTAATAAGGGTTTAATGATTTGTGATTCATTAGATTGGTAGGGTAGTTAAAATGGATAATTAATTAATTCAATTAATTAATTATTTAGGTTAATTAATTAAGTTTTATTAATTTAGAATGATCATTGGGTGGTTTGATAAGTAATTACTTAATGTAATTAATAAAATATAATTACTTTGTGTAATTAATCAAGAGATTAATTAAGATAATTAATTAAGGAATAATTTATTTATTTAATGAAGTAAATAAAAAGGTAGATAATTACAGGATGAGATAAATCAAGAGTGATTAATATTTGTGGTTTAATTTATGATTAATTATTTAATGTAATTAAATTTGATTAGGATAAATCAAAATGTAAATGGTAAATCATTAATTTATATAATCAATGACGTAATTAAAGATTGATTAATTAAGATTAATAAATCAATACTAAGTGATTTATGAGAAATTGATTATTATAAGTAATTAAGAATTAATGTAATTAATATAGTTAATTAATTTGTGAAGTAATTAAAGATTAATTTTTGTTTTGGGTTAAGAATTTATTTAATATGTGTAATTAATTAAAGATAATTAATTGAATGTAATTGAAGAATAATTAATTAAGGATGATTAATTGAGATGATAATTAAAGGATGATTTATTAATTGATTTGAAATTAATTAATGTCAAGTGAAGGAATTTAAGCGATTGAGATTAGTAATTCAATTAGAATTAATTAAATAAATTTGGAAGTGATCAAGTTTGCTTATGGATGATTGAAATGTATTGGATGCCTTGAATAAGACTCGAAGAGACCGGGTTCGGGTATTGGAAAATATCCGAAACCACTTCGAATTTTTATAGATTGATATATGAAATCAATAGGCTGGAATGAATTGATTTAAGTGAAATGGACTATTTAATCTAAATTTTGGTTCTTAGAAAATTGATGTGTGATATAAGTGATGCCTATAACAAATTGTGAATTTGTAAATTGATACGAGTTACCTCGGGTTTTATATAAGTTGTATGCTTGTATTCCATGTTGAATAGGTTTACTCACGCTGTTTTCCAACCTGACCCGGGTGTTACTTTTATGTAACGCTCGGGTCAGACCGAGTATTACAGATTTTCAGGTAAGGACATTCTGGAGCTTGGAGACGGGCTGGTTGGCAAGAACGTATAGAGTATTTCTGCTGTATTATATTGTTGTATATCTGAGACATAATGATTTTCTATATCCAGTGTCTATATATATGTGTAACTCTGATGTATTAAAGATGTATTCGACAGATATAGTATTCTTTTGAAAACTGTTATTAATCGATATTATATTTTATCCGCTGCGAATGTGAAATGTTGGTGTTTTTGTTCTTCTTATTCTTTTATCCCCTTCTTCTTTTTCCTAACTATCTGGAATTTTCGGGATCGAAAATTACGGGTCGTTACAGTTGGTATCAAAGCTGAAAGGTTAAGCGAGAACCTTGGCTTGGGTGGGGATTACTCCTTAAATAGAGTCCGCAGTACTCTAGGATGAGTTGAGTGTATATATATATGAGAGCGTACTTGTTATTTTCTTATATAAAAGTTTTAAATAATTTTATATAAAAATATATTTTGATATATAAAGCAATATTTCCTTCTAATAAATATTAAGGTGATTGGTTGTTAAATTGTTGGAATTAAATTAAGAAGTAATATAATACAACCAAATTGAAATCTTGAATTGGAATTAAATTATGTGGTAATAGAAATACAACCAAATTAAAATTAAATGAAAATAAGTATGAAATGGATTCAGAATTAAATGGTATAAAGAGATAAGTTGATTGATTTAAAGGATTAAGTCAACATTCAAAATTTTAACTCGAATTTATATAATTCGAGATGGTTTAAATTTGAATTTTGGATTGGATTGAATTGAAATGATTGAAATTGAAGTGGGTTCAATTGATATTAGTTCAAATTGATTGGAATAATTTGAAATTATAATTAAAGTTGAACAGGTTTAAAATCAAATGGAATTTGATTTAAATTGGGAAAGAAATCAAGATTGATTCAACTTGAATTGGGGTTAAATCAATTTCAAACTGGAAATTGAAGTTATTCAAATTGGAATTGAGTCAATTTAAAGGAAAGTGGAAATTTAAACTGAATTGATAGGGAAGTGAACAATTTTGACTCTGGACTATTTTCAATATAAATTGTTTGAATATAAACTTATTTTCCAAGCTATTTAATATATACAACCTTTTTTTTGAAAAACCCAAACTATCTTATACTTGTTTTACAATTATTTTTAGAACTATTTAACAATTTTTCAAATGTTTTATAAACTAATTACTATTTTTTTCAACTATTTTACAAATTGATTATTATTTTACAACTATTTTGCAATTATCTAAAATTTCTGAAACTATTCAACTATTTTCCAACTATTTTACAATTAGTTAACTATTTTACAACTATTTTGCAAACTAATAATTATTTTTCAACTACTTATCTATTTTTAAAATTTCAAGCTATTTCCTAAATATAAACTGGTCGGAGTTCAAACTGTTATTGATTAAATACCCAACTAAGATAAGAATTGAAGTGATAATCCAAATGAGGATTAAGGTAAATGTGAATAAGTGAATAAAATCGAAGTGAGGATGGATAGAAAGGAAATTGATTTGTCTAATAATCAATGGAGTTAAATACGTAGGATGTACGTATATTATTCTATTCGCATAGTGATTTGATCCAGATTCGAGCACAGAATTTCAAGATAGTTTATCGATCCGAGTTGGGATTTTTCACTCGATTTTCGATGGCGAACCTGGATATGGATTGTTGATTGGTTCTGTATATTCTCTATCATAGTTATGGCTATGCAAGGAGAACGGTTTCTGATCAAGAAACTAGATCTGAGTCCGCACTAGGAAGTCGGGTGGACGATACTAGTTCGGAAGTGAAATTGTGTGATGGAGTGAGCGATCATATTGGTATAACGTACGGATGATATGTGTACATCTTACGGATTTGAATGAAATTGATATTGAAAAGAGTAATCATATTTGAATATTTGATTTTGAATAAACAAAGTTACATATCTTTGTTATATAAGATAAATCTCCCCTTGTTGAATCTATTGCCGGAAGGAAAGGATTTTGAAAGTGTTTGAAGTATAAAAGGAATTTTATACAAGTTTAAAATGATCCAAAAAATTTATATATATATATATATATATATATATATATATATATAAAGGAACTTCTGAGGATTTTGGAAAAAGGTTTTGGGAACCTTTGGATTTGGAAAGGATTTTGATTTTTGGGTAAAATCAATATTGGAATTTGGAAAGCCTAGTTTGAGAATTACCGATTTTGGGATAATCGATTTTGGTAAAAGAGCTTTGTATAAGATCATACTAGGTGTATGATTTGAAAGATACTATATGTGTATAGTATAAAGTGTTTTGATAATGGCTCTGGGGAAAAAGGCACTCCCTTGAAATGAACTTCTCAGGAGTGCCACCGGGTGGTACTGCCTTGAGCCTTAAGGGAGGTTCTAAAGTTGATCCTGTGAGGAGTCTGAACAAAACTAGTTCTTGAGGATTATGGGTAGTGTGTAGCGAAAGTCGAGGGGCGTTGATGCCTACAGAGGCATTTGGGTTATGCTGTGATGACAGTGTAACTCGATGTCACTGCGATCTACTGCAGACCATAGCGAAAGTCGTGTGTGCTGCCGAGAGCCAACAGTCTGCGTTTGATTTTACATCGGTAGACTGCGACCTATGTAGGAGTGGAAAAGTTTCATTTTGACAGCGAAAATCCAGGGCGTTGATGCCTACAGTTACATGAACTTTTGCTGCGATGGTAACGTAACCCTGGAATGTAACTGCGATCTGTTGTGGGTTCCATGACATAATCGTGGGGCGCGGAGTGCCTACAGTTACATGGACTTTTGCTGTGATGGCAACGTAACTCAGGATGTAACTGCGACCATGGATGGGGGTGATGATTTCCAGAGCATTCTCACCAAGATATTTCCTCCATTTTCAAAAACTGTTTTCTATATTTTCAATAAAATTATTTTTCAAGTATTTTTACTGGGTGTTGAAACGGGCTTACCAAGTACTTATAGATTTGCAGTCCTACGCCTGATCAATGTATGACCGAATTTCTGTAAGAACAAGGATGGACTGGTTGAGACATCGAGTTATAAGAAGTAGTTTTTATATAAAGCTATTTTAATAGTATTATGTGAATTTAAAAGCATTTCTAAAATTTTGAAATAAAAGTGATGGAATTTTGAAAAATGAAAGAAAATCCAAACTAGAATTTAAAAAAAAAAATTGAACTTAGGAAAATTTAATGAACTGATTTTTGTAATAAAATCGAATATTGATTTAAAAGTTAGGACTAAGCTAATTAGCTAAATAAATTATTTGATAGAGTATATTAATAAAAATTTAACCCGGTTAAATAAATGGATTGTAAGTTAATAATGGAGTTTGGAAATGAACTCAAATTATAAGTAGAATTTGACTTGAATTTGATGATAAATTAAAATAAGTGGAAATGTTGTAAAAATAAAATGGAATTGAATTATAATAGAAATGGTTTGAGTTGCAAACAAAACCCAGGTAAGTAGAAATAAATTGAGAATGGCTTTGTATTAATAAAATAAATTCGAAAATGAATTAAGTAGGTGAATTAAAAATATAAAATGGGGTGATGAATAAATGGATTAATTGAATTAAATAATAAATGGATGAAGTCTGATTGAATAAAAACTAAATCAAAGTTTTAATTGGAATTGGGTTATCAGAATGAACTTAAGTTATGAGGCGTATTAATTTGAAGTCAAATTACTTAAGTCAATAAAAGCTTGGTTTCGAGTAAGAATGGAAGACAATTAAATAAAAGTGTGGGTTAAATTTATTTGGAAAATGGATATTAATATAAGCATCGAATGTTGTCAAGCTCAATGAAATAGCTTTAAAATGAAACCAATGCGGAGATGAAATGAAATGCAAATGTATGGTTGGTGAATAAATTAGAAATGAAATTAAATTAAATACATAATGAGTTGAAATTAATTTGAAGTAGTTATAAACTAAAATGGATACTCTATTAAACAAATATCGCTGAATTTACATTAAAAAAATAGCTGTTGTTTGACGTAAACAAAAGTAATTAAAATTCTATGAGTTGATAGAGATTAAATAAATTGATTTTAGGATCAATTGAATTGAATATGAGCTTGTTTGGATTAAAAATAAATTGAATGTAAGAAATTGAGTTGTAAACCATTAGAATTGAATGAAATGGCATATGAATTAGTTGGAAGCAATCGAATTAGCTTTAAATCATATAAATCGCTTATGGAAAGCGTTTGGTGATTGTTGCTTATGAAATGCATGTGTTTAGCTATTGAAAGTAAGTGAAATGCTAATAAATTTTCTGTATATGGCACTTACATATTTAAATTGAGTAAGTACAGGTACCTGAAGGTCGTCTGGCTGGATTTGGTTGCGCTAATTGCTAAAATAATAAACCGCTTGCTTAAAATGCTAAATAAAGGTACGCCTACGCAATAAAAATAGGAAATACGAACTGTTTTTGTTTTTCCGACCGTGTGGGTCGATGTATATATATTTATAACTCTTGTCAAATTGAAAAAGCTCCTCCGTATAAAGGAGACTCTGCCAAAAAAATTCGAAAATTTTGGGAATTAGAAATTTTTGGAAAATTTTTGTTAGCGACAAAACAATTTCAAATTGAAAATTGAAATAAATTAGTGAATGAAAATAATTTAAAATAATGACATAAATCAGTTATAAATGGAAGATAAAATTCAATATTCAGAATTGAAGACAAATTGAATTCATATGGAAATGGAAAAACTAGTTTGAACAGAAGTAGGTATGAAACCTGTTTGCGCCAAAATTGGTCACAAACACCCAATATCACGAAAGCACCCGTTTACGTACTCAACTTGATAATAATCAACACAGAACTCAGCAACAATCAATATAGAATTCAGCTCTAAGTAACAAATCACAGTAATTCACAAGCAACAATCACAAACACAGGATTTATAGTGGTTCGGCGTTCGTGCCTACGTCCACTTTGAAGGGTTTCTCTTTATTGCTTTGCTCGATTCAATCGATTACAATGGATTACAGCTGACAATTGCTTTGAAATCTGAATGCAACAACGATTCTGATAGTTAAACTTGAATCCGGCAGAGTCTTGGCGTTCAATGGCAGAAGTTCTCCCCCTTTCTGAAGGCTTCAGGGTGCTATTTATAGGCGTTGGAGGCCCAGATCTTGCTGAAATTTCGTGAGACTTCTTCTGGCACGTGAGTGGGCCCACGCGACCGACCCCACCAAGTTTCGTCTCGATCTGACATCGGTTCGAAGTGATTTCGAACCCATCAAGAAATGGTCCAATCGAGCTGAAACTTGGCAGGAACAATCTTTACCTCATATGGAAACTACTGTGAAAATTTGGTTGCATTTGGATGTGTGGTTAAGGAGATATGCTCGGTTCGAAATTAGCATTTTCGGTTGGCTGTGTCGTTCGAACCCATGAGTTCGAACCCATGATTTCGAATCCATCAGTGCACGTGGGCTTGCAGTGACGTGGCGCGCATTCCTCGAATCGATCCTAACTTATCTCCGAATGGACCGCTTCGACTCCGTGAACTACGGCGAACACGTCATCCAAACCGATTGACTCGGTGGATTCGAAATAGGAAGTATTCCTGGTTTCGAACGTGACTGATTCGAATCCAGGAATCCTTATGGGTTCGAACTTGATCGGTTCGAACTGGGTCACTCGATGGGTTCGAAGTGAGGATGCGAGGCTGAGTGAAGTCATGGATTCGAAGGTACGCCACTGTGGTGGATTCGAAGGCGATGGAGTCGAAAGCGATGGAGTCGAGGCAGGTACTAGCCGATGGGTTCGAACGTGGCTTGGGTTCGAACTCCATGGCTTCGAAGGAGAGGGCGTGGATGGTTTCGAACAGCATGGGTTCGAAGGAGAGGGCGTGGATGGTTTCGAACAGGATGGGTTCGAAAAGGATGGGTTCGAACTTCATGGTTTCGAACCAGACAATGACTATTTCTCTTCACACTGAATCCATCATATCTTGAGCATACGAACTCGGATTGACTTGAAACTTGAAATGATGGCTCCTACAACCTTTCTTGTCGTGTCCTATCAATTGTGGCCTGATCCGGACTTGGGCAAAATTCATCGATATCCATAGCTAAGTGAAGTATATCCAATCTCTGAGATGAACTGTTTCCCGTTTTCGACCAATCTTTTGGTATCACGGCTTTGCCAAAAAGCGGGATAACACTTTGCCCCCCAAAACATGCCTTGCTGTAGGAAGGTGTGTTTTGTAATGCCTTGAGTTGGATGTTCGTATCCGATTATCAACCTGCAAAGAACTCAATAGTTTCATATGTCCTCAAATGACGATCGTTCGGGATCGAGCCATTTGGGATGAAGTGCGGCCGTTCATGGTCAAGCGCTCAACTTCAAATGACGATCGTTCGTGATCGAGTCATTCGAGGGGAAGTGCGACCGTGCGTGGTCGAGCGTATAAATTCATGCTTCGATCGTTCGGGATCGTATGCTTCTTGAAGTGAATCGGGACCGTTCGCGGTCCGTGCCGTTCGTGGCATAAGATGGAATAGGACCGTTCGCGGTCGATGCCGTTCGCGGCGAATGATGAGATGGGACCGTTCGCGGTCGACTGCCGTTCGTGGCAAATGATGATCGTTCGCGACCAAGTGCCGTTCAAGGCGAATGGTGACCGTTCGAGGTCGGATTTCATAATCAGTGAGCCATGACCGTTCGCGATCGATGGCGTTCGAGGCAGGAAGTGATCGTTCGCGATCGTGTGCCGTTCGAGGCGAATTCGTGACCGTTCGTGGTCGGATGTCGGACCTCAAGTGACGACCGTTCGCGATCAAGCCATTGAGGTAAGGTGAGTTATGAATGTTCGAAGTCGGGTGTCGTTCGAGGCGGATTGTGTGTGTGCCCGGGAGGGCTTGGTGTTATCGATGCCAGGGTCACGTTCGAGTGAGTCCCTGGATCGTTCGTAGGGGCGGTTCATCGCCGTCTCAGAGCATACCTAAGGATCGTTCGCGATCCCGTACATGTGTAAGTAGCTTAGCCATTCCAGAGTTATCAGAATCAAATATCTATTACACGGATGAGTTTCAAAAACAATTGTCCAAACAAACAGAGTCTAAATGTTCAAATTAAAGTGAAATGAAAGTAAAGCATGGATGTCAAAGTGTAAGTTCCCACTACAAAACGGTCAACGATCATTCAGAGCATGTCTGGAGATCGTTCGCGATCTCGCACATGTGTAAATGATTTAATTGCGTTAGTGGAAGCTTACAACTTGTTCATCGTTATCTTACTCAATTGATAACCATACGGTGCCTTGATTCGGGGTCGCCCCTAGCTGATGTGGACGGTGGTCGTTCTGGTTCCGCCACAGGAGCTCGTCTCCTTACATATTGAAGGAGCATACCGTTCCTGATATGCCCTTCCACCTCGTCCTTCAGGTGCCTACAATCATTAGTGTTATGACCATTTAATTCATGGAATACACAGAACTTATCTGATTTCCTTTCGTCAGAAGTAGGATCCCTTCGCATTGGCCTACGATACGGAATCTGTTCTTTGGTATCCTGATAAATTCGTTCCAGGCTCTCGTTCAACTCTGCGTAGGTGGTGAATCGCGGCTCCCTCCGTTGCCGCTTTGATCTGTCTCTGTCATTCTCAATCTTTCTTTTACCTTTATCCGAATCTTTTTTAAGAGGCTTTTCGTCTCTAAATGCAAAAACTTCTATCCCATCTCCTTCTTCTCTCTCGGCATTCGCATCTTCTAATCGTAAAAACTTTTCTGCTTCATGATAGAATTCCTCCAGATCAATGGGTGGATCTTTAGTCAATGAATTCTTGAACTCTGTGCCGTCAGCTATTCCGGACACAGCTGCCATTACCACCATGGACGGATCCGCTCTATCCACTGAAGCTGCTGCTGCATTAAATCGTGCTAAATAACTTCTCAAGGTCTCTCCGGCTTTTTGCTTTAGGGTTGCCAGAGTCATCACGTTCTTGGGTCTTGTAATATGGACCCTGAATTGCCTCATAAATCTCTCCACTAAACCATTCCATGTTCCGATGGATCCGTTCTCCAGCTGTCTAAACCATAATGCAGCGATATCTGTCAAGTACAATGGAAAACACCAGGCCATAACCTCCTCCGATGCCCCCAGCACTTCCATATGCCTCATATATTTTGTCAGATGGACCGTGGGGTCCGTTCTCCCGTCATACATATCCAATGATGGTAGTTTGAAATCAGGTGGGTTCCTAGCTTGCCTGATTGCTGAAGTAAAAGGACTTCTATTGACATCTTCCAAATCTTTGTTCACCATACCGCCTCTCAAAGCTCTCCTAACTATCTCTGCTAATCGGTCATTGTCTCCGAGATGTAATCCTTGCTCACTACTTCAAACCTGCCCCCCGAGTTCACGAGGTAACTCCGGGATCTGCCCCCTTGACTGAGCGTTCACTCCTCTACTACTCCTAGGTTGCGCAAATCCTTCTCTTTCTCTTTCCAAGATTGGGTCAACATTCTCGATATGTGTGCCCCCTAGCTCTGGTGCTACGCCGGACGGTCCCGCTCCGTTCTGGACTCCCTTGGCTTCCCTATTTTGTGCTCCAAGCTGTCCTATCTGTTGGAATAAACTCTGGATCATTTCCTCTTGCCTCTTCATCATAGTTTCCATCTCGTCCCTAGTAATGTATATCGATGGTTGATTTGCTCCTGAGGAAGCCTCTTGACTTCCTTGTGGTTCGCTTCTCTCAGGCCTTGGCTTTCTACTCGATTGTCTTGCCATAATTCCTAGATCTGAACTCTTGGATTTTCAAATTCAACTTCTCCCTGAATCAGTTCTCAGTGAAAGCACCAAAATGTTTGCGCCAAAATTGGTCACAAACACCCAATATCACGAAAGCACCCGTTTACGTACTCAACTTGATAATAATCAACACAGAACTCAGCAACAATCAATATAGAATTCAGCTCTAAGTAACAAATCACAGTAATTCACAAGCAACAATCACAAACACAGGATTTATAGTGGTTCGGCGTTCGTGCCTACGTCCACTTTGAAGGGTTTCTCTTTATTGCTTTGCTCGATTCAATCGATTACAATGGATTACAGCTGACAATTGCTTTGAAATCTGAATGCAACAACGATTCTGATAGTTAAACTTGAATCCGGCAGAGTCTTGGCGTTCAATGGCAGAAGTTCTCCCCCTTTCTGAAGGCTTCAGGGTGCTATTTATAGGCGTTGGAGGCCCAGATCTTGCTGAAATTTCGTGAGACTTCTTCTGGCACGTGAGTGGGCCCACGCGACCGACCCCACCAAGTTTCGTCTCGATCTGACATCGGTTCGAAGTGATTTCGAACCCATCAAGAAATGGTCCAATCGAGCTGAAACTTGGCAGGAACAATCTTTACCTCATATGGAAACTACTGTGAAAATTTGGTTGCATTTGGATGTGTGGTTAAGGAGATATGCTCGGTTCGAAATTAGCATTTTCGGTTGGCTGTGTCGTTCGAACCCATGAGTTCGAACCCATGATTTCGAATCCATCAGTGCACGTGGGCTTGCAGTGACGTGGCGCGCATTCCTCGAATCGATCCTAACTTATCTCCGAATGGACCGCTTCGACTCCGTGAACTACGGCGAACACGTCATCCAAACCGATTGACTCGGTGGATTCGAAATAGGAAGTATTCCTGGTTTCGAACGTGACTGATTCGAATCCAGGAATCCTTATGGGTTCGAACTTGATCGGTTCGAACTGGGTCACTCGATGGGTTCGAAGTGAGGATGCGAGGCTGAGTGAAGTCATGGATTCGAAGGTACGCCACTGTGGTGGATTCGAAGGCGATGGAGTCGAAAGCGATGGAGTCGAGGCAGGTACTAGCCGATGGGTTCGAACGTGGCTTGGGTTCGAACTCCATGGCTTCGAAGGAGAGGGCGTGGATGGTTTCGAACAGCATGGGTTCGAAGGAGAGGGCGTGGATGGTTTCGAACAGGATGGGTTCGAAAAGGATGGGTTCGAACTTCATGGTTTCGAACCAGACAATGACTATTTCTCTTCACACTGAATCCATCATATCTTGAGCATACGAACTCGGATTGACTTGAAACTTGAAATGATGGCTCCTACAACCTTTCTTGTCGTGTCCTATCAATTGTGGCCTGATCCGGACTTGGGCAAAATTCATCGATATCCATAGCTAAGTGAAGTATATCCAATCTCTGAGATGACTGTTTCCCGTTTTCGACCAATCTTTTGGTATCACGGCTTTGCCAAAAAGCGGGATAACAAAACCTATGTAAGGAAATGTATAAAATGATTTGAAAAGTTACGATTGGATATTATTGCTAAGTAAGATATGAAGGTATTATAAAGGGAAAGGAAAATTGGTTTTGATTTCAGAAGATAAATTTGAATTGCTCGACAAAAAAGTACGTGTTTAAATATCTGTATGGAATTTGATTGGGTTTTTGATCTAGCCACTTGGCCTTTTGTTTTCTTTTGAAATTTGGGGGCCCGTAGAGGCATTTTGTAGTTGTACTGAGCTAGCCGTGCAAAGGAGATGCTGGCAAAAAATTTCGAAAATTTAGAGAGTTGGAAAATTTTTGAGAAAATTTTGATAATTCAAAATTTGGTTTTAAATTGAAATTTGAATGATTGAGCAAAAGGGTATTGTTTGAAAACTATGGAAGAGTTTGGGAAGTTAGTAAGAATGATAAGGGGTCTTTTATAAAAGATAGTTGGTAGGATGTTGAACTGTTGGTTTTGGGGGAAAAGTAAACGGGTATTGGACCATTCTTCCTAACTAGTAATTTCGGGGACGAAATTCTTTTGACTGGGAAGGAATGTGACGACCCGGAATTTTTGACAATTTAAGTTGGAATAATTAATTGATTTTAAATATTTAAAAGTTAGTTTTTAACTCGAATTCAAATATTATTATTAATTAGCAATTAAGTTATTAGATTTAATAAACTGAAATTGGGTGAATTATTGAATCTTCAGTTTTAAGCCTGTTAAAAATAATTTGAAGGTTTGTAAAATTTATATCGATAGTACTGAAGATAGTAAAAGTGTTGAAATTGAATTTGGAAGTGTTTTATTAAGTTTTGTAATTTTATCGTTTAAATTGATATTTAAATAGCCTTCCGAGACATAGTCTCGGATTTCGACGAAACCAGCTCCATTGGATCCATAATATTATATTATTATCGGATTCAATTTTCGTAATGTTTGGAGTCGTTGTGTGAGCGTATGATATATATAAACGTGCTGAAATATTATATCGAAAATTTAATATAATATATTGTTTGACTAGTCAAATTTCCTTCAGCTGAAATCCTTTTCCATCAATTTTTTTTCAAAATCACTGTAGCTATTCCTTCTTCAACATGCCAACATCCCATCTTTTCTAAAAAACAGAGCTCAACATCTCCTTTTTCAATCAAAAATAGCCGAAAGGATATAAATCTCAAACGAAAAAAAGGGCCGAGCTCCTCATAAACTAAAATTTCAAAATCAAAATAGACCGCACCCTTCCTCTCCCTCAATTCGTGATTTTGTGTCCAGCTTTGGGCAGCGTACGCGACTCTGGTTGCGACATGATCGGCTTGCTGTTCGAACCCTAACCTGCTCTCGTACACGATGCCCTAATATGGCCGCCACCTCACTTATGTTCGCTTCCCTCAACGAGGCGCCGCGCCGCCTGAGTCGATCACCCACGCCACCAGAAAACGCCGCGACATCCCTCATCGTCTCAACCACCAGCGATGCCAAGAACCTCAACATCGATCATGAATAAAAACAGCCGCTGTCGAAATCTTTAAACCCAAATAGGGGTTGCGTCTCCTATTGGCCGAACTCGAGCTCGCGAACGACTCGGAGGCGAGTCGCGTTGTCGACAGGAAGTGCTATCGATGGTGGGAAGGGTCTCGACCTGGAAGAGAGTAGCGGCGACAACTCGAAGCGGCCGAAGTCGAGTTTCAATGTGACGCCCCACCTCTATACCCACGCTAGCGAAGAACACTCCGGAGTAGTGCTGTCAACTAGCACGGAGAATAAGGCTGTTGAGGAGCGACCATCCATGTAATTGTCTATCACACGGTGGCTATAAGTAATCTTCGGAAACAAACATAGAAATAATCATATCACAAATCAGTCACAGATATCCATATCACAAAGGCGGAAGAAGATATGAATATATAACTAACACATGAAAGTGTACATCAGAGTAGTGGTCAGAAAGATCCACGATAATACAAAAGAATAGCAACACGTGCTATACAAAAGAATACAACTATGAGTCTATATCTCAAGTGTATACAACAAAAACTGCTAATCTAAACAGTTAGCCAAAAGTCAGAGTGATGAATCCCTGGGAAGAAGTCAAGCAGAAGCACCTGTAACATCTCGGTCTGACCCGAGTATTATTTAAGAAAATAATAAACGGGTCAGTCTAGCTATAAATATCAGATGACATGATATAACATAAAAGATATGGCATAAACATAAACATCCATAATGACATACCACTATAAGTATGTAAATAATGATCAACAGAAGATCAATCAATAAGAGATAATCAATATCACAAGAATCTTCTCAAAGATTCGGAAAGGGCATCATACCCCAAACTTGTACTCATAACAAGTCAATGACATAAATTCTAGAAATCAATGCAAGAAGTCCAGAAATCATAGAAAAGAGAAAGAGGCCTATCACATGACGGTCCGAAGACCAAGGGGAGCTACCCCACATGTGTGAATGGAATCACACAGATTAAGGTCCAGACTAACCAAAAAGCAAAAAGGTATGTGTGAGTGGAATCACACAAGTGGTGTCTAGTCTAACCTCGCAACAAGAGACATCGCACAGTTGCTAGTCTAAATCATCAGAATGATCGTCATGATCAACGAGAAGTGTCAATTACACTAAGCTAGTAAATATAGAAGTTTAGCTTCATGTCCCATAACCACTTGCTTAACTTAAATATTTACGAACAAACTGTAAATCTTCACTAATAAAATTGTCACAAGAGGTTCAATCGAACAAGTCCAAGAATTAACCGACGAAGTGAAGGCAAGCGTTTCATACCACTTGTTTTACTAAATCGTTTAATTAGATTTCTCATCCGAGTGAGGTAAAGGTTTGTATATACTAATAGATTGGAAAACGGTTTAAAAAAAGAGCTTTGTTATTAAAAATAGAGTTGAAATTGTTTGTTAAAAGAGTTTTGATATTTACTACCAGTATTGAAACCTTTATATTATAAAGTGACAAAACACAGAAGCAATTGTAGAAACAATCAGTCACAAAAATCGCATACGGAGATGTGAATAAAATCCAAGGAAATCGGCTCAATGTTTTTCGGATAAGATCCCCTACGGAGGGGGGGTCCTGGGGGGGTGGAAACCCCCCAAGGTGGGGGTGCGGGGGCAACGCCACCGCTTACGGGGTTCGACAAAATGAGGTCTAACGACTTAGTGAAGACAAAATGAGGTCTAACGACTTACGGCGGGGTGCGGGGCAGCGCCCCGTCCAAAACGGTACGACTTAGTGAAGACAAAATGAGGTCTAACGACCTAAGAGGGATAGGGTCGAGCGACCTAATGGTTGCGACCTAGGGGTCTAAGGGGCACGACCTAGTGGTCCAGCGACCTATAGGGTAAAGGTCATGCGACCTAAAATGGGTTCGCGACCTAACACTCAAACGACCTAAAGAAATTAAGGAGCCGAGCGACCTATAAGAAGCAGCGACCTAAGTAGAAACGAGGCCCAACGACCTAGGGGTTAGGTCATGCGAGTTAAGAAGGTCAGCGACCTAACAAAGACACGCGACCTAATAAAGAAACGCGACCTAAAGGCACGCGACCTAGCGACTTAAGAGGCGAGCGACCTAAGTGTTACGACCTAAGAGTCGAACGACCTAGCGTGGAAGCGGCGTAAAAGCCAAACGACCTAACGACCTAAGGTCATACGACCTAGCGACCTAAAGCCATACGACCTAACGACCTAAGGTCATACGACCTAGCGACCTAAAGCCATACGACCTAGCGACCTAAGGTCCATACGACCTACGACCTAAGGCTCAACGACCTAATTCCGAGGCTAACGATCTAACGCTGCAGGGGGAATTTAAGGCCAGAAACGACCTATGACCTAAGGGTCAACGACCTAATTCCGAGGCTAACGACCTAACGCTGCAGGGGGAATTTAAGGCAAGAAACGACCTACGACCTAAGGGTTAGGTCGCGAGCGACCTAACTCCGAACACACGAAAATGGCCAGAACGACCTAAGTGCAGAAAATTCACCAAAACGCTAAAAATTGGAGTTTTTCGCCAATCCAATCCAAACCAAATGCAAATGTGCATGCAAAAGTGATAGGGAATCATTCCCAACAGTCCAATATAGTTATAGACTAGATTTGTGAGATAAAAATCTCACCTTTGCACCAAATATCAATGAAAATGAAGTTTTAAGCAAGCAAGAATCAATCCTTCTTCTATCTAAGCACAAGAAGCTTGAATCCAATGTCTTCTTCTTGAATTTGGAGTAGAAAGATGGATTGCAATTGAATTTGAGTTTTGGAATTTTAATTTCCCATTCCCTCCACCATTAATGCCAAAGCTTGATTAGTTAGGAAATTTATGAAGAGTGGGGAGAAGAGGGTTGGAACTTGGGCTTAATAGGCTAAACTAAACCAAAGTCCAAAGCGGGAAAAGTTAGTGAAATTTCACTAACTCCAAACCTATCGATGTTTATACTTAAAAAAGTTGTAAACGACATTTCGAACTCAATGGAAGTGGTCTCGAGTCCTAATTTGACCGTTTGCAAAAAGTAGCTTTTCGGACCAAAATCCGATTAACGAGTTAATATTTAAATAAAATATTTAAATACAAACTCGATAAATATGCGGGTTGTTACATTCAAGGTGGGTGCGTGCTAGGGTTTGATCACAGTAGGTAATTAATTTTTATTTTAGTTAAATAAGTTTAAAACTCTTTAAATTCGATTTGTTCATTATTAACTATCAGGATATATATATGTATATAACTCGGTATATTATTTTTCAGTCAAGTATGTTTACTGTTTAGTTTTAAAATGCCAGAGTTTAAATTTATATATATATATATATATATATATATATATATATATAAAGGTACAAGAAATTTATATAAGATTTTGGAAGAAAATTATATAAGGGATTTGGTGATAAAATTGTACGATTGCCCTATTTAATTTATTTTAGTTACTAATGATTTTTAAAGGGGAATTATTGGTTTAAATTAAATTAAATTATTAGTAAATTAAATTTTGTTAATGGTAATAAAATGTGTAGTTTCAAAAGAAAAATAAATATACATATATACGGTTGAAAGTTACTAATTTGCTTTAGAATAAAGTTTTGTGATGACTAGCTTGTTTAATTAACCTATTTAATTATTATAAAATATATTTTTTTATTGGAAATTTTTTAGTTTAAGTTAATGTGGTAGTTAATTAAATTTATTAAAAAAAAGTAATAGATTGTTTGATTATTCAAATATTGATAAACCGTATAAATGTTTATTCAGGGTCTATAATCTTGAAGAAACCAAGCCGAGATGGATCAGATTTGGATTGCAAAATCAAAGGTGAGTTAGTCTCACTCCTTTGGATTTTTATTTAAATTTAAATGGTTAAATTTAAATAATTGGTTGAATGATTGAATTGATTTGATGTGCACTGATGATCTGGTGACTTTGGATTTGGTTGGTTCTCGACTTAATTGTTGCTTGACTCGAAGCTTTTGGGTTTTAAATTATTTTAAACTTAAATCATAACTAAGAAAATGTTTTCATTTTAAAGTTAATAAGGGTTTAATGATTTGTGGTTCATTAGATTGGTAAGGTAATTAAAATGGATAATTAATTAATTCAATTAATTAATGATTTGGGTTAATTAATTAAGTTTAATTAATTTAGAATGATCATTGGGTGGTTTGATATGTAATTACTTAATGTAATTAATAAAATATAATTACTTTGTGTAATTAATCAAGAGATTAATTAAGATAATTAATTAAGGAATAGTTAATTTATTTAATGAAGTAAATAAAAAGGTAGATAATTACAGGATGAGATAAATCAAGAGTGATTAATATTTGTGGTTTAATTAATGATTAATTATTTAATGTAATTAAATTTGATTAGGATAAGTTGAAATGTAAATGAGAAATCATTAATTTATATAATCAATGACGTAATTAAAGATTGATTAATTAAGATTAATAAATCAATACTAAGTGATTTATGAGAAATTGATTATTATAAGTAATTAAGGATTAATGTAATTAATATAGTTAATTAATTTATGAAGTAATTAAAGATTAATTATTGTTTTTGGTTAAGAATTTATTTAATCTGTGTAATTAATTAAAAATAATTACTTGAATGTAATTGAAGGATAATTAATTAAGGATGACTAATTGAGATGGATAATTAAAGGATGATTTATTAATTGATTTGAAATGAATTAATGTCAAGTGAAGGAATTTAAGTGATTGAGATTGGTAATTCAATTAGAATTGATTAAATAAATTTGGAAGTGATCAAGTTTGCTTATGGATGATTGAAATGTATTGGATGCCTTACATAAGACTCGAAGAGACCGGGGTCAGGTATTGGAAAATATCCGAAACCACTTCGAATTTTTATAGATTGATATATGAAATCAATAGGCTGGAATGAATTGATTTAAGTGAAATGGACTATTTAATCTAAATTTTGGTTCTTAGAAATTGATGTGTGATATAAGTGATGCCTATAACAAATTGTGAATTTGTAAATAGATACGAGTTACCCCGGGTTTTATATAAGTTGTATGCTTTGTATTCCATGTTGAATAGGTTTACTCACGCAGGTTTCTATCCTGACCTGGGTGTTACTTTGATGTAATGCTCGGGTCAGACCAAGTATTACAGATTTTCAGGTAAGGACGTTCTGGAGCTTAGGAGACGGGCTGGTTGGCAAGAACGTATAGAGTATTTCCATTGTATTATATTGTTATATCTGAGACATAATAATTTTGTATATCCGGTGTCTATATATATGTAACTCTAATGTACTAAAGATGTAGTCGACAAATATAGTATTCTTTTGTAAACTGTTATTATTTGATATTATATTTTATCCGCTGCGAATGTGAGATGTTGGTGTTTTTGTTCTTCTTATTCTTCTATCTCCTTCTTCTTTATCCTAACTACCCGGAATTTTCGAGATCGAAAATTCCGGGTCATTACAGATGTTGTATTGTGCGTAAAAATCTTGTTTTGTTCTCCTAGGACCAGCGATAAGGAAATCCGTTCAATCAACGGTTAGGATGTGATCTCCATTTTTATCTGTTATCTATTTATTTCCAAAAGAACCAGGGTTTACGAAAAACTATCGACTATTGTTTCAAAGAGACCGGGATCGGATGAGTATAAGTTATCCGAAAACTACTTCGATCCAATTCAAGCACTTCGAACCGAAGATATCTTGACGATGATTAAAGAGGGGGCTTTTGAAGTGCAAGGGCTACTTGCTACTAATTCTAAGTGTGATTCCAAAATGAATGTAGTAGAGGTAGTGCATCTGGTTTAGTTTAGTACCAGAACGAACTTATGGATAAGTGTTGGTATTGCATTTCTACTTGTAGGGCAGTGTTAGCATTCCAAGTGGAATTGCTATCTAAAAGGTAAAACGTAGCCTCGAGCTTCACACCTAGTAAAATGACTAAAGCAGGGACATGTGGCAGGCTAAGTGGGTCGCTCCCATTAGGGTACGATCATCTTTTATCTAGAGTCCATATTTATGCATGCTTCAGGGCCCATTGTGGTTGTTTATCAACCTAGGGTGATCATATTCGACGCTATCCAGTAACAGGCAGGGCCAGTCCAGAGTAATGAGGTGCAATGTATTGTAGCCTCCAGTATATTTTATTTAGAGGTGTACTTATTCAGTGGGTAGACCCTTATCCTTTCATAGTTGGAATCCATTTTCCAATACGAGCCTTCAGACTTGATCGTATACCTATTATGCTAGAATTTAATTAATGTAACAATTTTGGCTATGATTCAATATTAATTTTAAGCCCTTGACATTATTATATTATCACTGGATTTTAAATAAATTTGTTTAGTTATCATAAGGTAAAAATCCATCCGTGCTTATACGCGGCGTGGCCTTACGAAATACCATTGATTTTAAAGGATTTTATAAATTATAATAAAATTCCTTATGATTTAAGTTTCTCGTGCTAGTTTTACTACAGCGATCTAGGTGTTATTTTTCTTATACAGCCCGGGCATATTTTCAAATTTAGTTGGATTCTTTGGAGCTTTTAGGGGACGAGCCGAATTCTCCAAGACGTATTCACGTATCTTATATTTTTTCATTGTTTGTTGTTCTTGATTTCTATTTGTATTTATCAATATCATTTGTAAGGACAGGTTGTTATAACTTTCCAAGTTGATATAGCTTAGTGTACTCTAATGTTGTGTATATAATAAAGATGGTTTCATTTTGTAAAGATCATGTGTATATTATATATTTCTCGTCACGATGTGAGATTCTGTTCTGCCTTTTCTTTCTTTAACCCCAAATGATATGTCTTTCGAACACTTAAATGATCAACATGTGAATACTAAGGATGTATTAAGTGTCGTCTTTAGGTGTAAGAAAGGCAGATAGTTACATTTATGTTTCCCTTTAATCCTGTATTCCATAATAAAATTTATTATCTTTTGAATTCAATTTGGAAATTTGGCTTGAATCTAATGGTGCATTTGTATGGAAGTACAAAAACCTTAATGTCTATTGGCTACAATATTATTTAAATGATAACAACAATTTAAATTCAAAAAATATTATACTATTTTTGCACTTTTGGATTGAAAATGGCATTGAAATTCCACTAAATTGAATTAATCAGACAATCCTATACTATTCTCTATATGTAAAGTATACTCTCTTAGAACAAGTTCATTTTGCACATTCATCCAATTGAAGTAATTGGATCCCTTTCTACATGCCATGATGGCAAGCCAAGTGGTGTGTGAGCATGTCGACCCTTGGAAGTATGTTGATGGTATAAGCTTAGGTAGTTTGCATCAGTCTCGAGTAGTTTCTATTTTAGGGTAGTGAAGACTATGAGAGAATTTATTTGTCTATGCAACATGCGAGTTGTTCAATAATGTTAAGACTACAAATAGTTTGATTAAACTATTCAAACAAGTCACCATATTTAAATAGTTATATTACGTACAAACTATGTAACGACCATAAATTTTCGATGTTTAAAATTTGTTGATTTAATAAGATTTTGGTAATTAAATCTGGGATAAATAAGAATTTGTAATTTGTTAATGAATTTATAACGGGAATGAAATGTAAGAATGTTAATGCAAGTTAATAAATAACTAATTAGCGCAATCCCAATAAATTGAACAATTGTAAGGTATAATGGATGGTAACTAATAAATTGAAAATAATGTAGATGTTATACTTAGCTACAAATTGAATATAAGAAAACAAATATAAGCATTGAATTAATTGACGAGTTTAAATTATAATAAATGGTAATTGAATAAAATCAATGTTCTTGAAGTAATTATAATATTTGTTTGAAAGTAATAAACTTAAAGGTAATTTAAGTTTAATGGTAACAATTGTTATAAATTACCTATTTGTTAGTTCATAAAATTTAATTTAAAATCAGTTGCAGTTAATTGACTTAATTAGTGCAGTTAGGGTAGATTTAATTTGTCACTGAAGATTGCTAATTCAACAAGAAGTAACCAATGTAAACTCTATCCATAATATGGCAATTGATTGAATGAAAACAATTGAAATTCATGTTTGATTAATTTATTGGATTTTGAGCTGTAATAAATGGATTATTGAAATTAAATGAGATAAAATATTATGTTAATTGAAATTAAGATGGAAATTGAGAATATCAATGCAATAGATCATGAATACACTGTAAATTTCATCCATTTGACAACAATGAATTGAATAATAGAATGAAAAGTAAATTAAATGGAATTCTTGGAAATTAATTTATAATTTCTGAATTTAAAGAAATTGGAATATAACGCTAAAATTGATGAATTAATCAACGTTAAATTAACATCTAGATTTGTTTAAATTAATGTAAATTATTAAGAAATCAATAATTACAAAAGTTGTAGATTACTAAAATTTAAACTGAAAAGTGACTTAATTAATTAATTATTAATTTATTTAATTAATTGGAAAATAGCCATTTTGGCCACTGACTCGGATTTCGACAAAACTAGTTTTATCTGATCCATAACAGTGAATTATTGTAGGATTTCAAGTTTCGTAGCAATCGGACTTGTCGTTTGATCGTACGGACTCGAAATGCCTAAAAAAATTGAAATCAATTGAAATCAATTTGAAATAACTTGATTTTAGCATAGCTTCTTCATACGATGGAATTTGGACTTAAAACATGTTCCGTTGCGTTTAAAATATTTTAAAATATCTATTTGGATATATGGATTGGCCCAATTTCGTTCCGGAGTTAAAACGGGCTTTTCGGGCCATTTATCGTTCAACGGTCCAAACCAATCGTATCTGTTCCTCTATTTTACAACTTTGTCTATATACACCTTGTTATAAACCCTAGCCTATTTATTATTCCTCATTTATGTACGTATAATTCAGCTATCTCTCCTCCTCAATGGCTGACAAACAAATTCTCACTTCTGATTCCAATTGCAATTCAAAACCAAATCAGAATTTCAAACTCTTCAAACTATATCTTATTTTATATCGTCGAAAAGCTCTCGACGAGCGCATCTCAGATCCATAATTTTTTTTTCCAATTTGAATCATCGTTTGTTCAGAAATCGATGGTTTCTTCTTGGTCGTTCATCACGCGTCGATGAACTACGTCGGATCGTCGATTCGAGGGTAAGGTTTGGTGGAGATCGACGAGAGGAGTTTATCTATGTGGTTTGTTTCGTGAATCAATGGATGGATTGCCTCGATTAATCGGTTAGGGTTCGGTAGTTGCAGGCGGCGGCCAGGTTGAGGGTGGCCGATGGTGGAGTGTTTCATGGCGTCGATGGGCCCTGTGTGGAGCGCAGGTGGAGATGCGCCTCCGACCAAGGTGCGACGGCGTGCGGCCTTGCATGAGGTGGCGGCCATGGTTCCTTCGATCGTGTTCTGCTAGGGTTCTTCGTGCATGCCTAAGAAGATAGTGTGGAGGTGACATGTAATTTTTTTTTAATTATCTTCTTATTTAAATCGTTTAATCTTCTAATGATTATAATTTTTGCACATGAGGTCCGATTTACACGCGGTTTTCTACGTTGGGATCGTATTGAAATTTCGGATATTTCAGCGCTGGTATGGACGAATTCTGAGACTGTTCAAATTTTGGATTTAAATTGGATTTAAATTCAATTTAAATTCAAAAGGTGAGTGTTTTAACTCACTCACAACTTCTAAAATTTCTTATGTGTGTTAAATTAATTTTTGACATGATTAGAAATTTATTTATGACTGTTTGGCATATCTTTAATCATCATCTCAGTTAAATTGAATTTATTTGTGTTAAATTATTATTTAATTTATTATTGCATATAAACTGCCAATTAAATTTTTATTTAATTTATTATTGCATATAAACTGTTAGTTAAATTTTTATTTAATTTATTATTGAATATAAACTGCCAGTAAATACCTGCTATTTATTATCTGTTCTATATTGATGTTATTGTTTGAATTGGATGATGATTGTGATAAATGGTTGATGATTGATATTGGATGAATGGATGTTGTATTTTATATTGTTATAAACTACAAGTTGTTATGCATTTTTATTTCATTCGGGATTACGGTTTGAAATGATATATAACTGTATTTTTATCTTAAATTACGTATTGAAATGATAAATATCCGTATCACTTGACCATAGGATAGAAAATTATATACAGACACCGCGGTCTATATATATAAATATTTTGAAAATGATTTCTATGGTTTTCAAAAGAAATATATGGCTTAAAATATATTGATTTTTGATATTATATAAATATTTTTTTATATAGTTAAATGCTTGAATTTAAGCTATGTATAAGTTTGTTAAATAAAAATTAAATCTAATAATAGAGTTTGATTTTTATTAGAATAAATGTAAGTAGGTATTTAAATTTTATTTTAATATAACATGTATAATGATTTAAATAAATTAAGGT
Source organism: Allium cepa (assembly GCA_030765085.1). Classification (NCBI taxonomy): domain Eukaryota; kingdom Viridiplantae; phylum Streptophyta; class Magnoliopsida; order Asparagales; family Amaryllidaceae; genus Allium; species Allium cepa. The sequence goes on from CM060932.1 coordinate 909,774,890, forward strand.
TGGGATTAAATTGGAGATTTATTTGAAATTAAATTTATTTAAGAATTAAACTCTAAAAGGTTGATGTGAAATTTATTAAATGGGAAATATTTAAAGGTATAATTATTATAACTTGATTTTGGGGTCAAGGTGAATTAAATGAGTATTTCAAGTATAAATGAATTGAAGGAAATATTTAGTCATTTTTAATTTGAATTTTATTTAAATGATAAGGGATTTAATTATGTAAATTATTTCAAAACTAAATAATAGAAAATTTAATTGTTGAATCGAAATTATCAAATTTAGTTCTGAAATTTTGGAATATTTAAAGCCTTGAAATATATGGAAAATGAAATGACTTATTCGGGGGTTCAATCTGTATTTGGAATTGATTTGTGAAATTAAAGAAGCTATTTTATTACATAAAGTGGTTTAATATTTAAACTATTTAAGTATTGGAAGTTATGTTTCAAAGTTATGGGCTTCAAAATATTATGTTTTAAAAATGTTATAATTTCAAATGTTTGGTTTCGAATTGTATAAATTTGAAAGTGTTATGATTTTGAAAAAGGGATGTATTTAAAAATGATATTATATTGATTTGGGTTTTAATAAAAATGATATCATATTGTTTTGGTTTTTGAAGTGGAAGTTATATCGTATTTATATGGTTTTGGATGGATATTATATTCTGGTTTGAAGTATAAACTATTTTGAAAAGACCGCGGTGTTATAATAACGTTTGGTTGTTAAAGAGACCGGGATCGGAAGTTGTCATACTCTCTGCCAACTTCGAAAACCACTTTAACAACCGTGTACGCGGTGGAGATTCCAGAATGAAGTAGGGTGGTGGTGACGTTTCTTTGACGTATGAACGTGGACCCGACTCCCGTAAGCTGGCATAAGGTGGCTAAAACAGGAGCGATTGACAGGCTAATGAGGTAGCACCTTTGATCGGACACATCCCTTCGATATTATACTCTGACTTTTGGATTGATTCGGTGGCCACTTTTGATTTTTTTGATTTGAGGGTGTGGCTCGAGGTGGGCGGTAGCTGCGCGCTACGCGTTACCACCGGTCCGGAAGCGTTATTGGTATATCTACCCTAGCATTGCCTAGTTATGCCATGTCACCTACCCTAGCACACCTTGTACGATTTTGAATTTCTCCTGTAGCCCGTGGAGTATTTAAGGTAGTCTCCCGATCTGGAGAAGCGCTGATACTAGATGGACTACTGGGACTATTATTGTGTTAAGGAGAATATTGGGTCACTCCTTAACGCTATTTTAAAGTAAGTTTATTTTACTAATAGACATTATTATAATAGCTTATATTAATACATAGTAAATAGTTTAACAGATCCTTAGGAGATGTGAATCCCGAACATCTCTTAAGTTACTGCACTCACATTTGACACTGGATAGGATATGTCAAATCCCGTAATCATCTTTGACGCTGTTCAACTCATATTTACCGTTGATTTAGCTTACATAAGATCTTTTAGTTTTGACTCGAGTGTTTTGTCTTTTCAATTCGCTCGGGTCAGTCTGAGCATTTCAGGGTTTGAAGATCTTAAATCTGGAGGTCGAAGATGAAGATTGTATTACTATTATTTATTATATTATTCCACTACATTCATACTGTTCCGCTGCATCATTTATTATTCTCTGGTATGTGTAACTCTGATATGTGTTGTATAAGTAAAATCAAATGTTTTGTAAAACAGCTTCATGAACTGTTTATTTGATTATTATACTTTGTCGTTCCGCTGCAAGATTCTAGTTTGTTTTATTTCTTTCTCTATTTTCTTATTTACCTTAATAACAATCCGCCCTTTTGTATGGTTTAAATCTGACGTGTGTAGTTTATCGTCGATTTAAAACGTACAAAACGGCGGGATGTTACATACTACTTACATAAGGGTTTCAATACATGTATCTAAAAATACTAGAGATGTGTAATTCTAATGTTCAAATGGTAAAGTTTTGTTGAACTCGTTAATTGGATTGTAGTTTTTATTTGATTTAGGGTATTCATGTTTAATTACTGCATATTCCCCCTTTTTTGATAAATCTTTTATTAAGGATAACCGTGTACGGAGAACAACCTTCGCCTTAGGTTGTAATATACGCTTTCCACTTGATATGAAATTGTCACCTTCTCAAATGTAGTTTTTTGAAATGTATACCATGTTGAAGTCATTTGTAAATCATGAATTTAACAATATTTCAAATTTATTGGTTTTTTGGTCAAATGTTTGGTAATGGCTATTTTAGCATTTTAAAAATAAATGTTGCCTTTTTCAGTTAATGTGTAAAATTAATATGTATTTTGTTAGAATGAAATTATGAATTTGTAGTTGTTGTATACTAAATAAATTAATTACAATTTAAATTAAGAATGTGTAATAATGAATTTTTAAAATTACATATGATTTTTGGTTCTAGAGTTGCTTCTTTCAAGTATTGGTATATTCATAAACGTTCATTGCAATAATAGTAAAGCTATTTATATTATGCATTGATTAGGTCAGATGGTACTTTCATTTCCAATATATATTAGACTTCAATGTTTCTCTTTATTTTACTCGATTATACATTTGCATTTTGAAATGAAAACACGCTTTATAAAGGAATAAAAGCTAGATCATGAATAGTTGATTTGTAATTTTTTGACTGATCATACTGAAATGGAATCTTTAATTTAATAAAGTAAAATAATTAAGAACACCATATACGTAGCACATGTTTTAAATAATTGTTAAACTAACAATAAGTGGTATAATTAATAAAATAAACAAAACCTCATCCAAACTCAACTCTAATTAATCCCATGTCCAAGAATGTCAATTCAACAAACTTGAAGTTTAACTTCTAGCGTTTATCGAACTCTTGTCCAAGAGAATGCGCCTTGAAAGTATGCTTTATTCTAGGAAGGATTATTATTCTTAAAAAATTTACAAAAAAATAGTAAAAACAGTATAAAAAATGGCGATCGGCAAAAGGTTCAATCTTTCTCATCCAAATCTTGTACTGCCTCCATACCCCGCTCTGAATTTGTCATACTTCAATGCACAAATCACTCGCTTAATAATTCCTCAAGCAACTACAGCTGCCCATCGGCCCACACCAACTGGATTCTTTGACAAACAGGAAAAACTACATATCTGCTACAGATGTGGGGATTTTCCCATAAAGCAAAGAATTGTCAAGATCCAATCAAATGGTTCAGATTAAGTAAGGTAGGGCACAAACCAACAGCCTGTAGAACATGCTCATTAACTCACTAGGGCTTGAAAGATGCAACAACGATGGCAAGATGAGAGAATAGTTTTCCTTGTGTTTACAAATGTATGCATTTGAAACATATTAAGAACATGTGGCTCGTATAAGTGAGTATGCCATGGTCGATAGAGGTTTCATGAATGGGGAAACAGTTTTTGTCTCTTCGATGGATGAAAGGATCATTAATGATGATAGGAGGTGGATGAATTTTCTAGTGCGAAGGTGATGGTTGAGAAAGCAAGTGTCGTGATGGGGGAAACTAACTCTATTTTGGTGGTGTATGAAGTCAGCACTGGAAATGCTATGCATAATGGATGTTTTGAGACCGTCGAGGTAATTGTGTTTTCTAGGGTGGTGCAAACAGCGAAATGCATTGGTGGAACATGAGCAAGTATGTGATAGCGTTGATGTTTGGGTTGTAAAATATGCAGACAAGAAAGATGTTTTTGATAACACTGGAATTAAAAAGGAAAAATACTTTTAGATATTTAAAATGTAATATATTAGAAGAAGCGAAAATTGTAACGACCCGATATTTACAACCGTTCGCATCCAAACATGCTGAAATTGAATTGCTTAAAATATCAAGTTGCTAATATATATTCGGAAAAATTCGACATATGCAGTAATTAAATACATCACAGGATCATAGACATGGAGTAACATACAATATGCAGCGGAAACAAAATGAATAGTAGTTCATGAAGCTACTATATATATATATCAGATTTAAATAAGATACAATAAAGTTTCAAATACAGTAGTGAAATACAAGATCAGAATACATCACCGAAATCAACTGAATAACTTAAAGCTGGATAGATAGTTGGATCTCCAAGCGAAGCTCCAACTCCAAAGGTGAGCCTAGTTATAAATAACCCCCATTTTCAATAGATTTATGGTTAGGGGGATGACCTTTTCGGAGGATCTTGTGGCTTAAAAGATCTTTATATGAGTATGATGACGGTTGAGAAGTATGGTTGTAATCCACCATTTTTGTATAGTATATTAAGGTGATTGGATATGAATATAGAGTAGTATGGTAAGCAATATGTTATATATTTAATACAGTAATACATATATTAAAAAGTGGCTATAGTGTTTGACATGGCAGGACACTGAGCTATTCTGTTTACATCACATTAATTAGCACGTAGACAGGTAGACAACTTGGCTATAGTATTTGACATGATAGGATACTGAGTCGTTTTTCCTACATTGAACCGATTGACACATAGATAGAGAGACATCATGGCTACAGTATTTAACATGACAAGACACTGATCTATTCTGTCTATACATCACTAATCTTATTCATTCTCACTCATTCAAATACATGGCAAGTATAAATACCCATACTAATCTTGTTCATTGTCGCTTATTCAAAATCCTAGTACTTCCTCATTTTTGTTCAACAGCACAACAATAATATCAATCGAATAACTTATATTTTTCGACGATAGCAATGATAGCTTCGATGAAATGATGGAAGATCATTTCCATTATGAAAAAGACCTACTAGCAATGTCTTTGTTATAATCTGGCCAATCCAGTAGGCAACATGGTGGATCGGTCGTTGGTCGTCATTAAAAAAATAGAATCATTCTTGGTATAATGAAAGACCGATGGAAGACTATTTTAATCGAAATGCTACTTACATCAATAGTGATTTTCGAAGAAGATTTCGAATGTGCCGACCTTTATTCCTTAGGATTCTACAATCCATTGAACAACATGATAAATGCTTTGTCATCGAACCCAATGCATCTCATACTCATGGATTGACTGCTCACTAAAACTAACCGTTTCATTAAGGAATGCTTGTATATGCTGGACCAGTAGAATCTCTGGACGAGAATTTGCACCTGACAAAAAGCTCAATAATTGAAGCTTTGGGCCATTTCTGCCAAGCCGTCATCGACATATATGGCAATCAATGCTTATAAAGATCGAATAAAGCCGACATGACAAGATTAATGGAGATGCACAACAGTAAAGGAGGGCTGGGATTGTTGGGTAGTATAGATTTTACGCACTGGGAGTGGAAGAACTGTCGAAGGCATATGCTAAAGCTTATCAAAGTAAGTCCCGTAGGTAGTTAATTATTCTTGAAGTGATAGCTTCATACGACTTATGGACGTAGCATGCTTTTTTTGGAATGCCAGGTTCTAACAATGACCTTAACATAGTAGAACATTCTACTTTATTTAATGATTTAGTGAATGGTAGCTCAATTCTATGTTCCTTCACTTTAGTAGGAAACACGTATAATCATGGATATTATCTTGGCAATGGTATATACCACTACAACAAAAATACTCTATTACAACAGCGTTTTTACAACGGTCCAAAAAAGCCTGTTGTAATAGGTACATATTACAACAGTTTCTACCAGTTCGTTATTATATATGCCAGTTTTCAGTGGATAATACAACGGTCCAAACTAGCCCATTGTAATAGATACCTATTACAGCGTTCCAAACTAGCCCGTTGTAATGTTCTTTGTGTTACCGCCCCTATTTCTATTAATTTTCATTCCCTGCTTATCCAATTTTCACTTGAACCTAAATTCCCGTTTCCCTCTTTTACTTAACCCTAATTCCCATTTTCCCTCTTTTCACTTAACCCTAAATTCCCAATTGCACTGCAAAATCTCAAAACAAAATAAAAAAGGTTTTGCATTCCCAATCCTAGTTCTCAAATCCTATGCTACTCGCTGTGCCACCCGTCGTCGGTTTGCGATTAGGAGGCTCTTGTCCTTGGTTCACGTCATGGTTCCTAATCCTAACACGATATCATGATAGTAATTGGGCCGGTGGATTGGAGGCTGCTGGCGATCTAGTCGTGGATGCAACCAGATTCGTTATCAAGCCCGAGAAGCTTCCTAGCGTTGGCCACATACGAGAGCTCGATAGGGATCATGTCCGGACCCCGAACCATGTCAGGTATGCTATGAATAAGTGTGTTTTGTTTTCTTGTTGGTCTTCAATTGATGCCATTTCCATGACTAGCAACTTTGAGTTTGTTCAGGTGTCTGTTTTAATGTCATTGATGCTGACCTCACTGCTCGTGTAAGTGATTATCCTATACATTTTAATTATTATGTATTGTTGCTGGTTCTGTTTATTTAGGACAAATTGTAGTATAAAAGTTTATATATAAGTTTCAATCGGATCTAGTCTGATTTCATATTTGATTCGGATTTGTGTTTAATTAGAGCAATTAATGAAACTTTCTTACTGATGAATCGATTACTTTAGGGTGATCGTGAACCTGCTTATTTAATTAATTTAAAAAGGGCAATCAAGTAGGAGATTGAAATTCCATATAGCAACGAAATTGAGATACGTATACTCAACATATCTAGAAATCTCAATAGAACTACAATGCATGATAACTAAATAATGCATTAACATGCAATCTGACCTTTTATGAGCTTGGAACATAAGTTGGCTCTCTCTTTGTTACTTTTAGCGCGCTAATAAGGGCACGTCTTATCTGACTTGTTTATGACTCTACCAATCAACTATAATTTTCTATTCATTTGTGATTTGCAACTTATTTTAAGTCTTGTAGTTTAGTTGCCTTTCCTTTTTTCTTTTTCTGATGCAGGATGTGGTAAGAAAAAGTACGGGAGGATGGAAAAGGGTCGTAGAAACTTTTGGAAGTGATATCTTATTAGAAGATGGCAAAATAGATAAAGCACGTCTTGGGTAAGTTGTTTTCTCCGATCCAACGAAACGTGAACTTTTAAGCCGGTAAGTATCTTCAAGTGCAATAGGCTTTTATCATGCAAATTTTGCGTGTTATAGATGGTAATATATCATGTTAGAAAAATGCCATATTGATTGAAAAGACTGTACACGCCTTCCAAACAGATATATGTGATTGTAGTGTTAAGTATGAAAATTAGGGAACACTATCTTTCATAGTTCCAGTTTTACATACATCCTTGGTAGCATGTGCAATCAGGATGGAGACTAGACATCTACTGTGCTATTTTATATATCTTATTTTACAACCTGTACACACAACTTTAAACAATTTAGACCTTATAATATTCCAATACAAAGAATTTGGTGGGTTGTCTAATAACTCAATATGCATGATGGGGATTGTAATTTTTTATTGGTTCTTAAACATATAATGTTAACTGTTTAATTTGCTTGTTTTGCAAGTCTAACTTTTCTTTCCTTCATCATTTGATCCCAACCTCTAGAGAGCAACAAATATCAACTCCTGTCTCCATACTTGTGTAGTTAATGCCCCGCTATTACCATGCTACAACCCCGCCATACCTCATAGCGGATTTCTGCCGCTACGATTTTTCCATATAGCCCTAGAATATAGCCTTTCCGCTTTAATCCCCGCTATTTCCGCTATATCCCGTTATTTCCGATATATTCTGCTATTCCCCCTATATCTTTTTTAATAAAATGAATCGAAAATTTCATTTATACATTATAAAATTATGAAACTAATTTATTTGGTTTAATTTTTAATAAATTTTCAGAAATGAAAATACTCTAATATTCTACCAAATTCAACTATGTTATATAACAGTTTTTCGTTTATTTAAAGTATATTCACACATGTTTTTATTTAAAATTATTTATGTATTATTTATAATTCAATTGAATAATAATTTTTCATTTAATTACCATTTATATATTTGTAAAAACATTAAGTACGAGTTTTATATGCTATTTTAGAGCCATCCGCTATATCCTGTTATATCCTTGCTGTATCCCCGCTATGACTTTTTGCACCTCCACCGCTTTGAGTCTTCCGAGCACATTAACTGTATAGCTCCATACTAAACTGTTCAGAGATGAATAACATAATTTTTATTTCAATAGATTATTAGCTCCGTTCATTACCCGTGGTATATTATGGGAAATACTAAAACTACGGCTAAAAGGCTATGAAGCTATAGTTCTCGACATCCCATTGTTATTTGAAGCCAAACTAGACAAATGGACAAAGCCGATCAATGTTGTATGGGTTGATCCCGATACACAACTAGAACGGCTAGTGGCACATGATGCGATTTCTGCAGAGTTTGCAAGGAATAAAATTGCAGCTCAAACTACATTGGATTGGAAAAAGATGAAGGCAGACGTAGTTATCGATAATTCAAGAACCATAGATGACACAACAGCCCAATTTGAAGAGGTACTGAATGAGGTCACTCGACCTTTGAATTGGAAGGAAGCAAGTCGAAGTCGTAAAGGAGTGACATGGATTCTTGTATCAGGTGCTATCGGGACTTTGATTTTGCATAAGCATCTATGTTGAGAATTGGTATTGATTTAACTTCACTCTTTGAATGTAATAATAAGGTGAGAACGCTAAAAGTTTTCTTGCATATTCGTGAAGTTCACATTATACTTATTTAGTTTATTATACTTCTGACATCAGAGTGATCAGGTGACGTGAATTTGTAATGGTGACGGAGTGCTGATTGGAATGGTTTGTTGTAGCTTGATAATTGATGCAGTGTAGTGGTTTGGAGGTAGAGAGGCAAGCAAATGAAGTGATGATAGGGTAGTTATGCACCGGTGTTGTTAAGTGGGGAGCACTGTTGCATTGATTGTTTATTGTGGTCGGTGACTGTTGTAATTTTTTGTTTGGGATGAAAGGTAGGAGTTTACGGCTGTGGTTTATGGTAGTGATTCCAAGTGTGGTGGTACAGGGGTATGTGGTTGAACTGCGGCAAATTTGGAAGGCAGAGGCAGTGTGGATGAACTGCAAAGGGATGTGGCTGAATGCTTTAAGTGGTATGTATGTGGGGTTGTGAAGTGGTATGTATGTGGAAAGGCAGCAGGTCTAATGTGTTGTAGAAGTGAGGTGGAGAGAGTATATTTTGACAGAGGAGTGTGTGCACTGTTGTGCACTGGAGGTTTGGTAGCACTGGTAATTGAGAGGAACAGTTTTGCAAGGTGATGTGAACTGGGTGTAGAATAGGGAGATGTTTTGGTAGTAGCAATTGCAGGGTTAGTGGTTGTAGCGTGAGTTGTGGAGGGTCCAATACGCTTTGAGCTGCATCAGCAATGCTGCTAGAGGGCTTTTGATATTTGTAAGTTTGTGGTATAGCATGATTGTACTTAGAACATGATATTTGTATCGGACTGTTATGCGTTAATGCTTTATGTATTTGGCATGTAAACTTATCTAACCTTTTAGAGTGTTAGAATTCTATGACTCTAGCTTTTAGTCTTTTCATATCTGATTTTAATTATTTTACGACAATATTTAGTATTTGTATGGATGTATTGCATGGATGCTGCTGTAATTTTTTTTAAAATTTGCATTTATTTTGCAACGGGAAATGTTCGTTGTTATATGAGCTTCTTACAACGGGTTATGGCCGTTTACAACGGGCACATTCCCGTTGCGAAAACCCTATTACAATGGGCATTGCCTATTGTAAAAAGACTATTTTGTTGTAGTGTACCCTAAATGTGGTACATTAAAACAATTCCTAATCCATTGGATAATAAACAAGCAAAGTTTGCGACAATGTAAGAATGATAGAGAAAGGATATTGAAAGAGCATTCAGCATTCTTCAATCAAGATTTTCCATAGTCAGCAATCCATATAGACCCTGGTTACCACTTAAAATGGCAGAAATAATGTATATTTATGTCATTTTACACAATATGATTTTTGAGGATGAGAGAGACAAGGAAGATGACTTTGACTACGAGGATGATAAAGTCGCAACAAATATGTGGCATAATGATCTGATTGAAAGCGCTATGGAACTCGAGTTTCATATTAGTTGCCATACGTCATTTCGTAGTGTTCAAATCCACCGTAGACTGCAAAATGATCTAGTAAATCATATTTGGAAATTTTGTGGATATCAATAGAGGATTATTATTTCTATTGTGGTTGTTGTTATTGTTTCTATTGTAGCTGTTGTTATTGTTTCTATTATAGTGTTTTTGTTGCTATTATTGTCATTTTAATGTATTTCAGTTGAATTTCATATCATTAATGTATCACAATTTCATTAGTACTCTTAAAAAGTAAAACATACTTGATTGGTTATAATACTTATGAAACTACGAACACACTTGATTAAGTTCAAATCAATACATCACCAACTAAAGATTAAAGGATACGCTACTTTTAAAAATACAAACATAACTACAACCCCCTTCACACATACGTCTTATAATTTCTCTCCTCCTATATTCCATATACACTTGTTTTTCATTAGTTATATTCGATGTATTCACAAACACTACTACATCTTCTTCTCTCTGGTTTTCAGCAAGAATTCATTTCAATTTTAACAATTTTTCTTGGTGTTGAGCAGCTCGAGTTATATGCTCTCTCAACCCTATACTTGGCTTCGTTGTGAATCCCCAAGATTAGAGATTCTCCAAATCTAGGCGCTTTACTTTGAGATTTGTTTGATTGGACTTCTTAAATATTTTTCTAAAGAGAAGATTTGCATTTTATAAACTCAACAAATAGGTCATAAACATGAATGAACTGATAAAAATTAGGTGCTTATTTATTCTTAGGTCTTTTGACTTGTTTAAACAATTTATTCGCCGTTGGCCTCTAAAAAATGAACTAAATATTTGGAGAATGGTAAAAAAAGTATAAACGTATAAAAATTGGTTAATCTTACCAAATGCATTTCACTTCCAAAGTTACTAAGGTTCGTTTGCTTTGATTTATACATTTGAGAATCAAATGTTTGTGTTTGACGAATAATTTTTTCATAACAACCTTTTATCGAAGAAAGTGATCTTTTGCGATTAGTGTTCCAACTAAAACAGTTTATATTTTTTCTCTAAGAAGTATCACTAATTTAGTCGGCACCTCAAATCAGATCGGTAAAGAGTGATCAATTAAGAGTGCATACTAAATGTAACATAAATCGTAGTCTTTTGTCAAATTCAACTAACAGTAGTGAACAATTCTCCAACCGAAACTGTATTGTCTTAAAAACTAAATCCCTTAAAACTGCATCTTGCAGCATCGACATAGAAATCACAAAACATTTTTATTGAAGAGAAGTGAAAGTAGAATGGATTTAGCTATAGCAGAATGTCATTGTGAGAAGAGAAGCGAGTGTGATGTATGGTATCTGTCGAGGGAGTAGAAGAGATAGCGGTTGGAAAGGCCGTTGTTTGCAGCCGTTATTTGAGTGCTTATTCAACATGCGCTCGGTTATCAGGTGCCTGATTTCGCACTTGTTCAAGAGATGCCTGATTTCAGGCGCTTGTTCAATAGGCGCTTGAGAACTAGGCTCCTGTTGGACAAGCGCCTAAATATATTACAGATCCCCACCTTCTCAACTGAATTTTTAACTGATTTCATAATGTGCACTTTGTTGCACCGTGATTTGGAGTAACGTATTACATTTTTATTTGTACTTTTTTATCGGAGATGCTCTTAAGGGCAGGACTAGCCAATAAATATATTTTAAAAAATTGGTCTAAAGAAAACTATTTTGGTGCTAATGCTGTTAAATTATAAAAATATATGAGAAATACCATAAGTAAAAGTTATTTTTGAGCAGCAAACGAATAATATTTCATTAATAGTTTTATATAATATAACATCCGTCATTTCTATCTATTGTCAATGTAAACATTATGTTACATACTTCGTTAACAAAAAGTAAATAGCGAATATCAATTTTTTGTGTACAAAGTACATATAATAAAAGTTATCACCTTTGTAAAAACCAACGTAAAATGTGGATATCATCATATTTGCATTCACATCCGTTGCTCAATTTTTTCACAAGTCAAAGATTAGCCAACCAATATTACATGGCCCGGTCCACATCGATCTAATGCAAACAAGCAAGGAAATGCCATAAATAGGCTGATTCTGACTCCTAAATCTAGCCCGATCTATCTTAAGATGACAAACGACCAACTCTTCCGAGTGGGCCTGATTAAAAAGTGACCCGTCTTTGACCGGGGTCCACCTTAACCCGCTACACTGAGCACATGCAATGGCACTTCAACTAAATTCAAATCTCATCTCGAGTCTAAATTTCTAATGGATATGTATATTTTTTTGGTACATATTTTGAGTAGGAAAAAAAGGGAGTCAAACAGGAATAACAAGGTTTAGATCTGGAGATTTGACAAACTTAGAGGTGATTGGAAAAATATATATTTTTATATAATATTATATTTACATCGTTGTAGATTAATTCCTTATATGCATGAATATAATTATTTTGGAGTTGTAGGCTTAAACATACACATGTAATGTATTTGAAAATCATGCCTACATATTCGGCGAATTATTTGCTTGAATTAAATATTGCATGTACTGGAATCTGGAAAGTAAGGATGAAAGCAGTCCCTAAGTTAATGAATTGTATTGTAATTCCAAATTTGCTGGTTAGACAACATATGTTAGTAAATATGAATTAGAAGTTATTATAAATTGAATTGGAATTTAAATAGTATTTTAATTCATTGGAATAAGGAGTACTGTAATGTAAATTACTATGAATTATCCAATTTTATAAATATGAATAAAAGTGTATCGTTTAAAATAACAAGGAATATCTAAAAGAAAAGAGATATATAAAAAAATGATGTTTATCTTATTTTGTATTGTCTATTCAATAATAAAAGTAAGGATAATTCTTTGTAATTCCAAACATAAAAACTGTCCTCTTTTAGATAATTTATGAAAAATTACAATGCTGACGTTTCCTTTTGGGAAAAATGGAATTCCAACACACTAAAATATAGAAATGCTGGAATAAGCCAAAGTATTATAAGTGGAGATAATAAAAATAATTCAATTGTAAATCTAGCATAGTGATAAGTTAGAAAATAAACAATAAGAAAAGAAGTATATGTAAAGTAAACGAATAAATAAGTAGGGAGATTGTAATAATCAAAGGAAGATAGTAATCGTTAAAAAGGAACAATAGAATACACTTAATAGTATCAAGTTGAAGTTAAGTAGTGAAGATAGTTAGTCTATTAAACTAAAAGTAAGCGATAGATGACATTATAACAATATTAATGAAATAAAAAGTAAGTGGTGTCAGGGTATGTAAATACAACAATTGAACATAAGAGGCGTAGTAATTAAATAAATTTATATGGCCTCAAATATGCATATACAATGGATGAGAATTAGTGGATCAAGCCAGTAACTTAGAATATATAAAATGAAAAACTCGATAGTGTTATTGGATTGCGATGTTAGTAATGTGCACAACAGAAGTCTACTCACCAAAAGGGGCTACCAACGGTTGTATATACATTGTACTGATGTGAGACATATCCAACTATAAGACCCGTGGAATTATACGTTCGCATATAAGTGAAGGAAATATACCAAAGTAGGATGGTTTTCCTTAAAAAAGGTGTTAAAGAGCAAGTAAAGTCAGCTTTAACCTTTTAGGTGGTTTGTGTTAAGTAACCAAATGGGCATTCCCTAGATTGCATTAGGAAATCTAAATAGGATGGTAGGCGTAGGCTCGACGCTATGATAGTGAGGATGGTACCATATATACAAGGAATATGAGTTTCTTACATAGGTCGAGACCATCGTCTGTCGTGAGCAATTAGCGGAATGACAAGGGTCGTGCCTAAATCGGCTACATCTCTAACCAGTGTAGACCATGTTTAGGACATGCACAACCTCACAATTATTTATTAATTTGTTTTCTGTTAGGAGGCAAGGCTAGACAACCCTTTAATGAAGGTTTTTCAAACAAATAAAATAGTTCCTGGAGCTAAGTCCATGATGTAAAGCAAGACGAATAAAGTACGGTTAAATAATGGTAACGACGTTAGTAGGCACTATGAAAGTTCTAGGTATGCACGGGGACGAGGACGTGATATTGTATTGATGATGGATCCTCATGAGGTGTTGAGTTACAAATATTTGTGAGGAAAGTATCTTGGTCCAAAGGGGGAGTGTGCTACTTATACACACACATGCACATATATAGTTATTATCTAACCTCGAGTAGATGTGGTATATCGTACACGTAGGTGAAGTCAAAACGGCTAAGTAAAATAATATACATAACATATAATGGAGGACAATTGGCATAAAGTCATTTTATGTATAAAATGTATAATTCTGGTCACCAAAGCGTGTTTCGACTTCCTTCCTCATTACAACCCACATGATAGCTTTAGAGGGACAAGAACCGATACAAGGCGGGATGGTGGATGAATAGATTTCTTCATGCATGCTCAACTCCAACAAGGATAGTAGAGATCAAAGGTGTAAACCTCGGTCAGCAATCATATGTTCTATTATATTTTACTATTCTGCACCAAGCTTTATGAATAGTGCTATGATATATTTTTGTTTATTTACCGAATAATAATACTAACGATCTGTACTTTGGTGATCTTGGATTTTCGATTTATAGAAAATTCGGGCCTATTGAGGTATGAATTGTTACATTTAGTATCAGAGCACAAGTTATCGATCTTAAGAATTAGGATATGTAGAGTGAACAGTTTTTTACTTCACTATAACTATATATATTGTATATGCCAAATTCTACAAATTTCGACTGTAGAAGTAGCTGCAACCATATTCTTAAAAGATGGAAAATGTGACTACGAGTTAGAACAATATATGAAGTTGGAGATATACACTTGCCCCGATACCCCAAGGGAAGTAGGTCATATTGGAAAGCATTGATGTAAGAGGAGCGTGGATGCAACATAATGAAGGTTCCCTAAAGCTGGATAGTACTCGACTCCATTGTAGCGCACAGATTGCTTTATGGTTGTAGATCCCCATAGGATTTCCAATTGATGACGTATAATAGATCCAGATAAATGGGAAAGTAAGAATCTACATGTCCCAGATATCTGGAAGTAAGAGTTAAATAAATTCTCAAAGAAGATGTATAGTAATCACACTTGGATGATAGCTAGATTTTAATATTCTTGGAGATGATAAGTCAAAAAGTAAGTGGAAAGAGGAAAGTCCAAAAGAGGGGACAAGTAAAACAACTGCGAGTCTGACTCCATATAAAAGAATTTAGTAAAATATTTGAAAAGAAAAGTTTAAGGAAAATATATAAATAATATATTTGAAATGATTTCAAGAGATTTATTTAAAAACAAAAATAATCCTATTTTTCAAAAATAAGGAAATATTAATGTTTATATAGAATAAAATATCCTTTTATATTTAAAACAAAAACTCACAGTAAAAAGTTTAAAAGTTGTTGGATCGAAAATTTCAGTTGAAATAGGTTTTAATAAAGAGATATTTCTTTTGAAATAAAACGAATAGCTCGTTGATTTTTTTGAGATGAAAAGTTTTAAGTTATAAATTCTTTTTAGGGGTGAACAATGTAGGAAGTGGTGCAAGTTTAGAGTGGGGTAAATAAAACGGAAAAGAAGATGAAAACCCAAAAATAAAGCAGTATGTGAATGCACTGCAATGGTTCAATAAAGAAGATAATAAATTGAGAGAAAGCCTATGTAAAGAGAACAATTTAAATAAGAGTACTTAGGTTGAAGCAAGTTAAATAGTGGTAACAGTATGGAATATAAATAGAAATAACGTTAGAGATAAAAAAAAATGATGAATAATTTCCATAAATATGTGCAGTAATTGCATATACCTTTGTGGAAGTCCCCCTTATATGCTATTAGAATCTCCGCTAAGATTGAAAGTTGAAGTAGCATGAGTATTAGGAAAATAATACGATAATAGTTGTTCTTGTCTACTCTAGTTTTAGTAAAAGTTATAAAAGTTGTTTTAGAGACACTTAACGATGCATATTTGAACAATGATTTGGTATGCTAATTAGGTTTTTAAAGGAAATACTTAATAGATGATTTGAATTAAAAATCCTAATTTTTTAGGAAGTAAATTTCTTTATGTGTGCTGTACTTGAAAAAGTTACAAAAGGATTGGGGATATAAGAGAAGGTTCCAAGGTATAACAGAAAAACAAAAGAATGAAGGAAATATGAAATTCTCCATCGAAACCATTTCCCAACATAAGAATATATGATTAGATAACTGGATTTTTCTAAATTTTAGATTTTACAGTGGTGTTCTCGGGATTGGATGCAAAATTGGTTGGACCATACTTCTATTCATAAAAATGTGAAAAAATTTGGATGAGAAAACAAAGATTTTGATTTTCAAAGTTTTTCGATCGGAGTCCAATCGAAAAGGTTATTAATATTTGAAGCTTTCAGATCGAAAATAATTATATACATAATGAAGAAAATAAATGTAATTAATTAAAATTAATTAATCAATGCTTGCTTAATGTTTAAGTACAATCAATGTTTAATTAGATCAGTTAAATTTGTAACAAAGAACACATAATAAGAAACAAATGAATGTATAATAAAAATTAATAGGCAACCGATCGATTCCTAATTGGAACCGATCGGCCACTAGTATTCGGTATGTGGTAGAGTAGTGGTCGACCTCTTGTGTACCGACGATTGTAAAATAAACCTAGGCTGAACGGTCTGGATTTAATACAAAAGAATCTAATGGCTGGCATCGAACTGAACTCCTATAAATGCAGGCCTAACCCCTCGCTATTTTCCTCATGTTTTCTGAAGCTACGGCAAAGCTCTGCTATTTTCTTTTCTTCTCGAATTCTAAAACCTTTATAACTTATAATCTATAAATATAAATAAGTGGAGAATAGCGGAAGATAATAGAGAAGAGGAATAGGATCGAATCTAATCACCAAAGCTAGAGTAAATTGTAGATTCAAATCTAAATTAAATTCAAATCTCTTCTCGGATCTAATTTTCTATAATTTCGATACTAAAAGGGTTTAGATCTGGAGATTTGGAAAGCTTAGATGTGAGTGAAAAATTATATATTTTTACATAATATTGAATTTATATCATTGTAAAGATGTTCCTTTTATGCCCGAATATACTTATTTTGGAGTTATAGCCTTAAATATATACATGTAACGAATTTGAAACCATGTTTGCATATTCTATAAAATGTTAACTTAAGTTAAAAATTGGATGTATTGGAATTTGGAAAGTAAGGATGAAAGTGGTCCTTAAGTCAATGAATTGTATAGTAATTCCAAATTTTGTTAGTTAAATGGTATATGTTAGTAAATATGAATTAGAAGTTATTATAAATTGGATTGAGATTTAAGTAGCATTTTAATTCATTGGAATGAAGTGTGTTGCAATGTAAATTTCTATTAATTATATAGTTTTATTGATATGAATAAAATTATATCATGTGAAATAACAAGGAATATTTAAAAAAAGATGTATAAAATAGGGATTCTTACCGTATTTTTTACCATCTATTTCAATAATAAAATTAAGGATAATTCTGTGTAATTCCAAGCAAAACACAAGTCCTTATTTATATAATTTGTGGAAAATTACAATGTTAACATTTTCTTTTGGGAAAGATGTAATTCCAACGCATAAAATGCATAAATCTCTAAGTATAAACCAAAGTATTGTAAGTGGAGATAATAACAATAATTCAATTATAAATCTAGTTTCTACGATAAGTTAGAAAATGAACAATAAGCGAAGAAGTATACGTAAAATAACGGTATGAGTAAGTAAGCACATTATAATAATCAAAGAAAGATAGCAATGGTTGAAAAGGAACAATAGAATACACTTAATAACATCAAGTAGAAGTTAAGTAGTGAAGATAATTAATCTGTTAAATTAAAGGTAAGCCGTAAATGACATTAAAACATCACTAGTGAAACAAAAAGTAAGTTATGTCGAGGTAACTGAACATAATATTGAACATAAGAGGCATAGTAATTAAATAATTTATATAGCCTCAAATTTGCATTTATGACGGGTGTGAATTATTGGATCTAGCCAATAACTTAGAACATATAAAATGGCAAACTAGTTAGAGCGGTTGGTATGCGAGGTCAGTAACGCGCACAACAGAAGTTTGCTCACCGAAAGAGGCCACCAACGGTTGTGTATACATTGCATTGATGTAAGACATATCCAACTGTAGAACCCATGGAATTATATGTTTGCGTATAGGTGAAGGGAATATACCAAAGTAGGATGGTTCGCTGCGATCGAAATGTCAAAGGGCAAGTAGATACTGCCATAGTGGCACGTGTTAAGTAGCTAAATGGGCAATTCCTAGATTGCATTTGGCAATCTAAATGGGATGATGAGCATTGGCTCAGCGCTATGACTGTAAGGAAGGTACCGAATATAGGAGGAGTAGGAGCTATTTACAGAGGTCAAGATCATCATCTATCCTGAACAGTCAGCAGAAAGACAGGGGTTACGCCTAAACAAGTTGTACCTCTTACTAGTGTAGACCATGTATAAGATATGCACCGACTCACAGTTTTTTTAGTTTGTTTGTTGTTAAAAGGCAAGGCTAGATAACCCTTTGATGGAAGTCTTTTAAATGAATAGAATAGTCCATGTTGTTGAGTTCATGATGTAAAGCAAGATGAATAGAATACAAATAAATAGTTACAATACCATTATTAGGCACTGCGGGTGTTTCTTGTTATGCATGGCGACGAGGATGTGATACTGCATTGACGATGGATCCTGACGAGGTGCTAAGTTACGGATACTAGTGGGGAAAGTATCCTACTCCAATATATATGTATACACACAAATGTATGTAGTTATTTTCTACTTTGAGTAGATAGAGCACATCGTAGGCATACGTGGAGTCAAGACGACTAAGTAAAACAGCGGACGTAACATGTAATGGAAGGAAATCAGCATAAACTAGTGTTATGTATAAAGTATATAATCTGCCAGTCACTAGTACATTATTCTGACCCCACTCCTCATTACAACCCACATGATAACTTTTAAGGGGTAATAGCCAGTATAAGGCGGAAACGGTGGAAGGATGATTTCCATATGCATGCTTAACACTGACAATGGCACTAGAGGTCAAAGGTCTTAACCTTAGTCAGTTATCATACGTTTTATTATAATTTACTATTCCATTGTGAATTTTATCGATAGTGCTCTGATATATTATTTTTATTTATAAAATGCCAATGCCAATGACCTATACTTTTGTGGACTTGAATTTTCAATTTAGTGAAAATTTTGACCAATTGAGATGCGGGTTGTTGCAGATGAGTACGAAGTCATGTTACCTATCGAAGTAGACGTCCCTTTACCTCAGCATCTCAGTTATGAGCCTGAGAAAAATGATGAGATACTAAAGCTCAGGCTCGATGCCTTAGAATAATGAAGAGCGAAAGCCGAACTTCACTATGAAGCTTAGAAGAGGAAGGTAGCCAAGCACTACAACTATAGGGTAAAGCTCTGATAATTCAATATCGATAATCTATTCTATGCCGGAAGTTCGCAAACACAAAGGCCCAATTAGGAGGGTCCATATGTCGTCGGTGTCGCTTTATCAAATGGCGCTTACGTATTTCTTTGTGGATGGGACACAATGCCCCATACTTAGAACATAGAGCATCTCAGGCCTATCACATATGAGTGTAAGCCATAATTATAAGGTTGAGATTGTAATAAGTTTTGTGTGAAGAATACAATGAAGACTTTTAGCTTCAATTCTGTCAAACACAATCATGAAGTCTATCTGTCAAACACATGTTGATGATTTATGTATGTTCATATAGATTTTATGACATGTTTTAAGATGAAAATCCTAATAAATGACATTCGTTAGCCATGCGAATTTTCATGATGATCTAAAAAGTTATTCTAGAGATGGGTTTCAATTTTTAGAATTTTTAGAATTTTTATGGAATTGTTATAAATTATTTAAGGGAGAAAATTTAATTTGGATTATAAAATTATTTATGGATAAAATAATTATTGTTTGGATCCGAAATTTTTATATGTTGAAGAGAACATATTAATTTACTTTCTGGATTTTTTCCAAAATTTATCAAGGTGTTTTCATGGTTATATAAAATTATTTAACGTATGAGACGTAAATGTTTTATACAATTATAAAGGAGAAAGGGGCTTTTTTTAAAATTATTCAAATTTCCAAATATAGAAGATTGGCAGCAATTTTGAATATAAAATCTGATAAACAATTAGATTTAGACAAAGAAGGCAGGTGGGGTACAAAAAACTACTTTAAACAGTGTATTACAACTCTTTCGGCAAGAGCTACGACCTTCATTCTAGACGTTCCGACAAAGTTAAAAGGTATCAAACCTTTTGGCTAGATCAAATACCCATGCACAAGGTATCGGGAAACTAGTACGTAGTGGATTGGATGGAGTCGAAAGGTTTAAGGACGAAAGGTTAGAGCTTTCGAAGGAGATGAAACCTTGTTTTGGTTTTAAAGAAAATACACCTGCTAGCTTTCGACGTCGTCAAATGGTTTAGAAGAAAAAGTTTCGATTGGTTTTCTTTCTTGTTTTAAATGAAACCTTTCAACAAGATCGAAAGGTATAGCTTCTGATAAGGCCAAATGCTTAGTTGTCGCTGCCTAACCTTTTGACACAAATGGAGTAAAAAGTTATCTTTTGTTTTCTAAAATTTATGCCTCTCTCCATTGATTTTGAAGGGTTGATTCGAACACTAACACTTTATTGTTTTCGAATGTTTTCAAAAGGTTTTATAAAGGTTTCAAAGCAATTGCTTTTGACTCCAATGTTTTTTTGATCCTTTTGCATAATCCAAAGGTTTTAAGTCGAAACGTTTTAAAAGTTTCAAAGTAGTTAACTTTGAATGGTTTCGAAAGGTTTTACACTTGTTTTAAATTGAACTCAATGTCTTTGAAAGGTTTTGAGTTACATTTCTTTCGAAGGGTTTATAAACGATTTATAAGGGAGGTACCCTAGGCTTTCGACAAAGTCGAAAGGTGAAACCTTTCGACCAGGTCGAAAAGAAACCTTCCGACAAGGTCGAAAGGTAGGACCTTTCGGCAAGGTCGAAAGGTATGATTTTGCAATGTTTTCAAAAGGCTAATATTTAAAGGATTTAAAAGGCGGATGTCATATGTTTTAGAGCTTGTAAAAGGAAAGCTTTTAAAAGGTTTAGAAGGAGTTACCTTCGATGACTTTGAAAGGATTATTAGAGGATATGAAGGAGTTACCTTTAATACTTTCGAAGGGTTTTGTAAATGGTTTTGAAGGATTTACCTTCTATGTTTTCGAAAGGTTGTTTAAAGATTTTAAACAAAGGTTTGGAATATAAGAACTGGGCATATAGCCTAAGTGTTTTAAGTTATAAAGAACATTAACTTATTATAAAGGATAGACAATCCTTATTGAACATCATCAACATTATTTTGAGTAAAGTATATATAACATGGAAAAAATAGCTTAAAGTAAGGCTAAAGGTATATTTTCCTTTTATATATATGATTTGACAGACTAAATCATTTTGAAATAGGTTTCAAGGAAAATCTAAAGAGCAGTTAGCTCAGATATTATAGAGAAGTTAGCTCAGATATTTTGAACGGTACACTAGTACAAAAAGTGCATATTTCTTCGCCTCATTTGCATCGGCTGAAGTAAAAACTGATGCAAATAGAACTATTTGCATTAGTTCTATCTTAATAACCGATGCAATTGGTATATTGAAAGCAATAGCTAATAAAAAATCAAATTTGCATCAGTTGTCACCAACAACTGATGCAAATACATCGATGCAAATATTTTTAGTCGCATCGGTTTTAAAGTCATGCAACTACATGTTGATGACAAAGATATGAAATTTAGGTGGGAAATAATGAAAAATTGGCTCCAAAGTTACTACTATCGACAAATGTACTCCATCCTCCTCACTAACCCACTCCGAAAAAAAAATCTCCTCCCTCAGAATCTCGGTGCCAGATTTTTTTCCCCTTTCCATTATTTAAACTCGGCCGTAGAAAAGAAAAAATATCTGAATTCAAAAATCAATATATAAAAATCTTCTCAATATAAAAATATGAAACAAGCCTTAAAATCTTTTGTTCGCGGATAGCTTCATTTTCATATGCATTTATATGGGTGCGTTGCTTGTCTGGGCTTCGACAGTGAGGACTTCGAACTAGGGCTTTGGTTTGCATCAAGTTGAGGGAGAATTGGTGATAATGGAGGACGGATTCGAGTTCAGCGAAGAAATTAGCATCAATTTGAGGGAGAATGCACTTTCTCTAGACTACATTGTTCTTCAAGTCCCGGTATTTAAATGTGACTAGGCAAATATTAACCGTGGTGTTAAAGTTGAAGATGGTTTACATTGGTCAATCTTCACCAATTTCAAAACCAAGTTGTAAGTATTTTACTCTAGAGAGTCCGATTCATCTAATTAGTATGTTGTTTATAAAACCACCACCTAAAGGTTTTCATGAATTAGAGTTATATGATGAGAAAACTGGAATAAACTGTGAACCGTTTGATGTATCAAAGCTTGATGAAGTTATGGATGATTATGATGCATTTGTAAGAAGAGTTTGTGAAGGCACATACACATGCAGTCGTGGAAGGTGAAAATTTTGCTTCTGCATATCCTACTTCAGAAGTTCTGTATTTTAGTTTGACATTGTTTACTCCTTTTAATACCTTTTTTTAATAATCTCCTGAGTTTTAGAACACTAGTACTATATTTATGTATTTGATGCATCTAAAAATTTAACCCCTTTTTTAACTCCGCCAATGTCTTCACGTTGCTGGTCCCAAGCCTGGATAAAGGAGGAGGAAAAAGGTGATTCTTTCATGTTTAAATTATTTCTGCACTAATGACCTTTTCAGTTCTATTCAGTGCTCTATCTGAAATTCCAGTATTTTATATTAGTACTTTTCATGATTACTACGTTCAATATTATTTCACTATTTGTGAAACTAAAGTAGTTGACTTGAATTATTGAGATATTTTTT
Source organism: Allium cepa (assembly GCA_030765085.1). Taxonomy (NCBI): domain Eukaryota; kingdom Viridiplantae; phylum Streptophyta; class Magnoliopsida; order Asparagales; family Amaryllidaceae; genus Allium; species Allium cepa. The sequence continues at coordinate 909,797,972 of CM060932.1, forward strand.
CACTAAACAATCAACTAATAACTTTTGATATGAATAAAAAATTATACTGATTGATAGTGTTAATTGGGTTCCTGGATGTAATTGCAGATATGTTTAACTATTACATTTTACTAAGATACATTTTTCAGATTGTAGTAAGCTGGTCGAATCACTAATTTACCGGCCATGGTCAAACTTTGCCTACAAGTGTGATCATAATCACTAATTTAATTAACCTTGCTTAAACTAATGTGATCATAATCTTTTTTTTTCTACTGTATACTCATGGGTTAAAGTTGCATTGAATTTTTTTGCATATTATATCATATATGACCTTGTTAATGCTTCGGTGTCAATTTTTTTGATTGCATATACACCTGCCCTCATTTAGTTCTCCCAAACTTTCACCATTAATTTATTTTTTAGTTTTAGGGTAATTTTATTTTTTCATTATAATATTTTATGTAATTCTGCTGTTAATTTTTTGTTCAAACTGAATGATCAAACTACAAAGGGATTGAGTAGGCTTAACAAATGAAGTCAATTATACGGTTGAAAGGCTGAAAAGCATTGTAAGGTGATATTGGCTGTCTGGTTTAATCAGTGGAAGAGGTTGAACTTGCTTCAAAACTGATGAGTGAGCACTAGCTGAATTTGATTTTGGTTGGGAAGTTGATGGGAGAATACTAGCTGAAGTGGATAATGAATTAACAAAACCTGTTCTGGCTGCAACTTAATGTTTACAAAGCGAAGGGTAGCAGTTTAAAAAGTGACAGGCAAAGGCTGGTTGCAGAATTCAGGAAAGCAACTATATCGCTGGGTTGCAATTCAAAGATAGTGGAGAACAGACTGAGTTTCAATGTTGTATTGCTGTTGAATCAATCCGAGTCTTGCTGAATTAGTGTTAAATTTAATAGAGCAAGCTAAGTTATAGCAGATTGAGTAATTGCAGTAACAGATCCTCAGTAACAGGTCGATTTCCAGTGTGTACAAGATCAGTCTTACTGAAGGGCTAAAGAGAAACTGCCGAGACGGAAGAAGATTCACAGTAACAGCGTGAATCAAGCTGTGTCGAGGGGCTGCGTGGCTATAGACAGAAGCTGCTGCAGACAGTCAGAGTTACAGTAGTGGAATAGACGCACGGCGTGGTTTTAGTAGAAACTTGGAACATTCTAGAGCTGTAGGGAAGGGGAGAAGCTCGGGATCACAATTACAAGCCTTCAGTATGGTAGGTATTGTAGTTATTTATGTCCTTGACCTTGAAATGCAACAAAATTCCCAAATGATGTTGAACTCCATGAACATCACACAAGGACAGACATTAATGAGCTAAAGATTCCGTATGGAAAAGTCCCTCTCTATTTCATTTTATGTTTCATGCTTTTAATACTGTTCAATTCCAAGTGTAAGAACCATTATGCTACTAAAATTGTACTAAATGATTGTGCTAAAGATCTGAATTATGCTACTAAAATGAATGTATGAACCATTATTTTGTATAGATTATTAACACTGTAATTGAGTGGATAATTTAGAACTATTGAAAGCAATATACCATATTGTTCAAGTAGCTACGCCAAAACTTTGGCTATGTTTTCTGTATATCCTTTGATCTCCTGTTACATTTTTTCATAATTTCCATGTTTGCAGTTATAAACATCATTTGAATATCATCTAAGGAGTGGCTACCGCTTTTGCTGCTAGAGATATCCTTGGAAACCTACGGAGTGGGTGTATGAATATGCGCTTATATGTTTTTATTTGATGATAATAAACATATATATTCATTTAAATGTATTTGGTAATGTACTATTTTGTTTTTCATAGATTAAATAAATATTTGTTGAATAAAATAAATTACACAGAATTTGAATTCAAACAAAATTTTATTCAAACAAATATTTATTATAATCTTGAATAGTACAAATTCAAGCTCTCACTATACATATACATTTTTGATTACATCACAATTACATCACAATTCAGTTTACATAATTTCCTCACTACATATCACTCACACTCGTATTTTGTCTTCAACTGCATTCCAGTTTGAATCCAGCATCTGAGCAATCTGCAAAAATATTCACTAACGCAGTAAAATTGAAAAAGAAATATTTTTGCAATATAAAATAAAATATGATTTTTAAAAATATGATTTGCCTCAGTTATTTGGGTTGTTCGTCATCATTCATATTTGAATTCATCACACACGAACAGTGTGACATGCACAGTGTATCACTGTACATGCCACAAGGCCGTGCACATCAATATACACTTGATAATGCTACAGGGACAGGTGAGCACAGGTCAAACCCAAATGAAAAGCTGGGTTCAACTCACGTGCAGTATATTTAAAATCACGACACAAGCACAAGGTCAAACCCGAGTTTTGAAACTGGGTTCAACACAAGGCAACATGACATGAATGCAACGAAGACCAACAGCAAAATGGACTGCAACAATCATGTATGCAGACCAGACCAGACCAAACTACAAAGAACATCAACAATGCAACAATGTGCACAGCAATGAAAGCAACATGACCACTAGAATCTCAAACAAATGCAAGCGACTCAAGCAACAAGTTTACAAAGGCAATATGAACAAGTGAAGCATCTGTGTCAAAGCATAGCAAATGTCAACATGAAGTATATGCAATTCGAAGTAATAAAGATTACAGCAAAATCCAGTGCCAACAGGTACAAGGATCAATGAAGTGAGACACAAGACATGAAAGAGCAAAGTGCAATGTACTTCAATAATCAAGTTCAGGTCAGACCAATCACTGCAATGATGCAAACTAACTCGAAGAAATGCCACCAAGCAAACAACATGCACCAGTCCAGGCCACAATAATAAAGATTACAGCAATATGTTAAAAAACATATGATCCAGCAAAGGCCAAAGTTTAACAAAGGCAAACACACCAGTATGTAGTGATACAAAGTGCAACAGACCAAGTCCAAATGCACAGTGGAATGAACAAGTGATGCACATGATATGGCAATCACAAATGCTTGAAGACTACAGAACATCAATCAAAACAAGTTCGATCAATATCAATAACCAAGGTCACAGTGAAATTAACATCATCAGAGAAGATGGCCAGAGACAAAGCTCACAGGGATGAACATAAAGATGGCCGAAGCAGTGGCAATCAACAGTGAAGTCGTAATTCACAGTAAAAGCCGAAGTCAGAGTTGACAAAAGATTAGAGATGACCAAGTCAAGAAAATCAAATACGTATCTTGGAAAAAGTCACAAAGTAAAAGGGAAAGTTGTTGCCGTATCAATCAAGTAAATATCGAACGCATCAAAATCAAAGACGTAAGCATCAAGTCCAAAAATATATCAGGAAAACCGTGCGCATCAGGAAAACAAAATTTAGGAAAGTACCAAATTGATACGAGCAAAATCAAGTGATTCGAATTCATATAAATACTGAACCAAAAAACTCATCATCGGCATCGAGTAAAAGGCAAAAAATCAAACCAACAAACAGAGAAATTACATACCAAACCAACAACGAACTCAATCATCAGAGAACGAGCGAGCTAAGCAATAACCATCGATCAACAGAGAAGCAAAGCAAACCATCGATCATCAGAGAGCCGCAAAACCCTAATTTAGGGGAAAAGAGGATCGGCCGCCAGTTTACAGTAGCAAAGGAAAAGGGAACGAAGCCCTAATTCGACAAAGAGGAACGACTAAAACAAGTGGATCGGGTTAAAAATAAAGAGGCCGACATTTTTCACAAGCAAAAGAAAAAGGAACGGGGAAATTCAATTGGGCCGACATTATTATAATAAAAGGGCTTTTGTTTAGGGTTTAATTTTTTAAAGGGTTTTTTATTTGAGAAAAAATTAAGCATTCAAGTTTGTATTTTAATTTTTGCTCCTGTTTTATTTTTGAAGTCTGTTTTTCTTTTCGAGTCAAAGAATTTGTAAATCACCACCTAGGTTGTAGGTAGTGTCAGATTGTCTAGTTAGAATTAGTTCAGTGAGCAGGGTGTGCGAGTTTGCAAAACTCTATTGGCGGAGCAGAGTTTGCGAGTAAGCTAAATTATATAGGCGGAGCAGGGTGTGCGAGTCTATGAGAGTGTTTGTGAGCGGGAGCAAAAGGGTTTGTGAATCTAGTAGAGTGTTTGTAAGCGGGATACTGTTTAATTCTAATAGAAATCTGGGAATGCAGCAGTAGGCAGGGGTTGCCGAAGATGGGTAAATTTTGTGTGTGATTTACTTTTCAGCATATTTATTTCTGTAGTTTGTTTCTGTGCTTAATTCGAGAAAATTTGCTATAACCCTATTCACCCCCCCTCTAGGGTTAATCTAGATCCTACAAGTGGTATCAGAGCACGATATTTTTCTTTAACTCTAGAGTCATGAATCCACCAAATAATACTTTTGTTGAGGGTCGTTCCAATATTATCGCTTCTATTTTCGATGGAACGGATTTTTTAAACTGGAAATTGAAAATGGAATTTTATTTAAAATCTGTTAATATCAAATGTTGGGATATTATTGAAAATGGGTGTGATGTAACAAATAAGGAAATTATCTCGATTAATGCTCTTGCTATGCATATATTATATTCTCATATTAACCGTGATAATTTTTATTTCGTCTCTCATTGTGAAAATGCACAGAAAATCTGGAATATTTTTGAGGCAATATATGGAGCAAAAGTCAACAGCAATGAGATGTCCTCCACAACCAACTCAGTTAAAGAAATGTGCTTAACAGGAGTGGTAAATAGCAGTTGTGATGAGGATGATGATGGAGCAGTCGAGCTGGCATTACTAATGAAGAAATTCAAAAGGAGGAACCGCAAATACGGAAATCCAGCTCTAAATCAAAAATTAAAAAACAGAGAGCACAATATGAAGCCAAGCGAGGTATCAAAACTCACTCACTATGAACTGCTTATTTATTTCCACGAAGTGAATGGCTATTTTGAACGACTTAGGGAGTAGTATGCCAAACTTGAATCACAAAAAGACACTTTGATAGAATTAAATGAACAACTTGACCAATTAGTTAAAACCTATCAAAGTAGGATCCCTAAGTGTGATAAGTGTCCAACATTCGAAGAAGAAATTAAAAAAATCAGAAATTAATATAAAATCACTTGAAAATGAAATTCTGATTTTGAAAGAGAACGTAAATACTAGGAGAGAAAATTCTATCAAAAAGTGCACACAATTAGTGAACGAAAATGAATCTCTCAAAATACAAGTCCAACAATTGTCAATAACTTTAGATAAATTTTCAAAAAGTGAGAAATCGTTGAATCTGCTATTAGGAAAGCAAACTGTTAATACGGCTAGACAAGGACTTGGATATAATCAATCTGAAAATGTTGAAAGCGATATTTATCAAGAAAATTCCATGTGCACAATTTGTAAAAAATATGGACATGATCACAATAATTGTTGGCATTGACCCAAACATGTGAAAACCATACCAATTTGGGTTCCAAAAGGCACGAATATAAAATCTCTCAAAGTTAAACAAATTTGGGTACCAAAAGGAACATATATAAACAGTTTTGGGTCTCCACAAAATTATTTTTCTAAATCTTCTACCACTGACAACCATGGACCTATAAAAACAAATAGGTCACATAAATCTTTTCCCGTGTAGGTGTGGTGGCATGCTAAGGAACAACAACAGTGTTTTCTGGATTTTTGGCCGTTCCAGAAACGCAACGGGCGACAAAGCAAAGTTCCTTAGCCTAGTACAAAGGTGACAGAATCACAATGGGCAATCACGAAAAATTATCGTAAAGGTAAAACAGGTGAAGGTATATTTGATCGATGTATTAAATGTGATAATCTGCACCGGTTTTTTTGAATTAAATCAGCCAATAATGTGATGATGATTTTTTTATTCTGACTTGCTCAATATAGTTGGCCAATTAGATCTATACCAAAAAAACTATTCTTCGAATTACTTCATACATATTTGTTTGGATTAAACATTGTGTTTTGGTGGATACATTTGGTCATAATTCGGCTAACTCTATATTCTCAATTTCTGATTGTTTACATGGCTTCAATTCAAATTCAAAGAATGTCATTTAAATTGTTGTTAAAATTGAGTTTGAAATTTTTGATGCACTTCATGGTCTGGTTTATCAATTTTAGTTAGTGATATTTTGGATTGAAAGAGAAACTCAGATGCAAATTACACTGGTAATATAGTTGATAGAAAAATTACTGGTAGAACGTGATTAATTTTTGAAACATTCATTTGCTGCTTCGTTTTTCAAAGAAAATATCTGCATATTTTTCACTTGAAACAATTTTCAAATAGCAGAAAATTTTCTCATATAACCCCTTCGAGAAAATCATGTTTGACCATATTTTCAGATTAGTCATTTTTTTATTTGATTTTAAATGACAAATTTTGACTAATCCGACTCCCTCCTAATTATCAAAAAGATAAATAGTGATTGAAAAGATGATAAGTGTTGATATTTAACATACATTACTCAAGAGAGTATATTTGGAAAATTTCTTTAGGAATTCAAACAAGAGTTATAAAACTTTTTTTTGGGTAAGGATTCCATGACCATTTCTTTATCTATCATATTTCTATCGACCATGGTTTGTCAAATCTTAAATATAGTTTGTCGATATGTGGTACTGTAATCAGGAATCATTTTTTTTTCATGTCACATTTTTTTTGTAAAAGTAAATAAATATCTAAAGTATTCACTCTCATTTAAAAGTCCTCACGGTTATGCATAGGTGAATTACTTGGATTTTTGATTATGTGCTTCCATGCTCATTTAAAAGTCCTTACTGTTATGCATGTATGGAACGCATATCAAAATTAATTGATTAAATAGACAAGTTGATTCTAATCCTATTTAAAAGTCCTCGCGGTCATGCGTGGTTAGAAGATACTTGATTTCATTTTTAAAATTAAATTGGAATACTACTAATCTCATTTAAAAGTCCTAACGGTTATGCATGATTAGTAGATATTCAAATTCCTGATATAAACGTACCATAAGTTGATGCAATTGTATGATTTTATATTAGAACATCATTTCCATTATTTCTAAAAGTGGAATATGCACCTAACAATGGTAGTTATGATTTTTGTTTGATTCTTATTGAAGTTTAATATTTATATTCAGTTTGAGTTTAATGTTGGATTAATATCAACCACTTTATCTCTATTTTTCTCTCACACCATTATTCTTTTGCTGATAACAAAAGGGGGAGAGAAAAGTTAAGATTTTGTCAAATAGAATCAAGCAAAGGTCAAATAATTTTCCATTTGCATCTAGGCCCATTTATATATTTATATTTGTATGCATATATGTAGGGGGAGCATCATGTAGAGAGGAAGCATTTAAATAGGGGAGCAATTAGAGTATATCATTGATCAAATACATTTAACATAGTCAAAATCATAAATATATGTCTGTTATCATCAAAAGGGGGAGATTGTATGAATATGCGCTTATATGTTTTTGTTTGATGATAATAAACATATATATTCATTTAAATGTATTTGGTAATGTACTATTTTGTTTTTCATAGATTAAAAAATATTTGTTGAATAAAATAAATTACACAGAATTTGAATTCAAACAGAACAAATTACACAGAAATTTGAATTCAAACAGAAATTTTATTCAAATAAATATTTATTACAATCTTGAATAGTACAAATTCAAGCTCTCACTATACATATACATTTTTGATTACATCACAATTACATCACAATTCAGTTTACATAATTTCCTCACTACATATCACTCACATTCGTATTTTGTCTTCAACTGCATTCCAGTTTGAATCCAGCATCTGAGCAATCTGCAAAAATATTCACTAACGCAGTAAAATTGAAAAAGAAATATTTTTGCAATATAAAATAAAATATGATTTTTAAAAATATGATTTGCCTCAGTTATTTGGGTTGTTCGTCATCATTCATATTTGAATTCATCACACACGAACAGTGTGACATGCACAGTGTATCACTGTACATGCCACAAGGCCGTGCACATCAATATACACTTGATAATGCTACAGGGACAGGTGAGCACAGGTCAAACCCAAATGAAAAGCTGGGTTCAACTCACGTGCAGTATATTTAAAATCACGACACAAGCACAAGGTCAAACCCGAGTTTTGAAACTGGGTTCAACACAAGGCAACATGACATGAATGCAACGAAGACCAACAGCAAAATGGACTGCAACAATCATGTATGCAGACCAGACCAGACTAAACTACAAAGAACATCAACAATGCAACAATGTGCACAGTAATGAAAGCAACATGACCACTAGAATCTCAAACAAATGCAAGCGACTCAAGCAACAAGTTTACAAAGGCAATATGAACAAGTGAAGCATCTGTGTCAAAGCATAGCAAATGTCAACATGAAGTATATGCAATTCGAAGTAATAAAGATTACAGCAAAATCCAGTGCCAACAGGTACAAGGATCAATGAAGTGAGACACAAGACATGTAAGAGCAAAGTGCAATGTACTTCAATAATCAAGTTCAGGTCAGACCAATCACTGCAATGATGCAAACTAACTCGAAGAAATGCCACCAAGCAAACAACATGCACCAGTCCAGGCCACAATAATAAAGATTACAGCAATATGTTAAAAAACATATGATCCAGCAAAGGCCAAAGTTTAACAAAGGCAAACACACCAGTATGTAGTGATACAAAGTGCAACAGACCAAGTCCAAATGCACAGTGGAATGAACAAGTGATGCACATGATATGGCAATCACAAATGCTTGAAGACTACAGAACATCAATCAAAACAAGTTCGATCAATATCAATAACCAAGGTCACAGTGAAATTAACATCATCAGAGAAGATGGCCAGAGACAAAGCTCACAGGGATGAACATAAAGATGGCCGAAGCAGTGGCAATCAACAGTGAAGTCGTAATTCACAGTAAAAGCCGAAGTCAGAGTTGACAAAAGATTAGAGATGACCAAGTCAAGAAAATCAAATACGTATCTTGGAAAAAGTCACAAAGTAAAAGGGAAAGTTGTTGCCGTATCAATCAAGTAAATATCGAACGCATCAAAATCAAAGACGTAAGCATCAAGTCCAAAAATATATCAGGAAAACCGTGCGCATCAGGAAAACAAAATTTAGGAAAGTACCAAATTGATACGAGAAAAATCAAGTGATTCGAATTCATATAAATACTGAACCAAAAAACTCATCATCGGCATCGAGTAAAAGGCAAATAATCAAACCAACAAACAGAGAAATTACATACCGAACCAACAACGAACTCGATCATCAGAGAATGAGCGAGCCAAGCAATAACCATCGATCAACAGAGAAGCAAAGCAAACCATCGATCATCAGAGAGCCGCAAAACCCTAATTTAGGGGAAAAGAGGATCGACCGCCAGTTTACAGTAGCAAAGGAAAAGGGAACGAAGCCCTAATTCGACAAAGAGGAACGGCTAAAACAAGTGGATCGGGTTAAAAATAAAGAGGCCGACATTTTTCACAAGCAAAAGAAAAAGGAACGGGGAAATTCAATTGGGTCAACATTATTATAATAAAAGGGCTTTTGTTTAGGGTTTAATTTTTTAAAGGGTTTTTTATTTGAGCAAAAATTAAGCATTCAAGTTTGTATTTTAATTTTTGCTCCTGTTTTGTTTTTGAAGTCTGTTTTTCTTTTCAAGTCAAAGAATTTGTAAATCACCACCTAGGTTGTAGGTAGTATCAGATTGTCTAGTTAGAATTAGTTCAGTGAGCAGGGTGTTCGAGTTTGCAAAACTCTATAGGCGGAGCAGAGTTTGCGAGTAAGCGAAACTCTATAGGCAGAGCAGGGTGTGCGAGTCTATGAGAGTGTTTGTAAGCGGGAGCAAAAGGGTTTGCGAGTCTAGTAGAGTGTTTGTAAGCGGGATACTGTTTAATTCTAATAGAAATCTGGGAATGCAGCAGTAGGCAGGGGTTGTCGAAGCTGGGTAAATTTTGTGTGTGATTTACTTTTCAGCATATTTATTTCTGTAGTTTGTTTCTGTGCTTAATTCGAGAAAATTTGATGTAACCCTATTCACCCCCCCCTCTAGGGTTAATCTAGATCCTACAGTGGGTTGGGTTGTTTGTTCAATTTTCAAGACCATTTACAGCAGGGGATTATATGAAGGTAAAACCCAATCTTTCTTTATGGGATTATAGCCAAAATAAGGCACTTGTTCCACAATGATGGATCACATTCTTGGTTTGTAGCTGTAGCATAATGACATGCTAGCGGAAACAATGAATGCAACATAACTGAACCCCACCAGTCAACTGGATTACTGGAAACGTTAAAACTTAATAGGCATTGTTGTTTACTAAGTTAAAATTTTAATATTTTTTATATTTGAGAAATTTTCTTTTCTTAATTTTTTTAATAGGTTTAGAATTTTAATCAAATAATTCATCAAAACTAATAAGATGTCAGTCTCTTATAAATGCAGTATTACAGTTCTTTGATTTTTTTTTTGTTCATATTTCGTAATCATGTCTATTAATATCTTTTTTATTTTAAAGTTACAACAACTTCAGTTTTGAAGAAGGTAACCGTAACCAGCTAGCAAATCCAATGAAAACTTCAGAAATTCTGACTAATTTAAGATGCAGAGGGTGTTATTACCTTGCACTACATTTTTAAATAACCTTTTTATGTCTTCTTATGGAATATTCCGCAACTTATATAAAACATTACAAACGTAAAAGCCTCGTAAATATTTTAAATTAAATCTTGTTGTAAATATGCAGTATGTTCTAATTCGCAAAAATATCATATATTCACATATGGTGGTTGTTTATTTAAAAATATGATAAATATAAGGATTCATTATCACTTCCACCATGATTAGTGCTTTGACTAGGACAACTCATTAGCACTCTCACTCTATTTGAATCTATTGTTTGTGTGTTGCAGTACACAGGGTTAAAAACATGATTAGGTTAGCAAACAAAATTCAACATCATACGTACAGGGTCTGAACAACAGTCTCAACAAACTCCATAACTTCACTTCATTACAACAGTATCATGTACGTCTCCTTATTTCTAATCATGTATAAAGTTGTTCTTAGAATGCTCCAGAATTTTTTTGTTGCCATACTTGAAATTTTTGAGAAGGTGGAATGATATAATAGATAGTGCAAATGAGAGATATTTATAGATCAGTCATATGCTAATATCAATAATTAAAGTATGAAGAAAAGATAAAAGGAAGTAGAGTGGTAGGGAGCATTGGCACTAGTTTTTGTTCTGTTCTCAGGACCGGCACCTGCTAATTATTTTCTAACAACTTGCAATAATATGCATATTGAAATATAATTGCGCAATATGTTTTTAAACAAATGATATGCGAAACGGGTTAGCTTGGTGCTGAATATTGAATAGACTTGCTACTAACTACCAAGCTTAATCAATAAATGATATTAAAATATACATTGTATATTGCTTTTAAGTTTTGATAAGTTATCTATAAACAGTAGATAATACATGTAATATAATTGAGGAGAATTCATACATTTATTTCGTGTTTACGTTAGTGCAAATTTTGTAACTTTTTATTTTTTTTATAGAAATATGAAGTTGTTCTATTTGCACTGTTTTCAGAGTAAAAAATATCTCCCAGTAATAGAATACCTTTTTTGTTCAGTTTGCACTATTTGATCCTTGTGATTCTAACTTAATCATTAGTTATATAGGAATGAGTTACGAACTTAAACGTGGATACAATCAACTTTATAAAGTATGGATCATGATTAGGATTTAGTCAATAAAGTTATTCAATTTTATTGTTTTTGGTTCAGAGAAGATAGTTATGTACAGCCAAACATGCGGTAGGAATTGGGTTTTGGTGTAGTTTTTTCAAAGTTCAAAGGAAATGGTTGTATGAATTTACTACACATGGATATAATATTTGTTTTTATACTATTTATCACTGATGTAGTGGAAAATTTTGATTGCAGTAGTTGATGTTGAAATGTGCAACAACGTCAGTTGTATCAGTAACAATGAAGTGCAACAATATCGGTAGCATTTGAAGACCATCTTCTGCTTAATTTATCCACTGTCAACGATACATTCTCTTCTCTGTATATATGTATTTTTGTATGTCTACATATAACACGCTGCATTTATTTTTTACTACTGACTGTCTGATTATGTACTGTGGAATTTATTTATGTTTTTCATTCTTTTGTAGAATTAGTAAATCTGATTATGTATTTGCCATCAAATTTAATTTTGAATGATTGTAATATTGCATGCAATAATTGTTTGTTATAATCAAGAATATATATATAGTCTATTTAAGTACTGTAATAATGGTTTCTGAGAATGACTTTTTTGCATCAGGTATAAATAGCCAATGCAATAGAGGGATTAGTTGCATCAGTTATTATAAAAAACCGATGCAATAGAGGGATTAGTTTGCATCGGTTTTCAGCAACAACCTATGCAACAAGTTCCTTTGTTGCATCGGTTTTCATTACAACCGATGCAACATGGGGGCTGTGTCCAAGCAACCAACCATGATATTTTGCATCAGTTGTTAGTAACAATTGATGCAAAAAAGATCTTTTTGCATCGGTTTCAGAACTGATGCAAAAGTGTTAAGCCTGTTGCATCGGTTGCATATGCATCGGTTGTTGAACTGATGCAAAAGGGTGGTAAACAACCGATGCAAATGGCCTGTTTTGTAGTAATGGTAGTTACCCAAAAGAAATTCAGGCAGTCAGCTCATTTAAAATTCAGATAGTTATTCCATTTTGTGGGCAGTCAGCCCAAAGGACGGTTAGTCCAGGACAGTTAGTCGAGAAAGAGCAATCAGCCCTGGTATGAACAAATAGTTCATTTATTAGCATGACAGATCTTGCTAAATTTTTAAGGACAGTTAGTCCACCCTTTTTAACTATTTTGGAAAGATAGCCCATTATCTAGCATAAAAGATACTTCTATTTTGGTATAACCAGTTTTAGGACAAATAGTCCATAAAAGAGAAGTTAGCTCTAGGACAGATAGTCCTGTAAAGAACAAATAGTTCAGACTTAGACATATAGTCTATTTTATTTCCTAATTTAGCATAATGGATATTGTTATATAATTAAAATCTATTGATTAACCAGTTTGGTTGCAAGAAAGGATTTGCAAAATGTATGTTTTGAAAAGAGATAGTAGTGAGGGGAAACCTGTTCCATTAAGCGGCAGGTCTCACTATTTATCAATAAACTGAGATGTAACAGAAATTATTCATACCAGACTTTAAGTCTGACTTAAAGTTCTTGTTTCCCTTTAAACTCTCGGGTGCTCAAAATTTGATTTGAGTTTGCTGAGGGTTTAGGTTTTCAGATTTTAACAGATTTTAGTGTACAAAGCATCCAAAGACGAGCAGATGGCTGATGGATAGCTAATTTAGAGATTCTATTTTAAAATTATTTCCGCTGTGTATTATGACAATTATGTCTATATTGCTTTGATCATTCAAGGGGGCATCTTCACATGTCGCTCTTGGCGTATTGATGTAAATTATATTTGATTAATGCCTGGGATTACGTATGGGATTTTTGCAACTTGGATATAATATTATTTGAAATGTAATCACTGAAATTATTATTTTTGAAGATATGCAATTTTGTTCATATTCAAGTGCTTCTGATATTACAGACACTATTAACATTGCCGTATTTTATCACCAGAAGTTAATACGGTGGATGACCGTAGCATCCATAGTGCTTAGCTTTTGGCCTCTAGATATGGGATGTTACATCGTCCCTCTTTTGGGATGGGACACTACTGTCGTGACTGGCGCTATTACCCAAGCGATGACAAAGTCCGACATCCGTAGTGCTCCTTCACAATAATAAGGCAAGCATAATATCAACTAGTCATGAGTCACCTAGGAGAACCCTCGAACCACTCAGCGCTCCATTCCATGCTGGGAGCGTGTGTCATTATGTGCTTTATTACTTGCTTGGGGACTACTAACCCATTACACAAAGGACAACGCATGCCACTCTATGCTCTCCTTCTTATTGAACGATTATCCAACAAGGGTGAATTATTATGCATTCACTTCCTTGTTCGAGGACTACCACCAGTATTGACTATCCAACAAGGGTAGGCTATCATGTACTCACTTTCCCATTTAGGGACTACCAATAGCTCTACCAAGGGCCGTGTAAGCCATTCAATGCTCTCCTACTCACCGATTGGCTATCCAACAAGATTGAATTACCATGAAGTCACTTCCTTGTTCGAGGACTTCCAGTTAGCCCCATTGAGTTTGGGTGAGATGTCTCCCCTCTTTGTGCCATGTCCATATACGATTGGTTGGCGTGACTGCAATGGTTCTGATTCCACCGTCCATGATGTCGCCCATCCCTCTTTTTGGTTGGGGAACTATTATCGGGACTGGTGCTGTTACCCTGAGTGACACCAAAGCAAGGCATCTTCAGTGCACCCACGCAAAAATAAGTCGAGTGTAATATCACTGGCCATGAGTCACCTAGGAGAACCCTTGTGTCCCTCCATACTCCATTTTGTGTTTGGACCGCCCGCCACTCAATCCTAATGTACATCACCGTGGAGTGCCATCGAGCCACTCAAAGCTTTAGTTCATGTTGGGACCACCCAACGTTGCAAAATGAGATAGAGAGGCTCGACAACCATGTGCTCATACACGAGTCATTTGCTGGCCCAACCTATCGTTGAGATAAGTTTTACTTGCAATTAGTTTACATGGTTCACATAAACGGGCTACAATGACTGCCCATCTCATAACCATAAATGTTTTATTTGCCATATAATAACATTCAAGTGCAGAAAAAATGAAAATTATGTTAACTATCCAAATTATGCTATCCTACTAATCACGAAAAGATGAAAATAGGCAAATATGAAAATACTTGACAAATTTCACGTGCCAAAGATGGACATACTCATTCACACCAAAAATGCATGGCACATGGCCCGACCCGTTGGCCTTACAAAAGTTAAAGAAAAATATTTACAAAGCTGGTCCACCAGCCGATCGAGAAAAGGATTTTATCTACTCCTATGTTAAAATAGTGGTCACAACCAACCCAGTTGTCTCCATCTTGAATGCCACCTCTGCCCAGGACTTGGCGAGGGCTCAATATTGAAGTTGCATATAGAAAGCGGTAGGCGGTATTTTTTCCTAAATAGGGCTTTCACCATGTTCTTCAGTCGGTTCCTCCAGTTATCCTCCTCCTATACCCTAGCGGCCTCCACATCAACATATGACCGACATCTAGATAGATGCTAGTTTGGGTCGTTCCTTAAAGTCTCGGCCTTCACTAAGCTCTCCTTTAGATCCTCGACCATCGTCTCCACCTTATCCCTCACCTTGGCATTAGCCTTTGTGGCTTCTTGATCACCTCTGCCACCTCTATCGCCTTTTTGGCCTTAGCCTTTGGCTTACCCAAAGCCGCCTTGGCCGCCTTTCGAGCCCTCTCTTTTGCTTCAGCCTCCTTCTAGATTTGTTGGATTTCGTCCCGGATTCTGAGGGAGCGTTGCATGGCCTGAAAAACCAATGTTAGAAAAGTACCAAGTTTGCAAAAAATAGAATTCAAATTCGAAAGCTTACTTGTAGGGCGTCATTGATGTGCACATTCACCACAGCCTCCAAGGGGTGTTGGTCCTATCTTGATTTGGACCAATGGTTGTATGATTAGGACTCAATGATCATGAGCTGAAAGGCACTCAACAGATGGTCCACATCGTCATGGTATTGGGCGTCTCTAAGGATATCTGTCTCACTAGCACCGCCTCTTCCTCATCACCTAGACCATTTACATCATAAAGATTTAGCCACTTGACGTAAGCATTATGGGCTTCTAAAGATAAGGGCTCATCTCCCCCGGACTTATTTCGCTTATTATTACTATTTGGGGAAGGTCCAATCGCACAGAGCTATTGGGCACATCAATGATCTCTAGGCTACTGATGGACCCCACCTGTAGTGGAGATGCAATGGTTTGGGTGGTGGAGTCGAAGACGTCAGAGTTAAGATTGTCGGTAACTGAAACAACAAAATGATAGGGTTAGTTCAAGTGCAAGAAAAAAAGGTAAAGTACAAGTAAATAAACTACCATTTGGACATGCCTAACTTTTCCCTCTAATAAGGGTAAGGCATGATAAGACCGAGCTAACCATGCTAGATTGATCTGTCCTAGCATAGGACATGTCTGGTGTCACAACATCACAACTGGGATAAAAGTATCATAGGTGGGAAGAGGCTCAAAGGAAAGAGTGGCGTCCCTATCAATGCTCGGTTCCTATGGTTCTCCTCCTATACTGACTTCCTTAGAATTCTTCTCGGTATCCCATGAGATGGCCGATGCCCTTACCGTAGGATCTAGACCTCAGCTAGCTTTAGTGGTCCAATGTTTTATCACTTAGGCTTCAACACAACATCACCAAGCTGGTCATAATCGAATATTTACTAGTCTCAAGCCCCTCTCACTTATTAACATCATTGTATCCTCGGTTCTCATTCGTCAATTATCCATCTCCAGAGTTAAAGAATTTGATCTTTGAGCAGTCCGGCTTCTTCTTGGCAGTTTCTTTAATAAGAAGGCCCTCTTCGAAACCAAAATTTGAGTTCGTCTCAATAGCCTGACTCGACGAAGGTCACGTTGGTTGTGTGACCTTTAAATTTTTAACAGTATCAGGGGTCATCATTAGCCAGTCCAAGCGTTCACTAAGCCTCCCAAATTTGATGCCGATAGTGTTAAAAGAGGCCCTTGCCAAAGGAACGATATGTAAGAGAAGAAAAGAAAACGAGGGAAAAAGAATTGTAGTAAAGACAGAAGAGCATATTGATTTACGGACCCAAAAGTCGATGTTACTCGGGTCGAGGTTGACCATGCGAGGAATGAAGAAACACTTCCTCATCTGGCTTAAAGAAGCTTTTCTTAGAACACCAGTAAAGAAAGCGGGCTTGGTGTTAGCCTGAAAGTGGAAATAGGTTTTGATTACGTATATGGCCTCCCTTTATAGCTAGAAGAGCACAATCTCAGGTTAGCAATCTTCTTAGGAAGTTGAAGGTCCACACAAATAACATAGACACCTAGAAGAATCGGTAGCCAGTAGGTGTGGGCTGACTGGGAGCGAGCTTGAAAGCATTAAGAATAAAGATGAGGAAGGGGTGAATAGGATGAAAGCCCCTGATTTGGAAGTAGCCCGATGACCATAAAATTAGCCAGAGGGAAGGATGATCTGATCGGTTTACAACTATAGGATACCTTGTCATTCCAATTTTGCATCCATGCCTTATTAGGTACTCAGTCAAGTTCAAATCTCGCTCATTTATCTTAGTAATTTTAGCCATATGAAAGAAAAGTGACCTACGTTAAACTACAATAGTCCCATACCTAAGTCTAGCAAAATCCGATGGAAACCCCTGGGGTGGAATACTACATGCCCAACACCATGGCCTGCTCGTACAAGGAAATCTGTAGTGGCTGGCTCGTGACTTACACTATACTCCTAAGCTAAGTAATAGGCAACATGGCCCATACTAAACTTTAAAACTTAAAGCCCAGTGCAACCAGTTTAGGCCTAAAACTAGGACCCAAGTCACCAATGCATTTTCTAAATTCACAAGTCATTGAAAAGTTAGCCAATGTCAATCGATCACCACTGACATGGAAACGATGGTCGATCGACGTCCAAAAGATGGTCACAAACAAAAATTCTGGCCCAGCAACAACATGGAATCAATCCAAAATCAGTAGCTTTCAAACAATGAAAAATTCCCACTTTTTCCAAATGAGAAAGCAAATTGCATTCATTAGAGATAAAGTGACATCAAACAGAGAAAAAACTTACCGTTTTGCATAAAGAGGAAAGTTTTGATAGTTTTAGTGAGATTGAAAGGTTTTAGTGGTAGAAAATTTTGATTTTTAGTAAAGAATGGAGAAGAAGAGGGGTATTCATATATTCAACCCCTCAATCATAGCCGTTGGATTCAAAAGGCAAAGAAATCCTAGCCATCTAGTATATTTAATAGAATTTTCATATCAATGGTACCCACTACCGAATCTCCACAGTGTTGCTTTGATAAAAGGAAACGTCTCGACCAATCGTGTATTGACATATGGTGCATGCATTATGGGGAAAAACGCATATGACGACTGATATGCTCCATTGTCTGATTACATATCTATCCGTCGTTAAATCCCATGTTGTCTCATTGCATATTAGACCACAGATATGCTCGTCGTCTGATATGCACTAACATAACAGAAAAAAAAACCCATAGATTATCTTATGTTATAGTATCATTTCTAGAATTTCCTATTAGAACACATATAAATATTGATTGATATGAATAATTGTTCACATAATGAAATAAATGGATCGCAATTTTATTTAAACAAATATTTTATTTCAAATCAAATTCAAATATAATACAACTTTCACTATCACTCTACTTACGTTTTCAAATACACACTATCACTCTCATGTATACAACATTTCTCTACACTCTCATATATAAAAAAAATTATTCACACTCGCTCGAATTTTTTTTGATGTTGATATTGATTTGCATGCTCCAGCTTGTGCCCAACCATCTCCTATACCTGAAAAATAACCAAAGCAGTAAAATGGAAAAGGAAACAAAACTAAATTGCAAAAATAAAATTGAATATGATTGTTAATATTGCCTCAGTTTATGAGTTCGTTTTCTCTTTATGTTTTAGACAGGGACAAATATTCCAATGCACGGACAACTTATGATATTCACAGTGTATCACTATGAATATCACAAGGCCGGACATCAATTAAATCACACAGACCTTCGCAAAGGTCAAGCCTGAAGGCTCAACACAGTGCAAATGTGCACAAGGTCAAGCCCAAGCCTCCTCAGGCTTAACTCAGGTGCACATATATACAAGTACAAACTAGGAAGCAAAAAAATCAAAAGTATCTCAATAGTACCTTGAACCAAGCAGCAAAACAATCAAAAAAAACAAGCATATATGCAGGTACAAATACAAACCAATTGCAAGGGATTCAACCAATATTGTGCACACACATAGCAATTGAATTAGCAAACATTCATACATATATATACATACATATGTATGTATGTATATACATGAAAATGCACACTTGCACATCCAGGAAATGCAAACAAGACGACTAGGCAAGAATTCAAGATAGTGCACATAAACAAGCTCAGGAAAAATAACATGTGCAAATGCATATAAAATGGTTCAAAAACTAAAAATGGTTCAAAACCGAATACAAGAAAGTGCAGATAAGAAAACTCAGGCAAGACAATAAGTGAAAATGCTCGTAAAATGGTTCAAAAACTCAAATGGTTCAGAACTGAATTCAAGATAGTGCACATAAACAAGCTCAGGTGCACAAGGAAATGCAACTCAAATCAGAAAACCAAACTAAAGGACACAACACAGTTCAAAATAAATCCAGTGTGCACTGTCTTGAATAAGTCCATAGTCCACAAATAAATGCACAAATAAACATAGTTCAAAACAAGGAAATGGTTCAACTTCATAGGCCATAAATAAGTGCACAAATAAGTCTAGTGTGCACTGCCTTGAAAAAAATATAAACAAGGCTCAACCCAGTTTTAAACCAGAAGAGCAAAGTAGAACAAACCATAGAGTAAAGTGGAGCAAACAGGCTCAGGAAAAACAATTCAACAAATGGCTCAAGCTCAAAATGGTTCAAGCTCATATATAAACAAGGCTCAAATTGAATAAGTGCCACAAATTAAACAAGGTAGTGCCACAAATTAGCATCAAAACAGATAAGGCAAACAATGAGAACTTGAGTTTTAAACTAAATAGCAAACCATACATGCATTAGTTCAAAGTACATATGTAAATGCAGTAAACAAGTGCAAGTGAATTAACATTAACGTCAAATTCTTTTATGCTTTATTGAACTTCTTTGCAACAAAATTGAAAAAGGGAATTTCTATTTCGATTGTGGAAATAGGAAATGAAAACAACGAATAAAAGAATCGGTACCTTACAAGTCATTTCCTAACTTATTTCTTTTCAAAACCCTTAATCAGATTCGAAGAAAAAGGTAAAAGTGGAATAGAATTAAAAACATTAAAATTTCGATATCTACATAATTCCATTATTTTAATATAGAATAATTTAGATGCTAATTTAAACATTGTCATTTTGCTTTAGAGGAATTTTGGGGTTTCAGCATGGTATTTTCGTAACAAAATTCCCAAAATGGATATATTAAATCCAAGTTATACTATATAATTACTAAATAAGAAAGATTAAGATTTCCACTCACAAAAAGTCCTTACCTCTTCCTTTTAGGATTTGTATAGGTATGCACCAATTTCTTACAGATCTCTTCTTTTAGAAATATACAATAAGGAAATTGTATAAAAACTAGATTCAGAAATTTAGGGATTGGATGAGAAAAGGATTAGAAATTGAATAATAAACATCTAAAATTTCTTATCTAAAATCCTAGGTAATATTACGAGTCTTTGAAGAGGGAGATCGAAAGAGCTTTGCTTGGTACCCAAAATAATTTATGAACAAAAAAGAAGGAGCTAGGCATTTATTTATATTAGTTAGAAAATACCCAAACCATTAGATTTAAATCAGTTAAAAATAATAAAATATGGACCTTTTAAGTGTAGAAAACCTAGCCGTCATCCTCGACCAAAGGTCGATTGGTACTAGGCAGCGATCGACCGACTGGTTTGTTTTAGGAATAATATTTTTTATGCCATTTATCTTATATTCAATTCCTTAATTAATATTACGTTAACACCCAAGTCTACCTACCATTAATTTTTGAATTTTAAATTTTGGAATTAATTATTAATTCGAATTTGAATTCCATCTAAATTGTTTTGAATCCAAAAACTTCAAATGTTAATAACTTCTTCATTTGACTCCTTTCAAAACTTCATACATGGAAATGTGATCAGAAAATTGCCACGAATGCAAAGACATAATTTTCATGGTCAAATTTTGGAAATTTACAAAATTTCCATTTATAGCCATTATATTAATTTATTAGTCTATTATTTTCTTATTAGTTAACATCTTATTAATTTTTACATAATGTTGCATTAAACATGGAATTTTATATGGTATTGAATGTATTACTAACTACTGTTCGTAAGGGTGGAAATTTATAATATTGCTTTATTCTATTTACTTTCTAGTCCTGATTTGATTATATCTAGATCTAATGTACAAAATTATTTCCATCTTCACTTTCAATCGAACATTCAATTATTTTGAAATATCTAATTTTATTATATAGATTTGCTTTCATAATTTTATAGATGTATGTATGTATATTAAAAATATTTAAATGGAAACAAAATATCACACACACATATGTGTGGGTAGGGGACTTGTATATACATACATACATATATAGTACTACCAATATGTGTATACAAAACTTATAGATATATTTTAGTATATTCAAACATATGTACATACTATGCATTTATATTCCTTATATGCTATGAATTTATTACAAGCATATGCATGTATAATATACATGCATATACAATAGATCTAAATCCTAAAATCTATATGTATATATAGTTATACACTAGTTTATATTACTCTAAGTTATGCTATTATATCATTGAATGTATATATAATACATTTAGTTTTAAACATTTAGCCGAATTATATAATATGATCAATTGACAAATATAGAATACTGTTAAGTAAAATTTGATTTTATTTAATAATTAGATTGGTTCTACTGTAAACCATTAGACTTCATAAGCCCAGTACAATTCAAATTAGAAATTTATTTTTGAAATCTACCCATTTCACCTATTGCATACCAGCCAGATTCCTACGGCGGTATTGTTATACCCATGTTTCTCCAATAAAAACTTATGCAATGCATATCCTTGATCCAAGCATAAGAAATAGAGAAACTATGCAAGATAAATATAAAAGTAAAACCATTCCATAACTTTTTTGAGTGGAAATTCATAAACTACAGTACAGAAGTCCAACAGGAAATACCCAAGTATAACTAAATAACCAAGAATTCGTGTGCCAAAGACGAGATAAATGTGTTGTAAAAATCAATTTGAATAGTGAGTGAACTACGCCACCAATGAAGTACCAGCCAACATCAACTAGGAATAAATGGAAACCACAATGTCTAAAGCAAATACCATTATACTATGCATATGCATACAGTTAAATCCAAGGTCAAAGGTTAACCTGATGTAACAACACCAAAATTTGTCAACATTTTGCCAAATGGGGTACAATAAAAAAAGCTAGGATGAAACCCATTATAAACCAGAAAAAAACCTTCAGATGAAACTTCTCCATCTCCCCCTTTAGGATAGCGCCACCAACCCAGAAATGACTACACCGCTAACTCTGTGCAGGATACACCGCCATTAAGAAAGGACTATGCCGTCATATCCAAAAAGAGTGCGTTGACTCTCCAACATGGACTACCCTCACTTTAAGCCACATTTGGGAAGCCATATCATACATCAAGTATAACGCAGAAAACAATTCAAGTGCAGTCTCCCTAAACTAATATGCTCACCCTAAGTATCCAAAATTTAAATCTCTCACCTAAACTCCAAATTCAAAATTCCTACCTTCAGTTAAATCTTCCTGCCTAAAGAAATCGACATGATGAAATAGTATTGCAAATAGAAGAGTACTGTAGTAGAGAAATGGACTTTTGGGATATTATCTAAATTTTGTACTAAATATACCGATACTCTCTTCCATTAAAAAGCTTGTACCAGCAAGAAGAATATAAGAAATTTGACCTATGCATGTGGGATTCTTGGTAATCCAAACCACGTAAATTTCTTTGTGTTTTAATTTTTCTGCATGTTTTTATTTGCTATTTACAGTACTAGATTTTATTTAAATTTACTTAAATATGATATAAGTTGAACTTGACATTTTAACAAACAATTAAAGTGTAACTATTTATTTGTGTAAGCATATAACAACACAATTACTACTCTTAAGGTGAATTTAATTTTACTTATATTTGTTGATTCATAATTATAGAAGCGTACCGCATAGTAATTACTTCATGATTAGTTTGTTGTTATAAGATATTAAAATCCCTCTAATATTTTGGTGCTAGAAGGAGGGCCAGGTCCCAGCATTTCTTAAATGAAATATCCACATTTTTAATTCCCCTAACATTCTCGAAATTTGAGTCATGTAGCCCATAAACACTTCTACTCCTCCTCCACAAGAACTTGAACACCTAGCTATGAAGCTAGACAATAGGCCCTTCACTTCCTCATCAAAACCCCTCTTCCCACCATAGAAAATAGCTACTGACCCTATACTTGATACTCTTAACGTCTTTTTACCTAGATCATTGAGAGGATGGCTAGGATCGAAAAACTAGTCTCTTAAAATCCCCTAATGCCATCAAACTACCACAGCTCTATAGCACACCACCAACGTTTACTTGCTGCGCAATATGCCTGAGCAGTGGAAAAGCACGGCAATCTTGTTAACAAAAACGATGATGCTGGACTATTATGCTTGGGGCCAATGGCAAAGAACAAGCCGAAATAAACCCGAACATTAAATCCACACCAGCCAATATAAATCTATTATTGTTGAAAAAAAACAATAATTAAATTTCCCAAGATGTGGGCGAGATTGTCTCAACCTGTAGAAGTGGCTCATCATGTATGATCACAAAAGACGAAGAGATACAGGAGCTAAAAGCCCATGTATAACAGTTGGCAAAATTATATAAGAAAAACAACAATGGAAGGGGGAAGGGAAGAGTGCTCTTCCCCATTTAGCGAAGCAATCATAGAATCTAATTTCTCAAAAAAATTCAAGGCCCCCACCATTGAAAATTATAAATGGTCATCAAACCCAAATGATTACCTATCTACCTTTGCATATTACATGGACATATTAAAAGTAGGAAGGTTAGCTCACGATAAATTGTTCCTTGTGTACCTTATATGGACAACCTTCGGATGGTTTCGGAGGTACTCACAAAGTGAGATCCATTCCTAGATGCAACCGACAAATGATTCTCATAGACAATTCCATGAAGGAAGAGAAACTTCACTAGACAAAAATATTGCATCCTTCTTTAAGAAAATAGACTATGGAAGCTTATGTAGTTTCATTAAATGCTTAAAGGAAGAAGCAATGAGGATAGAGGTTACAAGTGAGGATGCATTGCTGATGGCAGCTCACTTAGGAGTAAAGAGAGATATAGACATGTAAGTTAAAAATAGCAGGAAACCTTGTAAGAGTATGAAGGATTTTTACATAAGGGTGAGGGGAAACATACGTACTGAGAAGTAAGAGCAGCCGGAGGAGTTGCAATAGGAAAAACTGCTCTACAAATAATGAAAGGAAGTGGGGGAGAAGCATGCAACGACCTACCTAAGCAAAGGCTAATAAAATTCAACTTTGCAACCAAAAATTCACTCACTCATGCACCAGGGCAGATCTACCAATTGAATAGAACAAAATTGGCATATAACATCCTAAATAATTAAAGAACGTAGAGCAAGTAAAAGGCGGCTCATACTGTAGATTCTACAGAGTGAATAGAATTCATACTGATAATTGCCGCTATTTGGAAAATGAGATCCAAAGGCTAATATAGAAAGGGTATTTGGGAACTTACACGAAGGATAATCCAGTCATTCCTGCGCATAACGTATCACCTGACCCTCATGAGGACCTAGTGGGAAACCCCGATACTCTCATAGCTTTGATTCATGAGGGACCCCATCTTGTAGGCCAAAGTAAGAAGGCACAAAAAAGGGAGTATAGTCAGAAAGAGGACTAATAGAAATGAAGGTTGCAAAGCAACAGAAAATTCTCATTTAAATCAGCTTGGAACCACGTCCACGAAAAAAGCTGGAAATTTGACTGGTGTAAATATATTTGCAACACAAAATATTCACCAAAAATGTCATTATGCATATTACTAGCTAGAACTAACAAACTTCAAATAAAATAGAAGATTGCGAAATAAATACTAATACGATGTAACATATGTGTTGTGCAATCAAGTTCCTAAAATATACAACCATCTTTTCTTTCGATGCAACCACTCAAGAACAATTTGGCAATAGATCAGAAACAAATGTACAACCAATCATCACCGTTGCTGACTCCTTCCAATATCATTTTCGACCACCGCTGCCTCTTTTAACTACTCCCCGTCGCCTAGAACTATCATTGCCTCCTCAATCGCCACCTGGAATTCTTGGCATTGACTTGCCTTAAACCATAGACGTTGATTTGCTCTATTGTGTTGACGTTGATTGCAAGGTACGTGATGGAGTCCCTTGGAGTGATGGCAATGGAGGAGATGGTCATGGTCTCAACTGGTTACAATTTTGGGAGGATGCTCTAACTGAAATGTGTGTATTTTAAGAAAAGCTTAGAGTTTGCTTGTTTTGAACGCACATTTTTGAAAGAAAAAGTCCAACTCTTTTAATTTGATCGTCCGCCAATGAGATTGTTCAAGTCCAGGCCTTAGGATGAACTTTGTTATATTACTTTTCTCATTCTCATTCCTTCGTGATCCTGAAAAGAAAGACTTTTCGCGTCGCTTTGAACGACGGATCTGTTACCGATCATTGATCGATAACGGGTAACTATAGGAAGATAATTTGAGCGGACAATGCAGATTGTTTCTTAAATGCGAGCAAGTTATCTACACTAGATGGTTCGTTCGCAGTGTTCAGGACATTAGACTCATCTCACGTAGATAACACATTGCATTTTCCTCGTTTAACACTTAGAATTCGAGGGTACCTCTACCACTGCTTCGGTTTCTCCATCTGTTCCAGTTGGGACCAACCAATCTAAACTTTTGGGCCTGAGGGTCAGACGATGCTAATAGATCCTATTGCTTTCCCCCTGTTGCCTCCGGGTTAATCATAACTAACCCACCAGAACAGGCACCTACCATTATGATTGAAAAGATGCTTTGCAATGTATGCTTGTGGCAAGGAATTCCTGTGGAAGATGTTAGTTTACCAACAAGGAACGAACTTACCCATCATCCCCCACCTGGTTTTATTACTTGCAGCCGATACATGTGTCTCAATAGTGTCGTTCCTCCTTTCAATCCTTTCTTTAGGGATTTCCTAGGAGAAATTGGACTTGTGCCATTTCAGATTCATCCGAAAGGGTTTACCTTGCTAATTTCACTATATGTCTTGTTCATGGAACGGTTCAAGAGCCCTTCACATTTCAGAGAGCTCATTTATCTGCTCAAATTTAAGAGGAGAAAAGATTTCCCCTCCTTTGTTGTTATCGAAGCCTGACAAGATGCAAGGTCATTGTGAACCTCTATAACAAGCATTCCACGTTCAAGATCGAATGTTTCTTTATTCATTGTCCAGAAGAGTTCAATCACTTCTAGTTAAAAGGTAAGTTTGTTTTACTTCATCAACTTTCTTCACAGTGAAATGTCAATATTTCGAATATAACATATATCTCCTATATGTTTACCAACAAGAGACAAGAGTTTGGAGCACAAGAAAATGCTCGAAAATCTAAAGGCCACTAAGAAGAGCAAACGCTATGTCGACTTCCTCTTGACAATTGAAAAGATGTTAGAGTTTGGCTTGCTTGCTCCAAGAAGAATCGCTGATATCGAGTTCCCTTCACAAAGCGGCTCTAGGATGAAACCCATTCCATTGCATCCACTCGCGGTTTCGATGAGGGTCCTCAATAGGAAGAGGAAGAAGGTGCATCAGGCAGTGGATGTGAGTTTAGTAATGATCATAAGGAGGAGGCTGTCGATATAGAGACTGACAAGCCTTTGAGAGACACCAAAGAAGGAGAGGATGTTGAAAGTGGGGCAGATGAGCCCATGAAAGATGATGCCCTCAACCGTAAGGGCAATAGTGAGAGAATGCCCACCTTTTCGAAGGAGGATGAGATGGTTAAGTAAAGAAAATGAAAACAAACCATGGTTGTGGAGGAAGGAGAGATCTCTGATGATGAGGAGGAAAATGACCATCAAAACATGGAGGAAGGAGAAAATAAATCCTCGAAAATGGGCCTCGGCCTTCCCGACCTTCCTTCTCCGGACTTTTTGGCTGATGAAACATTAATTCCAGATCTTGGCACTTCTCCTCCTCCCGAACGACCAGCTGTTGAGACCCCACTTTCTAAGAGAGAACAAGTTGCAGGGACTTCTGTTGGGCCTACATCAACTTATGAATTCATGAAAGATGTCGCCATCCATGTGAACGAGCGTAGAGACATCACAAATACCGATATGATAGAAGAAACAGCTCGCAGATCGACATATCTTCCGAGGCATTTATAAGTGAGGGCAATAGCAATCTAACTCTAAAACTATGTCCAACAGGTTTGCAAACTATAAAGGTGGTTATTTTCATTGTACACTTCACTTTATTATCATGAACATTCATCTTCGCATACACTTCAATTTGTGTAATTCTGGTAATTATACATTTTTCTTTGTTTCAGGTTCAATGGTGCTTGAAAAATACAGAGAGCTTCACCCTTGCTCAAGCAACTATAGAAGGATCACTCTTGACCCTCATCCTCATCGCTATGAAACAAACGAAAAGAGGCGAAGGAGAAAAGAGAATGAGTGTGATGAAGCTTGCAGAGTTGAGAGAGAATGCCCCGATGCTAATGGAGAAAGAGTGAAGAGAAAGAGGAATTTCGAGGGAGATTCCTCCTGTGAGACTCACAAACACCCCGGAGAGATTCCTTTGAGCACCATGGAGCTAAAGCTGCTATTATTCCTCCATGTTTTAAAGCTCAAACTACTGTTATCCAAGACACTCCTTCATCATGGACCATTATAACTGCTCCTGCCTCTGCTCTTTCTCAAAGCACCTCAACGCTTACGCTTTCGCTTGGTTTATCCTGCCTCCAAGATGCTTATCCATACCTATAATTATGTGGGTTCAAATTCAATCATGACATCAAAATCGTTACAAGTGAAAGCGAGGCAAAAAACTTAGAGGCAGTGCAAAGAGATGTTGACTCGATTTCCAGTTGGCATCGATTGTGCAAAGCTCTTTCTAAGATCAACAAGATCAACTTCACACAACTTGATTGGCTCGAGAAAGAGAGCATAGAGTGTGAAGAGGCATAAAGAACGTGATGCTGATTTTATCAAAGTTATCGAGGAAAGAGATCTCGCAATTGAAAAGAAAGTGTGTGTAGACAGTTTGATGGAAGAGATAAAGCGTGCCCATACCAACTTAGAGATAGCAATGAGAAATAATCTTAGGGTCGCTCATCTTAAAACTGAGAGCTATAAGAAACAACATGAAGAGAAGGCTGAAGTTATAGAGGTGAAGGACCAAGCCCTACCCATATAGGCGTTCGAACTTGAACATCTCCGCGAAGAAGTGTAGAAACTCCATGAGGAAAACCAAGGGCTGGGTGGAAAGTTGGACACTCTATCATCCAATATGCTTTTAAATGACATCGAGCTTGTTGTCTGCTGGAGAGTTGACTGATCTTGAAAAAGCCCGGGATGCCGAGAATGAGAAGAGGTCCCAAGAGAGGGAAGACCTCAACTAAGCTCATCAACATTTCTACGCGAGTGTGATTATGCACATGGATCTAAAGTAGTTAGGAGACGATTGTCCTGCCACCCTTACAAACGGTGGAAAGAAGTCTTATGTCGAGCTGGTGGCAACTGCTTCGAGACTGAGCTACCGGAGCGGTACTTGAGTGCTCAAGAGATCGATATGCTTGTCGTAGGGTAGGCAATTCTCGTTGAGGAGGATGCCAAGGCTGCTATCGCCCATGCAAGCCTGAGCTCTTTAGGTTAGCATGAAGTGCCTATCTCGCAGTTGGGGATCCAGTGATGATCATCCCTCCTTCGACCATACTGCATGAGCCTTATTTCCTATTCCAGCAATGGGGCAGTTCCCAACAACCAGAGATTATAGGATTAACGTCATAAAAGGGAGTCCTACTTCAGGCATTTGTCTTATTTCTCCTATTCTCTTATAGGTCAATCTTACTCCTGAATATGTTATTGAGCTACCCCATTCCGTATGTAAACTCATAGGTCCCCTCTATGTCCCACCTTTGCCTCCTACTTCTTAGAGCATACAGACTGAAGCGATCTTCACCGCCTCTACTGTTGTTTCCATAGGTTCAACTGCTACATTCCAACCTTCCACCTTCGAGCCCAGATTCGATGTCCAACAGATCACACCATTGGAAGGGTTGGAGGGCATTACTATATCGAAGGAGGAGGATGTTCAAATGGTTGGTGCTACTGATCTGACTGGGGATAAGACGATGGCAGAGCGCATTCAAGAGTAAGAGAGAATCTAAATCTTAAAGCGGATGTAGATGCTACAAAGACCACGATCCTTCCACTTACCATCAAGACTGGCAAAACAAAGTCTGTAGGTGAATCAGTTGGTGGGTCCGAGGAAAGTGACTCAAGCAATGTGGTGGTGAAGAAGAAGAAGACCCTAACCCAACCAGGTAAGGGTGGCAAAGGTGGCAGTAGGAAGAAGTAATGGGGTCGAGCATCAGTGGAGCCGGGTTATGGTGGTTCTTTTAGTTTGTGTCTTTTGATTTTTGGAGTCTTTTTGCACAAGTACAGAGTCTATACTTAGCATCTTTTCCATTTTTGTTACATCAGTAGAGTTTGTACTTTTTCTTTTTAGTGTCCAAACAGGACAACATTTTGCAAAAACGACCCCCGCTGTTTGATATTATACATAAAGTGATATAAGCAATGAAAAAATTAGTATTTCTATTGTAATTTTTTGTGTACTTCTCTATATTTTATGCACTGTACCTATTTATACACCACTATATGCATGCATAATATGTTTTCTCATCTCACAATTTCCATATTATACACCACTGTACCGTGTGATATACGATGTGTTTCTTTATTGAAATTCTATGCATGTAAATGGTGTAAATAACATATCTTGCAGTTATTTAGTTTTACTATTTTACTTAGCTCTGTTGTAGTTGCTAGAATTTTTTTTGACGTAATAGAACCATGGAGTGACTTTTATTTCGACCAAGTGTTAGTATGTTGTGTGCCCCCGAGTCCATGCAGTTGGTTACTCTGAACGTTTGATGGGAGACCGGGTGCTCTGGTCTACTCTTTGGTTTCCCTCGGTCAAGGATGTATTACAACTCCTATCTTCGAGAACTTGCAGTCTGAATGCTCGATTTCGAGTACTGTGTACTTTGGTTATAGTTGATTTTCTCTTAGTTTAGTATTGAGGTTCTATCCGTACATCAGCCTCTATTTCTTGAGACCTGTGGACAGCTCAATTCCTTCGATTTTTCTTCAACATTTTCGATATCTCGGTGATGTAAAGTTTTAGGTAACGAGGATTAATTTCTACCAATCTTATAATTAACAAATTTCTTGATATCGTGGAAGAAACATTTGTACTTGCGAGGTTTTGACAAACTGATGATATTACTATGGTAACAGTGATAATTCAGAGTGTACTTGAATGTGGTTCTGTTGGCTCAAGCGATAAGTGAGTGGATGCTTATTTGGACGTGGTTCCATTGGTCCAAGAAACAAAGGAGTTAGGCAGACTTAAATGCAGTCCATTGATTCAAGTGGCTATGGAATGAAAGCTTACCTGGACGCGATTCAGTCGGTGCAAGAAACGAAAGAAATAGGGCGCGTTTGAACGTAGTTTCATTAATTCAGGTGGCAAAGAAATGATAGCTTACCTAGACATGATTCCAATGATCCAAGAAGCAAAAGAAATGATAGCTTACCTAGACATGATTCCAATGATCCAAGAAGCAAAAGAAATGAGGGTGCACTTAAATGCAGTTCCGTCGGTTCTAGTGGCTAAGGAATGAAAGCTTATATGAATGCGGTTTCATCGGTCCAAGAAGTGAGGTGGGGCTTACAAATGCGTGCGAGGGTTTTGGCCTTCCCAATATTGCCGAAGAAACACTAGTTTTCAAAGGGCAAGGATTAATTTTCCTTTTCGACTTGGCTGTTTGAATCGATTTGCTTCCGTCGAGTCAGTGGGTTGCTTATCTGAGCGCAGCTCCATCGGTTCAAGAAGATTGTAAGTGGAGCATACTTGGACACGATTCCACTGGTCCAAGCAATGAGTGAATGGTTTTTGATTCTATCTGACCCCATCGACTCAATGGGTTGGTTACATAAACACGGTTCTATTAGTTCACGAAGTGAAATAATTTTATTGATAAAATAAAG
Organism: Allium cepa; assembly: GCA_030765085.1. Taxonomy (NCBI): domain Eukaryota; kingdom Viridiplantae; phylum Streptophyta; class Magnoliopsida; order Asparagales; family Amaryllidaceae; genus Allium; species Allium cepa. The sequence goes on from CM060932.1 coordinate 909,829,205, forward strand.
AGAAAGGCAAATTCTGCCTATTTACAATGCCCTCAGTATCCTTGGTTGGCTTATTTGTGAAAATAGGAAATATAAATTCAAACAAAATAGTGATATAGTGACTCGATGTTTTAAGCACGAGGAATCTAGATTCCATCGACTGTTGTGAGCTTGAAAGTTCCAACTCAAAATTTCTGGCCGATAACATAGGTTCCTTCTAGTTTGGACCAAGTGCTCTCGTACCTAGGTATATTCATTTTAGGATGAGATCTCTTACTTCTAAGGTGTGGCTACGAACTTTGGCATTGAAGTGTCGTGCCACTCTCTTTTGATGAGCAGCGGTTCTTAGCTCATCTTCGTCTCGCTTCTCATCGATTTGATCAAGTGATTTGAGCAAGAGCTGCTCGTTCTCACTATGGGTGAAGTGTCATCTTCGATGAGAGGGGACTTCCAGTTCCACTGGAATCATTACTTCCAAACCTATGTCAGGGAAATGGGTGAGTGCCCAGTTGTCGATGTATGAGTCATTCTGTAAGCCCACAATGCAAGCAGAAGTTCAACAACCCAATTTCCTTTAGCTTTTATCAGCTGTTTCTTGATGGTGGATTTGACGATTTTGTCCACTACCTCCATTTGCCTATTTTCTTATTGGTGTGCTACCGCAGAGAAGCTCCTCTCGATAAGAAAATGCTCATAGAAGTTCTTGAATTCGGCACCCTCGAACCAGTTTCATTGTCTATGATGATTTTCTATGGTACTCCAAACCTGCAAATAATATTTTAAGTAATGAAGTTGATTACTTTCTTAATAGTGATCGTGGCAAACTATTCTGCTTCAGCCCATTTGGTGAAGCAATCAACTGCAACGATAACATATTTGGCTCCCTCTTTAGTTATTGGTAATAGCCAATTAGATCTTCCCAAGATTGCAAACGGCTGTGGGCTGACAATTTACGTTAGATTTATGGACGGGTTCTTATAATTTTGGCAAATCTCTGGCACTGATCGTAATATCTAGCGCAGTATGCCATATCTCGTTTGACTGATGGACAGAAATATCCATCACGGAGGACCTTCTTTGCTAGTGTCTGCCCCCCGATGTGGTCTCCACCGCTTCCTTCATGAACTTCTCAAAGGATCCTCTTGGCTTCGTTGCTAGTTGCACATCTGAGTAAGACTGTAGAGAAACCCTCACGTAGAACACTCCGTCTTATAGTACGAATTGTGGCGTCTTTCGTAGAAGCTTCTTTCGCTCATTCCGATCCTTGGGGAGTGTCCTCTGAGTAGATAGTCTTTGATCAGTGCTATCCATGATTTCTCTTTCTATGTAGTTTCTGGAATCCAATCAACGTCTATCTGGTCTTTGCTAAGGGTCATCAATGTCTCAATTAGAACTAACCCCATTGACTGTGCTTCTCTGAAACTAACTAGTTTATCTACGTAATCTACTTTCATATTCTATTCTCTTGGAATATGAATTATGGTATATTGTTCAATGTCGTTCAACAACTCCTATGCCTTTGATAGATATGTGGCAAGGTTTGCTCCCTAGCCTGATATTCCCTTTTCACTCGACAGTCAACTAGCTGAAAGCCGCTATGGATATGCACAACCCTTATCCTTAATTCCTTCACAATTTTAGTCCTACTATTAATGCCTCATACTCCGCCTCATTGTTAGTAGTAGGGAACTCCAACTTTAGAGTGCAGCAAACATCTTGTTGTTTGCTGGAGCGAGTAGACTGATCTTGGAATATGCCAGGAAGCCAAGAACGAGAAGAGTGCCCAAGAGAGGGAAGACCTCAACCAAGCTCTCCAACATTTCTACGTGAGTGTTATTATACATACGGATTTAAAGTAGTTAGGAAATGATTATCCTGCCACCCTCACTGATGTGTGGGAAAAAGTGTTGCGTTGAGCTGGAGGTCACCGCTTCGAGACTGAGGTTCTGGTGCGATACTTGAGTGCCGAAGAGATAGATATGCTTGCCATAGGGAAGGCAATTCTTGCTAAGGAGGATGTCAAGGTTGCTTCTGCCCATGCTGGCTCGAGCTCTTAGGGTTAGCGTGAAGTGCCTATCTCGCAGTCTGGGGTTCCGGTGATGATCATCCCACCTTTGGCCACACTGCACATGCCTTATTTCCCTGATCCAGCAATTGTGTAGTTCCCAACAAATGGAGAGTATGAGATTGACGTCATACGAAGAATTCCCGCTTTAGGTATTTTTCTTGTTTCTCCTATGCTCTAGTAGCTCGGTCTTACTCCTGAATCTATTACTGAGCTGCACCATTCCATTTATGAACTATTAGGTCCCTCGGCGTGCCAGCTTTGCCTCCTGCTGCTTAGAGCGCATGAACTAAAGCGATCTTCACCGTCTCTACTTCGGTTTCCATAAGTTCAATTTCTACACTCCAACCTTTCACCTTTGGACCCGGATCTAGTGCTCAACAGATCATAGAATTGGAAACATTAGAGGACATTATCGTATTGCAGGAGGAGGATGTTCAGATGGTTGGTGCTACCGATTCGACCAGGAACAAGATGATGGCAAAGCGGGTTCAAAAGGAAGATAGAGAGAAGGCAAAGCTTAAAGCGAAGCCAGATGCTACAAAGATCAGGATCCTCCCATTCAGCATCAAGATCGGCAAACCAAAGTCTGTAGATGAGTTAGTTGGTGCATCCGAGGAAACTGACTCAAGCAAGGTGGTGGTGAGAAGAAGACCCTAACCCGCCCGGGTAACGGTGACAAAGGTGGCGGCGGGAAGAAGTGATAGGCTCGAGCATCAGTGGAGCCGGGTTTTGGTTGGTCTTCTAGTTTATGTCTTTTTGTAAAACGCAGAGTCTCATTTAACTTATATTCCACGCAAATGGTTGCCACTGGACCAAAATGTGGTTGAATCAGATTATGCCATGCAGATGGTTGCCATTAGACCAAAATGTGGTCGAATCAGATTATGCCATGCAGATGGTTGCCATTGGACCATAATATCGTCGAATCAAGTTATGCCATACGGATGGTTGCCATTAGATCAAAATCTAATCGAATCAGGTTAGGCTACAAAAGGTTAGGTAATTACTAAAGTACCCTTGTCTTCACCTACAAATACACAATTACACATCTCATTTAAATTCATTCACAAACTAAATAAAGAAACCAAATACCCTCATCATCTTCAAGGCACTAAGGTTTCCATTTGCTTCACTAAATCAAAGCGATTTAAAGTTTAGGTGGTGAGTATGACTTATTCTATGAGTATAATTAAATTATTTTAATTATTTTACAATGAGTTGATTGTTCTTTGATTTAAAGGAATTATGATATTAGTTCAAGGTACTTTAGTTAATAATAATACCCCAACTTGAACGACTTCATTTCTAACAAAGGAAAAGTACTTGTTTTAAATCGAAGACTAGAAATAAGTTTATGGAGTTGGTTTTCCAATTCCTTTTAAAAATATTTTTTTAAAACAAGGGGTTTCTTTGTCTATGCCATTAAGTAACAAGAAAAAAAATGACAAGTAGTGCTAAAATGTTGACACGTTAATGAAAAGTAAGTAGTCTTGTATTTAGTACTAAAAACCAATGAGTAGACTTTCCACTATCTGTAAGATCTAGAATCAGAGTGCTCAAGCCTAGGCTTTGATATGCAACTAGTGCTCTAACTTAACTAGCTTTGATTCTAGGCGAGGGATAGAGAAGTCAAAATGTCAAAAATGTGATAAGTATAAGTAGGTTAATTTTAATATATAGGCATGATTAATTAAGTATATGGAAAGTACTTCATCTTATACTTGATACTAAATTTTGAGGTATGGAATCCATTTCTATTTGTGAGAATTAAGAATGTTGTTGAGTCAAGGATTGAGAGGTAATAATACCCTAACTTTTCCTACGTTATTATTAATCGAGAGATAGCACGGCATTGAAATCGAAAAGTGGTGATAAGTTTATGATATTCAATTTTCCATATGTAAACTATATAATTACACGAGATAATGGTGTCTACTATCCACAAATTAACTTATTTTGACTTAGGAGGTATATAAAAGCTTCATATGATTTATGATTCTCTTGGGAGAACTCATTTCGGTGAAACATCTCTTTCTTTAAGGGTGAATATTCGAGATCTCTTTGGGACTCTTATATTATCTGCTTACTTCTAAAAGAATCCAAATTGAGACAATCAGGATTTATCATTTGTTGGTTTGGAGAGACCGGGACTGGATAAGCATGATTTATCCGAAAACTACTTCGAACTGGCATAAGCATTCGAATTGGATACATCTTAAAGATGATGGAATTAAAGATAGAGTTCTTTGAAATGCAAGGGCTACTTGATACTAATCTTGAGGTTGTAGTAATAGTAGTACCTTTGATTCGTTCATATCATAAACAACTTGTATGGATGAATGCTAGCTTGCATTATTTCTTGGAGGGCAATGTTAGCATTCCAATATGGGTTTGCTAAAAATGGTAACTGTTGCCTTGAACCTCACATCCGTAAATGACTAAAATATGGGATATGCTTTAGGGCTATGTGATTCGTTACCACTAGGGTATGATCATCCCTGATCTAGACGGATATTATTTTTGGATGTATGCTCCGGGCTTGGTATGGTTGTTGATTGCAATTGAAGGATGATTATATTCGGTACTATCCATTAAGGGGTAGGCCAGTCCTGATTTGTAGGGGGTCTAAATGAGGCCCTTGGTATATTTTCTCTAGAGGTGTATTATGGCAGACGGTACCTCAATAGCTTTGTCATTATATGAAATACTTTTTCCAATACATGTCTTATGAACTAAGTTGTAAACTAAATATGTTGTTGAATATAATTAACGTAACCATTCCAACCATGATTAAATATTCATTTTAAACGCTAAACATTATTATAATATCATGTGATTTCCTATTTGAAATGGTTTGGTTATCATAAGGTAAAAACTCGTTCGTGTTTATATGCAATGTGGTCATATGAGATACCTTTATTATAAATGTTGTATAACTATAACAAAGCATATGATTTAAGTTTACTCACACGAAAGCCATGTTGGACCCAGAGATTATCTTTCTTTCCCTTAAAATTTTGGGTACTCTTATTTTGAGTGGCCAAGTTGTACAGGCTCTTAGAGATGCATTTTAGAGGAGCATTGTAACGACCTATATTTTTAACTGTTTTAAATTATAGGATTTGATACAATTATTGAATAAAATTGGTTCAAAATAAATTTAATGAATTGTTAATGTAGTTATTGAATATGAGCTTGAATAAAATTTTGAAATAACTAATTCCGATGATTTGGGCAATAACAGCATTGAAATGGTATTATACATATTGAATGTATTTATAATCAATAGTTGGATTATATAATAAATTTTGACTTATTCAATTGAAAATAAATTAATTCTTGACTAGAATTCATTGGGTTTTTAATATGGGATAATTAAATTAAATAAAATTCAATACTGGGATTATCTAGATAATTGAAATCTGGAAAACGGCTTCGAAAATTTATTTAAATTTTACTTAAATATGAATGAATATGGTCAACATTTAAAATTGGATTTATATGTGAACAATTAAAAATTAAAATTTTCATATTTTGGTTGACGAGTAAAAATAGCCATTTTGGCCATTGTCTCGGATTTCGACGACACTAGTTTCGTCGGATCTGTAATAGTGAAATATTGTAGGATTTCAAGTTTCGTAGCGATCGGAGTTGTCGTTTGGCCGTGCGAATTTAAAACGCATAGAAATCAATTTAACAAATTCGATTAAAATTAATTGATTTTAAAAAGCTATTTTCCGCATACGATCGAATTAGGCCTCGAAACTAGTTCCATTGCGTTCGGGATAGGGATAAAATGTTATAAACACCAAGCGGCACGCCTCGATCGGAGTTCGGATGGTTTTAGACCTAACTATATATATATGGCACGCATAACGAGAAAAATATTATTTTAATATTCTGAAACCCTAATCTAAACATGGCCTCCTTTTTAACTTCCAATGGCCAAAAATTCACCAACTTTCCTCCTTAATTTCTCTTGATCCGTACATCGAAATTAAAAAAATTCCAACATGAAGTTGTAGATCTCGACAAGCTCTTCAAATCCATACGGTTGATCTATGTTATTACATCAAGAAATCGCTAGAATCTAAGGTGGAAGCTCGTGCATGTTTTGGGTTATATCTTGCTAACGATGGCGGCAGAGGCAGCTTGGCTTCAGGCAGAGGTGGAGCAAGGAGAGGCACGCGTGATGACTCTCACTGATTGACGTCCGGTCGTCCATAGTCGAGCACGCACAGAGGAATATTGCATGCGTTTGTGTCCTATATGCGTGCATGATGAACGAAGGAGGAGAAGATGGTAATGTGATTTTCTTTTATTATTTATTTATTTTATAATAATATAAATCGTATAACTTCTAATATAAATATCTTTTACATACGAGCTCGAATCGACGCGTGGTTTTCTCCGTTGCTTTCGTATTGAAATTCCAGATATTGGAACCAGTTTGGCTGCATTTTGAGTCTGTTCAAATTCGGGCCTTTATTTAGATTTTAAATCGTTGATAAATCAAAGGTGGGTGTTTATACGCTCACGATTGACTAAATATTTTATGTTAGTTAAATTTGAAGTTATGATGTGATTTAAATTTATCGATTGTTATTTGATAAATTTAAATGATATTTAAATTGACATCTAAATTAATTGAAAGAATTTGAATTGACAGTTAAGTCGAATTAGAATCAGACTGCTAGTAAAATTCCCGATTATTAATAATGGACCGATTGTTGTGATTTTTGACTGTTTGGATGATTGATTGAGACGGATGATATTGATTGATATTTTGGATGATCTGGATGTTTGTTTATGTTTAATATATCCAGTTATCATCCTGTATATTATTTACAATATATGAAGCTGTAAATTGGATTATTTTGAATAAATTAAGAAACAGGTTGAAATGATACATACCTAAGACATTTATTTTGGATTGAAATGATATATATACATCCCTGAATTAAATTGAAATAATCGATTCACTTGGCCATAGGATAGAGAATTATATACGGACACTGGATTGGTTAAATTAAATGATTTTAAATTTTGATTTGAAATTATTTAAATGATTTAGTTTTAAGAAACAAAAATTGAATTTATGGAAATTGAATTATTTTCTAATTGGAACTCAGAATGTTGGAATTTAAATTTGGTAAACAAATTTTTTTAAATAATTGAAGTTGAGATTTTGGAAGTTATAACTGAAATATGACGCGAATTTTAGAAATTGATTTGTTTTAAAAGATTGAACTTTATTTCGAACTTTGAATTTTGCTATGCAAAAGTGATATAAAACGATACTTCAAAATTGAGCTCGAAATTTAATTATATTTGAAGCTTTGGATTTTAAATTAGAAACTGAAGGAAAATTGATTTAAGTGTTTTGTATCGATATCTTGGAAATCGAGCTTGAATTGATATAAATCGAAATGTTTAAATTTGGAATTTAAATTAATTTGGGGTTGGAATTGAAATTAATTTGGAATTGGAATTGAAATTAATTTGGAATCGAAATTGATATTAATTTGGAATCGAAGTAAAATTTGACTTGAAATCAGAATTGAATCGATTAATTCAAAATGAGAATTGGAACTGATTTGAATTGGAAAATTTTGAAAAGGGAACAAGTTTGACTATGAAACTATTTTCAATGAATTATTTTAGTATAAATGGTTTAAAATCTATATTCTTTTAATATTCAAATTATTTTGATTTTCCAAACTATTTTACTACATAAACCATTTTGTTTAGACAAACTATTTTAACTATTTTAAAACTTTTTAAATTATTTTCTAAGATTCAAACCGGCCAAAAGGGTGGAATGTTTATATTTAAATCTTGGATTTAAATACGAATGGTTTAAAGTGAAGTTATAACCTAAAATGTAATTTGAACCAAATTTTGAAGTGAGATCAATATATCGAACTGAATTGACAGTTTGAAGTAAAATATGATTTTTGAAGCGAATATTATGATTTCAAAATGGATTTGATTTTGGAGTGAATATGATGATTTCGAAGTGGATTTGATTTTGATACGAATATGATATTTTGCTATCAAGTATGAATTATTTTCGAAACGTAAAAGAACCAACCGGTGTGTAAAACAATGTTTGGTTGTCAAAGAGACCAGGGGTTCTTATTTGCATACTCTCTATCAATATTGGAACCACTTTGACAATTGTGTACGTGCTGGATGATATCTAGAATGTAGTGTTTGAATTGGCAAACGTTTACTGGAAATGAATTAAGAGAATGATGATGGATAGCTTTGGCACTCCTGTCATAATTAAAATGACTAAAACATGAGCATATGTCTGGCCACAGAGGTTAGCTACCTCTAGCGACGTTGATCCCTTGTATTTCTATTGTGATTTGATATTTGATAGGTGCACCTTTTTGTTCGGATTGTTTGTCGCGGTCGACCACGAATGGGTTAGACCATCCAGAAAGGGTAAACTGGTAGAATCCTACCTTAGGCATTGCCTCACATGCCTTGTCATGTTTTATCCTTATAAGAGCCCATTACAACTTTGGTTTAGTACTATACCTATAGGGGACTCATTGGCTACTGACGTTACTGGTTGTGTTATGGGACCTGCATAGACTACGTGCTATAAAAATGTGTTAAGGGGGATAATCTAAAGCCTTAATGCTATTTTGATATTTATTTTACTGATAGACATTATCTATTATAGCGTACACTATTATTTATAGATAATTTGACAGATCCTTAGGGGATGGAAAAACCCATAACATCTCTTAAGTTATTAAACTCATATTTCGTGATATTGATTTGACTTACATAAGAGTATTTAGTCCTAACTCGAGTGTTTTGCCTTTTCATTATGCTCGGGTCAGTCCTGTGTTTTTTCAACGTATTGAAGATTATTCTCTGGAGGACGAAGATGAAGATTTGGTATAGTACTACTATTATTATTCTCTGCATCATGCTATTCTACTGTAGTGATTATTTATCCATGTATATATATAACTCTGATAAATGTTGTATAGGATTTAATTAATTATATAGTAAGCAGTTTCATCAAATGTTTATTTGATTATTATATTTTTATCGTTTCCGCTATGAGATCTGTGTTGTTTTCTTATTCTTTTCTTATTTTTATTATTTAGCCCCATTGATTATCTATGTTCTGTATTGTTTAAGTTGGACATGTGTGGATTATTGTCAATTTAAACCTTCTGAAATGTAAGTCGACACAATTGGTATCAGAGCTTTGGTTTAGCGATAACCTTATCTTTATAGGGTTTGACTTATTAGAAATAGGGTAGTGATACCGTGGAATGAGTCCTTGAGTGTGTGTGTGTCTATATATATATATATATATATATATATATAAAAAAGAGTGTACTTGTTAGTGTCATAAAATGTTTTATATTGTGTTGACTTATTCGTTGAGTTGTGTATGAATTCTGGTCGATGCGTATGACGCCGTGTTATCGATAGAGATTTCTAAACACTTAGACGACGCAAGTCGGCATAATATTATTTTAAAATCGGGTAAATGAAATAATTTTTCCTTAATTTTATTATAAATATAAATTTATAACTATGACAAGCCTATGTAATTATTAATGAATGCTAGTTGTTAGGCGATGATAATATTTAGTTATCATCAATTATTGGTTGAATTAAATAAAACGAATACTCAATGAATTTTATTTTATGAAGCTTTTGGTAATTAAATTTAATTGAATCTAATTAAAATTATAATTTTTTGGAATAACAATAATGTAAAGTAATGAAATTGTATGAGTATATTCAAATATAGCATATAAATAGAAGTGATTTTAAAAAGTGATAATTTTAGAATTTAAAATCCTTTTGTTTTCAAAGCCTTAAAAATTAATATTAATATTATTTGAAAGAGATTTAACTAGAAAAATATTTTGAAAAGATTTTTGGAAGAAATAAAAGCATTTAACTCGCTTTGGTCACTAGGAAATAATTCTCCAGATGACTGCAGCATCATCTGTATTCATTTTCGAGTTTCTGAGTGAGAATTTCTACTGAAAGAAATTCATTTTCGATTAAAACAAGTTTTAATAGTGAAAAATATATTCAATTATGATTATATATATATATATATATATATATGTATGTATGTATATGTATTGTTTTGAACTTATAATTGAAAATAATATATTAGGAATAAGTTTATAACTTATAAATTTAAAATAGTATAAAAAAGAAATAAGTTTGTAACTTATAAATTTGGATGGAATATAAATCAAATTTAAAATGATTAAATTATTGGTTAAGTAAAAAAAAAATTTGAATTTGAGATATGAAATGAAATAATTGACTTAAGAAATCTTAAATTAATTGAGTTAGTAAAATGAAGTAAATAAAATATAGTTTAACTCATGAAAGCTTAAATAAAATATGAAATGTCATTGAAATGAATGAGATAAATAATAAAATGAAAATTTAAATAAATAAGTTTGTATAACTTATAGATTTGGGAAATGTTAAGCTAAAAACAAACTTTAAATTTGGTTGAATGTGAATGATAAGAAAAATATATATATTTAAAATAGAGTGAAATAAAATAAGAAATGGACTAAATGAAATAGAATTTCACTTGATAAAAGATCATATGAGTTGAGTGGGATTTGAATTGAGTTAGAGGAATTAGTAAAGTCGATTATTTTCACTTGAGCTATAAAATGAATTAATAAATGAACTTGAACTTGAATTTTAAAATGAAACGCAATTTAAGTGTGAAAGAAATAAAATAAACGAGTGTAAGTAAAATTAATATGAGAAATTGAATTTATTTTAAATTGGATGTAAATAAATTAAATGCGAATAGAATGAGTTTCAATAAATTGAATGGTAACTAGTTGAATATGAAATAAGTTAAGGGAATAAAATATAAATTGAAGTTAACTTAAGAGGAGTCGAACAAAAATTGATGGTGAAAAAAAAATATTTTTTTTATATGAATCGGAGTCTTCAAATAAAATTTACTTAAGTAAATTTGTTATATGAGTTTGAATCAATGAATAAACTAATGAAATAAATCAATTTATAAAAATAAAAATTCTCCGAAGTAAAATGATTAATATGGGTATATATTTATGAAATAAACTAATGAAGTGAATCAATGGATTAATATAAATTTAAGTTATGGAAAAATAATAAAAATGATTTGCAATTTTTTAAAATGTTTATAATAAACTTAAATGGTTTGTAAATAATATTAGTATTAAAATACTAAGTGATAATGAAATAAATTTAACTTAACAAGGTTAAATGGAATAAAAATGCATTGCATGATAAATAAAATGAATGTCATTATAATAAATGTTAATCAATTGAAAGTAAATCGATTAAATGTAAATACATTAAATCGTAATCAATCAATCAAATTTGAATGAAATGAATATTGGTTGATTGAATAAAATTAAATTGAAACCAAATTAGCTGAATGTAAAATTAAAAGCGAATGAACTTGTAACGACTCGGGTTTTTCTAACGTAATTGTGAACATTAAATGGTTTTAAATAATAAAATTGAATTATAGATTGATTTTTGAACGTGAAAGATTGATTTTTATTTAATAAAATGGATTTAGAATTCAAATATAGTGATTTATTGGATAGTTTAATTATTGAAATTTTATAATTGAATATTGGTTAAAATAGTGAATCTAGAGTTTTAAGCTTGATAAAAAATAATTTAAAGGCTTGTAAAATTTACATTAATACTACTGAAGACAATGCCACTTTTAAAATTGAATTTTAAAGTGATCTATTCAATTTAAAAATATATCATTTAAATTGACATTTAAAAATAGCCTTCCGAGACACAGTCTCGGAATTCGACAAAACCAGTTCTATTGGATCCGTAATATTGTATTATTATCGGATTTCAAATTTCGTAGCTTTCGGAGTTATCGTGTGGTCATACGGAATATAAACACGTTGGAATTTATATCGAAAATTTAATATAATAACTAGGTCCAAAAAGCCATCTTCTCTATACGATCGATTTAGGATTCGAAACCTTTTCCATTACGTTTAGAATAGGAGTATAACATTACGAACGCCTAGCGGCGTGCATTGATAGGAGTTCAAAATTTGAAGATGTGAGATTTGAGTTATTTTGAATATTAAAAAAATTATTTTTAAAGTTAAAATTATTTGATGATTACTGAATGTTCACAAACTCATACCGTGTTCATACGACATTTAAAAATCATAGAATCGAGTCATGATGGATCCGTGATAGGAAATATTATCAAATCGAGATTAAATTGGAATGGATTGCAACCTAAAAAAAATAAAGGTGAGAATTTTCTCATCCATTTGGATTTCCATAATTAAATTTAAATGTTTAAATTTAAATCATGGGATGCTTGGTTGAATTAAATAAGTATTTTCTGTTGGATGTTATATATATATATATATATATATATATATATATATATATATATATTGGAGTGATTGATATTCCCGCATTATGTAGCGGATGTGACCCTATGCGCCCTGCATAATAGCGGGTAACCCCATACCGTGATATCCCCCTCGAAGTGGGATTGGTATTTTATTTGTTGACTAACATCTGTGGATGCAGGAAAAAACAGGTTGGAGGGATCTAACAGGATTCCTCAAAAATATTTATTGTTTCCATATATATATATATATTAATATATGATATAATGGATAAATTAATTTAGATCGCATGTGTGAATTGAATTATTAAATGTAAAATAGCATGGAAATAAAATTGGTATTCTTAAATACCATAAATAATTAATTTGGAGTAAATAAAAATAAGATTTTGACTGAAAAAATTTAAACTGAAATTGGGTTATTTTATAAGGAAAATTTAGTGGAACAAGAAATATATAAATTGACTTGGTTATATTTAACTTTGTAAATTGGTTTTAGTAGACATTTGAAATTAAATTATACATTAAGGGCTTGAAGAGATATTAGAATCGATAAATAGGTTTGAAATAAAAATGGAATTTTATTAAGGAATAAAATTATAAAAATGGAATTATAAATGGAATTTGTTTTTATAAATAGATTAAAAACTCAAGATAGTTTATAAGTTTATAAACAGGGTTTATAAATTGGAGAAAATAATATCAGTAGATATGTTAAAATATAAGTTATAGTATGAACTAGTACCGAGATATAGGAATTATTTTGGAAAGAAATAATGGAACATGTTTTCGAATGTGAAGAATGGTGATAAATTTAGACATGGTCGATGTGATACAAATCAAGAGGGATCTATGAATTGAATTGGTGAATATTTTATTTTCTAAAAATAGACTTTTGTTGAGTGAATTGAAATTGTTTTAAACGAATTCTAAATTAGCATACCATATAACTTTTAAAACTATTATCTAGATTTAGAATATTCCGAAGTTAGTTATTTTAATACTTAATATTTATTGAAATAAATTCTAATTTTATAATCAGCTTTGTAAATTAATTAGCAATCGGATATGAATTTTTAATGCTTTTAAGATGTTGATATTTTTATTTTTCCAGAGTAAGCGGGATTGAAAACTGGACCCCTACCAGCTTTATTAAAAAGGAAAAGAAAATACAAAAAAAAAGACAACAGGGAAAAAAATATAGGGAATAGAAAAGAAGCTAAGGAATCCAAGGCAGGATTTGATTCTCAAGAAAATCATGCCTACTTGCTCTCATCCCACTAATAATTTCATGCTTAAGAACAGCCCTAAGCACAACTTCAGACCTATGATGACCTTCAAATATCCTTTTATTCCTTTCACTCCACACTAATCTCGTCAGCTTCTTTAAATTGAAGAAAAAGGAAGAACTTCTCACACAAGTCCACCTAGTTGCAGACTCAATCATAGCCCACTGCTCAGAAGAAAATTGAGGAACAACAACTATCCCCATATTACACAACATCTCACTCCAAAGTTTGAGAACTAAGGGACATTCAAAGTAAATATGATGTGCAGTTTCATCATGTGCATTGCACAAGACACAGGTAGCAGGAACAGCCATATCATAGTCAATCAGTTTATTCTTGGTTAGCAGAGCATTATTCACAACTTTCCAGTACATCAAATTGTCACTACTAGGTGATATGTCATTGCAAGTTACCCTCTGCCATTTGCAACCAAGCATGGAGCCAATACCAAGAAGAGAATCATAAACACCTGATATTGAGTGGGATTTACCATTCCAAAGCATAGTTTCATGATCAAGAAGGTCATACCTTTGACAAGCAAATTGGTTCCAAAGGGACCTAACAGTTTGATTGCTGCAAAAAGGAAGCAGCAGTTTACCATCCAAAATATGATCAACAGCCTTGGCATTATTGCCAACTCCAGAATGGAATTTCTGCTGTGAAGTAAAGATACAATCTAGAATAATTCCTTTGCTTATCCAAGGATCATGCCAGAAACTGCAAACACTAGAACCAGGAAGATGAATTTGGACAAAGGGCTTAAAAGTGACTCTTAAATTCAAAATACACCTCCAAATCCAACTGCATGATTGAGGAACTTCTATCTGCCAAAAATTCTTGGAACCAACATTATGCAGAAGAGTCCAACTAACCCAAAGAGAGTCCTTCTTATGAAAAAGAGCATTCAAGTGTACACTGTAAGCAGCCCTATTCCAAACAGAAATGTTGATGATGCCTAAGCCACCCTTGCTTAAAGGTTTCTCAAAAGCTGAGAATGAACAAGGGAAAATCTTCTTAGCATTTATTGTGCCAAACCAGAAAAATCTGTACATAGCAGATCTGACCATATTCAGAAGCTTAGAAGGAAGAATGAATGCCCTAGCCCAATAGGTCATCATAGAAAAGCACACCGATTTTATGAGAACGAGCCTGCCTGCTTGTGACAAAAATATAGTAGACCACCTCTCCATGATAGCAGTTATTTTTTGAAATAGAGTAAGGCAGCTAGATTGTGTCACCCTGGATGAACAAAGAGGCAAACCAAGGTAAGTCATATCATGATGCATGATTTGCATCCCTGTAGAAGAAGAAAGAATTTGCCTCTGCAAGGTTGACACTCCAGCAAATAAAATACTGGATTTATGAAGATTTAAATCAAGTCCTGTCATCAAATAGAAGCTATGCAAAGCACGTTTAATGGTTTCAATTGACTGAATATTAGGCCTAGTGAATAACATGATGTCATCAGCAAAAAGGAGAGATGTTAATTGAATGTCTTTACACTTGGGATGAAATTGAATTTGCCTGGACAGATACATAGGCCTAATATAGCATGTGAAAACTTCCATCACCAAAATGAAAACATAAGAGGATAGTGGGTCGCCCTGCCTTATCCCTTGCTTGGAAGCAAAGAAACTAGAGTTTGCTCCATTCAAAATCAGAGAGAATGAAGGAGTGGAGATGCATTGATAGATCCAGGCAACAAAGACTTTTGGAAACCCCATCAGGGACATAGTTCTGACAACAGAAGACCACTGTATATTGTCATAAGCTTTCTTGAGATCAAGCTTTAACATTGCTCCTTGAGTGACATTTGCATTGTTGTAACCTTTTAAAATTTCATGAGCAAGCATAACATTATCAAGGATGTTTCTTTTAAGAAGAAAAGCAACTTGATTCTTGGATATGATTCTCCCGAGCACAGCAACAAGTCTCGTTGCAATGATCTTAGAAATACACTTGTAAACAACGTTGCAACAGAAGATTGGTCTGAAGGATGTAACAGAAGTAGGGTGCAAGCATTTGGGAATTAAAACTAAATTCGTAGCATTAACTGATTTAAGAAGCTTAAACTTGTCAAAGAAGTTATAAACAGCCTTACAGAATTGCACACCTACAATTTCCCAAGAAGAAATGAAAAACTGTACGTTGAATCCATCAGGTCCACCACTCGAGTTCTTGTTCATAGAAAAAAGAGTATTCTTGATCTCTTCATCAGTTACCTTTTCCACAAGCTTAGCAGCTTCATCACTATTGACTTTAGAGAGAGAAATAGCAGAGAGTTCATCCAATTGAGGTATAAAAATTTTATCATTGCCTAGAAGACCAGAAAAATGCTGCAGAAAGGCACTGTTCACTGTTTCAGGGGAAGAATGCAACTTCCTCGCTTCATCATGAATGGAAAAAAATATTGTTTTTTGATTGTTTAGCCTTCAGGGAAGCATGGAAATATTTAGTGTTCCTATCACCATCAGTAGCCCACTTTATTCTAGACTGTTGCTTTTTCATTTCACTTTCAACATCCAAGGCTTGATTAAGCTCTTGGAAAAGTGCAGCTTCCTCGGTAGCAAGATCAGCAATATCTGGATGAGCCATCATCAACTCCTGCGCCTGTCTATGTTGTTCCTTAAGTATAGAGGATCTGCGATTGCCATTACCATACTTGCCTTTAGCCCAACCCCTTATGGAAACTTTAGTAGCCTTGAGTTTTTTGCAAAAAATATACATAAGGTTTCCAAAAAAATGATTAGCCCAAACAGATTGTATTATAGTAATAAATTTAGGATCAAGGATCCATGAATTATAAAATTTAAATCCTCTTTTGACATCATGGAGCTTCCTTCCAGTGGTTGTGATGAGAGGTGAATGATCAGACAGGATAGAAGGAGGAAGAAAGGTGGAAAGCTCAGGCCAAGAAGAAAGTGCTTTGAAATTGGAGAATGAGTGATCAATGTTAGAAAAAGTCCTAACTCCACTTCTGGAACGATTGTTCCAAGAAAAGAGAGCACCTTCCCTATGGATTGGTATGAGAGATGAATCAAAATAAGCAGAGTTCAAAGGATAAATATCCTTTAGCATGAGTGGCCGACCACCATGCTTGTCAGACAAGGCAAGACAGCTATTGAAATCACCCACAATTATCCAATGGTGAGATTCTTGCCTTAAGGCTGGAATCAAGTTGAAGAGAGTTTGTCTTGAGACTTGAGAATTTGATGCATACACAAAAGAGATATAAAAGGAAGAAGGAGGATATTGATACTTGGCATGAAAGTGCATAATCTGAGGAGAAGCATGAAGGAGATCAAGGTAAAGGACAGAAGGATTATGAAGCACCATAATACGACCATAGTTTGCTTCATTAAGGTTATGCGTCAGAGACCAGGTTGGGTTGACATACTTTGCAGCAGAAATAGTTAGGGGAAGATTTAATTTGGTTTCAAGGATTGCAAAAATTGACAACTGATGAGAATAGATTATCTGCTTGACATGGTCCAACTTAAGGAAGTTGTGACGACCTCTAATGTTCCAAGCACCAAAGTTGTGCGACATAATTAAACTAATGATTGGTGGGTAAGTTCTTTCATGCTCCTAGTGACAGGAGATTCTGTTCTAGATGGGACGTGGATTTGTTTCAATAATTTTCTTTTTTTCCTGATAGTGGCATTTGAACAAGGGACACAGTCATTATGAACATCTTCACTTGGATAAGAGGGTGTAGATTTCCAACCAAGAATTCTTCCATTGAAAACATAAGGTTGATTTGAAGGTATTTGATTTGTGAACATAGATGCAGGAGGGGTGGAATGGGAAGAGGCAGAGAAGAAGAATTCATTGAGATAACCAATTCAGTTACTGCCTTTGCAAAGTTGTGCAAAAATGCACAACAGGATCAATTTCAGGAGGGAGATGGAAGTTGTTTATAGATGAGGGATTGGTGTTATTCAGAGTTACTACAGATTCTTGATTGTTCAAGCTAAGTTCAGGTTGTTGTGTAGTCACGTGGGAGACAGCTTCAACAGGCAATGAATGAATTCCATGTACAAAAGATATACTGCACATATTATGTGCATCTTTAAAAACAGTTCCAAAAGGTAAAACACCATCTGCTTCAACATTCTTATTTCCTTCGGATGAACTGTGTATCTGCTCTTCATTGTCCACCTCTTCAACAAGAGAAATTTCCTCTTGAACATGATCCTCCCCACTTTTTACTTCATTTCTTTCTAAAGTATCATCATTCAACCCATTTAACACTCCAAATTTATTGTTGGTAAGATGAACATCTTGCTCCTTATCTGCTATACATACTTGAATAATATTATCATTTAAATCAAAAACCTCATCACTCTCTGCTCCTTTTTGTAACTGCTCAACAACAGTTATTTCATGATCAGTATGTAACAACTTGTTAACATTCAATTCAGTAATTTTATGAGAGGGAAGTTCCTTGGAAATATTTTTCCTATTTGCTACTTTCTGCCAAACTTGTTTACCTTTCTTTTGCACTTTGCTTACTCCATTATCTGGATTTGTTACTTTCTGATTAACCCTCTTCAAGTCAGCATCATAATTACTATTAACATTATCACCATAACCTTTCAAACATGAATTGACTAGATGATCAAACTCCTTACATTCATTACATATGTCAGGCCTCCACAAATAACTGACTTTGACAAACTGAGTAGAACCATCTAGCAATTTGATAGGGAACTCATCAACTAATTGACGATCCGGAGATACATCAACCAAACATTTCGCAAAACCAATCCTCTCCTGCATCTCAGTGGATGAGTCCATACATAAAAGCCTTCCAATTCTGGAAGCTAACCAATTGATACTAATATGTGACCAAGCATAGATAGGTATGTTGGATAGTTTAAGCCATACAGGAACGGTTCTGATGGTACTGCAACTATTTCCAATAGATGGATCCCACGCTTTAACTATGAATATTTTGTTCCTTAGAAAGATAGGATCAGATTCTAAAATTCTCCTTCTGTCCTCAGCATAAGACAGATTGAACAGGAACAAAACTCCATCAGATTTAACCACAATCTCCCCCTTTTACTTCCATAATTTCTTTAGATGGTTGATAACAGTAAGGTATGACAGAGGTTTATCAAGAAAGAACCCCACCAACCAATCACTCCAAATTTCAGTACCAGCCTTAATGACCACATCTGGAGGAACAAGAGCATGACCATCAAAAACAAGGGGAAAATCAACGGGCGAATAATGCCCAGCATTACGGGGTTCGGACTTGAAAAGAGAGGACCATGAGGAAGTTATGATAGAAGGTTGAGAGGAGGAAGAAGCAATAGGGGGGACTGGTGGAGGTAAGGCTGGAGGAGAGCTTGGTAGGGGACAGAAATGGGAAGAAGGAGAGAGAATAGGAGAAGGTATGGGTCGAACAGGAAGAAGGACAGTTCGAAAAGATGGGGAGAGGGAGGGGGCATGGGCGGGAGCAGCCATGATGAAAAAGGTCAACTCTTTTGTCCAAGATGTTGATATTTTAGTTTTACTTAAAACTATATTTTGAAAATAAACATTATTCTAATTTTATAGGTATATGTATTTTAATTGTTCTAAATTCAGTATAAATCCTTTCGAGATGGGAAGCGATGTTTAATTGATCGGATAAGATTTTAGAAGAAGATCTTATAGTGGTATTATGGGAACTTAAATAAATTACCAAGTATAAGATAAGTGAACTTGGGAAGGTGAAATAAAATTCACAAGGGAAGTAGAAGTGAAACTGGAATTTTAAATGAGCATAAACGACTTTGGAAATATTAAAAGAAATTGACTAAGGAATTCTGGGATTTATAGAATTCGTGCGAAACGAGTTAGAAATTTACAAATAAAATTGTAAATAATTTTGGAAAAAAGGAAATAAAAAGGAATATTTTCCAAGTTTTGAATATCAAATAAAGGGTGAAAGTTATTCTAAGGATCGGGTAAGGGTAGAAATTTGTTCCGTAAGAATAAAAAGGGGTTTGAATACTATTTTCAAAGTGTTGAAGTATGTAAATAATATTTTGTGTAAATATTTTGAAATAAATATTTTGAAAAATTATTTAAAGCCCGATGTTTTCTTGTGGATGTTGTATGATAGTTAAATAACCGGCTATCAATATTGGCCAATGCGCTAATCGTTTCGAAGAGACTGGGATCAGATTTAATTACCCGAAAACCACTTCGATCCGGTTTGAACATAACGAATGAATGCCGTAAAGATGATGAAGGCGGTGATTCCGTTTTTCCAGACCTAGGGCAACTTGTATGGATGAATGCTATCAGTACATCGTCATTGGAGGACGGTGATCATTCTAAGTGAATGTGTGCTAAAAAGGTAATGTAGCCTCAAGCCTCATCAACCGGGAATGGCTAAGACATGGGAGGTGCAGTAATGCTAAGTGGGTAGCACGCAAGTAGGGTAAAATTTCCGTGTCTAGAGACCTTTGTTTCAGCTGTGTGGTGGGTGCTAATCCCAACCGTGGGATGATCTTATTCATACTATACAGGTAAGGGGTAGCTCCGGTCTTGTGTTGTAGGGGATTGGGAGTGGTCCTCGGTACGTTGAACTAGACTAGGTACTTGACAAGTGGTACCCAGTAGCCATGCCATTGTATGGAACCCAATCTCCAATAAGCGTCGTACGGTTTTGATTGTGCCCAACTATGCTGGAACGTGAGATGCAAGCATTTCAGCTATTTTCTACTTACTTTCTATAGACACTATTATAACATCAGAGGATTCGATAAAAATCTTTTTGGTTATCGTAAGGTAAAAACCTGACATGTTTATTTGTGGCGTAGTCTTACGAGATACCTTTGTTTTCAAAGGATTTTAAAAAATATAATAATCCAATTGAGTGTGATTTTCTCATGTTGGTTTTCCAGACTGACTCGGGTATTGTTTTATTATGATGCTTCGGTCAAACCGAGTTGAACGGATCTAGGATAATATGCTATGGAGCTCAAGAGGCGAGCTGGATGATAGAGATGTATCTTCGTACTTGGTTATTATTTCCATTGTGTATGGACAAGTATTAAGCTGTCCAAATAAATGGATGATTGTTGTACTCTGATAATGGTATGTATATATAACAGTACAGGTTTCTTTGTATTTAAAAGTTGTTATTATATATTATACTTTATTACGCTGCGATTGTGAGATTCTGATGTTGTTTTTATATTCTTCTTTTACCTCTTTTTTCTTTTATCCTTACAATTTGGTATTTTTGGCATTCGATTGTTCAGCTTGTAATACAGTGGATGTATTGATGTTAATTTTCGAAGGTCGAAAAGCCGACTGTGACATTATGGTATCAGAGGAGAAGGTTAAGCGAGAACCGATGCTTTGGTGGGGATTACTCAATAGATATAGAGTCAGTAGTGTAGTAATAGATATGACCACGTATTTGTTAGTGAATATTAAATGGTTTTATATTGTGTCGGCTGATTTATTAAGTGGCTTATGAACCTTAGTCGGAACAGTCCATACAACTATATCGAGAGAATTTCTAAACACTTGAATAGAACAATTCAACACGGTATTGTTTTCGAAAGGGGTGAAAGAAATAATTTTACCCAAAGTATATTTTGATATAAGAGAAAATAATTTTCTGAAAATTATTATATATAGTATAAATATTGGATGATAATGTTATAGCCAAAATGAGATTATAAAATATGAAATAATTTACATAACTAATATGAGAATTTGTATAAATCTAAAGTTGACAAATGGATTATAATTGAAATTGGGCTTAAACCGAAAGTTGGAAGTTTAAATTCCAAGGTGTTTGAAGAATATTTTTTGGGAATCCTTATTTAAATAATTTAAAAATCAACAGGGAACAAATTATAAGCTTAAAAATTGAAGTGATTTTTTTAAAATAAGAAAGAAAAGTATGAGATTTGAATATTGAGATTAGAATTAAAAATGAGGAGATTAAAAATAAAGTTTAACTTAGATTAAGTTGAGGAAGTTAAATTGTTGAAATTTAAATTATTGTGGTTTGACAGAAATAAATTAGTGAAGTAGACTATTAAATGAATAAAATGGGGATGTGATTGAATTGAAAAAAAATCAACTTGGATTGAGAAATGATATTGAATGAATTAAATTCTCACGTAAATAAATTCAAAAAATGGTATGAAGTTGAATTTAGCGTAAGTTAAGTTAAATAAAAATATGCTTAGGCTATACGTAAGTGTAAATCTCGAGTTAAAATAAAATGTGAATATATTCAAGAATAGAATTAATGGAAAAGTTAAAAAAATAAGTTGCGTGATTTATAAAAATTTGAAAAGTAAGATAAGGAACCCAAAATAAAATAGTTTGATATTTTGGAAAATGAAAGAAAATCCAATCTTGAATTATAAAATAAATTTGAACTCCAGAAAATCAAATGAAGTGATTTTGGAGATAAAAAATCAAATATTGAATTATAAGTTGGGAGTGAGCTAATTAGAAAATTAATTAGTAAATGAAATATGGAAATGGAACCTAATTTGGTTAAGTAAAAATTGAATTGTGAGTTAATAAGGGAGTATGGAAATAAACTAGAGTTATAAATAAAATTCGACTTGAATTGTTAGTAAATTAAATATAAATTTGAAATGTTGACAAATAAAATGGAATTGGATTAAAATAGAAATGGTTTGAGTAGAATAAATCGAATTAGAGTGCAAAATAATTGAAAATGGCCTCGATATTAATTAAATGAGCTCGGGAATGAATTAAGTTGGAAGTTAAAATTGTGAGTGGAATAAGTGAATTGACTAATCGAATAAATTAGTAAAATGTATGGAATTTAATTAAATAAAAAAATTTAATCAAGGATTTAAATTGGAGGTTGATTACAAGAAAAATAAACTTAAGTTATGGGGTGAAATAATTTGAAGAAAATAAATAACTTAAGTTTATATTTTGTTTGAAAGCGTGACTTAAATAAACTTGCGAAATGGTTATTCAAAACAATAGCATGGAACGATTCGGAGACCAAATAAAAATGGTTTTGGGTAAAACGAATACTGATATAGAATGTAATGCAAATGGATTAGGAATAAATTTAAAATGGAATGGAATTAAATATAAATTGAGTTGGAATCAATTTAAAAGAGCTATAAGCTAAGTGATTACTTATTTGAATGAATATCGTCGAATTGCATAGGAAAATTAGTCGTTCGACTTAAGCAGAAGTAAATAAAAATTCTATGAATTGATATAAGCAAACCAAATTGATTTTGAAATAAATTGAAATGAATATGAGTTCGTTTGGTTTAAAAATGAATTGAATATAAGCAAGTGGGTTGCAAACCATTCAGATTGAATGAAAATGATATGTGATTTGGTTGGAAGCAATTAAAATTAAAGTCGAAATCTTATAATTGCTTATAAATACTGTTTAGTATGCATTGCTTATAGGATCCATGTTTTAGCTATTTAATATAAGTGAAATGTTGTTTGAACTTCATATATTTGGTACTTACATGTTTAAATTGAGTAAGTCTAGGTACAGGGAGGCCGATTGGCTGGATTTTGGTCGCGCTAATTGCTAAATAGATAAGCCGCTTGCTTAAAATGCTAAATAAAGGTATGCCTGCGCAATAAAAGAAGGAAAAATATAAAATAATATAGTATTTTTGTTTTTCAGACCGTATGGGTCGATGTGTGTGTGTGTATGTGTGTGTGTGTGTGTGTGTGTGTGTGTGTATATATATATATTTATCTCTCTTGTCAAATTGCAAAAGCTCCTCCGTACAAGGAAAACTGCCAAAAAATTTCGAAAATTTTGGGAGTTAGAAAATTTCTGAAAATTTTTGGAAAATATTTTTGTTAACAAAGAATGGATTTCAAATCGGAATTGAGATAAAGGATTATGGAATTTGAATTGAAAACTAATTGTTTGGGAGAAACAAAAGAGTAGAAAAGTAAATACCGAATTTTTACTACGTAGATTTTGGAAGTTAATGGGTTTAGGGCATTCTTCTGCCTTAGCAATTTCGGGGACGAAATTCTTTTAAGGGGGAGGAATGTAACGACCCAGTTTTTTCTGGCGTTAATTGTGAATATTAAAATGGTTTTAAATATTAAAATCGAATTATTGATTGATTTTTGAATGTGAAAGATTGATTTTTATTTAATAAAATGGATTTAGAATTTGAATATACTGATTTATTGGATAATTTAATTATTGAAATTTTATAATAGAATATTGGTTAAAATAGTGAATCTGGAGTTTTAAGCTTGATAAAAAATAATTTAAAGACATTTAAAATTTATATTGATAATACTGAAAACAATGAACTTTTAAAATTGAATTTTGAAGTGATATGTTCAAATTTTAAAATATATCATTTAAATTGATATTTAAAAATAGCCCCTTGAGACACAGTCTCGGAATTCGATGAAACCAGTTCCATTAGATCCGTAATATTGTATTATTATCGGACTTCGAATTTCGTAGCTTTCAGAGTTATCATTTGGTCATACGGAATATAAACATGTTGGACTTATATCGAAAATTTTATATAATAACTAGGTCCAAAACGCTATCTTCTCCATACGATCGAATCGAGACTTGAAACCTTTTCCGTTGCGTTCGGAATAGGGGTATAACATTATGAATGCCTAGCGGCATGCGTCGATAGGAGTTCAAAATTTCGAGATGCGAGATTTGAGATATTTTGAATATTAAAAAATATTATTTTTAAATTTAAAATTATTTGATGATTATCGAATGTTCACAAAGCCACATCATAGTCATACGAGGTTTAAAAATCATGGAATCGAGTCATAATGGATCCGCGGTGGGAAATATTATCAAATCGAGATTAAATTGGAACGGATTGCAGCCTAAAAAGATAAAGGTAAGAATTTTCTCACTCATTTGGAATTCCATAATTAAATTTTAAATTTTAAATTTAAATCATGGGATGCTTGGTTGAAGTAAATAATTATTGCCTATTGAATGTTATATATATATATATATATATGTGTGTGTATGTATGTATGTATGTATGTATGTATGTATGTGTGTGTGTGTGTGTGTGTGTATTGGAGTGATTGATATTCCCGCATTATATAGCGGATGAAACCCTATGTGCCCCGCATAATAGCGGATCATCCCATATACGACGATATCCCCCTCGGAGTAGGATTAGTATTTTATTTGTTTACTAACATCTATGGATGAAAGGAAAAACAGGTTGGAGGGATCCAACATGATTTCTAAAAAATGTTTATTGTTTCCATATATATATATATTGATATATTATGTGATGGATAAAGTGATTTAGATCGCGGTGTGAATTGAATTATTAAATGTAAAATAGCAAGAAAATTACATTGTATTCTTACATACCATAAACAATTAATTTGGAGCAAATAAAAAGAAGATTTTGAATGAAAAAGGTTTAAACTGAAAGTGGGTTATTTTGTAAGGAAAATTTAGTGGAACGAGAAATATATAAATTGACTTGGTTATATTTAACTATTTGTAAATTTGTTTTAGTAGAGATTTGCAATTAAATTATATATTAAGGGCTTGAAGAGATATTGAAATCGACAAATAGATTTGAAATAAAAATGGAATTTTATTAAGGAATAAAATTATAAAAATGGAATTATAAATGGAATTTGCTTTTATAAATAGATGAAAAACTCAAGGTATTTTATAAATTTATAAACGGGGTTTATAAATTGGAGATAATAATATCAGTGGATATGTTAAAATATAAGTTATAGTATGAATTTATACCAAGCTATGGGAATCATTTTGGAAAGAAATAATGGAATATGTTTTCGAATGTGAAGAATGGTGTTAAATTTAGATATAATCGATTTGATACGAATCAAGAGGGATCTATGAATTGAATTGGTGAATATTTGATTTTCTAAACATAGACTTTTGTTGAGTAAATTGAAATTGTTTTAAAAGGGATTTCAAATTACCATACTATATAACTATTAAAACTATTATCTGGATTTAGAATATTTTTAAGTTAGTTATTTCAATGCTTAATATTTATTGAAATAAATTCTAATTTCGCAATCATATTTGTAAATTAATTTGCAATTGGATATGAATTTTAAATGCTTTTAAAATGTTGATATTTTAGTTTTACTTAAAACTATATTTTGAAAATAAACCATTATTCTTATTATATATATATATATATATATCAAATGTTTTAAATTCAGTATAAATCCTTTCGAGATAGGAAGCGAAGTTAATTGATCGGATAAGATTTTAGAAGAAGATCTTATAGTGTTATTATGGGAACTTAAATAAATTACCAAGTATAAGATAAGTGAACTTGGGAGGTGAAATAAAATTCACAAGGAAAGTAGAAGTGAAAGTGGAATTTTAAATAAGCATAAACGGCTTTGGAAATATTAAAAGAAATTGACTAAGGAATTTTGAGATTTATAGAATCCATGCGAAACGAGTTGGAAATTCACAAATAAAATTGTGAATAATTTTGGAAAAAAAGGAAATAAAAAGGAATATTTTACAAGTGTTGAATATCAAATGAAGGGGAAAAAATTATATTCTAAGAATCGGGCAGGGTAGAAATTTGTTCCGTAAGAATAAAAAGGGGTTTGAAAACAATTTCCAAAGTGTTGAACAATGGAAATAATATCTTGTGTAAATATTTTGAAATAAATAATTAGGAAAATTATTTAAATCCTGATGTTTGCTTGTGGATGTTATATGATAGTTAAATAACCGAGTATCAATATCGGCCAATGCACTGATCGTTTCGAAGAGACCAGGATTGGATTTAATTATCCGAAAACCACTTCGATTCGGTTTGAACGTAACGAATGAATGTTGTAAAGATGATGAAGATGGTGATTCGGTTTGTCTAGACCCAGGATAACTTGTATGAAAGAATGCTATCAGTACATCATCATTGGAGGATGGTGAGCATTCTAAGTGAATATGCGCTAAAAAGGTAATCGTAACCTCAAGCCTCATCAACTGAGAATGGCTAAAACAGGAGAGGTGCGGCAAGGCTAAGTGGGTAGCACCCAAGTAGGGTAAGATTTCCCCTATCTAGAGTCCTTTTATTTTGGTTGTGTGGCGGTTGCTGATCCCAACCACGGGGTGATCTTATTCAGACTATCCAGGTTAGTGGTAGCTCCGGTCTTGTGTTGTAGAGGATCGGGAGTGGTCCTTGGTATGTCGATCTAGACCAGGTACTGTGACGGGCGGTACCCCAGTAGCCCTGCCACTATATGGAACCCAATCTCCAATAAGCACCATATGATTTTGATTGTGCCCAACTATGCTGGAACGTAAAATGCAAGCATTTGAGCTATTTTCTACTTACTTTCTATAAACACTATTATAATATCAGAGGATTTTATAAAAATTGTTTTGGTTGTCGTAAGGTAAAAAACCCGACATGTTTATTTGTGACATGGTCTTACGAGATACCTTTGTTTTCAAAGGATTTTCAAAAATATAATAATCCAATTGAGTGTGATTTTCTCACGCTGGCTTTCTAGATTGACTCGGGTGTTTTGTTTTGTTATGATGCTCGGTTCAGATCGAGTTGAATAAATCCAAGATAATTTGTTATGGATCTCAAGAGGTGAGCTGGATGACAAAGACATATCTCCATACTTGGTTATTATTTCCGCTGTGTAAGGATAAGTATTAAGCTGTCCAAATAAATGGATAGTTGTTGTACTCTGATAATGGTATGTATATATAACAGTATAAGTTTCTTTGTATTTAAAAGCTGTTATTATATTTTATACTTTATTCCTCTACGATTATGGGACTCTGATGTTGCTTTTATCTTCTTCTTCTATCTCTTTCTTGTTTTACCCATACGATTTGGTATTTCCGGCATTCAATTGTTCGGCATGTAATACAATGGGCGTATTGATGTCAATTTTCGAAGTCGAAAAGCCGGTCATGACATTGTGGTATCAGAGTAGAAGGTTAAGCGAGAACCTTGGCTCTAGTGAGGATTATGCTTAGAGATAAAGTAAGTAGTACTCTAGAATGAGTTTGAGTGTATTAATAGATATAAGCGTGTATTTGTTAGTGAATATAAAATGGTTTGATATTGTGTCAGTTGTTTTATTAAGTGGCTTATGAACCTTAGTCGGAACGGTCTATACAACTGTATCGAGAGGGTTTCTAAACACTTGAATAGAACAATTCGACACGGTATTGTTTTCGAAAGGGCTGAATGAAATAATTTTACCCATAGTATATTTTGATATAAGAGAATAATTTTCTGAAATTTATTATATATAATATAAATGTTAGATGATATTGTTATATCCAAAACGAGATTATAAAATTTGAAATAGTTTACATAACTAATACGAGAACTTGTATAAATATAAAGTGCACAAATGGATTATAATTGAAATTGGACTTAAACCCGAAGCTGGAAGTTTAAACTCCGGGGTGTTTGAAGAATTTTTTTATTGGGAATCCTTATTTAAATAACTTAAAAATCATCAGGGAATAAGTTATAAGCTTATAAATTGAAATGATTTTTTTTAAAATAAGAAAGGAAAGTATGAGATTAGAATTTAGATTAGAATTAAAAACGAGGAGATTAAAAATAAAGTACGAGATTGTAATTTTCGTAAAACCGATATCGAGGTGACGTAGCGAGAGCGTAGTAGAGGTTTTCTAATAAAATGTTTTTGTTTATATAAGCTTATTATCTTGAATAAAATATATTATATGTTAAATTCTGTACTTAACGCCTTTTCGAGGATGAAAAGTTTTGAGTGGGGGAGTATGTAACAACCCGTATTTTTAACTATTTTAAATTATAGGATTAAGTATAATTTGTAGAATCGATTTCACCCTAGAGGGAGGGTGAATAGGGTGTTCCTAATAATTATAAAATTTAATACGGAAATATATAAAATAATTGCAACAAAGATATAGCAGAATAATAGCAGCACGGCTAATAGCAGAATAATAAAAGGAGAAACAGAACAACAAAGATTTACCCAGCTTCGGGAAAACCCTGCTTATGTGCTACCCTAAGGTTTCTACTAGAAATTAAGTGGTCAAACGCTTACACACGTAAACTCACGACACCCGCTATCGACTAACCTAACTCTACCCTCAAAACCCTGCCAAAACTCAGTCACTAAGTTGTGAATTCTCAAACTACACCACTGTAGTTCGTGCTCTAGTCACACGACTAGATTTTTCAAAAGTTTAAAAATAAATTACAAATAAAAACAATTTAAAACACACAAAACCCTAATTTATAAACTAAAGCCCAAAGAATATAAGCCAGCCCAAAATAAAATTATCGCCAAAAAAATGCCGGCCCAAAGTGATAAACACAGAAATTGATTCCCCTTTTTATATCTTCGGCCTTGAATCCTTTGAGTTAAAAAAAATAAAAATGGCGGCTTCCTTTTTCGTTCGTTCCTCTTTAAGATAATTAGGGTTTCTTGAAGTGAAACAGCTGCTCTATAATAGATCGGTCGAGTTGAGTAATTGCCCTTGCGTTGCTTTCTTCGATCGTCTTTTAGTTTCAGCACATGTGCAGTTGCTTCAATTCATCGAGTTCGGTTTGATTAAATCTGGCATGTGATTTCCTTTGTTATTCTCTTTGATATGCTTGAAATCGATTCGATTTGAGTTATTGATTTGAAATTTTTCTCTGTGATATTGCATAAACTCGAATGATTTTTTTTTCCGATGATGATTGGGTTTAAATAGGGTTCGAACCCCTTAATCTTCGTTCATATACATCTCGTTTGAACGATTCGCCTTGCTCTGCTTGGCGACTGATTTTTGATAGAATGCTTGTGATGTTTTCTGACCTTTTCAATTCATATGTTTTCGTTGCTTAAATATCACGACTTTGATTTTGATTTGTTCGATTTTACCTGCTTTAGTCGGTTTCTTCTTTTTCCCTCTAACTTGGTCACCACGGCTTTGATTAAAACTTTACTTTTGTTTGAAAAACTACTACCTCGATTTTTGTAAAATCCTTGACTTTGTTACTATAACTGGTTATATTAAGATTTCATGTTGTCTCTTGTATTCTATGGTTTACCTATACCGTTAGCCGAGTTATCCCGTTGCCTTTGTTGTTGTGTGATATTGGTTTGGGTTCACTTCGTTATTCGAATTGCACTTGAGTCATGTCTGAAATTGATCATTTGAGCTGTTGTCTGCATGCATATATATATATATATATATATATATATATATATATATAAGTGTGTGTATGTATGTACACCACTGTTGAAGTTTCACTCGCATGCTCTGACTGGTTTTTGTTGCTTATGTGTGCACTGTGTATATACATGCGTGTTGTATGTGGTCTTGTTCTCGAGTCATGTATCATGTGGTCTAGTTTTGGGCGGAGCTTGATTAAGTTTTTGCTTCGAGCTAGTTTGCATTTGTAATTGGACTTGCCTTTGAGCTTACTTGGTTGTGTACATTTAGATCAATTTGAACATGTAATCTGGTTTAGTTCATCAAGCTCATCCATGTTTTAAATGTGGTCAGTGTTGGTGATACCTTGATTTAATCTTGCAAATGTTTTCATGCTCCACTGTATATTTGTACTATTTTTAAAACTTAAGTTGCATACTAGTTTGGTTATTTTTGGAACTGATTTGGTATGTGGTTCCTCCGAGTTACTGTCTTGCACCTGCCTCGATTCTGTTATGTACTTTTATTCAATTGCATATTTCCTTGAGTTCATATTTTAACTATTATGTGTATGCATTTTTCTCTCTGTCTTGACTTGTGCTTGACCACATGCATATTGCTGTTTGCTTCATTCGTATTTCGTTGTCACTAAACTTCAAGTGCTCTGGTTGCACATGGTTGGTCTGCACTTTTTATATGAGTTTGTATTATTCATTTGCTTTTTAAGTTGACCCATTTGAATGTCGAGGCTGTGTTGCTTGAGAACTTGTACTCGACAATTTTGTGGTGTTATTTGTATCGCACTTGAGTTGAATCCAGCATCAGCTCCGGTTTGACCTTGTGCTCACCTATCTCTGCAATTTTTTCAAGTGTATATCGGTGTGCACGGCCTTGTGGCATGTATAGTGATACGCTGTGCATGTCACATGCTGTTCGTGTATGATGAATTCAAAATAAATGATGACGAACAACCCAAATAATTGAGGCAAATATTATTTTCAAAAACACATTTTATTTTAAACTACAAAAATGATTTCTTCTTCAATTTTGCTACGTTAGTGTTTATTTTGCAGATAACTCAGATGTTGGATTCAATCTGGAATAGAGTGAATGAGAGAAATGTAGAGAGGTGCTAATGTAAATGATAATTGTATGGTGAAAATTGTGTTGTATTTGAAATTTTTTTTGTGTGTGTATATATATGAACATATATATATATATATATAGTGAGAGCTCAAATTTGTACTATGCAAAATTGTAATAAAATATTTGTTTGAATAAAATATCTGTTTGAATTTAAATTTCATGTTATTTATTTTATTCAGCATTTATTTATTTAATTATGTGAAAAATAAAATAGTACAATAACAAATACATTTAAATGAATATATACATATATGTTTATTATCATCAAACAAAAATCATATACTTGCATATTCAACAATCTCCCCCTTCTGATGATAACAAACATATATTTAAGATTTTGAATTTATTAAATATATTTGATCATTCAATTTTCTCCCCCTATTTGAATGCACCCTCTCTACAACAAAGCTCCCTCTTCATATATGTTTGAAAATAAATAATAATATGCAAATGAACCGTGATGCAAATAGAAAATAAAATATTTGACCTTTATTTGCTAAAATCTTAACTTTTCTCTCCCCCTTTTGTTATCGGCAAAAGAGTAAATGTTAGAAAAATAGAGATAAAGTGATAGAGATTAATACAATATTAATACCCAATCGAATATAAATATTAAATTTCAATAAAAAATCAACCAAAAATCATAAATAATCTGTTAAGCATATTCCGCTTTAGAATGATAGGGATAATGTTGGCATATAAAAGCATATAGTTGTGTCTATTTGTGATATATTAATATCAGTAATTTGAATATCTACTAACCATGCATAACCATTTGGACTTTGAAATGAGATTAGTAGTATTCCAAATTTGAATAAAAAATGAATTTAAGCATCTTCTAACCATGCATAACCTTGAGGACTTTTAAAGGGGATTAGAAACAACTTGTCTATTTAATAACCAATCTTGATATGTATTCCATACATGCATAACCGTGAGGACTTTTAAATGAGCATGAAAGCACATATATAAATATTGCAACTAATTTACTCATGCATTACCTTGAGGACTTTTAAACGAGAGTGAATACTTTGGATGTTTTTATTGTTAAAAATTAAATAAATGGAAAAAAGAATGATTTCCCATTTAAAACACCATATATTGACATACTATATTGGATTTTGATGAGTGATGGTCATTAGAAATATAATAGCAATAGAGATGGTCATGGAATTTTACCTATAAAAAACTATCATAAATCTTGCTTAATTTTTTTAAAGAATTTTACTAAATATACCGTCTCAAGTTATAATACATGATTAATATCAACGCTCATCACTTTTTCAATCACTATTTATCTTTTCGATAATCAGTAGGGAGTCAGATTTGTTAATGTAGTCATTTAAGATCAAATCCAAAAATAATTATAAAATCAAATTTTCTAAAATGACTACTCTGAAACAAGGTCAACAAAAACTATTTTATGGAAGGGGTTTCATAAGAAAAATGTCTGCTATTTGAAAATCATTCGAAATGAAAAATATGCAGATGTTTTCTTTGAAAATGTGACGCAACTAATGAATGTCTCTACATAAAATATGTTCCACTAGTACTTTTTCTATCAATTAGATTGCCAGTATAATCTGCATCTGAATTTCCCTTTGACTCAAGATTATCATTAATTAGATATTATTTCAAAAATCAAAATAAGCGAAAATCAATGACTTCAAGTTGAAAATCAATATAAATAATTAAATAACTGCAAAAATGATTTTAACGTGAGAGGATATTAAATTCCACTTGTATTTGAGATATTCATGGTGGTATATAGTGGTATATAAGAAGAACGTGTACTCCTCAACACTTCAATTTTTCAACACGTCCATTTATATCAAGCACAAATAAAGTTATCTAAATTGAGAAA
The DNA here is from genome assembly GCA_030765085.1 of Allium cepa. NCBI lineage: Eukaryota > Viridiplantae > Streptophyta > Magnoliopsida > Asparagales > Amaryllidaceae > Allium > Allium cepa. The sequence goes on from CM060932.1 coordinate 909,862,151, forward strand.
AAACACACATTCAGAAAAATTCATCAAAGTAGTTTTTCTTGTTAATCCAAAGTGAATCACTAAAAATATTATAGCATTATCAGTTAGCTTTCTAGAACTTCAAGGATAAATCAAAGTTGAGATGTTCAAGATATGGAAGAAATACTTCAACAATGTCGATCAGAATATAATTAACAATATGTGAACAAAAAGCGAGTTGAGAGATCATACCTCACTTTTCCTTTGATGTCATGATATCCAAAATGCGATGCTCTCCATCTAAACTTTATAGGCTAAGGAGTATTTAAATTTTAGTTTATCAATTACTTAGAACAACTCAAAATCTATCTCCATCAAAGTTTTTCCTTATCCCAATTATGTGTCTAAATTTTGGAGAAGGCAAGTGGTGTTGGACCACTATTATTATCTATTTAACTCTTTGGTACCCAAATTTGTCTATAACAAACCGTTAACATCTACAATTGTACCCGTGGGAATCCAAATCTGTTTAAATTTCAAACCATTTATATTCATACCTTTTGGAATCCATATTTGTTTAACGGTTTTTTATTTGTATATATTTCGACAATTATTTTTGCCATGTCCAATATTTTCACATTTTACGTATTTGTATGTCACATTTTCCCCTTAACAGTGTTATTAGTTGTTTGTTCATATTTTGACACTTTTGCAAATCCAAATCCATTCCTTTATTCTCGAAGAGTTGATTTTCTAGGAGTATATTAAATGGTTTATCTCTAGTGAAAAATTTCCGAGTAACCAACTCAAGTTTATTAATTTTGGATTTTAAAAGTTTATTTTCATTTATTAGCTTTGAACAACAACTAATGGTCTCTTTTCAAAACTACTTATTTTTAATCGCACATTTTCATTTTAAAGCTCTCTAATTTTATTCTCAATTTCTAGCATCTCAGTTTAAAAAAGTTGGAGTTTTTTAAATGCAATTTTTTCTAAAATCCTTGATTTTTTCAATCTCCTTTTCAAACTCATGATTTAATCGAATATTTTCATATTTGCTCAAAATGACGTTTTCTTTTTTAAAAGGTTTTGAAAATTTCATTGATCTCATTTAATTTCTTTTCAAAAATCGCATATTTAGAAATTTCTGACTTCTTAAAGCTATCCAACTCTTTTTGCAAAGTATTTTTTTACAAATCAACTCAATTTTGCTTTTCTCCTGCATTAAAATTTTGTTTTCTAACTTTTGAAAGTTTTCATGAAAACGGGAAAATTCTTTTTCATGGTCCAAACAGCTTTTGTTGTTAGAAATTTTATTTTTCATAATATTTTAAGCTCATTTTCCAAATCATTATTTTTCTGGTGAAGTTTAGCTTGTTCCCTTTCCAACTTGTTATTTTTCAACTCAAGAGCTTTATTATTTTCAATTAATATTTGGCACAAGAGAACTAAATCATTGAATGGAAAATCACTTATCTCTTCGGCTATTTAATCTTCATCACTGCTATCTTTTCCCAATCCTGTTAAGCACCTTTCTTTAAGTGAGTCGATTATAGAGGATTTCTCATCATTGTTGATTTTTGCACCATATATTGCATCAAAAGTATTCTGGATTTCCTGTGCATTTTCACAATGAGAGATAAGTTAAAATTATCTTGATTAATATGAGAATATAGTATATGCATAGCAAGAGCATTAATCGAAGAATTTTTCTCATCTATTATATCACTCTCATTTTCAATAATATTCCAACATTCAAAAATTACAGATTTTAGATAAAATTCCATTTTTAATTTCCAATTTCAAAAATCTATTCCATAAAAAATAGGAGGAATAATACTGGACCGACGTTTAGTAAAAGCATTATTAAAACAAGCCATTTAAAAAATCAAAATTTTAAAGCAATAATTCATTTTTGAAAAATCAATTTTTTAAGATAAAAATTGGCTTTTGTTCCTAGTTCTGCTACTGTGACGACCCACCCTTCTACTACCAGAAAGACGTGTCATCATTAAGAAAGAAAGAGGTAGAAATAGAAAGAAAGAAAGAACAACAAATCTCGGAATCTCACAGCGGAATGAAATAAAATATAATACATCACATAACAATTACATAGTTTTACATATATCAGAGTTATACAATATTTTACACTTGACAATTTTATATACATCAGTCACTACATACATCACACCATATATCATACTCTAACCAACACAGCGGACTATGTAGATATCTACATACGTCTGGGCTCCTGTTCCAAGCTACTCCAGAACTCAACAATTCAAGAACCTATCACTTGGCTACTCGTAAAAATTTGAGTACCCAAGAGTTTATGAAAACACAAAATATAAACTCCGGGTCAGACATGGGTCAGGTATGAGTAAATGGTTTAAGGTTGTTTAACTTGAAAAACATTTTGAAAATAAAGGTATCACGTAAGACTCCCCACACATAAATACGGGTAAGTTTTTACCTTAACCTAACCAAAACATTACATAGGGAATTCTGTGATATTATAATAGTGTCTAGGGTTTTCAAGTAAATAGAAAATAGCCGAAATTGTTACATTATTAAATTCCAGCTACTAGCCACAAAAGTGGGTAATACAATCAAAACCAAGGGCACTTATTGGAAAATGGGTTCCATATATTGGCAGGGCTACTCGGGTACCGCCCATCACGGTACGGGGACTAGATCACCGTACCGAGGAGTGCGCCCGCTCCCATACAACACAAGGCCGGAACCATTCCTTGAACAGTCCCGAACAAGATAAACCCCGGCAGTTGTCGCGAACCAACCGCCCACACAGCCGAAATAAAAAGGGACATCTAGACAGGGGAAATATCTTGTCCTGCTTGGGCATGACCCACCTAACCTTGCTGCATCTCCCCTGTTTTAGCCATTCCCGATTGATGAGGCTTGAGGCTACGATTACCTTTAGAGAACAAATTTCTTAGAATGCTCATCGCCCGACTGACAATGTGTTGAAAGCATTCAATCCATACAAGTTTGTTCCGAGTTCGAACGAAACCGAAGGCATTATCTCGTTACACTCATTTTGGAATCACCCTCAGAGTTAACGACGACAACCCTTGCATTCTAAATCTTCATCTTCATATCAGATTCACGACCGATCGTTAATTTGGATCGATGTGGTTTTCGGATGTCCAAATGTGGAAACCCGATCTCGGTCTCATCGAAATCCAAAACATGTCTTTTAGGGCCAAGTTGTTTTAAAGTTTAAGAAAGACAATTCCATTATCCATATACACACAGATAGATAATTTACTATATAACAATAAATAGTCAACATAAACATAAACAGATAATCTATATTATCACTACAACAGATAATAAATATTATTATCATACTACAATCAAGCATACATTTCATATAGCATCATTTATCTTATACTAGAAATTTCAAACCATTCAAAGTAAACAATATCATCCATCCATACATAAGCAATCATATCAGCTATAATTAATTTAAAATGAATTAAATTAATTACTTGCATCTCTAATTAATTTAAAGTGAATTAAATTAATTACTTAACCATTTTAAGTCTTGCTTATATAACTATTAATCAATTACCAATCAATCAATAAATTAATCACACTTGATTAATTAACATTTAATTTTATTCAAGTAATCATCTTTTAATTATTTTCAAAAATTAATTATCTTATCCACATATAGAAATAAGCCTTCGATTACAAACATTACGTTACTTCTTAATAACATTACTTAATTACTCTTTAAGCTCTTATTATTAATTGTCTTTATTAATGATTACTACTTACCCTTTTAATTCCATTATCCTGTATTAAATTAATTACCTTAAGTAATTAATCCTCAATAAACTATATTTATTAATCACCCTTGATAAATACTACTCAGTAATTAACCACCTTTAATTACTCTTATCACATCACTTAATTACTCCTCAACTGATTTCCTTTAATCAATCCTTTGATAAATTGCCCAAAGTAATTATGTCCAAATTTCTTCCATTATCATCCTCAGTCAAATTGCTTTTAGTCATTACCATTAATTACTTCTCCAAGTAATTATACTTATCATATCATCAATAATTATTAAATTAATTAAACTTAATTAATTAACTTAATAATTCATCATAAACTTCATTAAATACAATAAGTAATTAATTCCCTTAATTACTCAATCACTTAATCAATTTGTTTAACCTTAATTTCTTAATTAACTATTCTTTAATCATAAATTAACTTCTTAATAAAATTTAATTATCCATTAATTAAGTGCTAATTACTTAGTTAATTGTTAATTTATTCTTAATTAGATTACTTAATTAATTAACTATTAATTCATTCATTAATTATCATAAGTAGTTAATTACACTATATTAACCACATAATCATTACTTAATCCTTAATTACAATTGTAAAGTAATTATTCTTAATTAACTATTTATTTATTTTATTTTTAAAATAGTTTATTGACATTAATTTGTTCAACTTGATTAAACATTAAAAGTCTTCTTTAAACTTTTGAAAATAGTATGGACTACAAACTTTAATGTTAATCCATTTCATACTTAACTTAATTGTTAAAAATAATAATTAAATGTTAAATACATTGTCACTTATTAACCTAATAACTTAAAACTTGTATTTAATCAATTAAACATTCTTCTAGGTTTACAGTATTTAAATTGTTAAAACAAGATTCACTTAACTTTATTATTATTATATTTATTTTTTAGGTTATAAGAAACCCGAGTTCTCCCCTCAGAAATCCCGTGTGTACTTCAAGTCTTTCACCCATCTCCCCCGGGTCTTCCTGTATGCTTCCCTTCTTCTTCTATTTCTTTTTATTTAAAACTAAACTGTAAATTACGACATCAGGGAACTAACTCGTACATTCAAAGCTCAACTCAAACCCGAAGGAATCATTCACATTGCTCGAGCACGACTCGAGACACACCCTGACATGACGTCGCCTTCCACCTCCACACCGTGCACGTGCACGGCGCCTCGGCCACGCTGCGGCGGTCTACTCCTCTCTCGGCAAGTCCTAAATCACCAGCACACTATGAAATCAAATTCGAAACGCCATAAAATGAATCAAAACAAAATATAGCAGTACGTGTGAACCCTGAAGCATAACCCATGACCCCAAAACCCCTTATCCACCGCCGCATTTACCACCGAAACCACCCAAAATCCACCCACACCACAACAACGTGCTATAACATCATTCTCCAAGAATTCGTGCAACTCGATCGCTTAATTTAGGTTGAACACCTCATGCTACAGACCAGTGCAAAACTGGAAGTAAAACCCTAAAAAGAATTCGTTCGACTCACTCTTGCATTTAAAAAAATTCAATATTTTTCCCAGAATCCATGATGTTTGTACGTGCTCCAACCCAAGTTTCAACATTTAAAAATGAATCAATCATCAGAATTTCATAGGAATGCAATCCTAGTTTATATGCAAACTGCTCCCTAAATATTAATCTAAAAATCTTGATTTTTGTTTTGAAAATCATATCTTGTAATAGAAATTCAATATATAAGCTTGAATCAATGTTTTGCAACAATCAAATATTATCAATTATCACTTGATTTTCCTTTACATTAATGTTACAGTCATATGCTTGAGGAAGATGACTGTAATCAACTTTTAAAAAACTTATTTTAAGTTTACCATCATGTTTTGTTTAAAAATCAAAGCTTATAAATAATTTACATAAGGATAATTTAAGTTTTTGCACAAAAATATGCAACCTGTACCAACTACAGAACATCACACAGTCCTATCCAAACTAAAACATGCATAAACCCAATTATCAATGAAGTTTGAACTGGTTTTAATTAACTTAAAGTTTTAAAAATTGTGTTTACTCACCGAAAATATATTGTTGAACAGAATACTCTGAGGTTTTAGAATCTGTAGTTGAATCCCTGGAAACTCTCTCTGTTTTGATGTTGAGTTTGTTTGAGTTTTGCAAGATAAAAATGTTTTTAAAAAAAATTTCTTGTCTCAGATTTTCTTCTCAGGTATACTATGTTACTGACTAAATAAAGGATGCATACACACATATATATAAAAGATATAGTGTGGGTGAAAGAAGGTAGCAACTAGTCAGGTAGTTTCTTATTTTGGTTTTATCAGGCAAGATTTTTTTTTCTTATGGGGCTGATATGATACAACATTAAATGCTAGTGTACTATTGTCTACCTTAATCCTATTAGTACACAAAATTTTCATTACTTGCTTTACCAAAATCATTTGCAGGTTACAATATATTCAAGCCTGTTATTTTTTTATATATATACTTACCTCACTGCTATTCAATTATGTTGATTAAATTTCATTACTGCAAAATAAAGATTTGCATATCATAAATAAACACAAAGAGGTGCTCGAACAGAAGAGCATTAAATGTTTGTGTTGCTTAATTTGTTTACATAATTATGTTTAACTGAGAATATATATTTGGTATGAAAAGTATATTTGCAGTAAAGCTTGTAACTGAAGATGTTTGTATCAAAACAATATGTGTCAGGTTCCTTGTTTAGTGTATATATCATAATTATGTTTGGCTGTGTGAAAATATTGTATGTAAACATGTACTGATGCAGGCAGGCTAGGGTGTTGTATATGAAGATAATTTATATATGAATATCTATCTTGTTTTTAGCCTCCAGTTTAAATATCTTCATATATGTGTCAGGTGTTATACTATATGCTTTGACTGATTGCAGGTAGATTTTGTATATATGAAGTTAATTTGTTTCATTACTTCTGGCTGGAATAGTTTATATACATATGCTGTTGTTATTGTGTGTATAAAATACTTTTTTTGCTTTATCTTTATGTTTTTGTACCTTGTTCATATTTTAGCTTTGTTTACAGGTTGTTAAGTTATGTTGTAAGAAATCTTAACTAATTAATTCTTATTTTAAATTTTACATTTGTATTTTATATTTAACTATCAATGTTAAAGTCATATTAAAAATGATTTCTTACTTATATTTGTATTCATTTCTATTTGTACTTTACTATTACTTATTTAAATTAAGTTATATACACATATTTGATTTATGTTTTACATTTATAGTTTACATTTATATTTTATTTTGTTAGAATTAGATTTTAATTTAAACATTAACATCCATATGTATATTTCCAAATGTAAACAAAGTTCAGTATTTTAATTCAATTATATAAGGTAAATATTATTAAGAATTTTATTTAAATTTCTAGGATCAAATTTCCTTTTAAAAATACAAATTTATATAAACAAATAGCGATTATTTCCAAAATCATATCCATTTGAAAATAATCAGTTCACACTTTATTCAATTTGGTAAATATTTATTAAAATAAACAGGGTCAAAATTCAGGGTCGTTACATTCCTTCCCCCTTAAAAGAATTTCGTCCCCGAAATTTAAAACAAAGATAATTTAAAAGCTGTTATACCAACCATTCACACATATATATCATTTATACAATAGCAAACAATCAAACAGTTTATCCTAACAAGCAACACTAGTCATCCGAACACTAATTCGGATAAACTTCCCTAGAACTATCCATGGTCTCCCAGGTGCAATCACTGAGATTCTCGCTCCATTGCACTCGACAAGCATCACTACTTACTCCCGAGTTGCCTCTCATCCTGATCAACAATCCGAACAGGATTCCTGACTACAGTCAAACCTCGCTTGACTTCCAAATCTCCCTGAACTACTGGTTCTACATTAATGATGATCTTAAACAAAATTCCTAGATGAGATGCATGGAATACATTATGAATTCCAGACATCCATTTTGGCAATTCAATTCTGATACAACACCAATCCAAGTTGAATTTTTTTATATATTTATAACTCAAGGTCTCAACCTCCTATTCATTTTAACTTACAATCAAATTTTATTAATTCACCATCCAACTTTATTTGACCAATTCCAATTTCATTCACATACTTAATTTACTAATTTGTTTCAAATTAGTTTATTGCCACTTCCAATTCAATATTTGATTTTATCAGAAAAATCTCTTCATTATAGTTCTTGAGTTTATTTTTAGTTTGTAATCTGGTTTGGATGTCTATTTCATTTTCCAAATAATTTTATTTTGGCTTATAATTCCTTTTTTTAAATTTTAAACTTTATGAGCCACAAATTTATTTATTCACCACACTACATCCAGTTACTCTTAATCACATTCATTTTCACTTTAAGCTCCAGATCTTACCTGTATCAAACAAGTATACTTTTTATTTCAAGTATTTTAAATTCTTCTGATAAGCCATCAGAATTTATTTATACAAATTTAATCTTTATCCAACTATTTCTATTCGAAAAAGATTTTATTTCATTCAATTTAAATTATTAAAGCTTTTACTAATAAACTCTCACTTTCCTCGAAGCTACGCTTCTATACAGTTTAATCTTAGGTTAATTTATTTGTTTCAATTTCATACTTAAATTTATTTCCAATTTATTTGATACTTCACAAAATCAACTTCGATTTATTCTGTTAAGATTTAATCCAAGGCCATAATTATTTTATCCATGCTTGAATTGGATTTTATCTTCAAAAATCATCTTATTATTTTATCTGTGCTCAATTTTATTTTATAATTCAAGTTTGGATTTTTATTCCATTCTCCAAATACAAATCAATTTATTTTGGCTTACTATTTTATTTCCCCGTATTTTCTTTTATAAGTCTCACATTCATATTTTTCACATTTTACCCAATTTAAGCTTGAATATATTCATGTTTCATTTTAACTCGAGATTGAACACTTATCTACAGCCAAAAATATTCCTAAACAATGTGTTACCGATTTCCCTTACAAGTTATCGGAACATATTTATTCCAATTCAATTCCATTTCAACTTACCTTTATCTATTTGAGTAAGAATTTAATTTATTTAACATCATCTATAACTCAACTGAATTCTATTCCAATTCAATTTGTTTAACCTAACTTCCATTAAATTAAGCACTATACTATTCTCTTTAATCTACCAAATCCATTTGGATTAAATAAGAACTTAATTTCATTTAATATCATCCATATCTCAATTCATTTTATTCCAATCTTAAATTTAAATTCAATTAGTAAGCTTAAGTTAATCTCAACCAAAATTTTATTTCTATTAAATTTCCCAACCCAATTCATTTACATTGTAAATTTGATGTACTCCATCAATTTATTTACATCCTTATTATTATTGTATTTTTTTAATCATTAGTTTAATTCCAAATTTAAATTAAACTTTCAACTTAATCCAAAATAAATTCTCATTTTTAACTTCACTTTTAACTTTAATTCCAAATTCAATCTCATACTTCCCTTGGTTATGTAAGCCTTTGTAAGAATTTTTTTATAAATCTTATTTGCCTGTAACACTATCACCCAAATACTATAATTATAATAATCATAACTTGCAAAAAAAAAAATTATGTCAAAATATATTTTGGATGAAATTATTTAATTCACCCACTTTTGAAAACAATATCATGTCGAATTGTTCTATTCAAGTGTTTAGAAACCCCTTCGGTACAGTTGTGCAGACTGTACTGACGAAGGTTCATATACCACTCAATAAATCAATCAACATAATATAAAACCATTTTATATTCACTAACAAATACGCACTCATATCTATTATTGCGCTCAGACTCATCCTAGAGTACTACCGACTCTATCTCTAATGACTAATCTCCACCAGAGCCAAGGTTCTCACTTAACTTTTCAGCTCTGATACCAACTGTGATGACCCGCCCTTCTACTACCAGAAAGACGTATCATCATTAAGAAAGAAAGAGGTAGAAATAGAAAGAAAGAAAGAAAGAACAACAAATCTCGGAATCTCAAATCGGAATGAAATAAAATATAATACATCACATAACAATTACATAGTTTTACATATATCGGAGTTATACAATATTTTACACTTGACAATTTTATATACATCAGTCACTACATACATCACACCTTATATCATACTCTAACCAACACAGCGGACTATATAGATATCTACATACGTCTGGGCTCCTGTTCCAAGCTACTCCAGAACTCAACAATCCAAGAACCTAGCACTTGGCTACTCGTAAAAATTTGAGTACCCAAGAGTTTATGAAAACACAAAATATAAACTCCGGGTCAGACATGGGTCTGGTATGAGTAAACGGTTTAAGGTTGTTTAACTTGAAAAACATTTTGAAAATAAACGTATCACGTAAGACTCCCCACACATAAATACGGGTAAGTTTTTACCTTACGCTAACCAAAACATTTCATAGGAAATTTTGTGATATTATAATAGTGTCTATGGTTTTCAAGTAAATAGAAAATAGCCGAAATTGTTACATTATTAAATTCCAGCTACTAGCCACAAAAGTGGGTAATACAATCAAAACCATGGGCACTTATTGGAAAATGGATTCCATACAATGGCAGGGCTACTGGAGTACCGCCCATCACGGTACGGGGACTAGATCACCGTACCGAGGAGTACGCCCGCTCCCCTACAACACAAGGCCGGAACCATTCCTTGAACAGTCCCGAACAAGATAAACCCCCGCAGTTGTCGCGAACCAACCGCCCACACAGCCGAAATAAAAAGGGACATCTAGACAGGGGAAATATCTTGTCCTGCTTGGGCATGACCCACCTAACCTTGCTGCATCTTCCCTGTTTTAGCCATTCCCGTTTGATGAGGCTTGAGGCTACGATTACCTTTAGAGAACAAATTTCTTAGAATGCACATCGCCCGACTGACGATGTGTTGAAAGCATTCAATCCATACAAGTTCGTTCCGGGTTCGAACGAAACCGAAGGCATTATCTCGTTACACTCATTTTGGAATCACCCTCAGAGTTAACGATGACAACCCTTGCATTCTAAATCTTTATCTTCATATCAGATTCACGACCTATCGTTAATTTGGATCGAAGTGGTTTTCGGATGTCCAAATGTGGAAACCCGATCTCGGTCTCATCGAAATCCAAAACATGTTTTTTAGGGGCAAGTTGTTTTAAAGTTTAAGAAAGACAATTCCATTATCCATATACACACAGATAGATAATTTACTATATCACAATAAATAGTCAACATGAACAGATAATCTATATTATCACTACAACAGATAATAAATATTATTATCATACTACAATCAAGCATACATTTCATATAGCATCATTTATCTTATACTAGAAATTTCAAACCATTCAAAGTAAACAATATCATCCATCCATACATAAGCAATCATATCAGCTATAATTAATTTAAAATGAATTAAATTAATTACTTGCATCTCTAATTAATTTAAAGTGAATTAAATTAATTACTTAACCATTTTAAGTCTTGCTTATATAACTATTAATCAATTATCAATCAATCAATAAATTAATCACACTTGATTAATTAACATTTAATTTTATTCAAGTAATCATCTTTTAATTATTTTCATAAATTAATTATCTTATCCACATATAGAAATAAGCCTTCGATTACAAACATTACGTTACTTCTTAATTACATTAGTTAATTACTCTTTAAGCTCTTATTATTAATTGTCTTTATTAATGATTACTACTTACCCTTTTAATTCCATTATCCTATATTAATTTAATTACCTTAAGTAATTAATCCTCAATAAACTATATTTATTAATCACCCTTGATAAATACTACTCAGTAATTAACCACCTTTAATTACTCTTATCACATCACTTAATTACTCCTCAACTGATTTCCTTTAATCAATCCTTCGATAAATTGCCCAAAGTAATTATGTCCAAATTTCTTCCATTATCATCCTCAGTCAAATTGCTTTTAGTCATTACCATTAATTACTTCTCCAAGTAATTATACTTATCATATCATCAATAATTATTAAATTAATTAAACTTAATTAATTAACTTAATAATTCATCATAAACTTCATTAAATACAATAAGTAATTAATTCCCTTAATTACTCAATCACTTAATCAATTTGTTTAACCTTAATTTCTTAATTAACTATTCTTTAATCATAAATTAACTTCTTAATAAAATTTAATTATCCATTAATTAAGTGCTAATTACTTAGTTAATTGTTAATTTATTCTTAATTAGATTACTTAATTAATTAACTATTGATTCATTCATTAATTATCATAAGTAGTTAATTACACTTTATTAACCACATAATCATTACTTAATCCTTAATTACAATTGTAAAGTAATTGGTCTTAATTAACTATTTATTTATTTTATTTTTAAAATAGTTCATTGACATTAATTAGTTCAACTTGATTAAACATTAAAAGTCTTCTTTAAAATTTTGAAAATAGTATGGACTACAAACTTTAATGTTAGTCCATTTCATACTTAACTTAATTATTAAAAATAATAATTAAATGTTAAATACATTGTTACTTATTAACCTAATAACTTAAAACTTGTATTTAATCTGTTAAACATTCTTCCAGGTTTACAGTATTTAAACTATTGAAACAAGATTCACTTAACTTTATTATTATTATATTTCTTCTTGAGGTTATAAGAAACCCGAGTTCTCCCCTAAGAAATCTCGTGTGTACTTCGAGTCGTTCACCCATCTCCCCCGGGTCTTCCTGTACGCTCCCCTTCTTCTTTTATTTATTTTTAAACTAAACTGTAAATTACGACATCAGGGAACTAACTCGTACATTCAAAGCTCAACTCAAACCCGAAGGAATCATTCACATTGCTCCAGCACGACTCGAGACACACCCTGACACGACGCCGCCTTCCACCTCCACACCATGCACGTGCACGGCGCCTCGGCCACACTGCGGTTGTCTGCTCCTCTCTCGGCAAGTCCTAAATCACCAGCACACTACGAAATCAAATTCGAAACGCCATAAAATGAATCAAAACAAAATATAGCAGTACGTGTGAACCCTGAAGCATAACCCATGACCCCAAAACCCCTTATCCACCGCCGCACTTACCACCGGAAACACCCAAAATCCACCCACACCACAACAACGTGCTATAACATCATTCTCCAAGAATTCGTGCAACTTGATCGCTTAATTTAGGTTGAACACCTCATTCTACAGACCAATGCAAAACTGGAAGTAAAACCCTAAAAAGAATTCGTTCGACTCACTCTTGCATTTAAAAAAAAATTCAATATTTTTCCGAAAATCCATGATGTTTGTACGTGCTCCAACCCAAGTTTCAACATTTAAAAATGAATCAATCATCAGAATTTCATAGGAATGCAATCCTAGTTTATATGCCAACTGCTCCCTAAAATTAATCTAAAAATCTTGATTTTTGTTTTGAAAATCATATCTTGTAATAGAAATTCAATATATAAGCTTGAATCAATGTTTTGCAACAATCAAATATTATCAATTATCACTTGATTTTCCTTTACATTAATGTTACAGTCATATGCTTGAGGAAGATGACTGTAATCAACTTTTAAAAAACTTATTTTAAGTTTACCATCATGTTTTGTTTAAAAATCAAAGCTTATCAATGATTTACATAAGGATAATTTAAGTTTTTGCACAAAAATATGCAACCTGTACCAACTACAGAACATCACACAGTCCTATCCAAACTAAAACATGCATAAACCCAATTATCAATGAAATTTGAACTGGTTTTAATTAACTTAAAGTTTTAAAAATTGTGTTTACTCACCGAAAATATACTGTTGAATAGAATACTCTGAGGTTCTAGAATCTATAGTTGAATCCCTGGAAACTCTCTCTGTTTTGATGTTGAGTTTGTTTGAGTTTTGCAAGATAAAAATGTTTTTAAAACAAATTTCTTATCTCAGATTTTCTTCTCAGGTATACTATGTTACTGACTAAATAAAGGATGCATACACACATATATATAAAAGATATAGTGTGGGTGAAAGAAGGTAGCAACTAGTCAGGTAGTTTCTTATTTTGGTTTTATCAGGCAAGATTTTTTTTTGTTATGGGGCTGATATGATACAACATTAAATGCTAATGTTATATTGTCTACCTTAATCCTATTAGTACACAAAATTTTCATTACTTGCTTTACCAAAATCATTTGCAGGTTACAATATATTCAAGCCTGTTATTTTTTTTATATATGCATACTTACCTCACTGCTATTCAATTATGTTGATTAGATTTCATTACTGCAAAATAAAGATTTGCATATTATAAATAAACACAAAGAGGTGCTCGAACAGAAGAGCATTAAATGTTTGTGTTGCTTAATTTGTTTACAAAATTATGTTTAACCGAGAATATATATTTGGTATGAAAAGTATATTTGCAGGAAAGCTTGTAACTAAAGATGTTTGTATCAAAACAATATGTATCAGGTTCCTTGATTAGTGTATATATCATAATTATGTTTGGCTGTGTGAAAATATTGTATGTAAACATGTACTGATGCAGGCAGGCTAGGGTGTTGTATATGAAGATAATTTATATATGAATATCTGTCTTGTTATTAGCCTCCAGTTTAAATATCTTCATATATGTGTCAGGTGTTATACTATATGCTTTGACTGATTGCAGGTAGATTTTGTATATATGAAGTTAATTTGTTTCATTACTTCTGGCTGGAATAGTTTATATACATATGCTGTTGTTATTTTGTGTATGAAATATTTTGTTTTGCTTTATCTTGTGTTTTTGTACCTTGTTCATATTTTAGCTTTGTTTACAAGTTGTTAAGTTATGTTGTAAGAAATCTTAACTAATTAATTCTTATTTTAAATTTTACATTTGTATTTTATATTTAACTATTAATGTTCAAGTCATATTAAAAATGATTTCTTACTTATATTTGTTTTCATTTCTATTTGTACTTTACTATTACTTATTTAAATTAAGTTATATACACATATTTGATTTATGTTTTACATTTATATTTTATTTTGTTAGAATTAGATTTTAATTTAAACATTAACATCCATATGTATATTTCCAAATGTAAACAAAGTTCAGTATTTTAATTCAATTATATAAGGTAAATATTATTAAGAATTTTATTTAAATTTCTACGATCAAATTTCCTTTTAAAAATACAAATTTATAGAAACAAATAGCGATTATTTCCAAAATCATATCCATTTGAAAATAATCAGTTCACACTTTATTTAATTTGGCTAAATATTAATTAAAGTAAACAGGGTCAAAATTCAGGGTCGTTACAGATACCATTTGTAGGATTGATTTCACCCTAGAGGGAGGTGAATAGGGTGATACTCATAATTATAAAAAATTAATATGGAAATATATAAAATAATTGCAACATAGGTATAGCAGAATAATAGCAGCACATATAATAGCAGAAAAAAAAAGCAGAAATAGAACAACACAGATTTGCCCAGCTTCAACAAAACTCTGCCTTCGTGCTGCCACCAAGGTTTCTACTAAAAATTAAATAGTCAGATGCTTACACACGTAAATTCGCGACACTCGCTATCGACTAACCTAACTCTATGCTCAAAACCCTGCCACAACTCATCCACGGAGTTGCGAATTCTCGTACTACACTACCGTAGTTCGTCCCCTAGTCACACGACTAGATTTTACAAAAGTTTAGAAATAAATTACAAATACAAAAAATTTAAAAAACACAAAATGCTAATTTATAAACTAAAGCTCAAAGAAGATTATAAGCTGGCCTAAAATAAAATTATGCCTAAAAAAATGCCGGCCCAACGTAATAAACACAGAAACGATTCCCCTTTTTATTTCTTCGGCCTTGAATCCTTTGATTTAAAAAAAAAGACTACTTCCTTTTTCATTCGTTCCTCTTTAAGATAATTAGGGTTTCATGAAGTGAAGTTGCAGCTCTATTATAGATCGATCGAGTTGAGTAATTGTCCTTGCGTTGCTTTCTTTGATCATCTTCGAGCTTAAGCACATGTGCAGTTGCTTCAATTCATCGAATTCGATTTGATTAAATCTGGTATGTGATTTCCTTTGTTATTCTCTTTGATATGCTTGAACTCGATTCGATTCGAGTTATCAATTTGAAACTTTTCTCTGCCATAATGCATAAATTCGAATGATTTTTTGTTGCCGATGATGATTGGGTTTAAGTAGGGTTCGAACCCCTTAATCCTCATTCATATACATTTGGTTTGAATGATTCACATTGCTCTGCTTGGCCACTGATTTTTGATTGAATGCTTGTGATGTTTTCTGACTTTTTCAATTCGTACAATTTCGTTGCTTGAATATCACGACTTTGATTTTGATTTGATCGATTTTACCTGCTTTAATCAGTTTCTTCTTTTTCCCTATAACTTGGTCACCATGGCTTTGATTAAAACTTTAATTTGGTTTGAAAAACTACTACCCTGATTTTTGTAAAAACCTTGACTTTATTACCACAACTGGTTATATTGAGACTTCCTGTTGTCTCTTGTATTGTTTGGTTTACATGTACTGTTAACAGAGTTATCTTGTTGCCTTTGTTGTTGTGTGATATTGGTCTGGGTTCACTTTGTTATTCTGATTGCACTTGAGTCATGTATGAAATTGCTCACTTGAGTTGTTGTCTGCATATATATATATATATATATATATATATATATATATATATAAGTGTATGTATGTATGTGCACCACTGTTGAAGTTTCACTCGCATGCTCTGACCGGTCTTTGTTGCTTATGTATGCACTGTGTATATACATATGTGTTGTATGTGGTCCTATTCTCGAGTCATGAATCATGTGGTATGGTTTTGTGTAGAGATTGATTGAGTTGTTGCTTCGAGCTAGTTTGCATTTGTAATTGGACTTGCTTTGAGCTTGTTTGGTTGTGTACATTTAAATCACTTTGAACACGTGATCTGGTTTAGTTCATCATGCTCACCCATGTTTTAAATGTTGTCAGTGTTGGTGATACCTTGATTTAATCTTGCAACTGTATTCATGCTCCACCGTATATTTGTACTATATGTTTAAAACTCAAGTTTCATATGAGCTTGGTTATTTTTGGAACTGATTTGGTGTGTGGTTCCTCCGAGTTGCTGTCTTGTACCTGCCTCGATTCTATTATGCACTTGTACTTAGTTGCATATTTCCTTGAGTTCATATTGTAAGTGTTATGCGTATGCATTTTTCTCCCTGTCTTGACTTGTGCTTGACCATATGCACATTATTGCTTGTTTCTTTCTTGTTTGGTTGCCACTAAACTTCAAGTGCTCTAGTTGCACATGGTTGGTCTGCACTTTGTATATGAGTCTGTACTATTCATTTGCTTTTTGAGTTGACCCATTTGAATGTCGAGGCTCTATTGCTTGAGAACTTGTATTCGATAATTTTGTGATGTTAGTTGTATCGCACGTGAGTTGAATCCAACCTTCACTCGGGTTTGACCTTGTGCTCACCTATCCTTGCAATTTTATCAATTGTATATCGATGTGAACGGCCTTATGGCATGTACAATGATACACTATGCATGTCACAAGCTGTTCGTGTATGATGAATTCAAAATAAATGATGAAGAACAACCAAAATAACTGAGGCAAATAATATTTTAAAAAACACATTTTATTTTACACTGCAAAAATTATTTCTTTTTCAATTTACCGCGTCGGTGTTTATCTTGCAGATAACTCACATGCTAGATTCAATTTGGAATAGAGTTAAAGATAAATACGAGTGAATGAGTGAAATGAAGTGAGGTGCTAATGTTAATGATAATTGGTTGGTGATCAAATTATGTTGTAGTTGAAAATTGTATGTATATAGTGAGAGCTCAAATTTGTACTATTCAAAATTGTAATAAAATATTTGTTTGAATAAAATATCCATTTGAATATAAATTCTGTGTTATTTGTTTTATCCAGCAAATATTTATTTAATTATGTAAAAAAATAAAATAGTATAATAACAAATACATTTAAATGAATATGTATATATATATATATATGTGTGTGTGTGTGTGTGTGTGTGTGTGTGTTTTATCATCAAACAAAAATCATATACTTGCATATTCAACATAATTATTGAATTAAAATGATCAAAAATAAAATTTATTGAATCATTAGTGTAGTTATTGAATATGAAATTGAATAAAAAATTTCAATAACCAATTATGATGATTTTGGCAAATAGTTGGATTATACGTATGTATTTATAATCAATAGTTGGATTATATAATAAATTTTGACTTATTTAGTTCAAAATAAATTAACTGTTGATAACTAGAATTCATTGGGTTTTTAATATGGGATAATTAAATAAAATAAAATTCCATACCGGGATTATTTAGGTAATTGAATTTTGGATTTAATGTGAATGAAAATGGCATCGAAAATTGATTTAAATTTTATTTAAATATGAAAGAAGATGGCTAAATGTGAATAATTAAAATTTGAAAATTTTATATTTTAATTGACGTGTAAAAATAACCATTTTGGCACTATCTTAAATTTCGAGGAAACATGTTTCATCGGATTCGTAATAGTGAATTATTATACGATTTCAAATTTCGTTGCGATCAGACTTGTCGTTTGACCGTGCGAACTTGAAAAGCGTAGAAATAAATTTAAGAAATTCGATTAAAATTAATTGATTTTAAAAAAACTATTTTCTGCATACGAACGAATTAAGCCTCAAAGCAAGTTATGTTGCTTTTGGGATTGGGGTAATACATTATAAACGCTAGGTGGCACGCCTCGATTGGAGTTCTGATGGTTTTGGACCTAACTACATAAATACGGATCGCATAAGGAGAAAAATATTATTCTAATATTCTGAAACCCTAATCTAAACATGGCCTCATTTTTTAACTTTCAATTGTTGAAAATTCACCAACTTCCCTCTTTAATTTCTCTTGATCCGTTCATCAAAATTAAAAACTTCCAACATGAAGTTGTGGATCTCGGTGAGCTCGTCAAATCTATATGGTTGATCTATGCTATTGCGTCAGTAAATCGCCAAAATCTGAGGTGGAAGCTCGCGCATGTTTTGGGTTATATCTTGCTAACGATGGCGGCAGAGGCAACTAGGCTTCAGGCGGAGGCAAGGAGAGGCGCACGTGATGACTCCCTCTGATCGACATCCAATCGTCTGTAGTCGAGCATGCATGGAGGAATATTGCATGCATTTGTTTCCAATATGCGTGCATGATGAACGAAGAAGGAGGACAAGATGGTAACGTGATTTTCTTTTATTATTTATTTATTTTATAATAATATAAATTGTATAACTTCTAATATTAATATCTTTTGCATACGAGCTTGGATCGACGCGTGGTTTTCTCTACTGCATTCTTATCGGAATTCCAAACATTGTGGAACTTGTTTGGCTTCAATTTGAGTCTGTCCAAATTTGGACCTTTATTTAGATTTTAAATCGTCGATAAATCAAAGGCAAGTGTTTTATATGCTCACGATTGACTAGAATATTTTATGTTAGTTAAATTGGAAGTTATGATGTGATTTAAATTTATCAATTGTTGTTTGATAAATATAAATAATATTTAAATTGACATCCAAATTAATTGATAGAATTTGAATTGACAGTTAAGTTGAATTAGAAATAAACTGCTAGTAAAATTCCCAATTATTGATAATTGGTTGATCATTGTGATTTTTGACTGTTTGGATGATTGATTGAGTTAGATGCTATTGATTGATATTTTGAATGATTTGGATGTTTATTTTTGTTTAATATATCCTATTATCATCCTATATATTATATACATATATAAAGCTGTAAATAGGATTATTTTAAAAAAATTAAGAAATAGGTTGAAATGATATATACCTATGGCATTTATTTCATATTGAAATGATATATATCAACCCCTAAATTAAATTGAAATAATTGATTTACTTGGCCATAGGATAGAGAATTATATACGGACACCGGATTGCTTAAATTTAACGATTTTAAATTTTGATTTGAAATTATTTAAATGATTTCATTTTAAGAAATAAAAATCGAATTTATGGGATTTTGAATTGGAACTCGAAATGTTGGAATTTAAATTTGGTAAACAATATTTTTTAAATAATCGAAGTTGAGATTTTGGAAGTTATAGTCGAAATATGACACGAATTCCAGAAATTGATTTTTTTAAAAAGATTGGACTTTATTTTGAACTTTGAATTTTACCATGTAAAAGTGATATAAAATGATATTTCGAACTGAGCTCGGAATTTAATTATGTTTGAAGGTTTAGAATTTAAATAGGATATTGAAGGAAAATTTGATTTAAGCGTTTTGAATTGATATTTTGGAAATCGAGCTCGAAATGGTGTAAATCGAAATGGTTTAAATTTGGAAGCAGAATTTTAATCAATTTAGGTTTGGAATTTAAATTAATTTAGAATTGGAATTGAAATTAATTTGGAATTGGAATTGATATTAGTCTGGAATCAAAGTAAAATTCAACTTGAAATCGGAATTGAATCGATTAAATCGAAACGGGAATTGGAATTGATTTAAATTGAAAATTTTGAAAAGGGATCCGGTTTGACTTTGGAACTATTTTCAATGAATTATTTTAGTATAAACAGTATCTATATTCTCTAAATATCTAAATTATTTTGATTTTCCAAACTATTTTACTATATAAACCATTTTTATTACTCAAACTATTTTCTATTAAACTATTTTAACTATTAACCATTTTAAAACTATTTAAAATATTTTCTAAGAATCTAACTGGTCAAAAGGGTGGAATATTTATATTTAAATGTTGGATTTAAATGCGAATTTGGTTAAAGTGAAGTTATAACCTAAATTGTAATTCGAACTAAAATTTAAAGTGAAATCGATATATCGAACCGAATTGACATTTTGAAGTAAAATATGATTTTTGAAGCAAATATGATGATTTCGAAATGGATTTGATTTTGGAGCGAGTATGATGATTTCGTATGGATTTGATTTTGAACCGAATATGATATTTTGATATCTAGTATGAATTGTTTTCGAAATGTTAAAGAATCAAACTGTGTGTAAAACGACTTTTGGTTGTTAAACAGACCGGGGCCTCTTAATGGCATAATCTTTGTCAATATTGGAACCACTTTCACAACTATGTGTGCGGTGGATGATATCCAGAATGTAGTGGTTGAATTGGCGAACGTTTACTGGAATAAAGTAAGAGAATGATGATCGATAGGTTTTAAATTCATGTCATTATTAAAAAGACTAAAGCAGGAGCCTATGTCTTGCCATTGAGGTTAGCTACCTCTAGCGACGTTGATCCGTTGTATTTCTATTATGATTTCGTATTCAATGGGTGTACCATTTTGTTCGGATTGATTGCCGCGGTCGGCCACAGATGGGTTACGACCAGCCAAAAAGGGTAAACTGGTAGAATCTCATCTAAGGCATTGCCTCACGCGCCTTGTCATACTTTATCCTTATATGAGCCCATTACAACTTTGGTTAGTACTATACCCATAGGGGACTCACTGGCTACCGACGTCACTGATTATGTTACAGGACCTGCATAGACTACATGCTACAAAAATGCGTTAAGAAGGATAATGTAAAGCCTTAACGCTATTTTGATATTTATTTTACTAATAAACATTATCTATTATAGCATACAATATTATATATATATAGTTTGCTGGATCCTTAGGAGATGGAAAAACCCATAACATCTCTTAAGTTATTGCACTCATATTTCGTGACATTGATTTGATTTACATAAGAGTATTTTAGTCCTAACTCGATTGTTTTGTCTTTTCATCATGCTCGCATCAGTCCTGAGTTTTTCGGCGTATTGAAGATTATTCTTTGGAGGACGAAGATGGAAATTTGGTATATTACTACTATTATTATTTTGTGCATTATGCTATTCCGCTATAGTGATTATTTATCCCTATATATATAAGTCTGATAAATGCTGTATAGATTTTAATTAATTGTATAGTAAGCAGTTTCATGAAATTTTTATTTGATTATTATATTTTATCGTTTCCGCTGTGGTATTCTGTGTTATTTTCTCCTTCTTTTCTTATTTTTCTTATTTAATCCCATTGATTATCTACATATTGTTTAAGTTGGACATGTGTGGATTAATGTCGATTTAAAACTTCCGAAATGTTGGTCCTCACAAGCATGAAGCTGGAAGCTTGGTCATTATCTAGTTATCTATTTATTTCTACAGTCATTTATATGTAATTATGTATCAGCATTGTGAGGCTAGGAATATATAACTATCCTTGAGTGAAATTAGTATTTGTTGTAACTTGAAGTTTCATTTTGGCAGTGATTGTGTATATTATCTTATATTATATTATATATGATTTTCATGCATTATGAGATTCTATGTATTAAGCCAAAAAATGGATCAGCACCCTAGAGTGTGATGTGGAAGCACCAACCCTCTTTGTATAGAGAAAGTATAATAGAAAAGTAGCAAAAAAGTAAATATATACAAAGAGTTTTATAGTGGTTCGGCTGTCAGTTAAGGCTACTTCCACTTTATAACTTTTCTTATTGATTTAATCTTGATGGAGTATGATTACAAGGTGATTGAAAGAGAATTAGTCGCAAGTATAGGGGCTAGACAAGTTCTAAGTCCTAGAAATGCCTATAGTTGTTGCCTTGGTGACTGTGATGTAGAGAAGAGAGTTGAAGAATGGATGAAGATCTCGCGCTGTGTTAGCAGAATTTCGACCCAATCTAAGTTGTTCTATGAGTTTTATTTATAGTGGTAACATTCTCATTGGGCCAAAAAGAGAGTTGAAGTAGATCGTAAAAGTTGGCATAGAAGGGTGTGTGAAATCTCGAGTTCATCTGGATTAACCAGAAATATCGGTACTGATTCTCATGTCACTATTGAGAAGTTTGGTAGAGAGATGAGGGACTGTGAGACCACTGCCAGTCCAGACTTCTCACCCTTGGTAAAATTGTGTTGAAACTTCTCCGAGTTGTTTCTCTATCCTATCTAGGTGTGTTTCTATGAGTTCAAGTCATTTCTTCTTTGTCTTGACGTTCTAACTCCTATTAATTTCTGTGTGGTTAAAAACCCAATTAACATTTGCCCCCCAGAGTATGCTTTCATTGAAAACAAAATGTTCTCTGGAATGAGACAGGTTCTAGATGGCTATATGTAAATTCTGGTTGACTGTTTAAATGTCGTCTCGAGATGTTGCTTTTATTTGGCTTCAACTGATAGATTCTTGTTCGTCATTCGCTTTTGAAACTGGACTAGAATTTATATCCTTCATTTGAACTACATACTTGGATTTTGAAGCTCACAAGCAACTTCGTATCGTGGAGTAAAGTTGGTATGAAAAATTTGGACTTGGATGCAATATGAGATGTCGTTACCGACATGAGTACTTCGAGAATTTTCGTATTTTTTCTTTTATAAAACCATGTTAGCCTACTTCATTCCTCACTTATTCATACTTTCATATTTCCACCAGGTATTTCAAGTTCCTACACCCGAGTTCCTTTCCTGTCGATTTGCACCCCATCCTCAATCATCACCGTCGCCAACTACTTCAAGTATCATTTCAGACCGCCTCTGCCTCCTATAACTACTCATCGTCAGCTAGAACTATCACCGCCTCCTCAATTGTCACCTGGAATTCTTGGCATCGACTTGCCTCAAGCCTTAGATGTTGATTTGATCTACTGTGTTGACGTTGATTGCAAGGTAGGTGATGGTGTCCCATGGGGTGACGACGGTGCAGGAGATAGTCAAAGTCTCGATTTGTTTCAATTTTGGGAGGATGGTCTAATCGAGAAGTGTGTATTTTAGGACAAGCCTAGAGTTTGCTTGTTTTGAATGCACACTTTTTGATAGAAAAATTCCAACTCTTTGAATTTGATCATCCACCGGTGAGATTGGTCTAGTCCTAACCTTAGGTTGACCTCTGTTATGTTGCTTTTCTCATCCTCATCCCTTCGGTGATCCCAAAAAGAAAGACTGTCGACATCACTTCAAACAATGGACCCGTTAACAATCATTGATCGATAACGGGAAAGTATAGAAAGATAATTTCGAAGGACCATGCGAATTGTTTCTCAAATAGAAGAAAATTATCTACGCTGGATGGTTTGTTCATAGTGTTCAGGACACCAGACTCATCTCATATAGATAACACATTGCATTTTCCCCGCTTAACACTTAGAATTTGATTGGTCAAAACATGTTGGCGTCCCTTGAATTCTAAGTGTTAGTCACATGGGCGCTTATATTTCTAGTTACGTTTCATCTGACCACGTCGGACACCCAGTTCTGCTGTCTAGAATGTCTCGCCAATTGGCTCATCGAAAGGACCTCCAACTCCTATTGAGGATGCCTCTACCGCTGCTTCAGTTTCTCCATCTATTCTAGTTGGGACCAACCAACCTACAACTTTCATGCCTGAGGGTCGAACGGTGCTAATCTATCCCATTGCTCTACCTTAGTTTCCTCCCGGGTTGATCATAACTAACCCACCAAAACAAGCACGTACCAATATGACTAAAAAAATGCTCTATAATGTCTGCTTGCATCATGGAATTCCTACAGAAGATGTTAGTTTACCGGCAAGGAACAAATTTGCCCATCGCCCCCCACCTGGTTTTATGACTTGCAGCTGATACGTGTGTCACAGTAGTGTCGTTCCTCCTTTTAATCCTTTCTTAAGAGATTTCCTAGGAGAAATTAGACTTGCACCAATTTAGATTCACCCAAATGGGTTTACCTTACTAAGTTCACCATATGTCTTGTTCATGCAACGATTCGAGCATCCTCCACATTTCAGAGACCTCATATATCTTCTCAAATTCAAGGGGAGAAAAGATTTCCCCACCTTTGTTATTATTGAAGTCTGATTAGATGTAAGGTCATTAGGAACTTCCATAATAAGCGTTCCATGTTCAAAGCTATATATTTCTTTTTTCCTTGCCCAGAAACATTCAATCGCTTCTGGTTAAAATGAAGTGAGTTTTACTTCATCAACTTTCTTCATAATGAAATTTCGTTATTTCGAATCTAAAATATATCTCTCATAGGTTTTCCAACTAGAGACAAGAGAAGAAAATGCTCGAAAATCCAAAGGCCATTAAAGTGAGCAAACGCTCTGTTAGCGTCCTCTTGACAAATGAAAACTTGTTAAAGTGTAGCCTGCTTCGAGAAGAGTAAATGATACCTAGGCCCCTTCAGAAAATGGCTCTAGGTCGCGTACCGTTCCACCGCTTCCACTCGTGGTTTTGACCACGGTCCTCAAGAGGAAGAGGAAGAAGGTGCATCAGGTGATGGATGTTAGTCTAGTGATGGTCATGAGGAGGAGGCTATGGATATGGAGGCTGACAAGCCTATGAGAGATAACGAAGAAGGAGAGGATGTTGAAAGTGGGGGCAGATGAGCTCGTGAAAGATGATGCCCCCAGTTATGTGGGCGATGGTGAGAGAATGCCTACCATCTTGGAGGAGGATGAGATGGTTAAAAGAATAAAATGAAAAACACAACCATGGTTGTGGAGGATGGGGAGATCTCCGACGATGAGGAGGACAGTGACCTTCAACCATTGAGGAAGGGGAAATGATTCCTCGGAGATGGGCCTCGGCCTTCCCAACCTTCCTACTTCAGACTTTTTGGATGATTAAACATTAAGTCCAAATGATGGTACTTCTTCTCCTTCCAAACGACCAGCTATCGAGATCCCACTTTCTACCAAAGATCAAGTTGCAAGGACTTCTATTGGGCCTACATCAACTTTTGACTTCATGAAAGATGTTTCCATCCATGTGAATGAGCATAGAGACATCTCAATTACTGAAATGAAAAAAGAAATCAGCTCATAAATCGACATATCCAACAAGGCATTTATAAGTGAAGGCAATAACACTCTAACTATAAAACCATGCCTAACCAGTTCGTAAACTATAAAGGGGGTTATTGGCGTTATACACTTCGCTCTAGGATCACGAACATTCATCTTCGCATAAACTTTGATTTGTGTAATTTTGGTACTTATACATTTTTCTTTGTTTCAGATTCAATGGCGCTTGATAGATACAGAGCACTTCACTATAACACGAGCGATTATAGAAGGAGCACTCCTAGCCTTTATCCTCATCACTATAAAACAAACAAAGAGAGGCAAATAAGAAAAGAACATGAGCGTGATGAATCTTACAGAGCTCAGAGAGGACACCTCGATGCCGAAGAAGAGAGGGTGAAGAGAAAGAGGGATTTCATGTTGAATATGCGCTTATATGATTTTTGTTTGATGATAATAAACATATATACATTCGTTTAAATGTATTTGATAATATACTATTTTATTTTTCACAGATTAAATAAATATTTGCTGAATAAAATAAATAACACGGAATTTGAATTCAAACGAATATTTTATTCAAACAAATATTTATTACAATTTTGAATAGTATATAAATTCAAGCTCTCACTATTCACTATACAACTTTGATACAAATTCAATTACATCACTATTTTACATATCATCACCTCACTACATATCACTCACACTCATATTTATCTTCAACTTCATTCCAGTTTGAATCCAGCATCTGAGAAATCTGCAAAAATATTCACTAACGCAGTAAAATTGAAAAAGAAATATTTTTGCAATAATAAAATAAAATATATTTTTCTGAAAATAATTTTTGCCTCAGTTATTTGGGTTGTTCGTCATCATTTATATTTGAATTCATCATACACGAACAACTTGTGACATACACAGTGTATTACTGTATATGCCACAAGGACGTGCACGCCGATATATACACTTGATTGATTTACAGGGACGGGTGAGCACAGGTCAAACCCAAATAAAAAAAAACCGGGTTCAACTCACATGCAATACACCAGGACACGAGCACAAGGTCAAACCCGAATTTTTGTAACTGGATTCAACTCAAGCGCAAATCAAAAGTACACATGAAACTAAACAGTCAAGTTCAGTGATCAAATGCAATAGGCCGAGAACCAGACTCATGCATGCAACATGGAATGCAAAGACAATGCATCAATGCAAATTCAAATAATGTACAAAAACAAGTCCAGCAGCATGAAGCAGTTATCACAACTTCTGCAGACTCAAGCCAACATGAAACAAAACATGTGATATATATACAATAAAACAACTCCACTAACTCAAATGAACTCGACCAAATAGCCAACATGATCAAAGATTGAATATGAGACCAAACTGCAGCAAGACCACAGCATGTGAATGCATCAAAGCAAGAAAACAACACTGTCGAGCTCGAGACAATACTGCTACAACATGTATGCAGCCCAATAGACCAAAGTACAACATCAAAGACAGCACTGACTTAAGTATACAAGTGAAACTGCAATAACTCAGTGGACAGGAATGTAACAAAGACCAAGGCTACGGCATAGTGCACCAGAGATATGGAACCACTGCAACAAAAGTGTACAAACACCAATGAACCATCAAAGAATGCAACACAGTATTGAGACCAGATGCAAATGTTCTTAACTGCAAGTTCAAACCAAAACACCAAGTGCAACAGCATGAACAAAAGATCAAAGAAAAAGTGAAACAAGTCCAGCTACAAGTTGCAGACTCGAAGCATCAGTGGACACAAATGAACACAATGTCACTGAAACATGTGCAGTCAAATGATCAGAGGCATCAATATGGACACAACAATGCTCAATGGCATGGCAATGCTCAAGACCAAAGCAAACTACAAGATGTAAAGAAGTGCAAACATAAGTGAAAACATCAGAAATTATATGCAACTGAACAGTGGTGAAGCAGTGACAACGTACTACAATAAATCATCAAAGATTGCAACAGATGGAGCTACAGGAAAGTACTTGAAGACTGCAGCATCAATTAAACGACCAATATAAATGCACATAGCAAGCTACATGAAGACAGAGCTCAAAACTTCAACTCAAACATCAATGCTCAACATCATATGAATCCAAATCAACTGTACTGGACAATTCAAGGAAATGAAGACTGCAGCAATATACAGAAATACAAAATGACCAGAGTCGAACCAACACTGCGGCAAAGTTGTTAAAATATGCAAAACAAGAATGGAAAGTTTACAAAGTATCAAAGCCGTGTTTTTTACCAAGTCAATAATCAACGCCGTGGTCATCACGAAATAAATCATCGAAAGCATATTCATATTGAACAAGTCAGAATCAATCTCAATCGTTCAAGAATAATAAAGTGGCCGAGATGAAGAATTTGACAAATTCAAATCAACATATACGAACGCAATTCTAGGAAATCAAATCCTATATAATACCCAAAATCATCATCGGCAAGAGCATCGAATTCCAGAAAGCAAAATCAATAAAAAGCAAAAAACAAATAATACCGATTCAAGGAGAGAATTTGATCAACGAAGCAGCCGCGTAAGGAACGAGGAGTCAATCGATCAAGGCAACACGCAAAACATCACTGATCGATCAAATTTAAACCGGCGACTTCAAGCCCAAATTTACAGAGCAAGAGGAACGAAAGCCCCAAATTTCTCACAAGCCCTAATTCAGAAGCAAAGCCGCCATTTGAGAAGTATCGTGTCAACTAATAAAGAAAAGAAGGGCCGGCTTTGTTTATATTGATATGAATAGGGTTTTGATATAAAAAGGGTTTTTTAAGTTTATATTTAAAGGGCCTTGTTTTTTAAGTTATTTTGAAATTGTTTTTAAAATTGTATCTAAATTTCAAACTGCTAATTTTCTAGTCGTGTGACTAGGAGACAAACTACGGTGTGTAGTTTGGAAATTCACAACTCGGTTGTTGAGTTGTGGTCAGGGTTTTGAGCGTAGAGTTAGATTAGTCAATAGCGGGTATAGCGAGTTTACGTGTGTAAGCGAGGGACTATCTAATTTCTAGTAGAAATCTTGGGGGCAGCACGTAGGCAGGGTTTTGCCGAAGCTGGGTAAATTCTGTGTTGTTCTGTTCTGTTATTTATATTCTGCTATATCTGTGCTGCTATTCTGTGATCTGTGTTAATATTAATTTATTAGCTTCTGTAATTAAGTTTTATAATTTACACTATCACCCTATTCACCCCCCTCTAGGGTGAAATCGATCCTACAAGTGGTATCAGAGCTAGGAATAGAAGTCAACATTTGTTTTTAAAAATTCTATTTTTTTAAAAAAAAATCAGTTTTTGTTTAAAAATTTGAATTTTTAAAATGGCTTCTTTTAATAATGCTTTTGCAGAAGGTCAATCCATAGTTAGACCACCAATGTTCAATGGTGAATATGCTTTTTGGAAAAATAGGATGAAATTTTTTTTGAAAACCATTGACGCTTGGGATATTGTTGAGACAGGTTATAGAATACCAACTATAACTGTAGATGATCAGGAAATAGAAAAACCAAAGGAACAATGGACAGAACTAGAAAATAAATTACAGAATACTAATGCCAAATCTATGAATTCTATTATCTGTTCATTAGATCAATTTGAATTTAATCGTGTCTCACATTGTCTAACTGCGCAGGAAATATGGCACATATTAGAAGTGACTCACGAAGGAACATCTCAAGTCAAAGAATCTCGCCTTGCCATGCTAAGCAGCGAATACGAGAACTTTACAATGGCGAAAGAAGAAAATGTCAAAGAGATGTACGGACGACTTTCCAATATCGTATACAAATCAAAAGCTCTCGGAAAAACATACACCGAATTGGAAATAGTCCAGAAAATCCTCAGAGTCCTTCCACGAAGCTTTGAAGCAAAAGTAACTGCCATTCAAGAATCGAAAGATTTAAAACAACTCAAAGTCGAAGAACTCATCGGAAATCTCACCACTTATGAGCTAGAAATGAAATTCAAGGAAGAGCGTGAAGGTGGAGATACTCGAAAGAAATCAATAGCTCTCAAAGGAACAACTGAAAGTGATGATGAGAATGATGATGATGATGATGGAGCAGCAGAGCTGGCGCTACTAATAAAGAAATTCAAAAGGTGGAATCGCAAATACGGAAATCCAGCTCGAAATCATGAATTGAAAAGCAGAATAGGCAAAGCACTAGACAACCCAGAAGAACAGAAAATCATCTGTTACAAATGCAACAAACCCGGCCATATCAAGCCACATTGTCCTCAAAAACGATCAAATCAAGGAAAGAAACTAAAGAAGAAAAGCTTTGCGGCTACTTGGGATGAAAATGACGAAGATGAAAGTGATAACACCGAGAGTGAGAGTGAAAAAGCAAACATGTGCCTTCATGTTGAAGTTACAGACAGTGATGACGATGAGCCAAGCGAGGTATCAAAACTCACTCATTCTGAATTACTAATTTATTTCCATGAAGTAAATGGCTGTTATGAACGACTTAGGGAAAAATATGCTAAACTTGAATCTCAAAAGGATACTTTGATAGAATGCAATAAACAACTTGATCAATTAGTTAAGAACTATCAATGTAGAATTCCTAAGTGTGATAAGTGTCCAACATTCGAAGAAGAAATTAAAAAATCGGAAATCAATATAAAATCACTTGAAAATGAAATTCTGATTTTAAAAGAGAATGAAAATACTAGGAGAGAGATTTCTATTAAAAAGTGCACACAGTTGTTAAACGAAAATGAATCTCTCAAAACACAAGTCCAACAACTGTCAACGACCTTAGATAAATTTTCAAAAAGTGAAAAATCGTTGAATATGCCATTAGGAAAGCAAACTGTTAATATGGTTAGACAAGGACTTGGATATAATAATTCGAAAATTGTTGAAAGCAATATTAATCAAGTTAATTCTATGAGCACAATTTGTAAAAAATTTGGACACAATCACAATAATTGTTGGTATAGACCCAAACATATGAAAACAATACCGATTTGGGTTCCAAAAGGCACAAATATAAAATCTCTCAAAGTTAAACAAATTTGGGTGCCGAAGGGAACAATTATAAATAGTTTTGGGTATCCACAAAATTATCATTCTAAATATTTTGCCACTAACAATCATGGACCTATAAAAACAAATAGGTCACTAAACTCTCTTCTCGTGTAGGTATGCTGGCAGGCTAAGGAACAACAGCAATGGTACTTGGATTCTGGCTGTTCCAGGCACATGACAGGCGATAAATCGAAGTTCCTTAGCCTAGAAAAGTACAAAGGTGGCAGAGTCACAATGGGGAACAATGACAAGTGTAAAATTGTCGGTAAAGGTAAAGTAGGTAACAATACATTTACCTTGAATGACGTACTATATGTTGAAAATCTGCACCACAATTTGATATCAATCAGCCAGCTATGTGATAAAGGTATGAATGTTATCTTTGATTCTGACTTGTGCAAAATTGTTGACAAATCATCAAAAGAAATCTTATTTTCAGGAAAAAGGAAAGGTAATATATATTCTCTATCTTTTGATGATCTCATCCTCTCTAAATGTTTGGTAGCTAAGGATATAGAAGTGAATTTATGGCATAGACGTTTAGGGCATGCTAGTATGAACTTATTAAACAAATTAAAAAGGAAAAGTTTGGTAAGAGGGTTGCCATCACATGAATTTGAAACTTTCTGTGATGAAAACGGAATCAAACATGAGTTCTCTGCACCACGTACTCCACAACAAAATGGGGTAGTTGAGAGAAAGAATCGAACTTTACAAGAATTGGCTAGGTCTATGTTAAATGAATATGAACTACCTCTGCATCTCTGGGCAGAAGCTGTAAATACAGCATGTTATGTAATGAATAGAGTTATCATTAGACCGATTCTTAACAAAAACCCTTATGAGCTATGCTTCAACAAAAAACCAAACATCGCTTACTTCAAAGTGTTTGGATGTCCTTGCTATATTCTTAATACAGGTGATCAGTTAGGAAAATTTGAAGCAAAGGCTGATGATGGCATCTTCATGGGTTACTCTTCGAGAAGCAAAGCTTATAGAGTCTACAACAAAAAGACTAAAACAATCGTAGAGTCAATCAATGTGAAATTTGATGAAGGCATTGACGAACAGGATACATCCAAAAGCAACGTTGAAGAGGAGAAAGAAAAAGATGAGTTCGAAAAACCAAAAGAAACTGCTGATGCTAGAGAAACTACCACAACTCAAGAAGTCCGAAGAAATCTGGATCCAGAAAAGCTGAAATACAAAACAGACCATCCACCAGAATTGGTAATTGGAAACCCTATAGCAGGTATACAAACTCGTTCATCCTTTAAAAATCTATGTGATCTGTGCTTATATAGTGGATTTATTTCAGAAATAGAACCAAATAACATAGATTCAGCCCTTAATGATGAAAACTGGTTCATGGCCATGCAAGAAGAGCTAAATCAGTTTGAACGAAATAATGTTTGGAGTCTAGCACCTAGACCTAAGGATTGTCCAGTTATAGGAACAAAATGGATTTTTAAAAATAAATATGATGAATCTGGAAGTATAATTAGAAATAAAGCTAGACTAGTTGCTAAAGGATACAATCAAATTGAAGGAGTTGAC
Source organism: Allium cepa (assembly GCA_030765085.1). Taxonomy (NCBI): domain Eukaryota; kingdom Viridiplantae; phylum Streptophyta; class Magnoliopsida; order Asparagales; family Amaryllidaceae; genus Allium; species Allium cepa. The sequence continues at coordinate 909,894,515 of CM060932.1, forward strand.
TTTGATGAAACTTTTGCGCCTGTAGCTAGACTAGAATCAATTAGAATATTGTTAGCTTTTGCTTGTTACAAAGGATTTAAACTAAGACAAATGGACATTAAGAGTGCTTTTCTTAACGAAGTTTTAAAAGAAGATGTGTTTGTTGAACAACCAGAAGGTTTTGAAAGTCATGAATATCCAAACCATGTATACAAACTAAAGAAGGCATTATATGGATTAAAACAAGCTCCCAGAGCTTGGTATGAATGTCTTACTTCTTATCTCCTTGAAAATGGTTTCAAAAAGGGATGTGTAGATACCACACTATTTCTGTTGCATGAAAACGATGATCTTTTGATTGTTCAAATATATGTTGATGACATCATTTATGGTGCTACTAACAAGTTATTGTATGAGAAATTTGAAAAAGTCATGCAGGAAAAATTCGAAATGAGCTTGGTTGGAGAGTTAAAATTCTTTTTAGGATTTCAAATCCAACAAAGCAATAAAGGCACATTCATATCTCAAACAAAATATATTAGGGAACTTGTCAACAAATTTGGATTGAAAGATGCTAAACCAGCAAGAACTCCCATGAGTACAACACTTAAACTTGACAAGGATGAAAAGGGTAAGACAGTTGATCAAAAGCAGTACAGAGGTATGATTGGATCACTCCTTTATCTTACCGCCTCTAGACCTGACATCATGTTTTCTGTCTGCTTATGTGCGCGTTTTCAATCTAACCCAAAAGAATCTCATTTAAAAGCTGTTAAAAGAATTATAAGATATTTGTTGCATACCCCACGATTTGGTCTTTGGTATCCATCAAACGATAATTTTGAATTGAAAGGTTTTTCAGATGCTGATTATGCTGGAAATCTAGTCGATAGAAAAAGTACTAGTGGAGCATGTTTTATGTTAGGACATTCGTTAGTTGCATGGTCGAGTAGAAAACAAAATTGTATTGCATTATCCACAACAGAGGCAGAGTATATTGCTTTGAGCGGTTGCTCTGCTCAAATCTTATGGATGATACAAACTTTGCATGACTATGGCCTAAATTTTAAACGTGTACCACTAATGTGTGATAGCAAAAGCGCAATTGATCTCACAAATAATCCTGTACATCACTCGCGAACAAAACATATAGATGTAAGACATCATTTTATTAGAGATCATATTTCCAAAGAAAATATCTGCATAAATTTTATTTCAACCGATTCTCAATTGGCAGACATCTTTACAAAACCCCTACCAGAAAATAGTTTTTGTAAACTACAACTCAGTCTAGGTGTTTTAGAAATTTGCTGAATATTTAACATTTTTTTCTCCCTACAAATCATCGAAGAAATAAATAGTGATTGAAAAATTGATGAGTATTGATATTTATCATATATTATTACTCGAGACGGTATAATTAGTAAATTTTTCAAATTAAACAAGAGTCATAAATTTTGTTGGTAAAAAATTCCATGACCATCTCGATTTCTATCATATTTCTAACGACCATCACTCATCAAAATTCTATATAATTTGTCGATGTGTGGTATTTTAAACAGGAATCATTCGTTTTTTTTCATTTTCACATTTTTTCTAAAAAAATAAATAAATAAATAAATAAATAAATAAATAAATAAATACCAAAGTATTCACTCTCATTTAAAAGTCCTCACGGTTATGCATGGGTGAATTACTTGGAATTTGTTATGTGCTTCCATGCTCATTTAAAAGTCCTCACGGTTATGCATGTATGGAACGCATATCAAAAGTTGATTTTTTTTTTAAAATAAACAAGTTGATTCTAATCCCATTTAAAAGTCCTCACGGTTATGCGTGGTTAGAAGATACTTGAATTCATTTTTAAAAATAAAATAAAATTGGAATACTACTAATCTCATTTAAAAGTCCTAACGGTTATGCATGGTTAGTAGATATTCAAATTCCTGATATAAATATACCACAAATAGACACAACTGTATAGTTTTATATGATGATATCATTCCTATCATTCTAAAAGTGGAATATGCGCCTAACAAAATATTTATGATTTTTGTTTGATTTTTTTTTTGAAATTTAATATTTATATTCAATTGAGTTTTAATGTTGGATTAATATCAATTACTTTATCTCTATTTTCCCTAACACTATTATTCTTTTGCTGATAACAAAAGGGGGAGAGAAAAGTTAAGATTTTGTCAAATAAAATCAAGCAAAGGACAAATAATTTTCTATTTGCATATTTTTATTTGTATGCATATATGTAGGGGGAGTTTTGTGTAGAAATGAAGCATTTAAATAGGGGGAGCAATTAGGATATATCAATGATCAAATACATTTAACATATTCAAAATCTTAAATATATGTTTGTTATCATCAAAAGGGGGAGATTGTTGAATATGCGCTTATATGATTTTTGTTTGATGATAATAAACATATATACATTCGTTTAAATGTATTTGATAATATACTATTTTATTTTTCACAGATTAAATAAATATTTGCTGAATAAAATAAATAACACGGAATTTGAATTCAAACGAATATTTTATTCAAACAAATATTTATTACAATTTTGAATAGTATACAAATTCAAGCTCTCACTATTCACTATACAACTTTGATACAAATTCAATTACATCACTATTTTACATATCATCACCTCACTACATATCACTCACACTCATATTTATCTTCAACTTCATTCCAGTTTGAATCCAGCATCTGAGAAATCTGCAAAAATATTCACTAACGCAGTAAAATTGAAAAAGAAATATTTTTGCAATAATAAAATAAAATATATTTTTTTGAAAATAATTTTTGCCTCGGTTATTTGGGTTGTTCGTCATCATTTATATTTGAATTCACCATACACGAACAACTTGTGACATACACAGTGTATTACTGTATATGCCACAAGGACGTGCACGCCGATATATACACTTGATTGATTTACAGGGACGGGTGAGCACAGGTCAAACCCAAATAAAAAAAACCGGGTTCAACTCACATGCAATACACCAGGACACGAGCACAAGGTCAAACCCGAGTTTTTGTAACTGGATTCAACTCAAGCGCAAATCAAAAGTACACATGAAACTAAACAGTCAAGTTCAGTGATCAAATGCAATAGGCCGAGAACCAGACTCATGCATGCAACATGGAATGCAAAGACAATGCATCAATGCAAATTCAAATAATGTACAAAAACAAATCCAGCAGCATGAAGCAGTTATCACAACTTCTGCAGACTCAAGCCAACATGAAACAAAACATGTGATATATATACAATAAAACAACTCCACTAACTCAAATGAACTCGACCAAATAGCCAACATGATCAAAGATTGAATATGAGACCAAACTGCAGCAAGACCACAGCATGTGAGTGCATCAAAGCAAGAAAACATCACTGTCGAGCTCGAGACAATACTGCTACAACATGTATGCAGCCCAATAGACCAAAGTACAACATCAAAGACAGCACTGACTTAAGTATACAAGTGAAACTGCAATAACTCAGTGGACAGGAATGTAACAAAGACCAAGGCTACGGCATAGTGCACTAGAGATATGGAACCACTGCAACAAAAGTGTACAAACACCAATGAACCATCAAAGAATGCAACACAGTATTGAGACCAGATGCAAATGTTCTTAACTGCAAGTTCAAACCAAAACACCAAGTGCAACAGCATGAACAAAAGATCAAAGAAAAAGTGAAACAAGTCCAGCTACAAGTTGCAGACTCGAAGCATCAGTGGACACAAATGAACACAATGTCACTGAAACATGTGCAGTCAAATGATCAGAGGCATCAATATGGACACAACAATGCTCAATGGCATGGCAATGCTCAAGACCAAAGCAAACTACAAGATGTAAAGAAGTGCAAACATAAGTGAAAACATCAGAAATTATATGCAACTGAACAGTGGTGAAGCAGTGACAACATACTACAATAAATCATCAAAGATTGCAACAGATGGAGCTACAGGAAAGTACTTGAAGACTGCAGCATCAATTAAACGACCAATATAAATGCACATAGCAAGCTACATGAAGACAGAGCTCAAAACTTCAACTCAAACATCAATGCTCAACATCATATGAATCCAAATCAACTGTACTGGACAATTCAAGGAAATGAAGACTGCAGCAATATACAGAAATAAAAAATGACCAGAGTCGAACCAACACTGCGGCAAAGTTGTTAAAATATGCAAAACAAGAATGGAAAGTTTACAAAGTATCAAAGCCGTGTTTTTTACCAAGTCAATAATCAACGCCGTGGTCATCACGAAATAAATCATCGAAAGCATATTCATATTGAACAAGTCAGAATCAATCTCAATCGTTCAAGAATAATAAAGTGGCCGAGATGAAGAATTTGACAAATTCAAATCAACATATACGAACGCAATTCTAGGAAATCAAATCCTATATAATACCCAAAATCATCATCGGCAAGAGCATCGAATTCCAGAAAGAAAAATCAATAAAAAGCAAAAAACAAATAATACCGATTCAAGGAGAGAATTTGATCAACGAAGCAGCCGCGTAAGGAACGAGGAGTCAATCGATCAAGGCAACACGCAAAACATCACTGATCGATCAAATTTAAACCGGCGACTTCAAGCCCAAATTTACAGAGCAAGAGGAACGAAAGCCCCAAATTTCTCACAAGCCCTAATTCAGAAGCAAAGCCGCCATTTGAGAAGTATCGTGTCAACTAATAAAGAAAAGAAGGGCCGGCTTTGTTTATATTGATATGAATAGGGTTTTGATATAAAAAGGGTTTTTTAAGTTTATATTTAAAGGGCCTTGTTTTTTAAGTTATTTTGAAATTGTTTTTAAAATTGTATCTAAATTTCAAACTGCTAATTTTCTAGTCGTGTGACTAGGAGACAAACTACGGTGTGTAGTTTGGAAATTCACAACTCGGTTGTTGAGTTGTGGTCAGGGTTTTGAGCGTAGAGTTAGATTAGTCAATAGCGGGTATAGCGAGTTTACGTGTGTAAGCGAGGGACTATCTAATTTCTAGTAGAAATCTTGGGGGCAGCACGTAGGCAGGGTTTTGCCGAAGCTGGGTAAATTCTGTGTTGTTCTGTTCTGTTATTTATATTCTGCTATATCTGTGCTGCTATTCTGTGATCTGTGTTAATATTAATTTATTAGCTTCTGTAATTAAGTTTTATAATTTACACTATCACCCTATTCACCCCCCTCTAGGGTGAAATCGATCCTACAAGTGGTATCAGAGCTAGGAATAGAAGTCAACATTTGTTTTTAAAAATTCTATTTTTTTAAAAAAAAATCAGTTTTTGTTTAAAAATTTGAATTTTTAAAATGGCTTCTTTTAATAATGCTTTTGCAGAAGGTCAATCCATAGTTAGACCACCAATGTTCAATGGTGAATATGCTTTTTGGAAAAATAGGATGAAATTTTTTTTGAAAACCATTGACGCTTGGGATATTGTTGAGACAGGTTATAGAATACCAACTATAACTGTAGATGATCAGGAAATAGAGAAACCAAAGGAACAATGGACAGAACTAGAAAATAAATTACAGAATACTAATGCCAAATCTATGAATTCTATTATCTGTTCATTAGATCAATTTGAATTTAATCGTGTCTCACATTGTCTAACTGCGCAGGAAATATGGCACATATTAGAAGTGACTCATGAAGGAACATCTCAAGTCAAAGAATCTCGCCTTGCCATGCTAAGCAGCGAATACGAGAACTTTACAATGGCGAAAGAAGAAAATGTCAAAGAGATGTACGGACGACTTTCCAATATCGTATACAAATCAAAAGCTCTCGGAAAAACATACACCGAATTGGAAATAGTCCGGAAAATCCTCAGAGTCCTTCCACGAAGCTTTGAAGCAAAAGTAACTGCCATTCAAGAATCGAAAGATTTAAAACAACTCAAAGTCGAAGAACTCATCGGAAATCTCACCACTTATGAGCTAGAAATGAAATTCAAGGAAGAGCGTGAAGGTGGAGATACTCGAAAGAAATCAATAGCTCTCAAAGGAACAACTGAAAGTGATGATGAGAATGATGATGATGATGATGGAGCAGCAGAGCTGGCGCTACTAATAAAGAAATTCAAAAGGTGGAATCGCAAATACGGAAATCCAGCTCGAAATCATGAATTGAAAAGCAGAATAGGCAAAGCACTAGACAACCCAGAAGAACAGAAAATCATCTGTTACAAATGCAACAAACCCGGCCATATCAAGCCACATTGTCCTCAAAAACGATCAAATCAAGGAAAGAAACTAAAGAAGAAAAGCTTTGCGGCTACTTGGGATGAAACTGACGAAGATGAAAGTGATAACACCGAGAGTGAGAGTGAAAAAGCAAACATGTGCCTTCATGTTGAAGTTACAGACAGTGATGACGACGAGCCAAGCGAGGTATCAAAACTCACTCATTCTGAATTACTAATTTATTTCCATGAAGTAAATGGCTGTTATGAACGACTTAGGGAAAAATATGCTAAACTTGAATCTCAAAAGGATACTTTGATAGAATGCAATAAACAACTTGATCAATTAGTTAAGAACTATCAATGTAGAATTCCTAAGTGTGATAAGTGTCCAACATTCGAAGAAGAAATTAAAAAATCGGAAATCAATATAAAATCACTTGAAAATGAAATTCTGATTTTAAAAGAGAATGAAAATACTAGGAGAGAGATTTCTATTAAAAAGTGCACACAGTTGTTAAACGAAAATGAATCTCTCAAAACACAAGTCCAACAACTGTCAACGACCTTAGATAAATTTTCAAAAAGTGAAAAATCGTCGAATATGCTATTAGGAAAACAAACTGTTAATATGGTTAGACAAGGACTTGGATATAATAATTCGAAAATTGTTGAAAGCAATATTAATCAAGTTAATTCTATGAGCACAATTTGTAAAAAATTTGGACACAATCACAATAATTGTTGGTATAGACCCAAACATATGAAAACAATACCGATTTGGGTTCCAAAAGGCACAAATATAAAATCTCTCAAAGTTAAACAAATTTGGGTGCCGAAGGGAACAATTATAAATAGTTTTGGGTATCCACAAAATTATCATTCTAAATATTTTGCCACTAACAATCATGGACCTATAAAAACAAATAGGTCACTAAACTCTCTTCTCGTGTAGGTATGCTGGCAGGCTAAGGAACAACAGCAATGGTACTTGGATTATGGCTGTTCCAGGCACATGACAGGCGATAAATCGAAGTTCCTTAGCCTAGAAAAGTACAACGGTGGCAGAGTCACAATGGGGAACAATGACAAGTGTAAAATTGTCGGTAAAGGTAAAGTAGGTAACAATACATTTACCTTGAATGACGTACTATATGTTGAAAATCTGCACCACAATTTGATATCAATCAGCCAGCTATGTGATAAAGGTATGAATGTTATCTTTGATTCTGACTTGTGCAAAATTGTTGACAAATCATCAAAAGAAATCTTATTTTCAGGAAAAAGGAAAGGTAATATATATTCTCTATCTTTTGATGATCTTATCCTCTCTAAATGTTTGGTAGCTAAGGATATAGAAGTGAATTTATGGCATAGACGTTTAGGGCATGCTAGTATGAACTTATTAAACAAATTAAAAAGGAAAAGTTTGGTAAGAGGGTTGCCATCACATGAATTTGAAACTTTATGTGATGAAAACGGAATCAAACATGAGTTCTCTGCACCACGTACTCCACAACAAAATGGGGTAGTTGAGAGAAAGAATCGAACTTAACAAGAATTGGCTAGGTCTATGTTAAATGAATATGAACTACCTCTGCATCTCTGGGCAGAAGCTGTAAATACAGCATGTTATGTAATGAATAGAGTTATCATTAGACCGATTCTTAACAAAACCCCCTATGAGCTATGCTTCAACAAAAAACCAAACATCGCTTACTTCAAAGTGTTTGGATGTCCTTGCTATATTCTTAATACAGGTGATCAGTTAGGAAAATTTGAAGCAAAGGCTGATGATGGCATCTTCATGGGTTACTCTTCGAGAAGCAAAGCTTATAGAGTCTACAACAAAAAGACTAAAACAATCGTAGAGTCAATCAATGTGAAATTTGATGAAGGCATTGACGAACAGGATACATCCAAAAGCAACGTTGAAGAGGAGAAAGAAAAAGATGAGTTCGAAAAATCAAAAGAAACTGCTGATGCTAGAGAAACTACCACAACTCAAGAAGTCCGAAGAAATCTGGATCCAGAAAAGCTGAAATACAAAACAGACCATCCACCAGAATTGGTAATTGGAAACCCTATAGCAGGTATACAAACTCGTTCATCCTTTAAAAATCTATGTGATCTGTGCTTATATAGTGGATTTATTTCAGAAATAGAACCAAATAACATAGATTCAGCCCTTAATGATGAAAACTGGTTCATGGCCATGCAAGAAGAGCTAAATCAGTTTGAACGAAATAATGTTTGGAGTCTAGCACCTAGACCTAAGGATTATCCAGTTACAGGAACAAAATGGATTTTTAAAAATAAATATGATGAATCTGGAAATATAATTAGAAATAAAGCTAGACTAGTTGCTAAAGGATACAATCAAATTGAAGGAGTTGACTTTGATGAAACTTTTGCGCCTGTAGCTAGACTAGAATCAATTAGAATATTGTTAGCTTTTGCTTGTTACAAAGGATTTAAACTAAGACAAATGGACATTAAGAGTGCTTTTCTTAACGGAGTTTTAAAAGAAGATGTGTTTGTTGAACAACCAGAAGGTTTTGAAAGTCATGAATATCCAAACCATGTATACAAACTAAAGAAGGCATTATATGGATTAAAACAAGCTCCCAGAGCTTGGTATGAATGTCTTACTTCTTATCTCCTTGAAAATGGTTTCAAAAAGGGATGTGTAGATACCACACTATTTCTGTTGCATGAAAACGATGATCTTTTGATTGTTCAAATATATGTTGATGACATCATTTATGGTGCTACTAACAAGTTATTGTATGAGAAATTTGAAAAAGTCATGCAGGAAAAATTCGAAATGAGCTTGGTTGGAGAGTTAAAATTCTTTTTAGGATTTCAAATCCAACAAAGCAATAAAGGCACATTCATATCTCAAACAAAATATATTAGGGAACTTGTCAACAAATTTGGATTGAAAGATGCTAAACCAGCAAGAACTCCCATGAGTACAACACTTAAACTTGACAAGGATGAAAAGGGTAAGATAGTTGATCAAAAGCAGTACAGAGGTATGATTGGATCACTCCTTTATCTTACCGCCTTTAGACCTGACATCATGTTTTCTGTCTGCTTATGTGCGCGTTTTCAATCTAGCCCAAAAGAATCTCATTTAAAAGCTGTTAAAAGAATTATAAGATATTTGTTGCATACCCCACGATTTGGTCTTTGGTATCCATCAAACGATAATTTTGAATTGAAAGGTTTTTCAGATGCTGATTATGCTGGAAATCTGGTTGATAGAAAAAGTACTAGTGGAGCATGTTTTATGTTAGGACATTCATTAGTTGCATGGTCGAGTAGAAAACAAAATTGTATTGCATTATCCACAACAGAGGCAGAGTATATTGCTTTGAGCGGTTGCTCTACTCAAATCTTATGGATGATACAAACTTTGCATGACTATGGCCTAAATTTTAAACGTGTACCACTAATATGTGATAGCAAAAGCGCAATTGATCTCACAAATAATCCTGTACATCACTCGCGAACAAAACATATAGATGTAAGACATCATTTTATTAGAGATCATATTTCCAAAGAAAATATCTGCATAAATTTTATTTCAACCGATTCTCAATTGGCAGACATCTTTACAAAACCCCTACCAGAAAATAGTTTTTGTAAACTACAACTCAGTCTAGGTGTTTTAGAAATTTGCTGAATATTTAACATTTTTTTCTCCCTACAAATCATCGAAGAAATAAATAGTGATTGAAAAATTGATGAGTATTGATATTTATCATATATTATTACTCGAGACGGTATAATTAGTAAATTTTTCAAATTAAACGAGAGTCATAAATTTTGTTGGTAAAAAATTCCATGACCATCTCGATTTCTATCATATTTCTAACGACCATCACTCATCAAAATTCTATATAATTTGTCGATGTGTGGTATTTTAAACAGGAATCATTCGTTTTTTTTCATTTTCACATTTTTTCTAAAAATAAATAAATAAATAAATAAATAATAAAAAAAAAATACCAAAGTATTCACTCTCATTTAAAAGTCCTCACGGTTATGCATGGGTGAATTACTTGGAATTTGTTATGTGCTTCCATGCTCATTTAAAAGTCCTCACGGTTATGCATGTATGGAACGCATATCAAAAGTTGATTTTTTTTTAAAATAAACAAGTTGATTCTAATCCCATTTAAAAGTCCTCACGGTTATGCGTGGTTAGAAGATACTTGAATTCATTTTTTTTTTAAAAAAATAAAATTGGAATACTACTAATCTCATTTAAAAGTCCTAACGGTTATGCATGGTTAGTAGATATTCAAATTCCTGATATAAATATACCACAAATAGACACAACTGTATAGTTTTATATGATGATATCATTCCTATCATTCTAAAAGTGGAATATGCGCCTAACAAAATATTTATGATTTTTGTTTGATTTTTTTTTGAAATTTAATATTTATATTCAATTGAGTTTTAATGTTGGATTAATATCAATTACTTTATCTCTATTTTCCCTAACACTATTATTCTTTTGCTGATAACAAAAGGGGGAGAGAAAAGTTAAGATTTTGTCAAATAAAATCAAGCAAAGGACAAATAATTTTCTATTTGCATATTTTTATTTGTATGCATATATGTAGGGGGAGTTTTGTGTAGAAATGAAGCATTTAAATAGGGGGAGCAATTAGGATATATCAATGATCAAATACATTTAACATATTCAAAATCTTAAATATATGTTTGTTATCATCAAAAGGGGGAGATTGTTGAATATGCGCTTATATGATTTTTGTTTGATGATAATAAACATATATACATTCGTTTAAATGTATTTGATAATATACTATTTTATTTTTCACAGATTAAATAAATATTTGCTGAATAAAATAAATAACACGGAATTTGAATTCAAACGAATATTTTATTCAAACAAATATTTATTACAATTTTGAATAGTATACAAATTCAAGCTCTCACTATTCACTATACAACTTTGATACAAATTCAATTACATCACTATTTTACATATCATCACCTCACTACATATCACTCACACTCATATTTATCTTCAACTTCATTCCAGTTTGAATCCAGCATCTGAGAAATCTGCAAAAATATTCACTAACGCAGTAAAATTGAAAAAGAAATATTTTTGCAATAATAAAATAAAATATATTTTTTTGAAAATAATTTTTGCCTCGGTTATTTGGGTTGTTCGTCATCATTTATATTTGAATTCACCATACACGAACAACTTGTGACATACACAGTGTATTACTGTATATGCCACAAGGACGTGCACGCCGATATATACACTTGATTGATTTACAGGGACGGGTGAGCACAGGTCAAACCCAAATAAAAAAAAAACCGGGTTCAACTCACATGCAATACACCAGGACACGAGCACAAGGTCAAACCCGAGTTTTTGTAACTGGATTCAACTCAAGCGCAAATCAAAAGTACACATGAAACTAAACAGTCAAGTTCAGTGATCAAATGCAATAGGCCGAGAACCAGACTCATGCATGCAACATGGAATGCAAAGACAATGCATCAATGCAAATTCAAATAATGTACAAAAACAAGTCCAGCAGCATGAAGCAGTTATCACAACTTCTGCAGACTCAAGCCAACATGAAACAAAACATGTGATATATATACAATAAAACAACTCCACTAACTCAAATGAACTCGACCAAATAGCCAACATGATCAAAGATTGAATATGAGACCAAACTGCAGCAAGACCACAGCATGTGAATGCATCAAAGCAAGAAAACAACACTGTCGAGCTCGAGACAATACTGCTACAACATGTATGCAGCCCAATAGACCAAAGTACAACATCAAAGACAGCACTGACTTAAGTATACAAGTGAAACTGCAATAACTCAGTGGACAGGAATGTAACAAAGACCAAGGCTACGGCATAGTGCACCAGAGATATGGAACCACTGCAACAAAAGTGTACAAACACCAATGAACCATCAAAGAATGCAACACAGTATTGAGACCAGATGCAAATGTTCTTAACTGCAAGTTCAAACCAAAACACCAAGTGCAACAGCATGAAAAAAAGATCAAAGAAAAAGTGAAACAAGTCCAGCTACAAGTTGCAGACTCGAAGCATCAGTGGACACAAATGAACACAATGTCACTGAAACATGTGCAGTCAAATGATCAGAGGCATCAATATGGACACAACAATGCTCAATGGCATGGCAATGCTCAAGACCAAAGCAAACTACAAGATGTAAAGCAGTGCAAACATAAGTGAAAACATCAGAAATTATATGCAACTGAACAGTGGTGAAGCAGTGACAACATACTACAATAAATCATCAAAGATTGCAACAGATGGAGCTACAGGAAAGTACTTGAAGACTGCAGCATCAATTAAACGACCAATATAAATGCACATAGCAAGCTACATGAAGACAGAGCTCAAAACTTCAACTCAAACATCAATGCTCAACATCATATGAATCCAAATCAACTGTACTGGACAATTCAAGGAAATGAAGACTGCAGCAATATACAGAAATACAAAATGACCAGAGTCGAACCAACACTGCGGCAAAGTTGTTAAAATATGCAAAACAAGAATGGAAAGTTTACAAAGTATCAAAGCCGTGTTTTTTACCAAGTCAATAATCAACGCCGTGGTCATCACGAAATAAATCACCGAAAGCATATTCATATTGAACAAGTCAGAATCAATCTCAATCGTTCAAGAATAATAAAGTGGCCGAGATGAAGAATTTGACAAATTCAAATCAACATATACGAACGCAATTCTAGGAAATCAAATCCTATATAATACCCAAAATCATCATCGGCAAGAGCATCGAATTCCGGAAAGCAAAATCAATAAAAAGCAAAAAACAAATAATACCGATTCAAGGAGAGAATTTGATCAACGAAGCAGCCGCGTAAGGAACGAGGAGTCAATCAATCAAGGCAACACGCAAAACATCACTGATCGATCAAATTTAAACTGGCGACTTCAAGCCCAAATTTACAGAGCAAGAGGAACGAAAGCCCCAAATTTCTCACAAGCCCTAATTCAGAAGCAAAGCCGCCATTTGAGAAGTATCGGGTCAACTAATAAAGAAAAGAAGGGCCGGCTTTGTTTATATTGATATGAATAGGGTTTTGATATAAAAAGGGTTTTTTAAGTTTATATTTAAAGGGCCTTGTTTTTTAAGTTATTTTGAAATTGTTTTTAAATTTGTATCTAAATTTCAAGCTGCTAATTTTCTAGTCGTGTGACTAGGAGACAAACTACGGTGTGTAGTTTGGAAATTCACAACTCGGTTGTTGAGTTGTGGTCAGGGTTTTGAGCGTAGAGTTAGATTAGTCAATAGCGGGTATAGCGAGTTTACGTGTGTAAGCGAGGGACTATCTAATTTCTAGTAGAAACCTTGGGGGCAGCACGTAGGCAGGGTTTTGCCGAAGCTGGGTAAATTCTGTGTTGTTCTGTTCTGTTATTTATATTCCGCTATATCTGTGCTGCTATTCTGTGATCTGTGTTAATATTAATTTATTAGCTTCTGTAATTAAGTTTTATAATTTACACTATCACCCTATTCACCCCCCCTCTAGGGTGAAATCGATCCTACATTTCAAGGGAGATCCCTCTCGTGAGACTCACAAACACCCCTAGAGAGATTACGAGTGCCATGGAGCTAATACTTCTATTATTCATCCATGTTCTAAAGCTTAAACTTCTATTTCCAAGGCACTCCTTCATCATGGACACTTACAACTGCTGCTGCCTCCGCTCCTTGTCAAAGCACTTCAATGCTTACGCTTCCGCGTGGTTTATCCTACTTCCATGTTGCTTATCCATACTTATACTTACATGGATTAGAATTTGATGATGATATCAAAATCGTTACTAGAGAAAGCGAGGCAAAAAACTTAGAGGCAGTGCAAAGAAATGTTGACTCGATTTTCGGATGGAAGCGATTGTGCAAAGCTTTTTCTGAGACCAACAAGATCAACTTCTTACACTTGATTCCCTCGAGAAAGAGAACGTAGAGCATGAAGAGGAAATTAAAGAACGGGATGCTGGCTTGATCAAAGTTACCAAGGAGCATATCTCATAATCGAACAGAAAGTGAGCGTAGACAGTTTGATGGAAGAGATAAAGCGTGCCTATACCAATGCTAGAATAGCAATGAGGAATATTCCTGATAGACGTTCGAACTTGAACACCTCTGCGAAGAAGTGTTGAAACTCCATGAGGAAAACCAAGGGCTGGGTGGAAAGTTGGACACACTATCATCTAGTACGCTTTTAAATGACATCGAGCTTGTTGTCTGCTGGAGCGAGTTGACTGATCTTGAAAAGCCCGGTATGCTGAGAATGAGAAAAGGGCCCAAGAGAGGGAAGACCACAACCAAGCTCTCTAACATTTCTACGCGAGTGTGAGTATGCACATGGATGTAAAGTAGTTAGGAAACGATTGTCTTGCCACCCTTACTGATGGTGGGAAGAAGTGTTGCATCGAGCTGGAGGCGACTGCTTCAAGACTGAGCTACTGGTGCAGTACTTGAGACAGATATGCTTGTCATAGGGTAGGAAATTCTCATTGAGGAGGATGCCAAGGCTGCTACCGCCCATGCAAGCCCGAGATCTTCGGGTCAGCATGAAGTGCATGTATCACAGTTGGGGCGCCAATGATGATCATTCCTCCTTCGACCATACTGCACAAGCCTTATTTCCCTATTCCAGCAATTGGGCAGTTCCCAACAACCGGGGATTACGGGATTAATGTCATAACAAGGAGTCCCACTTTAGCTATTTCTCTTATTTCTCCTATGCTCAAGTAGGTCGATCTCACACCTGAATCTGTTGCTGGGATGCACCATTCTATATGTAAACTCATTGGTGCCCTCTATGTCCCACCTTTGCCTCCTACTTCTTAGAGCGTACAAACTAAAGCAATCTTCACTGCCTCCACTGTTGTTTCCATAGGTTCAACTGCTACACTCCAACCTTCCACCTCCGAACCCAGATCTGATGTCCAACAGATTGCAACATTGGAAGGGTTGGAGGACATTGTTGTATCGAAGGAGGAGGATGTTCAGATGGTTAGTGCTACTGATCTGACTGGAGATAAGACGACGACAGAGCGCATTCAAGAGTGATAGAGAGAGAGAGAAGCTAAATCTTAAAGCGGAGGCAAATGCTACAAAGACTATGATCCTTCTAATCACCATCAAGGTTGGCAAATCGAAGTCTGCAGGTGAGTCGGTTGGTGGGTCCGATGAAAGTGGCTCAAGAAGTGTGGTGGTGAAGAAGAAGACCCTAACCCAACTAGGGAAGGGTGGTAAAGGTAGTAGCATGAAGAAGTAATAGGCTCAAGCATCAATGGAGCCGGTTTTTGTGGTTCTTTTAGTTTGTGTCTTTTGTTTTTTTGAGTCTTTTTCGACAAGTACAGAGTCTGCACTTAGCATCTTTTCCTTTGCTACTGTTGCATCAGTAGAGTCTGTACTTTTGCTTTTTAGTGTCCAAATAGGCCAACATTTTGCAAAAACGACCCCTGTTATTTGATATTATACATAAAGTAATATAAGCAATGAAAAGATTAGTATTTCTATTGTAATTTCCTTTATGTACTTCTCTACATTTTATGCACTGTGCCTGTTTATATACCACTGTATGTATGCATAATATGATTGCTCATCTCATAATTTCCATATTATACACTATTGTACCGTGTGATATACGATGTGTTTATTTATTGAAATTCTATGCATGTAAATGGTGTAAATAGTATAACTTGCAGTTATTTAGTTTTACTATTGTACTTAGCTCTGTTGGAGCTGCCAGAATTTTTTTTGACATAATAGAACCATGAAGTGACTTTTATTCCGACCAAGTGTTAGTATGTTGTGTGCCCCCGAGTCCATGCAGTTGGTTACTCCAAACATTTGGTGCAAGACCGGGTGCTCTGGGCTACTCTTTGGTTTCCCTTGGTCAAGTATGTATTACAACTCCTATCTTCGAGAACTTGCAGTTTGAATGGTCGATTCCAAGCACTATATACTTTGGTTATAGTTGATTTTCTCCGTGTTTGGTATTGAGGTTCTCTCCGTTCATCGGCCTCTACTTCTTGAGACTTATGGACAGTTCAATTCCTTCGATTTTCCTTCAACGTTTCGATATCTCGACGATGTTAAGTTTTGGGTGACGGGGATTGATTTCTACCAATCCTATAACTAACAAATTTCTTAATACTGCTGGAGAAACGTTGGTACTTACAAGGTTTTGACAAACTGATGACATTACTAGGGTAATAATGATGATTCAGAGTGTACTTGAATGCGGTTCTGTTGGCTCCAGTGATAAAGGAGTGGATTCTTACTTGGACGTGGTTCCATTGGTCCAAGAAACAAAGGAGTTAGGTAGACTTAAATGCAGTCCATCGATTCAAGTGTTTAAGGAATGAAAGCTTACCTGGATATGATTCAGTCTGTTCAAGAAGCGAAAGAAATGGGGCACATTTGAATGTAATTTCATTAATTCGAGTTGCTAAGGAATGATAGCTTACCCGGACATGATTCCAGTGATCTAAGAAGCAAAAGATGTAGGGGTGCACTTGAATGCAGTTGCAGTTCCATCGATTCGAGTGGCTAAGGAATAAAGCTTACATGGATGCGGTTTCATCAGTCCAAAAAGAAAGGTGGGGCTTATAGATGCACATTAGGGTTTGGACCTTCTCGGTATTGCTAGAGAAACATTAGTTTTCTGAGGGCAAAGATTAATTTTCCCTATCGATTTGGTTGTTTGAGTCGATTTGCTTCCGTCGGCTTGGTGGGTTGCTTATTTGAGCACAGCTTCATCGGTTCAAGAAGATTGTAGGTAGATCATATTTGGACATGATTCCACCGGTCCAAGCAGCAAGTGAATATTTTTCGATTCAATCTGACCCCATCGACTCAACGGGTTGCTTACATGAACGCGGTTCTATTAGTTCATGAAGCAAAATAACTTTATTGATAAAATAAAGAGAAAGGAAAATTCTGCCTATTTACTATGCCCTCAGTATCCTTGGGTGGATTGTTTATTAAAATATAAAATAGAAATTCAAACAAAATAGTGAAGCAGAGAATCGATGTTCTAAGCATGGGGAATCTAGATTCCATCGACTGTTGCGAGCTTGAAAGTTCCAGCTCAAATTTTTTGGCTGATAACGTAAGGACCTTCCAGTTTGGGCAAGTGCCCTCGTATGTAGGTATATTCATTGCAGGATGAGATCTCTTACTTTGAAGTGTGGCTACAAAATTTGGCGTTGAAGTGTCATGCCACTCTCTTTTGATGAGCAGCGGTTCTTAACTCAACTTCGTCCTGCTTCTTATCGATTTGATCAAGTGATTCGAGCAAGAGATGCTCGTTCTCACTTTGGGTGAAGTTTCATCTTCGATGAGCGGTGATTTCCAGTTCCACTGGAATCATTGCTTCCAAATCTATGTTAAGGCAAAGGGTGAGTGCCCAATCATCGATCTATGAGCCATTCCGTAAGCCCCACAATCCAAGCGGAAGTTCAACAATCCAATTTCCCTTAGCTTTTGTCAGCCGTTTCTTGATGGTAGATTTGATGATTTTGTTCACTTCCTCCATTTGCCCATTTTCTTATTGGTGTGCTACTACAGAGAAGCTCCTCTCGATACGAAAATGCTCTCAGAAGTTCTTGAATTCAACACTCTCGAACTAGTTCCATTGTCTATGATGATTTTATGTGGCACTCCAAACCTACAAATAATATTTTTAGTAATGAAGTTTATTACTTTCTTAATAGTTATCGTCGCAAAGTATTCCGTTTCGACCCATTTGGTGAAGTAATCAACTGCGATGATAACATATTTGGCTCCCACTTTAGTTATTGGTAATAGCCAATTAGATCTTCCCAAGATTGCAAACAGCCGCGGGCGGACCATTTACGTTAGCTTTATGGGTTCTCATAACTTTGGCAAATCTCTGGCACCGATCGCAATGTCTAGCGCAACCTTATTCTTAATTCCTTCACAATTTTCAGTCGTGCTATTAATGCCTTATACTCTGCCTCATTGTTAGTAGTAGGGAACTCCAACATTAGAGTGCAGCAAACAGACTGTCCTTCAGGAGTTTAGAGAACAACTTCCATTCCTGAGCAGAAATTATTTGATGCACCATCGATAAAATGTTTCCACCATGACACTACTTTTGGAGTGTTTTCTTCTTTGCCATCTCATATTGTGAATTCGACGATGAAATCTGCCAATGCCTATTCGTTGATTTCCCTTCGGGTGTGATAAGTGATATCGTGCTGACTCAACACAATGTTCCATTTAAGAAGCCGTCCCGACGTCTCTGAATGGCACATCACTTGCTTTAAAGTTGATCTATCAACACTTTGATTGGGTGAGCCTGGAATTATGGGTGTAATTTCCTTGACGCGATCAATAGGCTAGTTTTTCCAATGTTGGATAGTTCTTCTCAGCTCACTACAAGCAAATATTGTATTTATAGCAAGCGAATATTGCATGGAAACTTGAGTTGCTATGGTTAGTATGTTAGGGGTCATTTAGATTAAAAGATAGCTTGAGTTTACGCAATCTGTAAACAACAAGAAAATTTGGCAATCCATTTCTACGTTTCCCTCCTCCTTATTCATGTACCGCCAACAATTTTCTTTTCACTTCACTTACAAATTCCAAAATCACCTCTCCACTGAGGAATCACCTCTCCACTCACGAATCCTCTTCAATCACGAATCCCTCCTCACTAGCTTGATTCTGCGACCCGCCCTATTCCTCCAAGCTCGCCGTGCTTTTCTTTAATACACAAGGATGAAACATGAATCTCAACGACGGTGAAGCATGGTTCTTCAAGGAAGCTTTAAGTACGATTCTACAATAAAGCTTGACTCCTCAACCAAGCTCGATTCCTCAACAAAGCTGAAGTGCGATTTTAACATTGGAACTTGACTGCAAGTATATTTTTTAATTTCTATTTTTTCATAATGTGCATTTAATGCTCGGATTAAAGTTTTACCGAATGGTTTTGGAAAATTTTGGTAAAGACAAGAATTTGTTTCTCTGTTCCTATTTTTTTCCAAAGTGTAAGATGATCTTTATTCAAGGCTCCGTTTTGTCAATACAAATCAAATGGGCACTGGGATATATTTTGGTGTGAGTAATTCTTTTCAATTTACAAAAGATTATTGTTTGCTACCATTATAAGTTCGTTAATCTCATTAATTCTTGCATGACTAAAGTCTTGCAAGGACAGAGAATAGCAGTGCATTTGCATTTTATATCATACATCATAAATATCCTGAATATTATAAAAAAATCACCTTTTCATTCACCTTTCGGTTGGAATATTATAATTTTATTTTAAATTAAATTTGTAATAGAAAACAACAGGAGGGTTCCAACATTTAATAGCATATTTAGGTTGGAGCGTTAGCATAGAATCAGTTGTGGATAAAATTAGCAGTTTTTTTTAACAATTGTTGATATTAATATCATTTTAGATCAATCCTTGTTTTTACATTTATTTACAAAATAATAACCCATTCTACCGTGCATATTTCATATCATTCAGGGGAAATTTTATGAATGTTTGAATAGGTTTTTTGAGTTTAATTTGGTATTTAGGTACTTTGATCAGATTGTTTATTCTTGGTAACCATGATTCCTTAATTTTTGGTTGTATTTGTGATATCTTATCCTTAACGGTTTTTGTTTTAGATTAATTGAAGAGTTTAAGCAAAATGCAGTTTTGTTCAACACCCTTGTATAGCTTTCAAAACTTCCCCAGTTTGGTAAAATCAAATCGAAAAAAATATTAAAACATGAGAATATTTGCAGAAAAGACTAAAAACATTCATTGAAAATAATTACAAGAATGTTTAGTAAACCTTATTTTTGGAAGGAAGAAAGTGAATAAGTTTTAAAATATGTCAAATGCCTAATTTCTACTTAAATAAATCATTTAATAAGTAGAAAATACATGAAAAAAAAACATTTGAAGTTAAATATGAAGAACAAACTTATTATTCAACTACTTATTTTAATAGAAAAGTAGTTTATTTTCTATAGTTTATTAACTTCCAATTTTCTAACATTTTAAACTACGCGTAAAAGAACACAAACCCAAAAGTAAATGTATAATCACAAACCGAAATGAAAAAACCAACAAAAAGTAATTTATATCTCTTCATGTAATAAATAACTGATAAATAAGAAGTAAATGCATAGGCACAACAGAACACACATCCAAAAATTCAATTTTTTTTTAAAATAAACTAATAACTGATAAATAATAAGTAATAATTAATAACTGATAAATAAGAAGCAATATTTCATATTTAATAACTAATAACTATTATTAAAAAATTGATATTAATTATTAATAATTAAGGTTGATGAAATTAATAATTAGTAATTAATAATTAATATTGATGACTTAATTATTAATAATTACTACTAATAATTAATATTTAATATTTCAAACTAATAGTTAATTTGTACTAACTATTTATCAATAAGCATTAGACATTAAGCATTTTCAAAGTGAAAAAACAATATAGAATGAGAAGTCATGTTACATTTCTCATTTTTCATAAAAAAATAAAAAAGAAGAAAAGGACGGTTCATTAGCTATTATGATTCTCGTAAAATGATTGTATTTTATATATATAGACCTGGTTGTATTTTGAAATGATATTCAATCTCCTACAAAATGTTCCAGTCTCCTATTACAATATTAAAGTGAGAAATAAAATATGAAAAAGCGAATTATATAAAATTGATAGAAATACATTTTTTAATAACCTAACATACATGTTATGGAATAAATAAGTATTTCTTACTATTTTATGGACTAAGCTTTGATAATGATAACTATTAAAGAATTAAAAGTTTAACCTAGTACCTACTAAACCATAAGTTGATAGATAGGTACAGTTAATTCACTTGTCAAATTATATTCTTGGTATAAACACATTGTTTATGCCAAAGCTATAATACTTCCTTGTATAAACACATTGATGGTGATTGTTACAACATTGCTTACCATATTATGCTCTACAAGCGGTAAAGCACATGCTTCGTGCGTGATGATGGCACGCACTTCACGTGTGAATTATTTTTTTATAAATTATATATGTTTAACTCATTCGAAAAAATATGATTTGGACAAATATGTAATTATAATTTTATGTTGAAACGATACGTAGTCAGTTTTAATTTTATTTTCTATGTTGTAGCATCTAATTTTAATTAGATGCTTGATGACTTTAAAATTCAAGATAAGTATTCTTGATGACTTTAAATTTTTATCTTCCATTCTTTTATGTGGTTTTTAAGTATATCGATGAGTATTAAATTATCATGTTTTTTAGAAATTTTCTTGTTGCAATATTGTATATGACGATGGAAAAAGAATGGGTGCATTTACATAAGTAAGAGTACAATTTTAGCTTAAAATTTAACTTGGAAATTAATATATTGATTTTTTTGTCGTTAATTTATTTTTATTTTTACCATAGAACTAGTAGGGAGTACGAGCAAGGAGCAAGGAATTTTGTGCATGCATAAAAAAGAAATTTAGAAAATATGGAAAAAAATTGTATCCTTACTTAGATTGTCGAAAACTTACTCTCACTATGATGAAATTATTGTCGAGCATCTAATTGTAAGAGGAATGGATCCTTTATACAAGTACAGTAAGTGGTATAGTCATGGTGAGCAAGTAAATGTAGCCAAAAAAGTGAAGTTGGATGACACATATGAATTACTTCAAGCCATTCATTTTGAAGATGAAGAGTTTGTCAACCTTACTTTTTTTCTCCGATGGTAAAAATAATGATTATACACAAAAGCGAACGGATGATTTCCTTAAAAATTGGGAAGATGTAGAAACTCCACTATACCATGATTTTGTAGATCAAATAAAATTATCTGCTATCACTGCATTATATAATCTTAAATGTGAAACTAGATTATCTGATAATGGTTTTGATGAGCTTCTAAGTGTGCAACAAATTTTATTACCCAAAAATAATGTCCTTCCAAAGACATTATATGAACTAAAGAAGTTTCTTAAAGTGTTTGACATGGGATTTGAGAAGATTCACGACTGCAAGAATGATTGTTGTCTTTTCAAGAAAGAGTAAAGATTGGAATAGATGTCTGAAATGCGGTTCTTCGAGGTGGAAGACAAATGAGCGGACGAAAGAGAGAAGTTTCAACAAATGGATGATGAGATTGTCAAAATTTATTGCGATCTTGAAAGATATTTTCCACCTTCGTTTTCGACATAATGATACATCTAATAATTCTTCTTGGTAAATAAGCTTGATTATGTGGATCAGTTCATTTTCGATGGATGTACCCCTTCGAAAGGTATATGAAAACACTTAAAGACTATGTTAGGAACTATGCACGACCTAAGGATGCATTGCAGAAAACCACTCGCAGAGGAATCCATGATATTCTTTGGCAATTTTCTACAGAAATCATTAGAATTAGGGGAGAAAGAAGTTAGAAACGAAGATTATGAGAATGATGTTGCAATACTCGAAGTACGTCCAATATCAACATGCAAGACAATTACAGCGACGGCTAATAAGAAGGAAGTTGCTCATTTGGCCATGCTAATGAATATGGCTATAACAGAGCCATATTTAGAGTAAGCACATATTCTTTTTATTTTTATTGTCTTAACATATGTGTAATTATAAATGTAACTTAGCATCTTTTCTTTTATGCTAGT
The DNA here is from genome assembly GCA_030765085.1 of Allium cepa. Taxonomy (NCBI): domain Eukaryota; kingdom Viridiplantae; phylum Streptophyta; class Magnoliopsida; order Asparagales; family Amaryllidaceae; genus Allium; species Allium cepa. Next base: position 909,917,494 of record CM060932.1, read on the forward strand.
ATGCATTTGGAAGAGTTACAAAGTTTGGACAAGCGCATGTAAAGAAATGTTAAATTGCTATGGAAAATTCACACAAAAATTTAGCCGATTGGATTAAAAAGAAGGTTAATTAAATCTTTTAAATTTCATTTATAGATTTGAAAATATTATTTTTGACTATATTGAATGGATCGGGTTTTTTCCAGATATCTATCAACTTAAGTGAACATGAGGACTATTAAAATGGATTGCCTATGGTCCAAGTAGCACTGCTTTGTCCTGCAAATGATATATAATTAATGGGTTACGTTTTCACACTAAAGATGTTAAGAGAGAAACTCAGAATTGTCGTACAAATGATATTTAATTAATGGGTTACATTTTCACTATAAAGATGTTGATAGAGAAACTCAGAATTCTGGAGTGATTTATGTTGCTATTACCATGTGTAGAGCAAGTGCTAAAGATGTCTCTCAAGTAGTAGATGTGGTCACTTATTATGGGATTTTGACTGACATAATCATGTTAGACTATCATAAATTTTATAATCCAATTTTTAAGTGTCATCGAGAGAACATTGAAAATGGAGTGAATGTTGAAGATGGATTTACTATTGTTAATTTACATCAAAATCAAGCTTCATTTTCGAGGGATCCGTATATCCTTGCATCTCAATCGAAACAAATTTTTTATTCGAGAGAGAATGACCCTTCTAATTGGTTTGTTGTAATGAAGGCACCACCAAGAGGTTTTCATGAATTAGAGACAATCGATTCTATTGAAAGCACATGCGATGTTGTTTAAGATTGTGAAGAAAATGAGATGGATATCCATTTTTTAGAGGATGCTAGCTATGTTAGAGAGAATTGTGAAGGCATACGTGAGAAAATTTTAAAAACCATCATTGATTACGCTTGGAAACATATGAATTTTATATGTATGTTGCATTTTCTCAATTATTTGTATGATTTAGGCTTTATTGATTTATGCAATGTTATATGTTTTCAATGTCTTGCTATGGGTTATTGCTTTTTCAAAAATTGGTTAACTAGAATTGGATAGGATAATAGTTGTATGTTTGACAATAGTATTTAATGTAATCTTTCAAGAACATAAGCATGGATAAAGATTGTTGAGTTTGGGCGTAATAAAGCTTTTCTACAAATATTCAAGTTTACCTTTAAGTATCATTCTAGGTAATACTAGAGTATTGGAATCAATTAATGTTTATTCGATTAACCTTCGGCTTAACTTATTATAATAGTTGCTAGTTTAACCATTGTTATATGGATTATTTGACTTTGGACATGGCCTAACCAACTGTTTTCAAGAGATCAACTCTTGTTGTACATAGTAGTAGATCATGTTTAAAAATATTCTAAACGTGTTCATTAATTAACAAATAGTAAAAAATATTATTGTCCTATGCTTTATGTGAGATAATGATACTTAATTGGATATGAACAAAGCAGGTTTTCTGATATAGGGTTGATCATTGACTAGAGGGTAAGAATCACAATTAGACTGTATAATATTGTAGGGATATTATGATGATTCCAGTGAATGAACAATGAATGTATTTACAAAATAGTGACACACTATATTTATATAATGTTATTTTAAATTTTTATTTATATAGAAAGTACAAACATATAGAAAATTGCACACAAAGTTACTTAACGGTTTTAATTTACCTCAAATACCAAGGTAATATTTATGGAGATTTTAATATCAAACTATTGCTTATGCAGCATGAATGCATATTAACATGCGTGACAATATTGTGTGTTTATTTTAGATAAATATTTTGATTTCTATTGCGAGACCTTTATCTACATATATTGATGTACTACAATTATACTTTCATTTACAATATGCACATCACTATATTTAAAATACATTCGAACTTTAATCCATATATTTGATCTTTTTTTATAACAATTTACCGATAAGTTAAAACTTTAGTGGCATAAATATTTATCTAAAGTTTTTCGGTATACATTATATTTGAATTAACTGAATAAATTACCGCTCATTCAGTTACCTTTTAAATATGAAAAATAAAAAATGTATAACATACTTTTATATACTAACAAAAGTTATTTTGAACTTTAAGTAATCTTTTATACCTAAGGCAAAGTAAAAGCATTATTCCAAGTAGTAGCCATCTTTAAATTAGTTAATTTCACTTGTGGAATAATATTGTATTTTGTGTCCTTTTACTATAAGTAATCTACAGATCTGAAGTATAGATAATAAACATAATTAACTCTGTTATCTTCATTCGAAGAAACTACATTTTTATTTTACCTCTCCTTAATTAACTTAGTTTTAATTTACATTATTTATTTATATTATTGTTAACAAAAGAAGTCTACCTTTGTTTTCCACTATCTGACCCATAACATTGTGCCTAAAGAGTACATGCCTTGGTTTAATATTTTGAAACTTGCGTAAAATACTTGATATATTATTACTTAGAAGGAATGACATGCATTTCCAATCTTCTGTTATCAAACTGATAGGTAAAAAATGTATACTTTGTTAGCTATTCCACCTCACATCTCATTAAAACAACATTGTCTACCTGTTTGAAGGAAGTTATAACTGACACAAATCCATGGCGGAAACTTTAAGGATGATATGGGACAGCAACTAGTGAAACATTGGACTGGTTTTCAGGTGAAGGAAAACGTAACTTATAATATGTATAAGGCAAAAAACATGCTTCATGATTTCTTTTTATTCATTATGTTTTGGTTTAACATAATGAATTGAATTAGTCTCTCTTACTTCGGCTTTATGATGAAGTGAAATTTTACATGACTATAGGTTTATAAGTTATTACGATGTATTTGATCAAATTGATTTTTCATCTCACATATCTTTGCATATATTGTGATGATATACATTTATAGGTTGGTTGAACATTAGATTGGTATAATTGTTATTTGGAATAGTTCTTTGGTTCAGTATTTATCATGATCAAATTGCTCCCAACTGATTTTAATCCATGACTTTGTTGCCTAACAATTTTTAAATATTTCAACAACTTTGCATGAAATATAACCGATGTAGTTAAATGGTATCATTCCCTTACAGAAGTATCCTAACACATCATATGTTCTGCATTCCATGTTTTGAGGTTACATAACTTCTAGCCTTGATAAAAAAAAATGATATTGGACGGGTTTGATTAAAAAGCCCAATGCAACATTTCCAACTCTGAGCGTATTTTTAAAAGTCCAAGAAAATTAATTTGAAACTTTCATTTCCTACGTAATTTTTTTTATTACAAATTATAAAAGTAATCAAAGAAGTCTCATAGAGTTCTACCTGACATACATTGTAACCACTTTTACTCTCTTTTTTTATTTGCAAAACATTAGCAAATGAAACAAATGTAACTGCTTTTAATACTATTTCCTACCTGATATACGTTGCTATTCGGTCTCATATAGTTTTAATCTTTTTTAATCTACAGAAAATGAGTAAAAGGAAGACGGCTGCTCAAAAATTGCTAAAAGCAATCGAAGAATCCACCACATCCAATGATAATGCAAAAGACAAGGACAACATAGTGGATAATAACATTCGTATTAAAGAAAACATGCAAGAAATGGAAACCAAGTCAAACAAATGGAAGTAAACGTTGAGAATAATGATGCGAAAATTTAAAATAACGCTGAAGCAATTGACGAAGATACAATGCAAGTTTTAGAAAATTTTGAAGTTGACATGAATGAGGGAACAACTCGAGATGCCATTGAAAATCCAGTTGTGAAGCGCAAAGGTAGATGTCCAACAAAAGTGAAAAAACTTCCATCGAATCCTTTTAGTCGTATTGAAGTTGAATTTGATGTGGATGGAAAACCAATAGGAGATGGGTCTATCAAGCTATCTTCATATCTAGGTCCGCTAGTAAGGGAATATGTTCCGGTTACACTTGATAAGTGGAAGAATCTAAGTGATGAAATACAAGTTGCTTTATGGGAATGCATTCAGGTATATACTAAATTTTTATACCTTATGTCATTTCTAGTTCTAGGCAACGTAACAGCAGTGTATGTTCTCTCAGGTTATCATACAATGACCCATTAAGGGAGATAATTCATCTTCTTCACTTGTCCATGCTCCTCTTTTCAATCCCTCTTTGAATTCATAATCTTTCTTCATTTTATGATATTTAAATCATTTAGAGTAGCGCTTTCTGTACATAACATTGAATGGAGTTCATATGCCTTCAAATATTATTGGTTAGATTTAAATTGGATGAGGAATGACAAAACGCGTGCATATTTCATCAAATGAGGTGCCTTTTTAGAGGTTCAAAATCTCGAATAGTTCATAAAATAACAAGTGCAAGGAACAAGGATGAAAGAAATCGGTTGAAACCCGACAACCTAAGTATGAATGAGCGGAAGAAGTTTGTCAAGTCCAAAACGACTCCAGAGTTTAAGGTAATAGTTACACATTTAATGTTGAAGAGTTGCGACAACCAAGCTTGATTTTTTAATGCACATTTTTATTTTATTCCTATGAATTGAGTCAGAAATGCCAAGCTATTAGAGACAATCAGATACCACACATGTAGTCGTAAAGGAATAGCTCGAGTGGCCGATGACTTGGTGAGAATTAGTAATTTATATACCATAACATTTGTTATCTAGTTAATCGTTGTGACTTGTTGTAAAAAATATTCTTTAAACATAGAAAAAAGATGTGTCCTTATCCATCTACTGTCTATCGAGTTTAAGTGTGGATCAAATCTCACACATGAAAAAACGGCGAACTGGTAAATTCGACTACCGGAGATGCTATTGTAAGTACTTTGAAATTTTATTAGACAACAAATTGTTTACTATTATGATTGTTCAATTGTGTATAATATGCATGTATGACAACATGTATAGGAAAAAATTAAACAAAAATAGAATGAATCAAATTCTATCTCAACAACTAATTACAAAGATGATGCGCTTGCAAAAGTATTGGAACATGATAGACCAGAACAATTAAGAGCAATGGGAAGAGGTATGATCTACACCAAGGCAATACGGTCGCACGTAAGGGAAAAACAAACGGTCGACATGCAAAACAAAATTTCAGAATTAGACGCGTTGGTTCGCATGCTTGTTAAAAATCAGGTATGAACTAAGTTTATTCACATTTACGCGAGTTATGCAGGTTGCTTCTCTACTGCTTTATATATAACGACATTATCCTGTGTTCAATCAACCAGCGGATGAATGTCAAAAAGATTGAAATTCTAAGCATATTATTTATATATGAGAATAATGAAATTTATTTACTACTAGAAAATGTCTTGCAAACATTTATATGTGATTCAAAATTTACTGGGTCAAAAGCACGGTAAGATTGATGAACCTTCCTTCTCTGACCCTATTAGTTTGGACCTCCTAGCATAATTCATGACCAAAAAAAAGAAGGAAAAGAAAATTAAAACCGATGGAATTTCATAGCTAACTCTAGAATTATTAGATCTAATATAAGATTATCAAATCCATAATTTAATATAAAATACAAAAAATTTTGAATGTTACTTTGTTAACAAAAATAAATAACAACAACAGTTCATCTTATTAATAATAATACTAGAAGAGAATATGTCAACGTGCTGCAGTAAAAAAGAAAAAATGCAAGGCAGAAAGTAAATTTCAACAATGATATTTTGCCGTAACATGTTGTATTCATAAATTTTTGAATCAGTAGTGCTGGTATGAAGGTTTTTTTCGTATAAAGTCAAAGATGTAACGAAAACTATAGATGTCAAACCTGTCATCCAATTCTTGCTTTAGATTTTGCAAGTTGATAAATAAAATATTACATTTCCTTCCAGTACATAATACTTTATCTTGCAAGTAGAACATTTATTTTGTTTGTATTATTTCGTTTATGTAGCATTTAAAAAGGTATATTTAAGTACACAAAAATGCAAAACAACAAAGAATGTGCACGTCAACTAAAAGCTTTCAACTGCCACCAAAATAATGTTTGGTAGGACCAGTACAACAATGTATACAATCCCAACAAGTATCTGAAGAAAATTAACTACATATACAAAGAATTAGATTCATAAGGGAAAAAAACTATTCATAAGGGAAAAAACTCAGATTTCATCTGATAAAAAAACAGACGTAATTAAAGAATTGAACAATCAAAGCTACACAAGATTTTAGATGATAAACCAATCATGGATAGTATATTTCACCTAAAATAATAGTTCTAGCAAAGAAAACCTCTTTTTTAAATGGACAGAATCAGTTAATAAAAACCTACAATGTTCCCAATACAATATTTGCATTATTCATGAAACAGTTAACAAAAAACAACAAGTGAATATCAAATGACAAGTTATCAAAATTATACCAATAAATCATATAATAAAAGGATAAACTACTTAATAAAGCTATAATAATAATTAAAGAAAGTAGAAAATAAAAAATATGATAACCCAACAGAGAAGAAAATGATTTTGGTTTGCTACTGGATTCAAGAAGAAAATATAAACATGATTAAAACAAAAGTATAGAAAAAATAGATTGTAAAATATGTCAAATTTATCATTAAGTACTCAGTCCCATGGTACTAGTTCAGGATCACTTACACCTGTTATACATTCAAATGAAAGAATTTTAGTCAGGGTTAGCTACACGAACTATACATTCAAAAGCTAGGTTTAAGTTGGCTACTAAGAGGATTCCCATCCGGGGTCAGTCATTTGTTGGCTGACCCCTAACAAAGGGTAGATGAGCCCAATTTTGGTCTGGACTTAGTTTAATATAATCACTAATGTTGTTGTTGTTATTTTGTTTGACAGAGAAAAGAAAGCTATGATGAAGCAAATGTGTATCAAGTGGTAAAAGTTATTTATAGTACTAGTGTGATATCTTTATATTTGACATTTAATTTCATTATTAATATAATTTTCTTTTGATTAATTATAGAATAAACATGGTAAACAATATGACATATGTGATTTATTGGAGTGAGACAGACGAAATTGTTGCGGAAGGAAGAGTTGTGTCAAGTGAACCAAATGAGCTTGTCCAACAAATCCCTTTATGTTCTGGTGCCAAGAAAATTATAATAGCCACTATGAGGAAACCGGATGCTTTCTTATCGAGACATTCACTTTATTCGACACGCATTGGAGACGTTGAAGGCGAGATAGTAGCATAGCCAACTACTAGAGTTGTTTTGCACAACTTCGGTAACTTTGAAAAAGAAGATGATGAGGTAATCTTTCATCTCTATACTAATTAATTTTTTATTTTCAATGTACAAAAATAATAATATGTTCTTTTTTATTTGAGTAAAAGTAACAGCATAGATCATACATGCAAATTAATCGATTGAAGTGGGAGTGAAGAATTAGTCGTAGAAGGACGACTAGAAATTGTGAATGATCTCCCCCTTGGTCCTGCTGCCATTGCAGTTTGGATAGATAATCCAAAAATCGAACATGCTTTTCTATGGAGGCCCACTAAAGGATTGACACGAGTTGGAGAAGCCATTGATATCAAAGTTGCATGGCCTGAATCAAAAGTAGTTATCGAAACAGTTAACACTGCATCATCAAATAATCATACAAGTAATATCAGAGTTGTCGAGAAGGTATGTATCAAACTTATTTATATTTGATTCAATTATTTTTCATCGTACAAATTATTGAAGATATAATAAAATAACCTCATTGTTTGATTGATAGAGTACAAATTTTATGGAAAAACGTAAATCTAAGCTGATTGATTAGTCAGAAAAGAGAGAAATAGTTGCATTAGGCCGCGTGTTTTTAACCGATCAAACTTCAATGGTTTATTGTGTTCCTTTTGGGGAAAATGCAATTAAATTTTGGGTAGATATTGTAAAAATTCCAAAAGCATGTCTACGGAAAACAACGTCCGATTTAGAAGTCACCGAAGAGGCTCTTGGTACTATGATAGCTTGGCCTGCTGCGAACGTTATAATGGAATCAATTTCTAGTATGTATAATTCAAACTTTGTTTAGATTTGAGACTTTTTGATTTAGTAGAATACTATATATTTCTTATTCGCTTTTGGAACATGCTTGGGTGATACGGTCACTATGAGTGGGCCTAATATCCCAAAGCAAGCGTTAGGTTGGTTATATGCTTATAGCCCCTAACGACGAATAAAGACACAAGCTTGCTATTATATACTGGAAAGCAAGCTTGATGTTGCAAGCTTGCTGGCACTGGACATGGTGCAGTGCCACAACACCATAATTTATGCAGTGTAGGGGTTCCACATCACCATGATTACATTGGACTGGCACTGGATGCGCTGGCACTGGACTGGACATGGTGCAGTGCCACATCACCATGATTGAACCAAATTGATTTCAGAAATAACCGATCGCCTGAGGTATCTTCGAAGTTGATTATCTGTGTGTCATGTTCCTGACTTTCATTCTCCAACATTCGAATCATCTAAAAAAATTATAGAAATGAATTGTATTTCACTTGAAGATATTTGGATTATTATTTTAGCGTGAACATTCAAAAATAATAACAACTGATCATCTGTGCTTCACACACGGATTCGGCTGTGAACATTACATTATTGTTTTAGCGTACTGACTAAATGATTCAGGTTTTGCAATTTGTAAGCGTTGGTGCCTTAAAAATGGTGTGAAACTTATACTTCGTTGGTTTATATTCAGTCTGGAAATGTATTTAGTAGATGCAGCATTCGTCCGTATGTCATGAAAGACTTGCATTAGTGTTTGCATACAAAAAATTACAACTGACTTGTAATTAGTGCGGTAAAGGATGATTATTAAGTAGGATAAATGTATTGGTGTGAAATAGCTAAAAATATACAGAATTCCATGCAAATGAATAATTTTTTAACAGAAGACTATATAAATATCCATAATAGAATATTGTATTATTTGTTTACATAATAAATAAATTTTTCTAAATTTATACATGCCACATACCAAAAAGACGAATACTGGAAGAAAAAGCTGAATAGGTTAAAATTGCAAGTAAAGGTCGCAGTTCATCTTTAACAGTGTGATTTATCATTTTATTTGCCATGCTTTCCTATCTACAACTTCAAATCCTTCAGCCAGCTCAATCTTCCTAAGATAGGGATTTCAATTACCATGTAGAGTGATATAAAACTGGAGTTATTTTATTATTATTATTATTAAAGGATGTTGGGATGAAAATAAATTTGTTGCTTCTCTTGACAGTTTGCATGTAGTTGTTTTCTGCAAGTTTTGTATATAAATAGGGAAGGACATGATATTAAAAAGATGAATGGACAGGGTAAAGATTAAAGGGCAAATTACTGAAATACGGTAAGGAGATGGTACAGAATTACTAAAATATCATAAATAATTTTGAAATCATAAATTGTACTAACACTTGAGAATAATCTTGGATTCAATGTGAATGCATAAAATTCTTTTTCTATACTGTTATTATTTATAAGGCGATCAAAGGCCACGTAAACGGCTTCTGTTCATTGGTGAATTGTTTAATTTTTAATAGCAATTCATTTTTTAAAGACAGTAATCGATAAGTTTTAAATTTAATAGTAACAGAGGAGTTTTAGTGTTTGTATAGGAACCGAATAATTGAAATATGTTCAAGTGAATTATTAGATCCAAACATTATCCCATTTACAGCTATGTGAAGATAAGTGTTAGATTGAATGACACACCTGGTATGATAAAAAAGTCTACGATACCTCAACATATTTCAGATATACCCTACGTTCGTGTATTTAGCTGTAACTATGACTTATTGTTTCTTTCCTCTTGGTGTATACTTGTCCAACTGTGCATTGAGTCATTTTAATTACCTTTTTCTAATCAATCATTCCAATAGTATATTCATTAACTTATTATGGGTGATCTGACTGCGAATCATTCTAATTGGGCCTAATATCCTAAAGCAAGCTTGTTGTTTATGCACTCTTGTACTACAATAGCTTGCTGTCAAGTGTTGAATATGCGCTTTGCGCTATATGATTTTTGTTTGATGATAATAAACATATATACATTCATATAAATGTATTTGGTAATGTACTATTTTATTTTTCATAGTTTAAATAAATATTTGTTGAATAAAATTAAATTTCACAGAATTTGAATTTGAATTCGAATTCAAACAAAACAAGTTAAACAGATTTTGAATTCAAACAGAAATTTTATTCAAACAAATATTTTGTATAGTATGTATTTGGTTAAATAAATATCTGTTGAATAAAATTAAATTTCACAGAATTTGAATTTGAATTCAAACAAAACAAGTTAAACAGATTTTGAATTCAAACAGAAATTTTATTCAAACAAATATTTTGTATAGTATGTATTTGGTTAAATAAATATCTGTTGAATAAAATAAATTACACAGAATTTGAATTTGAATTCAAACAGAACAAGTTACACAGTTTTTGAATTCAAACGAATATTTTATTCAAACGAATATTTATTACAAACTTGAATAGTACAAATTCATGCTCTCACTATACATATACATTTCTGATTACATCACGATTACATCACAAATATTTTTACATTGATAACCTCACTACATATCACTCACACTCGTATTTTTGTCTTCAACTGCATTCCGGTTTGAATCCAGCATCTGAGCAATCTGCAAAAATATAACCTAACGCAGTAAAATTGAAAAAGAAATATTTTTGCAATTCAAAAATAAAATATGGTTTTTGAAAATAATATTTGCCTCAGTTATTTGGGTTGTTCGTCATCATTTAAATTTGAATTCATCATACACGAACAACTTGTGACATACACAGTATATTACTATATATGCCACAAGGCCGTGCACGTCGATATATACACTTGATAGATATTACAGGGACAGGTAACCATAAGTGGCTGCAATACACACGTGTACATTCATACACGTGTGCACTGCCTCGCCAACTCGTATGCGCAGCCAACAAGAGCAAGTGTACAACAGTGTCAAGTTGCAAACAGTCAAAGTACAGGTGCAAGTGTACATAAGAGAAGTACAAAATGACCAAACAGCAACAGTGAATGGGGCAAAGCACAAAAGTGCACAATGACACAGTGAACCAAACAGTCGAAGACATGAATGCAACAAAGTTCACAAGTGCAGACACAAGGGCAGTAATACAAGATCAAGTGACAACACAGAGCAGTGATAATGAAACAACAGTACAACAGATGGCAGTGGACAGTACAAGCCTGCAGAATGCAAATGGACTCGACCAATGCTACAAGCAGCAATGAGAAACTGCAGTGATACATAGGCTACATGAAGATGGCATCCAACAATATTCAAACAACAGCAGTATGCAAATGCATACATAATAGAGGCAGTAAAGAACAAGCTACATGAAGGGAACAGGAAGTAATGATTGTAATGCAACACAGTGCAATGAACAATGAACAGAGAACATGACATGAACAATGCAACTGATCAAAGCTTGGCCAACATAATGCAACTATGTTCAAACATGACAGAAACATGATCAAAGCTACAAGTGATGTAGCATCAATCAAAAAGTGATATGGTGAAGCACTGACTCAAATACAACTACAAGGCATGAAACCATAGTGAAACAGTTCAAGTGGACAGTGAAGGCAGTACAGGCCAGTGAACATAGAAGAGAATGACTCGAAGCAGTTGTGAACAAATGTACACAGTGTAGTTGCAGACTCCAAGAATATATACATGAACAAGTGTAGCATCTGTTACAGTGAAAAGCCTAAGTCAAGATGAAGTTACAACAATGCATCAGTGAGGAACACAACTGACATGAATACATCAATAAACCAAGTAGCAGTATGAAGAAATTTGAAGCAAAGGTGAACCTGAACAGGTACACAAGTATGAAAGCTACATGATACACAGTGATGCATAGCAACTGCATAGCAGCTACACAACAAAGCAATGACCAGAACACAAGTACAAGCAAATAAATGCAATAGGAAGTGATATAACAGCAACTTCAGGTACTCAACAAGGTGAAATCAAAGTGTGCAACTTGAAAATGGATACAAGTGAATCAGACCAAATGCAGTAACATACTGCAACAATCAAAACCAGTTAAACAAGTATGAACCAGTCAAGGCAACTTGAAGCATACAAGCTCAATGAAGATTGCAGCAATACACAGATGAACAATGTAAATGTCGAAGTCGTGGAAGCATAATAGTGTCAATATTAAATTCATGAAATCAAGATCAGCATTGAAACAAAGATGACCAGAGTTAAATTACACAGGGGCCAGAAATTCAAGAAGCCGAAATTACAAAATTGGAACAAGTTAAAAACCAAGTTGATGTCAAACATTATCCAGCATCAAGTTCGTGTCAAAATCTCAATGTTGAACAAGTCAAAGTCGAAAGTCATCACGAAATTAATTCAAAGGCGTAATCATCAAGCAACCAGAATATTCACATATGAATTAGTCAGAGAAATCATCAAACATCAGAAATTAATCGAACGGCCAAGGTGAATAATATGAAAAATTCAAATAGAGAATATACGACGCAAATCTAGGGTTACAAACCCTATATAAACCACGAAACATCATCGGCAAATTGAATTCGAGTTCGAGCATAACAAAGAACAAAATCATCCAACTCGAATCACGGATCGAGTTCAAGTATCAAATTAGAAAAGCAAAAGGAGACAGCACATACCGAATTTACAAGCATCAAAACTCGATCGAGCATCTGCAAGCAAGCTAGGGCAACCAATCACAGATCAATTGAAGAAACCAGAGCTATAATTGCAACGAAGAACCGAAGCCCTAATTGCAACGAAGAGCCGAAGCCCTAACTGGAACGAAAGGGAACGAAGCAAGCCGCCATTATTCTCACGAACGAAACAAAAGGGGATCGGGCTGGAGATAACAAAGAAAGGAAGTGGGCCGGTCCTTAAAAATAAAAAAGGGGGTTTTGTTTTGTTTAAGGCTTTTATTAATATTGTTTTTAGGGTTATTGTTTTTAATTTATTGTTTTTTATTTTACGAACCAAAAAGTTAGTAAATCACCACCTAGGTTAGGTAGTGTCAGATTGTCTATTTAGAATTAGTTCAGTAAGCAGGGAGTGCGAGTTTGCAAAGCTCGATAGGCGGGAGCAGTGTTTGCGAGTGAGCGAAACTCTATAGGCGGGAGCAGGGTGTGCGAGTCTAGTAGAGTGTTTGTGAGCGGGAGCAAAAGGGTCTGCGAGTCTAGTAGAGTTGTTGTAAGCGTGATACTGTTTAATTCTAATAGAAATCTGTGAATGCAGCAGTAGGCAGGGGTTGCCGAAGCTGGGTAAATTTTGTGTGTGATTTACTTTTCAGCATATTTATTTCTGCAGTTTATTTCTGTGTTTAAATCGAGAAAATTTGCTATAACCCTATTCACCCCCCCCCCCCTCTAGGGTTAATCTAGATCCTACAAGTGGTATCAGAGCCCGGTAATTTTTTTTATTTAACTCTAGAGTCATAAGTCTACAAAATAATGCTTTCTCTGAGGGACAATCTATTGCTAGGCCACCCATGTTTAACGGGAACGATTATGCTTATTGGAAAGTCAGGATGAGTATTTATCTTAGTTCCGTTGATTATGATGTTTGGGATATTATTGAAACTGGCTATAAACCTCCCACTATAATCGTTGGTGGTACTGAGATTCCTAAACCTAAGGATAGGTGGGATGCTAACGATAAGAGATTGAAAACGACAAATGCTAAAGCCATGAATGCTTTGATATGTGCTCTTGATAAAAATGAATTTAATAGAATTTCTCATTGTACAACAGCACAGGAAATTTGGCACACTTTGGAGGTGACACACGAAGGAACTTCTCAAGTCAAGGAGTCTCGTCTAGCCCTATTCAGCAATGAATACGAGAACTTTGTGATGGACAAAGGCGAGAGCATAAAGGACATGTTTGGACGCTTTTCAACTTTGGTATACAACGCTAGAGCACTTGGGAAGGTATTCACTGAGGTAGAGCTTGTGCGGAAGATACTACGAGTTTTACCAATGAACTTTGAGGCAAAAGTCACAGCAATCCAAGAATCGAAAGATTTGAGTAAACTAAGCATGGAGGAGTTGATTGGAAACTTGATGGCATATGAGCTTGAGTTAAAAGCAAAGGAAGAACGCAACAACTCCGAACCAAAGAAGAAGACGATTGCCTTAAAAAGTAAAGAAGAAACCGATGAAGAAGATCCAATTGAAGAGCTTGTAATGGCTGTCAATAATCTTAGAAGATGGTCTAGATTCAAGCCACGCAAGAAGAAAACAAAGGGCAATAGGTCAAAAGATTCCGAAAATTCCGATAATGAACTGATATGTTATAACTGCAACAAGCCTGGCCACATCAAACCAAAATGCCCACTTCTCAAAAACAACAAAGAAAAGAAAAAGGCGAAGAAGGTATTTGCAGCGACTTGGGATGATGAAGAAGGAGAGGAAGCTTCGGATAGCAGCCCAGAGGAGGCTAACTTGTGTTGCATGGCAAAATCAGAATCAGAAGCAACCTCCGATGAATCTAGTGAGGCAGGTGAGTTTTCTTATAAAGAACTTGTTTTTATGTGTTCTGATCTTACTAAGGTAGTGGATACTCTTGAATCTAAAATTGAAAAACTGAAATCTGATAGGAGAGAATTTGCTCGTGAAAATTTTAGGTTAAAAACTGAACTTGAAAATATTCAAAACCTAGAATGTAAAAAATGTAAGATTTTAGATTCAGAATTATCAAAACTGAGGAATAACTTTGAAAGTCTTGAAAATGAAAACTTGAATCTTAAGGAAACCATCGACACTAGGAGAAAGGATTTTATTAATCGATGCACCTCACTTGTCACTGAAAATTCAACATTAAAAACCAAAGTCCAAAATCTTGAGAAATCTTTGAATAACTTTTCAAGAGGCGAAAAATCTTTCAAAATGTTATTTGGAAATCAAATTTTTGCTAACAATAGAAAAGGACTAGGTTATGGAAAATCACAAGATGATGGTAAAGGTAAAAGTGTTGCTCGATCTGAAATAATTGGAAATCATGTTGAAAATCATAGTCATAGGAACACAAAATTTAATCAAGTCAATTTAATGTGCACGTTTTGTAGAGAATTTGGACATAATCGAAATAATTGTTGGTATAGACCCAAACACGTGAAAACTATACCAATTTGGGTTCCAAAAGGCACAAATATAAAATCTTTGAAAGTCAAACAAATTTGGGTGCCAAAAGGAACATGTATAAATAGTTTTGAGTCTCCAAAAACATATTTTTCATATTCTGCCACTAACAACAATGGACCTATAAAAACAAATAGGTCACATAAATCTTTTATCGTGTAGGTGTGGTGGCAGGCTAAGGAACAACAACAGTGTTCTCTGGATTTCGGCTGTTCCAGAAGCACAACGGGCGACAAAACAAGGTTCCTTAGCCTAGTATAAAGGTGACAGAATCACAATGGGCAATCACGAAAAATTATCGTAAAGGTAAAACAGGTAATTGTTTTTTTAAATGTGATTATCTGCACCATACTCTAAATTAAAATCAGCCAATATTGAGATGAACAAAAGATGATGATTTTGATGCTATGATTTTTTTTAAAAAATAAATAAATAATGACTAACCATCTTTAAATAGAATTACTTGGAGTAATTATGATGGTTGACTGATTCGGACTTAATTGATATGATTTTTTGACTTGTTCTTATTTATGACATTAATTTGTGCTTAATTGATGACCAACCAGATTTTAAATTTTTGAACTAATTTATATAAATTTGTTCAGTCAAATGCTGGTTACTCATGCTACACGTAGATATATTGGTTCTGACATTTTGATCACTGCTTGTAAATTTGCACGATTTCAAATTCATGAGAAAAAGGATTTCAAGAAATTGTTTTTGAAATAATTATGATGTTGATTGACTGTTGATTACTCATGAAAATAATTGTTTATCCTCTGGTTTCTGAATTTATCATCATGATATTTATTTTGAGTGTTAACACGGCTTAAATTCAAAATTCAAAAGAATGATGTTTTGAAATTTTTGGTGCACATCTCATGGTTTGATTCAACAAGTGAATACTGAGTGAAATTTAAATTCAGATGCGGATTACACTGGTAATATAGTTGATAGAAAAGTTATTAGTGTAACGTGATTAATTTGTGAAAAATTTATTTGCTGCATCGTTTTTTTTAAAGAAAATATCTGCATATTTTTCACTTGAAATAATTTTCAAATAGCAGAAAATTTTCTTATAAAACTCCCCTCAAGAAATCATGTTTGACCATATTTACAGCTTAATTATTTTTGAAAAATTGATTTTATAATTTTTAATTTGATTTTAAATGACAAGTTTGACTAATCTGACTCCCTTTGATTATCAGAAAGATAAATAGTGATTGAAAAAGAGATAAGTGTTGATATTTATCATATAACTCGAGAAAGTATAATTAAAAATTTCTTTAGAATTTCATAACAAGAGTTATAAAAACTTTTTGTTGGATAATAATTCCATGACCATTTCTATTTCTATCATCTTTCTATCGAACATCACTCATCAAAATCATATTTAATATGTAAATTTGTGGTAGTTTACAAAGGAAATCATTTGTTCTTCAATATCTTTAAATCGGTGAAGGAAACTATTTGTGCTTCAATTTCTTATATTCAGCAATTAAAAATAAATATCCAAAGTATTCACTCTCATTTAAAAGTCCTCAAGGTCATGCATGGGTGAATTACTTGGATTTTTGATTATGTGCTTCCATGCTCATTTAAAAGTCCTCACGGTTATGCATGTATGGAACGCATATTAAAAATAATTGATTTAATAGACAAGTTGATTCTAATCCCATTTAAAAGTCCTCACGGTCATGCGTGGTTAGAAGATACTTGATTTCATTTTTAAATTAAATTGGAATACTACTAATCTCATTTAAAAGTCCTAACGGTTATGCATGGTTAGTAGATATTCAAATTTCCAGAGATAAATATACCACAAATAGACATATCTAGATGAATTTTTGATGATTCTATCTCCATCACTTCTGAAAGTGGAATATGCGTTTGACAAGGGTAATTGTGATTTTTGTTTGAGTTTTATTGAAATTTGATATTTATATTTAATTGAGTTAAATGTTTGATTCATGTCTATCACTTCATCCCTATTTTTATAACACTGTTATTCTTTTGCTGATAACAAAAGGGGGAGAGAAAAGTTAAGATTTTGTCAAATAGAATCAAGCAAAGGTGTCAAATAGAATCAAGCAAAGGTGTCAAATAGAATCAAGCAAAGGTCAAATAACTTTCAATTTGCATATAGGCTCATTTACATATTTTTATTTGTATGCATATATATAGGGGGAGCCATATATGTAGGGGGAGTATCACATATAAAGGAAGCATTCAAATAGGGGAAGCAAATGAAATTATCAAATACATTTAATATATTCAAAATCTTAAATATATGTTTGTTATCATTAAAAGGGGGAGATTGTTGAATATGCGCTTTGCGCTATATGATTTTTGTTTGATGATAATAAACATATATACATTCATATAAATGTATTTGGTAATGTACTATTTTATTTTTCATAGTTTAAATAAATATTTGTTGAATAAAATTAAATTTCACAGAATTTGAATTTGAATTCAAACAAAACAAGTTAAACAGATTTTGAATTCAAACAGAAATTTTATTCAAACAAATATTTTGTATAGTATGTATTTGGTTAAATAAATATCTGTTGAATAAAATTAAATTTCACAGAATTTGAATTTGAATTCAAACAAAACAAGTTAAACAGATTTTGAATTCAAACAGAAATTTTATTCAAACAAATATTTTGTATAGTATGTATTTGGTTAAATAAATATCTGTTGAATAAAATAAATTACACAGAATTTGAATTTGAATTCAAACAGAACAAGTTACACAGTTTTTGAATTCAAACGAATATTTTATTCAAACGAATATTTATTACAAACTTGAATAGTACAAATTCATGCTCTCACTATACATATACATTTCTGATTACATCACGATTACATCACAAATATTTTTACATTGATAACCTCACTACATATCACTCACACTCGTATTTTTGTCTTCAACTGCATTCCGGTTTGAATCCAGCATCTGAGCAATCTGCAAAAATATAAACTAACGCAGTAAAATTGAAAAAGAAATATTTTTGCAATTCAAAAATAAAATATGGTTTTTGAAAATAATATTTGCCTCAGTTATTTGGGTTGTTCGTCATCATTTAAATTTGAATTCATCATACACGAACAACTTGTGACATACACAGTATATTACTGTATATGCCACAAGGCCGTGCACGTCGATATATACACTTGATAGATATTACAGGGACAGGTAACCATAAGTGGCTGCAATACACATGTGTACATTCATACACGTGTGCACTGCCTCGCCAACTCGTATGCGCAGCCAACAAGAGCAAGTGTACAACAGTGTCAAGTTGCAAACAGTCAAAGTACAGGTGCAAGTGTACATAAGAGAAGTACAAAATGACCAAACAGCAACAGTGAATGGGGCAAAGCACAAAAGTGCACAATGACACAGTGAACCAAACAGTCGAAGACATGAATGCAACAAAGTTCACAAGTGCAGACACAAGGGCAGTAATACAAGATCAAGTGACAACACAGAGCAGTGATAATGAAACAACAGTACAACAGATGGCAGTGGACAGTACAAGCCTGCAGAATGCAAATGGACTCGACCAATGCTACAAGCAGCAATGAGAAACTGCAGTGATACATAGGCTACATGAAGATGGCATCCAACAATATTCAAACAACAGCAGTATGCAAATGCATACATAATAGAGGCAGTAAAGAACAAGCTACATGAAGGGAACAGGAAGTAATGATTGTAATGCAACACAGTGCAATGAACAATGAACAGAGAACATGACATGAACAATGCAACTGATCAAAGCTTGGCCAACATAATGCAACTATGTTCAAACATGACAGAAACATGATCAAAGCTACAAGTGATGTAGCATCAATCAAAAAGTGATATGGTGAAGCACTGACTCAAATACAACTACAAGGCATGAAACCATAGTGAAACAGTTCAAGTGGACAGTGAAGGCAGTACAGGCCAGTGAACATAGAAGAGAATGACTCGAAGCAGTTGTGAACAAATGTACACAGTGTAGTTGCAGACTCCAAGAATATATACACGAACAAGTGTAGCATCTGTTACAGTGAAAAGCCTAAGTCAAGATGAAGTTACAACAATGCATCAGTGAGGAACACAACTGACATGAATACATCAATAAACCAAGTAGCAGTATGAAGAAATTTGAAGCAAAGGTGAACCTGAACAGGTACACAAGTATGAAAGCTACATGATACACAGTGATGCATAGCAACTGCATAGCAGCTACACAACAAAGCAATGACCAGAACACAAGTACAAGCAAATAAATGCAATAGGAAGTGATATAACAGCAACTACAGGTACTCAACAAGGTGAAATCAAAGTGTGCAACTTGAAAATGGATACAAGTGAATCAGACCAAATGCAGTAACATACTGCAACAATCAAAACCAGTTAAACAAGTATGAACCAGTCAAGGCAACTTGAAGCATACAAGCTCAATGAAGATTGCAGCAATACACAGATGAACAATGTAAATGTCGAAGTCGTGGAAGCATAATAGTGTCAATATTAAATTCATGAAATCAAGATCAGCATTGAAACAAAGATGACCAGAGTTAAATTACACAGGGGCCAGAAATTCAAGAAGCCGAAATTACAAAATTGGAACAAGTTAAAAACCAAGTTGATGTCAAACATTATCCAGCATCAAGTTCGTGTCAAAATCTCAATGTTGAACAAGTCAAAGTCGAAAGTCATCACGAAATTAATTCAAAGGCGTAATCATCAAGCAACCAGAATATTCACATATGAATTAGTCAGAGAAATCATCAAACATCAGAAATTAATCGAACGGCCAAGGTGAATAATATGACAAATTCAAATAGAGAATATACGACGCAAATCTAGGGTTACAAACCCTATATAAACCACGAAACATCATCGGCAAATTGAATTCGAGTTCGAGCATAACAAAGAACAAAATCATCCAACTCGAATCACGGATCGAGTTCAAGTATCAAATTAGAAAAGCAAAAGGAGACAGCACATACCGAATTTACAAGCATCAAAACTCGATCGAGCATCTGCAAGCAAGCTAGGGCAACCAATCACAGATCAATTGAAGAAACCAGAGCTATAATTGCAACGAAGAACCGAAGCCCTAATTGCAACGAAGAGCCGAAGCCCTAACTGGAACGAAAGGGAACGAAGCAAGCCGCCATTATTCTCACGAACGAAACAAAAGGGGATCGGGCTGGAGATAACAAAGAAAGGAAGTGGGCCGGTCCTTAAAAATAAAAAAGGGGGTTTTGTTTTGTTTAAGGCTTTTATTAATATTGTTTTTAGGGTTATTGTTTTTAATTTATTGTTTTTTATTTTACGAACCAAAAAGTTAGTAAATCACCACCTAGGTTAGGTAGTGTCAGATTGTCTATTTAGAATTAGTTCAGTAAGCAGGGAGTGCGAGTTTGCAAAGCTCGATAGGCGGGAGCAGTGTTTGCGAGTGAGCGAAACTCTATAGGCGGGAGCAGGGTGTGCGAGTCTAGTAGAGTGTTTGTGAGCGGGAGCAAAAGGGTCTGCGAGTCTAGTAGAGTTGTTGTAAGCGTGATACTGTTTAATTCTAATAGAAATCTGTGAATGCAGCAGTAGGCAGGGGTTGCCGAAGCTGGGTAAATTTTGTGTGTGATTTACTTTTCAGCATATTTATTTCTGCAGTTTATTTCTGTGTTTAAATCGAGAAAATTTGCTATAACCCTATTCACCCCCCCCCCTCTAGGGTTAATCTAGATCCTACATCAAGTAGAACTAAAGGCATGTATCCATAATTTTTAACTAAGTGCCTAAGACAAGTAGTATTGCTGGTCTATACAACTAGAACCTATAGTATAGCATAAACTAAGGCTAAAGTAAATTTATGTAAACTAGTACAGCTGGCAGCTGAGACAAGTAGAACACGGCTATGCCCCAGGTATATGAAATTGAAGCACACTTGAGACAAGTCATGTTCAACATAGTATACTGGGATGGTGAGCATGGTCAACTAGCATGTAGATGAGCGAAGTAGAGCGAACTAAAATTCTAAGATGCTAAGCAACGTACACTGTTTCTAAAGTATAGAAGCAAATTTCTTCGACCTTTGTGTATGTGTAATGAAACATTGACAGTTGCAATCCCAATGTTATATCAGTGCTGCAATAGAAGTGTAATATATATATTCTGAGAGTTGAGATGTGTTACTCTTGGGTTATATGCATGATGATCTGATTTGAAGATCTGAAAGTTGTGGACTGTCACACTTTGGGTTAGCCTTTGTGGATGTTTCTTAGTTATTTTGAGTGGTCAATTCATAAAGTTTCTATTTAAAACCATGATGTTTAGTAATTATACATTCTACATTTATGACTAACATACGTACGTATGTGCTTCTTTTTGACTGGTGTTGTATGATGCTTTTGAGGTTGCTACATGATGTCACACACTTTCTTCTTCAAATTGGTTGAGCTTGCATTAATGTATTGTCTATCGACATTCATACGTCTTTATTTTTAGTATGTATCCTTTTGGTTAGCTACAGTTGTATTTATTGTTACTTTTTGTCATAAATATTTATATGTTTAATACTCCGTGTATGAAATATTATGGATATATATTTTGTGGTTTAAATAATGATTCCATTTGATTACGTACATTATGGTGTGATAAGTGTGGTTTTTTGAATTTTTATAATATATTAGTTTAAATAGATTAATAGAATTGAAAATTGTAAGCTTGAATGTATATGGCAATAAAAAAATGCAATGGAAACTTTTTAGAGCATTTTAACTATGCTATGAAAAGAAAATTTGTTATAGATTTGTTATACTAGCATTATGCTAGTGCTATACAAAATATTCTACAAGGATTAAACGGTTTTCATAGCAAAAAACAATGCTACAATAGATAGTAATGAATTTTCTATAGCGTTTCAATGCGTAATAAAAGATTAACATAATATTTCCGTAGCGTTTTTAGACGCTAGAATAATATGGCATGTCAACATATTATAGCAATTAAATGATGTTAATTATTAGTATCATAAAACACAACTCTATGTAAAAGTTCTATAGCAAGCTTCAAAACGATGTAGAAAAGTAGTTGTACCAATATGGCCTGTATAAGATGACAACAAAACGCTGTTAAAAGTCCATTTTCCATTGCAATTTTGAAACACTATTGTATCTATCAGACTTATTACAACTTGTTGATCTATGGCGTTTATAGAAACGCATAGAAGGCTTCAATGGCAGTTTTTAAACATCATAAAATGGTCTGTTTGTTAGAGTGGCTCTAGTGAATCACTTACTGATGTAGTAAACATATCGCTGAATTTATCTTCCTCGCTTATCAATGCTATACTTAGAGCGTGAGTTAACATTGCTAGGAAGATGAATAGGTTTTCCCCATCCACCGGTTAAGATAAAACAGGTGGGGTCTCCATATGTCGCAATAATTCCTCAAAAGCGGTTTGGCAGGCCTGATTCCATTTAAAAAAATTCTTACCGTTCTTCAATGCGTCAAAGAACGATATACATTTGTCTGTTGCTTTGGAAATAAATAGGCTCAACGTTGCGACCTTTCCATTCAGACTTTACAAATTCCTTTTTGGTCATAGGGGTTGTGACGTTCCACACGGCGGTAATTTGCTCAGGATTAGCTTCAATGCTCCTAGCATTCATGATGAAACCTAGAAATTTCCCTGAAGCCATGTCGAAAGAACATTGCTGTGGGTTAAGCTTCATTCCATACTCTCGGAGAATCTCAAACATTTCCAAGAGGCTATCCAAGTGATTTCCTGACATATGTGACTTAAATAGCATGTCGTCCATGTAGACTTCGATTTTTCGTCCGATCTGATCCTTGAACATTGTATTCACTAATAGTTGGTAGATTGCATCGGTATTCTTTGGGACAAATAGGATCACTCAGTAACAATATAATTCATGGTCGGTGATGAAGACGGTGTTCTCTTGATTAGATTTGTGTATCATAATTTGGTTCCATCCTGAGTAGTCACCATGAATGAGAGTAGTTGTGGCCTACAATTCTGTCTACAAGCTGGTTGATTTTGGGTAACGGGAAACAGACAAACTTTATTTAGGTCCGAGTAATCAACATAAGTTTGCCACTTCCCACTGAACTTATCAACTGGAATCGGATTTTACACCTACTCTGGATAGGTGGCATCGCGGATGAAGCCGTTAGCCAGCAACTTATCCACTTTTTCCTTTAGCACAACGGATCGCTCTGGACCTTGACTACATCTCTTTTACCTTATTGGAGTGTACTTAGGATGATATTGAGTGTGTGATATGCTATCTCCAATGATATCCTACACATATCAGAATGCATCTAAGCAAACACGTCTAGGTTGGCGTGAAGAAATGTGATCAATTCTTGTTGCATTTTGATCCCAAGTTGTGACTAATCCATATCGACAGGGACTGACACCGTATTCTCTGTCGGTGCCGCATTCCTCCCTTGAACTTTTCTTCCTAGGTTCCAAAGCCTTTTTGAAATGACTATAGTCTCCGAGCCATGGGCGATTCTGTAATTGCTATGCCAACGGTTCGCGAATGTGGAGAGACTTCCCCATATTCTTTCCCTTTTCCTTTCGTTTCGATTCGAGTAACTAAGCGACATAACATTTTCTAGAGATGCTTTAATCTCCCTGCATAACTCTAACTCAATTCTCTGCTGGGAATTTCATAGTAAGGCACCATGTAGCAAAACCGATCCTAAAATCAGCAAGGGCCAGTCGACCCAAGAAAGCGTTGTAAGATGACATTTCATCCATGATCATGAAGGTTTTAATAGGGACTACCCTTTTTTCTCCTTCTCTGAGCTCGACAGGTAACTTAATCGTCCCGACCAGCTGCCTTAGTTCTCCCATAAAGCCCTGAATTTTCATTCAGCAAGTAGACACATCCATCATGATTATCTTCATCTGATTGAACGTATGTTGAAACAAGATGTTGACAGAACCTTCACTACCCACTAGGACTCGACGTACAACTACCAGCCCGATTTCGATAGTTACTACTATTGGGTCGAGAGTTTGCGCTTCTACTCCTTTAATATCACAGTTTCGAAACACTATATCATCATTGTGTGTCCTTTGCTGCTTGGCTGAGGCACCATCCTCAATCACAAAATGAGTTTCTTTCGAAGTGTGCTTTAGTGAACTCGTGTATCCATCCATCTCTCCTTAACTCTTCTGTATGGGTGAAGTGTGTCGATAACTAATCTTTGTTCCGCCCATTTGAATCCTTCTCTGCTAGGTCCTAGCTGGTTCCCTTTTGTACTTGGAACTTGAGGTCCAATGGGCTGGCTAGAGTTTTGCGATTTCTTCACATACTGCTAGAGCCTGTTGTTCCTAATCAATTCCTCAGTCGGATCTTTTGAATGTCGGCACTCACTCGTGTTATGCCAGTAAGTCTCTTGGAAATGATAAAACTTCCCTGGTTGCTTCTGTCATTCAAATTCTTCCTTCCCGGGAGGCTTTTTATATCACTCGGTTCCTTAATTTGCAAGGTAGATGTTCTCCAGGCTATCATTCAACGGCATATACACCATGGGTCTCAGGTTCCTGATTCACTTTCCATTCCCATTACGCCCACTATCTAATCTTTTCTTTTATGATTTCTATCTTTCCCAACATTTCTTGTCATGGCTCCAGAATTGTTTCCATCTTGATTGACTGCTACATTGCTCCGAACTATCTTCTTTTGTTGCACGCTGGTAGTCTTGCCTTCCAATGCGTCTGCCTCTTCCAATCTCACATACTGACTTGTCTTTTGGTTGAACTCCTTCATGGTGGTTGGTTGTTTCATCTTAATACATCTTCCAAAGTCAATGTATGGGTTTATGGCTTGGACTAAGGCTATGGACACCGTATTCTTTTTTGGATTGCTTACTTCAGTAACCGTTGTATTAGACCCGATTCATAAAAGATTTCAATGATTCGTTAGGTCCTTTGAAAAAGCCAGATATAGACATCACATTTTTTGTCTAAGTTGTGTGAAGTCTAAACTGTTCCATGAATTTCCTTTCCAACTCATCAAAGATACAGATGGACCTTGGCGGGAGTTTGGTAAACCACATTGAAGCTATTCCTTCTAAGAAGATATGGAAACATCTACAACGGGCAACATCTGTTGCCCTGGCTCTATCCATATGCCAACTGTGCTTGTACAAATGTGGTTTAGGTTATGTCGCCCCATTTAAGGTGGGTATAGTGGGCATAGTGAACTTCTCAGAATTTCTTCCTTTGGGATATTTTAAGTGAATGGAGTTCGACTTGGTGTAGAACCCAAGTCGTCATCTTTTCTGCCCTTACTTTCTTCCATCAAGCATTTGATCATGTCTGCTATGTACATCTCACTAGTTTGATAGTCTGTAGGTCGTCTTTCAGAGTCTACATAATTTTCTGTTTCTAAAAAAGGCCTTGGTTTACCAGTTGTAGCCTAGGCTCTCTATTCTTCGGGAGAGCTACTCCTGTAGAACTCCATTGGCACACGGTTTTCCCGACAGCGGTAGTTTGGACTTCTTTTTTAGCATTCTACCTATTTATATCAACATTTAATTCCAATCCCTTATCGTCAAGTTGTATGTAATCTTCAAAGTTAGAGAGAAACATTGGAAAATTTCTCAGTGGAGCATTCGCTTTAAGGTTCGGGTTCATAGCAGGTTGTGCTCCAACAGGCGGAGCACTTCTATTTCCCTCAAATAAAAATTCCAGTTGTTCCATGAACTATCTTATTTTTATTTTTCTTTCCATCCCTCCTATGCAAGCCTAAGATGGAGGAACTTGCTTGTTCCATAGCGACAGTAGTTTCCAACCTAGTTCTTTAGACAAGTAGTGGTTGCAGCACTGCCAAAGCGTTTATCTTGGCCATAAGAACTTTTTGGTTATCAACCATTTTTTGGTAAATTTGATCAACTATCTATTTAAATTCTCCTTTCATGCAACTTCATGGCGAGTAGAAGATTTTGTGCTTAATTTCTAGTATTAACTTCTATTAGTAAGTTGGTGGTGTTGTTGACTTTAACCTGCTAGCGGTTTGGTCCATCACTACCAACTGTTGCACTGGCAGATCTCCCAATAGTCTTCTCGCAATTGATCCTTAATTGCAAGTCTTCAAATTCTTTTGAAAGTAGAATTTGTGCATCTAACTTCTGGACCTATCCAATCTAAAGTGGAGAGCTAGATCTAAGCCTGGGTCCACTGGTTCTCAATGAAAGCACCAAAATATTAACCCAAAAAATGGGTCAACACCCTAGAGTGTGATGTGAACGCACCGGCCCCCTTTTTGTATATTGAAAATATAATAGAAAAGAAGCATAAAAGTAAATAGACACAAATAATTTATGGTGGTTCGGCTATTAATCAAGCCTACATCCACTTTAGAACTTTGCTTATGATTTGATCTTGATAGAGTATGATTACAAGCTAATTAAAAGAGAATTAGTCACAAGTACATGAGCTAGACAAGTTCTATGTCCTTGAAATACCTATAGTTGCTGTCATGTTGACTATGATATAGAGAAGAGAGTTGAAGAAGAGGTAAAGATCCCGTATAATGTTGGTAGAATCCCGACCCAATTTAAGTTGCTCTATGAATTGTATTTATAGTGGTAACAGTCGCATTGGGCCAAACGGATAGAGTTGGCCCAAAAGATTGTGTAAAATCTCAACTTTATTTGGAATAACTAGAGATGTCTGTACCAACTTCTCATATCAGTACCGACCTCTATAGTTAACTCCAGAGAGGTCGAGCAATTTTGCACTTGTCTTGCTATTTTATTTAGAGATGTTTCATGTAGTTTGTTTGGATATTTGGTTGATATTGGTGATGGTTCCTTCATCATTTGGTTTATTCTGCCATTTTGAGGGCTAAATCTTCAACCTTGATGGTTAGATGTTCAAAATCCTTTGGTATTGTTTGGGTAATAAAATAGGTAGGGAAGTACCTCTACAAAGTTTAGTGGAGAGACGAGGGAGTATGAGATGTTACCACCGACATGAAGAGCTCGGTCTCTACTTCTCACTTTTGGTCTAAATATTGTTGAAATTTCTCTAAGTTGTTTTCTAGCCTATCTAGGATTGTTTCTATGATCTCAAATCGTTTCATCTTTTGTCTCGACATTCTAACTCCTATTAATTTCTATATGGTTAAAAATCAAGTTAACACTATGTTTCTTTCTTCTTGTCTTTCTTATCTTTTACCCCAACGGTCTATCTTGTGGATGCTTAGATGATCAGCACACCGTGGATGTATTAAGTGTCATATTTGATTGTAAGAAACGCATATCGTTAAATCTGGAATGTAAGGGTGAAAGAAGTCCCTAAAAGTTATAACAATAAGTCATTAATTAGATTGCATGTTAATTCAAGATTTAGTTAGTTGAATGTTACAATAATCATATAACTTAAATTTAAAGATTATTTCTAATTTGATTGGGATTTAAGTTTATATTTTAATTCGTTGAAATCAAGAACATTTCTGTGTAATCTCTAAAAATCATCCAACTTTATATTTGTATGTAAAAATATGTGTTGTTTAAATGACAAGGAATATACCTAAATGAAAGAGATGTGCAATATAAACGTTTACCGTATTTAATATTATCTATTTCAATAAACATAGAAAAGATAATTCCTTTTAATCCCAAAATAAGCACAATTCCTTTTTAAAATAATTTATGGGAAATTACCTTGATAACATCTTTGTTTAGGAAAAAGATTGTTCCAACGCATTAAAATGTAGAAATCCCTAAAAGTAGAGTTAAAATTGTTATAAGTAGAAATACTAATAATAAATTCCATTATCGATTAAATATATATAATTAAAAATAAGTGACGAAACAAATGATGAGTGCTAATTTGAATAAGGCAATTAATTGAAGAATTAGGAAAGGTTTTAATAATCAAGGTAAAATAAGTAAATGATACTTAATTGTATAATTTGAAAAGAAGCAATAAACGACATTTAACTTTATAATTTCAAAAGAAGCAATAAATGATACTTAATTGTATTATTTGGGAAGAAGTAGTAAATGATACTTAATGAAAATTGTGAAAATGAATTAAGAAGTAAACTAATAGTAAGAAAATGAACACTAATAATTGATCTTAGGAAGCGTAATAAATTTCCAGTTGAAATTATACGACCTTAAGAATATGTTTATGATGGATATGGATTAGTAGGACTAACCCAATATTTTGGTTATGTATAAATACCATAGTCATTTGTATAGGTTGGAAAGCAAGGTCAGTAACATTACATAACAAAAATTTGCTCTCCACAAAAGGCTACTTGGAGTTATGTATATATCATACCGATGTGGGACATTTCTAACTGTAGGACCTGTAGGAATATACGTTTGCATATATGTGTAATGAATATAACAAAGGGGATTCGCCTCAGGTTTGAAGTCTTAAATGGCCAATTAGGGTCTGCTTCACTTCCAACATGAGGTAGTAAGTAACCAAGTGGGCATTTCCTTTATTTGAATCAGGCAATCTAAATGTGACGATGGGAGTAGGCCTGGTGCTATGTCGGTAAGATTGATACCATATATTTGAGAAGTGGGCTTATACACATAGGACTTGGAAGTGGTCATCTAAAAGATTTGAGTTACGCCTAGATGGATGACACCTCCTTCTAGTGTAGGTTCCATATGGGACATGCATGACAACCCGCACCTCTCAACACACCTATCCGAAGCCTAAGATGACTTTTGAACTCGCATAGGCGCCAAGAAGTATAAGCTATCAGCTTTTCATAATATTACAGAGACTAAGGGTAAACAGATATGATCTAAGATATACTACACATTCAGAACTCACAAAGGAAGGAACAAAATATAAATATAGAAATTACCCATCTTAGAAAATATCTTAAAACACAGTCTCTTAAATAGTATGTAGTTGGCACAGAGCACATAGAAATACAAATCATAGTTTGATAAAATACTAAGTACTAATAAGATAGATAGTTACATAGAGAGAAATAAAAGGATAAGAAAAATCCTATAATGAACTTTCCTCTACATGTACTGAAATCAGACCAATCACTTACTTCCATACCCTCCTATGGTAGGGAAAAAAGGAAAATGGTTTGTCATAAAAAAGTCTAATGAATGAGTTCTTCTTTAATATATTGCAATCATATGTAGTTAACTTTAATGCTACTCCGCCTAGGGTGCTCTACAAGTGTCCATGTATTTCTAGGGTCCTTCAGTTAAGGGTTTTTATTTAATATATAACTACACTAATTGCTTGTGCAAGCTCCTACAAGGATTTAACTATGAATCGAACCTTAATTGCTAATAATCAACCAAAGCTATTAGAGCCACTCAATATATGGCCATCCTACAACTTTCCCGTATGGGGCTAGCTCTCACATAATGACTGTTATCCGACATTTTGACCTGGCTATATCCGTATTGACTGGATAAATTAGACTCGGCAGTCATCATGGCCAGTAGCCCAGAGCGATGATTGTGGGGTCCAAAAATCAAGCATAGATGATAATACGAAGTAGAAGCATGAAAGCTCACTGCTCCTCGAAGATGGATCAAGTACGAATCATATTCAACACTATGGATCATCTCGAATCAATTCTATAACTCAATTTTGCAGCAACGATCGGTCAATAACTCAAAATCTACACATGCTATCAACACAAAACTTGAAGTACAAGCTTACTACAACATGTGTAACACCCTCTATGGATCTTATTCAAATTGGAGGAATTTGTAGGGATCGGCATAGCTCCCTTTGGAGGGATCGGCAAAAATTAGAATTCAAGCAACACTACTTCATGGAAAATTCGATATCTCACAAATCGTACGTCAGAATTGCACGAAATTTGGGAAGCAAGTAGCTAACATCATGGGGCATACCTCATTGGGATCGCAGACTATTTGAACACAATAATAGGGATCGGTATGGATCCCAATTTTGGGCCCTAATGGGCCTGGAAACTTTTGGGTGGCCTCGTCTTGGTCTCCTAAATCTTCTGCTGAAATTCTACTCTGATCCATGCTTATCTTCCCCTATATATACAAAAGGCATGGTGTCAGAAAAGGGATCCTTCTTTCTGCTAAAAAGGCTCTTTCATTTGATTCTTCATTCTTGTGCTAATGGATCATAACTGATCTAAACATTCTTGTAATCATAATTAAGTTCAAGATCAATAAAAATATGTACTGGACGTAGGCCAAGATTGTCGAATCACTATAAAAATCTGTATTTATTTATGATATTTGCTCCATTTTAATTTCATTCTTCATTTAATCTCTACTAGATTCTATTGGGTGTTGATGCCCATATTTGTGTCAACATTTTGGTGCTTTCACTAAGAATCGAATTCTTAGCTTTATTAGATCTCATCGTCTACCTGTGGATTCCTATATTCGCGAGAAGGATCCACTTATTAACCAACAAATTTCCTATTCTACTCAGTTTTGAAGGAAATATGAAGGAAGCTGATAACCATGGTTAGAAGAACTAAGTCTACTTCCCCTATTTTTGGAGGATTTGATTATGCTAGGGTTCTTGTTTGGAGTTATTTATGTGTTCATGTCCATTTAGAAGAGATCAGATTCACTCATGTATGTAAGTTCTTTGGATCAGATGCTGGAGTTTGCAATCAAGTTAGCTAAAATGGATGATCTGTCTCAAGGCCAAAATGGCTGATTCCTCTCTTAAAGCCTAGATGGCCGGTCCCTCCAGTCTCAACTGCAACCAATCCCTTAGCTTAAATGACCAAACCCTCACCAAGGCAATTCAACCGACTCCTAAATACATATACATGTTCAATATCGATCCCTCTAAAGATGTCAATACCGATCCCTCCAAAAGTTATATATATCGATCCCTTTGCAAGGTATATATACTGATCCCTCTATAAAGCATGTATACATATCTCTCTGAAAGGTATATATACCGATCCCTCTCTAAGGTATATATATTGATCCCTCCATAAGGTGAATATACTGATCCCCTAGCAAAATTGACCGATCCCTCACCAAGGCAGTTAAGCTGATCCCTATACCATCGATCCCTCTCATAAAACATTCACTACCGATTCCTCCATACTCTGTATGACCGATCTCCCTCATAAAACATTCAATATCGATCCCTTTCGCATTCAAAAAGGGAACATAACCGAACCTTCCTTCTTGGGGGCAAAAAGGGATCGAGACTGATCCCTTGTTCTTACTGCACATAAAAAATAGGGATCGGGCATGATCCATTTAAAAAAATAGCTCTAATTTGTTTTCAAATGCCATAGCACCCGAACCCGTGCCACAGCGTAGTGTCCCCACATTCTGGATTCGAAACTCAACTTAAAGACGGTTCATTCTACCCGCTTTCCTTACATCCTGTGACTGACCGAGGATTAGGGGATCAAGCGCATCTGCTAAATTACAACCAAAGAATGGACAAGGAACTGCTACTCAAATGTTACACCCAAAGGCTGGAGAACCAAGATGATATGACACGAACTAGGATTGGTTACTAGATCAGGCTTCTGGGGTAGATTACAACTCCTCTTAACTAACCAGCATTCAAATGCTTAACTTACCAACTATGATACAATGGTTTTTATGACGACTACCCTGTGCCACTTCTTATGCCTTCTCAAAGTATAGCCATCCATCATCAAAGTCGAATCTGAAGTAGTCGCTTGACTCGAAGAAAACTTAAGAAGTTCTGGCCCAAGGTCAAACTTGGGTAAAAATACGATTTTCTCCAAACAAACACCAGTATGACTCCAAGCGCCGTTCGTCACCAACCTAGCAATTCAAATTCGGCGAATCCAAGCAAACCATGGGCGACTCAAAGCAAATAGAAAATTATTCTTGGGTCGAACTCCAAGTAAATTATCAGCAATTTATCACACTTTGGATAATCACGCATACAATATTTACCGGCATTAAAAACAAACGTAACTTGAAAACGGATCGGACTAACGACGACTGGAGCATTTCCCCCAGTCGAAGCCCCTTCACTGAAGCCATTCAATATGAAAAATATCTTAAGAGATTTAAATGTTGATTCTTCCCCATATTCCTCAAGGAAGCAGCGATCGATCATGTGATTTACGCTATTACCACCCATATCCATCTCCTCATTTAATCAACTAGCTAAGGAGTTCACCGAGCAATTCAGAATGCATGTGACTCACCCCAAGGATGCGATGTCATTATCCAACTTATCTCAAGAACCGGGTGAGCCGCTCAAAGGCTTTCAGTAGAGATTCAACGTCATCGTCACTTAAGTGAACAATCTAAGTGAGAATATCATGTTGGTGGCATTGATAAGGGGAATCGACCCAAGAAAGACTTTGGCGACGGGTAAACTAGAGAGCCTCCATCGACCTTGGATCATTTATGTTACAAAGTGAACCAGAACCTAAGCAAGGAGGAGGTAGATCATACTAGGAAAAAGAATAATGTATTCCCGTCGGCTAGAGAAATTCAGACCAAGGGCAACATTGAGGCCTTATACAAGGACTCGGATTCTAGGAAACGACCCAAAATCCCAAAATTTAACTCATATACTCCTTTGAACGATTCAATCAAAACATATACTTTGAGACTCACGACTCGGGGCAATACTGGAATCTAGCCTTGAGAGAGTCCGCCAAACCTAAAAGATGACGGTGAAATGCTGTATATTTTAAGATACACATAACATCGATGATTGTAGACACCTCCGAGATGTGATCGAAAGGCTGATCCGAAAAGAAAAGTCAACAATATATGCATGCCCTATAAAATGGCAGGCAGGGAACCTCCGATGGCTATCAATAATGAACTTTGATTATCAATTTGACCATTGACGGTCAACATCCCGCTGAAAGAAGCTAGAGGCAAAGTGGAATAGTGAACACACGATGCTGCTTCACTTATCAATGAGATTTATTCTAATCTTCTTTGAATTATTTTATTTCAATTCAACTATGTTGCGAACTATGACTAACTTGAACTAAACTACTTCCAAATAATTCAGGTGACCAAGTAATTAGATTTGGGTGCCAACCAACCTCCACGGACCATGATCAGACCTTTGGAGGATCATCAAGACGGGCATGAAAACCGCTCATTAGCTACCATATGCCCCAAACTTTGGGGTAAGGACTCGAAATGGAAAATTGGTGTGACTCAATCATCCACTTCCTACTCCGTGCTTCAATTCTGACAGAACATCTATGCCTTACTCAGAGCCCAACAAGGTCAGAATCTAATACAAAGTGGACATGACTAACCATCCACTCATCAACCTCCACACTTGACTTAGAGGCCAAAGAAAGACTTGGAGTGGATGCAACCCGACCATCCACTCCCCATCTTATACTTGAAGTTCGCCAAAATACTTATGCCTCTCCCGAAGCTTAGCATGACCAAGGTCCAAATAAAATGAACGCGATTTGACCGTCCACAAATTAACTCCTACCGTGGACATAGGAGGCAGTTTGAAAGCTCGACTTAAAGTAGGCATGACTAGCTGTCTACTCATAAACCAACTCCCTCAACACATGGACCTGACTGCAGCTTAAGATGGATATGACTTGATCGTCCACCCGAAAACTCCCTCCCTCAACTTGCCAAGAGGAGTATGAGGCAAAAAGATGAATGTGATTCGACTGTCCATTAACCAACTATGGTCCCTAGAGCACAACTGGAGTATAAACATCAAATAAGTGTGATTGACCACCTATCACAAAACTCTAGTTCCCAAAGTGCAGATTGGAGTATAAGAACAAAAGGATGGACGTGGTTCGACCATCCATCGATTAACTCTGGTTCCCAGAGTTCGGATCGGAGTATAAACACAACAAGATGGACGTGGTTCAACCATCCTTCGATCAACTCTGGTTTCATATCACGGATCGAAGTGTAAACATCAAACGGCTGTGACTAACCACCCATCATAAAACTACGCTTCCTAGAGTGCGGATCAAAGTATAAACACAAAAGGAAGGACGAGGTTCAACCGTGCATCGATTAACTCTAGTTCTCAGAGCGCGGACTGGAGTATAAACATCAAAATGATGTGACTGACCACCCATCGTAAAACTCTTATCCCTAGAGTGCAGATCGGAGTATAAACACAAAATGATGGACGCAATTCGACCATCCATCGATCAACTTTGGTTTCCAGAGCATGGATCGGAGCATAAACATCAAACAGGTATGACTGACCATCCATCATAAAACTCTTGTCCCTAGAGCATGGACCGATGTATAAACAAAAAAGGTGGACGTGTTTCGACCGTCCGCTCCTCAACTCTTGCCCTTTACTTAGGGGAAAACACATGACTCAAGTGGATGCAATCTAACCATCTACTCCCCTGCTCTCGAAGTTCTTCAGAACGCACATCTTACTCCCAAGGATCAGCGAAAGTTGGATCCAAATGGAAGTGGACATGGTATGACCGTCCATGCATCAACTCATGCCCTGGATGTAGCGGCAGTTTAAGAGCCCAAGCCTAAATTGAATGTGGTTCAACCATCCAATCTAAAGAGGATGTGATACGTACATCCATGACTTGGTTTGTGCCTGAGGTACGGTGAACTATTCAAGCCTTGCCCGGACATCGGCTAGCCAAAAATCCAAACCAAGACATGGACGCCATTCGACCGTCCAATAAATAATTTTGGTCTCCCAGTGCAAATTGGAGTATAAACACAAATTGGGTGTGGTTCGACAACCCGCAAACAATTCTAATCCCCAGAGTACGGATATGAGTATAAACAAATATATGAATGCAGTTCAACCACTCAATATTCCATAAACTCCAACCTGAACTCGACGGGAGGATTATAAAATCACTATGGATGGAATTCGACCATCCAAGAAACTAATTATGCTAACCCTAGAATGGGAACAAGAGTACAAACTCTTACAAGCCGAATATGACATCTTACTTTAGCTCCGGCTAGGCGATCTTTACAACTTAAGGCAAAGACTACAAGAAGGCCTCAATACAAAACCAATCGAAAAGACATCCGGAGTTACAGGCGACCGACTATATCATACCACTGGGTCAACAGGAAATGTCGATCCAAGCTTTCCATATTGTCCCACTGGGTCGATGGTCAACATCGATCCACATCAAACATAAATGGATGTGAACTAGATGTTCTCTAAAAAATTTCAATCACCAGAGTGATGATAGGAGAATAAACCATATATGAGTGTGACTAGATCATTAATTCTCCAGCACCCTCCTTCGATCCGTTAGGAGGAGTATGAAACCGAATGGGCATGAACCGACTGCACCTGAGCCAACTCTATCCCTAGATCTAGTGGGAGAATATGAATCAAAATGGACACGACTGATCGTCCAGCTCCAAATGAATGCGACATGACCATTCCTTCGTTGACTCTTACAATGATCCGACTAGAAGAGCAATACAGAATGGACGTGAATTAGCCGTTCGCACACTGATCCGTGCCCTTGGTCCGATAGGGAGAGCATCCATAACTGATTGGACATGACTTGCCTTCCAACTTATTGACGTATGCCCCAGACATGGGGCATGAGCAAGAAACAAGATGAATATGAACTGACCATTCATCGATTAACTCTAAGTCCTTGGAACTTAGGTGGGAGTATAAACATGACTAGGACGAAACTCGACCATCCATTTAGTACATTTATCAAGCTGAGACCGGGGGTAGTAGTGTGATCATCAAAAGACTAACTGCGATAGCTCAATAATGTGACTCATACCTGGTGTTTACGATGACACAAAGCTACGAACAAAAGGATGCCTAGAGATGGAATTGTCAAATCGATTGGAAACTGACCATCACTCCAACCCGAACAACGAGTAACAGATCGTGAGTACATTGAATGGAAATCGCATTACTTGAATAAACAAGACTAAACTCTACTGAGTGTTTGATTCCACGCTCCTTTAAGCCTGATCTTTAGCCATTGCAGATAATTGCTAAAACCGCCTAAAACCTGTTACGATCAGACTCGATAGTTCATGACAAGACTCCGAGATTTGACCGGAGTGACCGTCATCACTGACCGTCCCAACCAGATTTCACGTTGATTGTTACGCAAAACAATTATGTTTGAACTTAAGATTTGGCTATTGGCATATAGGAATCTAACATTCATATTCAAGTTCACTCAAGGTACATGTTACAATCGGTACAAGTACAAATATGCCAATCTATTCATGTCTGAAGTGGTAAACATCTGGTTCAAGGCCATATGCTAGTTCAAGTATGAAAGTCAAATATGGCATGTCCCATTGTTTGATTTCGAGTTCACATGGTCTAATATGTTCATGTTAAATCTAAAACTGCTAAGTTCCAATAGAAAAAAGGAATTGAAACCGATCTCATCGCTTAGAAAAATCCATTTAAGCATTTTTCATCTCACAACATAACCCCAATATCAAGCAACAACAACATAGTCGGTTCTATAAAGATATAGACCACAAAGATGAAGAAGAGGAGCCTAAAGAATCCAAGGCTGCACCCATTGAGCCAACGATCGACATATGGTCAGCCATGACAATCTATGATGGGTCTAAAAGATAGGATCATGGCTCAATGCAATGATAATGAAGGAATTAGCTAGTTTTCTTTGAGCGAATCTTGTTATATTCGTTTGGACCCATACTGATGTGTAGGACCTCGCCAACTATTATGAGCCATGCATTGAATATCAACCCGAGGCATGTCTTGCTGAAATAAAAGCAACGATCATGAATTCGGAGAGACCTGCTGCACTTAAAGTGGAAGTGGATAAACTCAAAAATAATAGGTTCACTTGCAACACCCTCTACCCGAAAAATGGGTATCCAATCCAGTTCTTTTGAGAAAAGCTGATGGAAAGTGGCAGATATAACTTACTGAATAAGGCATGCCCGAAAGACAGCTTTCCACTTCCAAGGATCAACTAGCTAGTAGACTCAACCACTGGATATGAACTGCTTTCATTTATGGATATATACTCTAGATACAACCAGACTCTGAGAACGTCATCGACCAGGGGCACACCGACTTCATTACCAATCTAGGGCTATATCGTTATGTTGTAATGTTGTTTGAACTAAACAATGTTGAAGCTACTTACCAGAGACCGGTCAACAGGATGTTCAAAGACCAGATCGTGCGATCAATGGAAGTATATGTGGATCGTATGCTCGTAAATTCACGATGATCGAACAACCAAACCGATCACTTAATAGAGATTTTCAATGTTCTATGAAAATATGGAATGAAACTAAATTCCTTGAAATGCTCTTTCGGCGTTGCATCAGGGAAATTTTGGGTTTTTTTCGTCAGCTCTTGCAGAACCAAAGCCGATCACGAGAAGATTCAAGTAATTCGAAACGTTTGAGTGCCAAAAACAATTAAGAAAGTACAGAGCTTAAATGAGAAGCTTGCCGCCCTAAGCCGCTTCATCTCCAGGACAACCGACAAGTGTATTCCTTTCTTTGACTTGATCAGGAAAGGGAAGAGGAACTCTGAATGGACGTAGGATTGCATATATGCATTTAAGACTTTCATAGATCTCTTAAATAGATCTCCCATCCTATCCAAACCACTGGATTGTGAAGTCTTATACATCTATTTAGCAGTGTCGGTACACGCCATAAGTGCCACACTATTATGTGAAGAGAATCGGATCTAGAGGCTAGTATATTGTGTTAGCAAGTGATTGATAGATGTTGAGAGAAACCACCCAAAGCTATAAAAGCTCGCGTACTGCCTTTGATTGCATCGTGAAAGCTTCGCCCTTACTTCCAGGCTCACCCCGTCAACGTCTACACCGAGTATGACTGGTCTTATAACAACCTTAGACGTCTGGAAGGTTGCTCAAATGGATTATTGAGCTAAGCCAATTCGATATCACTTATCTCCCTCGAAGAGCTATTTAGGGACAAACATTAGCAGACTTCTAGCTGAATTCACTATATTAGACGACTATCCGAAGAACAGTGGAGAACCAACCAACTGATGGAAAATGTACATGGATGAGCATCCAATATCGATGTTCTGGCACCGAAGTCGTGTTAATGACTCATGAGGAATGATCGATCTACTACGCCCTAAAACTCAACTTCCCTACAACAAATAACGATGCTAAGTAAGAAGCCTTGATTGCCAGGCTCAAACTTGCTAGAGAACCAGAAGTGGAAACTTTACATATCTTTTGTGATTCCTAGTTAGTAGTATGCCATGTCAGGGAAGATTATCTTGCTAATGGGTAGTGTCTTGCTCCTTATCTCAGCTGGTTCCAAGAGCTACTAGCCTATTTTGAGTATTACACCATTACACACATCTCCAGGGAATAAAACGAAAAGGCCAAGTCACTGGCCAAGCTGGCCAGTTCTAGGGATGCACAACAAATAGACTTTGTCGCAGTTAAAGCAATTAACATTCCTAGCATTGACAAATGGAGATCAACTAGACCTTAGAGAAAGAGCCAGAAAAGGATTCATGAATGACGCCTATCAAAGGCTATCTACAATGGGTAATTCTTCCTGAACAGAGGAATGAAAAATGAAAGATCCTCCTCAAAGCTTCATTCTTCATCATCCAAGAAGGAGTAGATATAGAAAGGGCTTTCTCCATTCCCCTGCTTCAGTGTATCGCCTGTAATGAAGTTAAACGAGTCCTAAGAGAATTTCATGAAGAAGAATGTGGTGATCACACCAAGAGGCAAACCCAGATAAAGAAATACTCTGCTACGGGTATTATTGGCAAACTACCAATCAAGATGCAGTTGGTCGCGCTAGACAAGGCGACGAGTGCCAGATGTTTGCAAAATTACGAGGGCCACTGTCGACGGAAATGACTCTAATGGTCATTCCATAGTCGTTTTCCACTTAGGGTATTGACATTATAAGCTTCATGCCGATTCTAAAGATGGTGCAAAATATGCCATCGTAGCAGTTTATACTGCACAAAATAAGCTGAAGCAGAACTTTTAACCATGATCATGATGAAGAAAATAATCAAATTCATTGTTCGTAACATCATCTGCAATTTTGGCCTTCCATGAACTATTAAACTGATAATGAAATTCAATTCAACAGCGCTAAATTTAAAGACTTCTGCCGTTGGCATCATATTGAAAAGAGATTTGTGGTAGTTGCTCACCCTCAAGAAAATGGACATGTTTAAGCTATGAAAAAAATCATAAAGTTGCATTCTGAAGAAACATTTGGTAGAGGCTAGAGGCAAGTGGGTGCATGAACTTCCAATAGCATTATGGGCTTATGGAACCACCTATAAGTCTGCAACTGGCTATACTTTATTCCCTTTAATTTACGGCTTCGAGGCCATCATCCCTGTATTACTTGAAGTCCCCTCTCATCAAATGACTTATTACAACCCCTATTTCATTATAAAATGATATGTAAACAAGGAATTGCAATCCAATTGCAATTGAGCTAGAAAGAATTGGTGACGACTCGTGAGCATACAAACGCATCCGGAAGCCAATGATAAGAACATGTACCTCAACATACACGTGCATATTCAAAAAATTCAACTTCATAAAATCAAAAAAAAATGAATTTTCACTTGGAGTTGATAAAGAAAAGACTAGATCAAATAGTTAAAGCTTACTAGCCTTGTAGAACTGGACAAAGATAACGATTAATGAAATACAATCCTAAATTTATACTATTGGAAATCGACCAGATGTAATAACGATCAAAGAGGGATACAACACTCTGGAAAGATAATTTAAAAAAAGGATGGTGACTATTCAGGAAACTGGATGGATTTCTTTCCGACGACTCCAACTTGCTTCGATTCAAAGCACGTCATGTACGCAACAAGACGTACTTTGGGGGAGGGGGTAAATGTTATCTGGCATTTTGACCCGGCTATATTCGAACCGACTGGATAAGTTTGACTCGACTGTCCTCAAGACCAGTAGCCTAGAGCAATGACGTGGGGTCCAAAAATAAAGCTTACGTTACAATATGAACTGGAAGCATGAAAGATCTTTGCTCTCCAAAGATGGATTAGGTATAATTCATAGTCAACGCTATGGATCGTATCATATCGATTCCACAACTCAATTTTACAGCGATGAACGATCAATAACTCAAAATCTACACATGCTATCAACATGAAACTTAGAGTACAAGTGTATTACAACATGTGGTATACCCCCAGGGATCTCATTCTAATTGGAGGAAGTTGGAGGGATCGGCATAACTCCCTTTGGAGAGATCGGTAGAAATCAGAATTCAGGCAACACTACTTCATAGAAAATGCGATATCTCACAAACCATACGTCGGAATTGCACGAAATATGGGGAGCATGTAGCTAACATCATGGGGCATCCATCATAGGGATCGCAACCCATTTGGATACACTAATAGAGATCGGTACCGATCCATATTGTGGGCCTTAATGGGCCTGGAAATTTTTGGATGGCCTTGTCTTGGTCTTCTAAACCTTCTATCGAAATTTCAATATGATATGTGCAAGTCTTCCCCTATAAATACATAGGCATAGGATCAGAAACGAGATCCTTCTTTCTGCTAAAAAGGCTCTTCCATTTTAATTCTTCATTCTTGTACTAATGGATCCTAGCTGATGTAAACATTCTTATAATCATAATCAAGTGCAAGATCAATAAAAATATGAAGTGGACGTAGGCCAAGGTTTCCAAACCACTAAAAAAATCAGTGTGTTCATTTATGATATTTGTTCAGTTTAAATTTCATTCTTCATTTAATCCCTACTAGATTCTATTAGGTGTTGATGCTCACTTTTGGCATCAACAATGACTACGTGTAAATATCTCACAAAGGTTCCCTAACAATTTCCAGAGGGGAATAAGTTTTCCAAAGGACGACTACGAGCACCCTAACTACGCATTGAGGGAGAGCTCGCAATGCCGACTCACCGGTGTGTTTCATCGTCTGCATTAGTGTCCACCTCTCAATGGCAGTTTGCGCCTCTTATTGCACGCATTGCGTTCCATCAATAACACAATATCACATCACATCAGTATCCATTCATACCAAGGAACTCCCACTGTGTCAGGCTTACACACTTCATCATGCATCAGTCAGTGTCATGCGTCCACCGTAGAACCTCATGTGAATGCCATTTGCGATAGAATCTCCCTCAGTTGAATAATCAACTCTCATTGGGTAAAGATCATTTACCCAACCCCGCATCTCCGAGTGTCGTCTTGTAGGAAACTAGCATTCCTACTTTCCTAACACCCACACACACATATACACACACACACACGCACGCACACGCACACAAAAATAATTAACTATAATTTAAAACCTGGGCCTTAGACCGAGGTTCAATATGTGGTTCAAAACGCCTATTGGTCAACCGCTATACCGTGGATGGTCGATCGCTTGACGTCCATCGCTCAGGTAGCGTAGTCGACCAGTCGCTATGTAAATTTTAGGGTTTTGATTATAGATTATTCGATGCTGATTTATTATTAATTTCATCCGTTACACGATTTCGATAATAAAACTTACACTTACAGTTTTTAGGTTTTACAGTTCTCATGAATACAAAGTGATATTGGTCTAGTTTAAAAATTAGTCTCATCTACGTTGACATCAGTTTACCAAGTTATATGTAAGTTATGGGAATTTATATTTGATTAGAATATGTTCAACCTGGAATAACACGTTTCTTAACCAGTTTATATCAATCTAATTTATAAATTCAACTTAGATTTAAACAATATAATTTTTAAATTTAGTTTCTAACATCATAGATCAGATAGTTTAAATTAAAGGTAACTACAAATAATCAACTTATTGAAATGTTCTCACTCGCCTCGAATCCAAGCTTTAATCCTATTCTTCACTCGAAAATCAACACTAAATTGCTTGCCCTTCCTTGATCTGATCTCCTTGTAATATTTGTTTTATTTTATTTTGGATAATTTTATAAGTGGAGGAGAAGATATTTTGACAGAGTTTTGGTATATTGACAATTTCTAATGAATTAGGATTTAAGTTATCTTTGTATTTATAGGGGTTTTAGATTAGTCCTAACCACTAGATTAATCCTAGAGATTCTTAGATTTCATCTAGAGCGTCAACAAATTTCTTCATGGCCAAGCAAAAATATTTCGTTCAAATCAGACTATCAAACATCAGCTCGGATTCATGATTTATGTCATCAACCGGTCGACCGTTAGGGGGATTGGTAAACCACTACTTATTGACCGGCACACCCTAGGGTGTCGATCGATGAAGTATTTTAGTCAAGGAAAGTTTCATTATTTAGTTTATTTTGTTATCAAAATTTAAATTGTTCATAACTTCTCCATACTAACTCCGATTTCGAAGTGTTATATATGAAAATAGTCCATAAAATCACTACAAATGCAATGGTGCAAGTTTCGTAGCCAAATTTAGATATTTGTGAATTTTTTTGCCTTTGTTACATTTAATTTAATTCTTTTATTAAATTTTCAGAGTGTTACATTCTCCCCCCTTAAAAAGGATTTCATCCCCGAAATCTTAAAGGATGGACGAATGTAACTTGAACATGAAGCAATCAATAGCTTCAACCATTTATTCGTCCATCATCAATGACAATCGTTGTCCTTAGTAATTTTCTAATGAAGTGTATATATATACACCACTTATATATATATATATATATATATGTATGTATGTATGCAAGCATGAAATGCACATGAACCTATACTAATGCAAAGAGTAGGTGGTCTCCTGATCTAGTTGACCTCTGTCATGCAAGCGATGATGTCATGTATTTAAGATGTATGCAACATCCTAAGTAAATATACTTGCAATTCTACATGTATGTGCAACTATTAAATTTATATGCAGCATCCATATGCATAATACTCAACAAGATAAAACAAATAATAAGAGATGATTTGAGTGTGCATACTATCTAGAGAATACTTTTCTAAATGTATAAAAGAAACAGTCCAAATAATACATCCACTGGCATCCATCATCCATAACATGTCCTAATGACACGTTCACAACCATTCCTATCATCCAATGGTCTCCACCTAAATGGATATACCAAGTTAAGTCATAATGCATAAGTAAGCTATATTTATTAGATTTAAATCGAAAAGGTACCAAAAAAGAGTTGTTGGATAACTCGGGTCTTCTCCTCAGGCTCCCATGTACTCTCTGCTGGATTGTCTCCCTATTGAAACTTAAAAAGTTTGATTTCTTTATTTCGGAGTCACTTTGCACCACGCTTAAGAATACAAGTGGGTGCATAGCAAAAAGTGACTTCCTCTCTACCTCCACCTCCTATAGTTGACTCGACTCGATTACGGTAGTTGAATCAGTTAAGCATTTTCACGACACATGGAAAACATCGTGTAATTCTACCAACTTTTCAGGATGCTCCACCCTATAGGCCAACTTTCCCATCGGACTAATAACCAGAAAAGGTCTTACAAACTTCGATGCTAGCTTCCCATAACTAC
This sequence comes from Allium cepa, assembly GCA_030765085.1. Taxonomy (NCBI): domain Eukaryota; kingdom Viridiplantae; phylum Streptophyta; class Magnoliopsida; order Asparagales; family Amaryllidaceae; genus Allium; species Allium cepa. The sequence goes on from CM060932.1 coordinate 909,961,145, forward strand.
CAAATCTCATAATGTGCCTAAGCGGTGAAACCATCACAAACATTATGTAAACCACTGCGAGCTCTAACTCCATATGTCTCCTATCGGCATAAGATTTCTGCCTATCCTTCATAGTTTTCATTCTTCTAAAGATCAGGTCTACATTCTCCAACGTCTCCCTCACCATATCCATCCCAAGAATAATCTTATCTATAGTATCCCACCAACACAATGGTGACCTACAAGGTTTTTGATATAGTGACTTAAATAGTATCTTCCCATTGCTCACCCAATAGCTATTATTATAGGTAAACTCCACCAACAGAAAGTGGTCTTCCTAAGAGCTTGTAAAGTCCAAGATGCACATCTGATCTAAGTCTTCTAATACCTTATTCACTTTCTCCGTCTGTTTGTCCATCTATGGATGATATTTGATACTCAAGCTCAATCGGCGCCCAAAGCCTCCTCTCGATGCCTCCAAAACTTGCTAGTGAAAAGTAGGACTCCATATCTAATGATGCTAGTAGGAACTCTGTGGAACCTAATGATCTCCCTCAAGTATAGAGTCGCCAAAGATGTCTTTGTCCTCGAAACACCCCATACCCCTTGATATATCCCAAAAGAACATACTAAAGGATGTGGTGCGTTATAGGTATAGCCAAAGCATCACAGAGACTAAGATTCATAAGACAAATAAGTAAAAACAACGGAAACATTTAAATGATAACTTGTCATTTAAAATTAAACTTTATTTCAAAATAAGTCATAAAAACATGTCTCATGAAAATACATCTTAATCTCACATAACAAATTACAAAGATAATGATAATAATCCCTCTCACAAGTGCCAAATCCATCATAAGCAAGACGAAAAAGATAAAAAGCAGAAGAATATATCTGAACGAGAGAACTCCGAGAATGAATCACCAAGTGACCCGAATAAACTCAACTTTACTGGCCTATTGGGGAAACAGAGGAGTGGGTCAAACAACAGGTCTGGTGAGTGAAAGTAATTACTAGCATTTCTAAGCAAGATAAAGATAATAGACCAAGAAATAGTTCTAGCTTGAAAGGAAAATACATAAAAGATAAAACTAGGGTAAAATACTCTTTTTGATTCTGTTTGATTGTTTGCTTTGATTGTTTGATTTTATTGTTTGCACTTTTCTTAAACCACCATGATTAGGCTAAAAACCTAATCCTCTCTCAATTACTAACTTGATTAGGTTGAAATCCTAATTCTACCCTTTGATCGGTCTATCTATCTCTGTTGTGCCATTGTGAACCAATCACATTGGTCACAACAAAAGACGCCTCTTTAGCGCTTAGGATGCAGAAGCGAATTATTTACCCTAATCGATGCCGCATGCTCGGTCATCGACGGTATACACCAACTGTCGCCCGCTATTTTACCCTTTATTTACCCTAATTATAATAAGCGTGCCCAGCCTCATCTAACTGTTGTGAGGCCAACAGTCTTACACCTGAAAGTGAATACCGCCCAGCCCCACCGAACTGTTATGAGACCATCAGTCCTAGACCTAAAAGGGAATGCTGCCAGTATTGATCCTAACGAACAATCTTCTAGTTTTGCTCCCATTGCCCAAATCTCCAGATTTGAGCCTCTATCTGTTTGGCTATTCATTTACCCTAATCAGCATAAACATGACCCAGCCTCACCTAATATTGTAACACCATTAGTCCTAGATATGAAAGGGAATGCTGTCGGTATGGTCCCTACTTTTATATTTGCTTATTAACTTAATATAAGTTTTAAAATAAGCCCCTTCTGTTATTTCTGCTATATTTGTTTATTGACTTAATCCAAAATCTAAGTTTTAAAATAAGCTTCTTCTGTTATTTCTTTCTTTCTAATTATAACCTATGTTATAATTGTTCTTGCAACGGTTACTCTTCTATTTTCTCTTTTTAATTATAACCTCTAGTTATAATTACGCTTGCAAATATATTAAACTTGTCTATTTCAGTCCATTCCTATTTCATTTCAGTTTTTCTTATTTTACATCTAAGTTTTGTAAACTTAGTGTTTTTCTATTTTAATCCATATCGGTGAATTCTTCTCTTTTTAATTTATTCGCGTAAAAGAGGATTAAATCTCTATAAAAATAAACTTACATTTACAGGCTAAATTTCAATTTAAAACAGATGTAAATAACTGTAAATAGCTGTAAAAAAACTGTAAATAGCTGTAAATAACTGAATAAAATAGCTGAATGAAATAGTTGAATAAAATAGACTGTGAAGAACTTCTAAAATTTACTTAAAAACTAACTGTAAATAACTTATATAAAAACTGTCTCAAAATTGTAGAAAAACTACAACTATTAAGAACCCTATTATTTTAATTTTCTTAAAAATCTAAAATAATAACAAAACACTCACCTATGGTCCTTAGCTCTAATCCTTGGCCTTCCCAGATCCACATCTAGGGCATAGAATATTTTTATTAAAAAGATTTTCTCCCTAGAATTTTTTTCTATTTAGGGTCCAGCCTCAGGCAATGAACCCAATTGGGAGAAAATCTGAATGAGAAAAATAGCTACGCCTAGGGTTCTATTTATAGTGTGGCTTAGGGATCTTAGGCCGTTGGATTTGAAGATTAAATTTGGTGCAACCACGTCATAGGCTCACTAAGGACCCTCGGATGCAAGCACAGACACATAGGATCAACCATAAATCAAAATCTAACTTGTTTGGCTTGTACCTATACGAAATAGCATCCATGAAATAAGACGGGTCGACCTAGCTTCATTGGGGGTTGACCCATAGATCGACCTGACCATGGCATGGGTTAACCATGCCTTTGTAAAATTTTTTCCATTTTAGTTTATTAAATTATGAATTCTTATTTCTCCCATAACTTCTCCATATTGACTTGGATTTCGATAAGTTATACATGAAAATTGATCAAAAAATCACCATGGACCCAATGGTGCAACTTCCATAGCTCGATTCTGACAATTTCACAAACTTATTTTATCGTTTAACTAATTCGTTAATTAATTATTATAGCTCAACTTTTTAGTTGTTATATTCTCCCCTTCTTAAAGGATTTCATTCCCGAAATCTCCAAGGATAGAAGAATGAAATATTTATTTTCATCCAGATTGTGACGACCCGACTTTTTCTCCACAAAAAGTCGTATCATCTTTAAGAAAGAAAGGGATAGAAAAGAGAAAAGAAAGAAGAGAAAGAAGAAACAACACAAGAATCTCAACAGCGGAACGAATAAATTATATTAATAACATAAATATTTCATAGTATACAACAAGTATCAGAGTTACACAGACAATACAACACATACTAGACAGTTATAAACACCTGTCTAGTTATTACAACTCAATACACAAAATAGAAAACACTCAGAGATACCAACACAACGGAAAATTATATATCTACACGCAGAAGCCTCCCGCTCCATTGCTCCTTCACAATTCGTCAAAGCTAACCTGAATCCCTTGGCTACTTGTAAAAATTTGAGTACCCAAGAGTTTAAAAAAACAGAAATTAACTCTGGGTCAGACATGGGTCTAGTGTGAGTAACAGGTTAAAGTTGCTTAACTTTTGAAAAACCTTTGGAAAGAAAGGTATCACGTAAGACTTCCCACACATAAACATGGAAAAGTTTTTACCTTACGCTAACCAAAACATTTGATAGGAAATCCAGTGATATTATAATAGTGTCTAGGGTTTTCAAGTAAAATACAGAAATAGCTGGAATGCTTACATCTCACATTCCAACATAGTTGGGCACAACTAATACGTACGACACTTATTGGATTTTGGATTCCATCAATGGCAGGGCTACTGAGGTATCGCCCGTCACAGTACGTGGCCTAGATCACCGTACCGAGAAGTACGCCCGCTCTCCTACAACACAAAGCCGAAACCATTCCTTACTGAACAGTTCCGGACAAGACCACCCCGCAGTTGTGATCAGCAACCGCACCACTAAGCCGAAATAAAGGGACATCTAGACAGAGGTAAATCTCGTCCTACTTGGGCATGACCCACTTAACCTTGCTGCACCTCCCCTGTTTTAGCCATTCCCGGTTGATGAGGCTTGAGGCTACGATTACCTTTATAGGACATATCACTTAGAATGCTCATCGTCCACCTGACGATGTTCTGAAAGCATTCAATCCATACAAGTTCGTTCCGGGTTCGAACGAAACCAAAGGCATTATCTCGTTATATGCATTTTGGAATTACCCTCAGAGTTAACAACGATAACCCTTGCACTCAGAATCTTCATCTTCATTTCAGATTCACGACCTAACGTTAATTTGGATCGATGTGGTTTTCGGATATCCAAATATGGAAACCCGTTCCCGATCTCATCGAAATCCAAAATGTGTCTTTTAAGTCCAAGTTGTTTTAGAGTTTAAAACAATTTCAATTCATTATCTTTATACACACAGATAGATAATTCACAACACAATAGATAATCAACATTATCATCATCAACAGATAATCCATATCAGCATAAACAGATAATCCATATCAATATCACAATGCAACCAATGCATCCATATTATATAATATTACTCATCTCATAGCTGAGATAACAAACCATACATGGCAACCAATACCAATCATCAAACATAAGCAATGATCTAATGATCACTCCATTTATAATTAACTTAAAATGAATTAAATTAATTAATTAATCTCTAATTAATTTAAAATGAATTAAATTAATTACTTCATCATTAAAATCTTGGTTATCTTAATCTTCAATTGATTACAAATCAATTAATAAATCATCATCTCATTATTCTTTCCAATTAATCATTACTGATTGATAATTCCCTAATTACAATAAGTAATTAGCTTTTAAATTAATTACACAAGTTAATTATACTTAACACTTTACAAATAATTAACTTGTAATTACTTAATAAATTAATTAACTAAAATTAATTACATTAATCCTTTATTAATTATTTACCTCATTTATTGATTATTCCTTAATTAATCAATTTAAATTACATCATTAATTTTATTAATTAATGATTTCTATTTACATTTTAAATTAATCTCACTATATAAATTAATAACATTAAGTAATTAATCTGCAATTAAACCACACATATATATTAACCACCCTTGATTAATAACAATTCAGTAATTAACTTCCCTTAATTACTCAACAATAAATTGATTACTCTTAATTAATTATCTCAATTAATCCCTTGATTAATTTCCAAGTAATTTAATCTAAATTACTTCCATCATTAACACCTTTAATTACATCCAGTAATTATCAATTCATTACTTCTCTAGGTAATTACAATCTCATTAATTACATAAAGTAATTATCAATCATCAAGTGTTTAAATTAATTAAAATTAATTAATTAATATAAACTAATCACATTAAACCAATTAATTACACTAAGTACTTAACTCATTAATTACTTCCATCAAGTAATTAAACTTAAACAAATGATTATTATTAATTAATTAATCTAATTAATTATTAAAAATTAATCACATTAATTAATGTTTTAATAATATTAAGTTAATGACCTTCATTAACATTTCTTAATTACTTAATTAAGAAATTAACTTATATGAATCAATATTAATCACCAATTAACTAATATTTAATTACCAATTAATTAATTACTAATTATTAAATTAATTAAGTATTAACTGCAAATTAATTAATCCTAAATCACTTGATTAATTAGTCTTAATCATTAATTAAAATTTAATCCATAACCCTTAATTACAGATTAATTAATCTTGATTAATTAATCTTAAGTCTTTAATTAATTAATTTAAAAAAAATTAATTACTTGATTAATCATCCACATTATTCATTAATTAAATAAACTTAATAATTTAAATGAATCCAAACTCTCAAATTTTATTTATCTTAAAAATAAACATTCCTTACTTAATTAAGCATTTAAAACAAATTTGTTTCAATTTTTATTTAAATTCTATTTAAACTTAATTTTAAAATTTAAGATTTTAAAATGAATACAAATTTTAACTCAAACAAGATTTAAAAACAATTCAAAACCTTTATTTCATATGTTAAAAGAAACATACACTTTATAAAATAAGTTTAAAAGAATTTAAATCCCAATCAATTTTAAATTCAAATCAACTTAAAAACACACCTAAATATTCCAGGTTATTTAAATCAAATATAAAAATTATTTTTAAATTTCAAAACTGAAATACAGCCTAAACCTTAATTACAGATTTAAACTTAAATCCTTGAAAACTTTACTTACATAAATCTTCAAATCATTTAACCTTCCAATGTAATTAAATGATTTAAATTTAAACTTATTTTATTTTAAAAACTGAAGTTCAAATTTAATTCCAGATTTAAAAACCCAGATTTAAACTCATTATAAATTTCTAATTTAAAATTTTAAACTTCCAATTCAAACCCAAAGCACACATATGCTTTTGCACTTATGAGTTTTGAAATCAAATTTAAATTTAAAAACATAAATGATTTTAAACCTCAAACAATCTAATTTGAATCCATGTTCAATTTCAGATTTTAAAAACCCAGTTTAAATTTCAACCTGCATTTTAAACTTTACTTTTAAATTTAAAAACAGAAAACAGTTTCTGTTTTTATTTAAACCAAACTTGAATTTTAAAAATTCAAATTATTACAAAAACCAGAATTCAAACTATTTGAATTCATATTTAAATTCAGGTTTTAAATCCAAAGTTGAAATTTCGGTTTATATTTAAAACTTGCTTTTAAATTTTAAAAATTGCAAACAGATTTCTGTTTATACTCTAAAACCTGAAACACAACATCTACTCGAGCAACCCCTATATTAACTTCGAGTCGAAAGTCTTACTACGTCGAGTTACTACTTAAATTCCCCGAGACCATCCCGAGCAACAAAATCTTGAAACCACCAAATATTACACCAGCATCCCACTACCTTTGTGCACCTGCACATCGATTCCGGCCATCACTGGCCAACCACCCGACCACCCCTCAGTCATCATCCAACTCCACAGTCCATCCATACAACCAATACATCAATTAATACCCGATATCATGATCGAGTCCAAAATATCCCAAACCTGGAAACAACAAAACCAAACAACATCAACCTGTCAATGGCCTCGTTGACGCGACTCCGGCCACCATCACCTTCGAATCTCTGGCAACGACTTCGTCAATCCGTCATCCTCCATTTCCCAAAACCCTAAGCCATTCAATCAAGTACATTTTCCGAAATGATCCATTTTCACCAACCCAGTAAAAACTAGGGTTCAAAACCCAAAATCAAAATTTCAACCTCCAAATCGAAATTCAACCCAATCCAAAAAATTTCCCAACATCTCTGATATCTCCTACTCCTCCAGAAACAATTTCAACCCAATCCAAAAAAAATTCCCAACATCTCTGATATCTCCTACTCCTCCAGAAATAATTTTAACCCAATCAAACACAAATATCATCTGAACTAACCCAAAATGTATATTACAGTGAAGTTTGAATTGCTTCCTGGTTTAAGCAATAAAAATTATAGTTTTACTTTTAAAAATCATAACTTTACATGATGTTTTGAATTATAATCCTGAAATATTGATTTGAAATGTTTATATTTTCGCTTATACAATTTTATTGCTCTGTTACTTACATTTCCAGTAAGTTCCTATTTAATTTTTACTTGAATAAAATCTTAAATCCTAATCTTTGAAGTCAACATATATATCTTGTTTAAATCCTACAATTTAACAGAAACTAATTAAAGATATAAGGATTTAAATAAAAACTTATGTCAGGAAACAAAACAGAACAAGGAAATTTAACAGCATACATACAAATACATTTACATGGCAGGCAGATTAAATTATAAACATATGCAACATTTATATATTTTAGTATACTAACATGCAACAAATTTTTAACCTCAAATTTTTTTTAAGAAAAGTTACTCACCTTTTTAAACAATGCAGACAGAGCACAAATTTTTAGATTTGAAAAATCCTTTGCAAACTTGTTTGAAATGCTTTTAAAACTTGAGCTTCCTGATCTTTGAACAACCTTTAAACCATTAGAAAACTTGCTTTTTGACTCCAGATTTTACATGCAGGTTTGCTTGCTGGTTTGCTTTATTTATTTTTTCAGTTTTACAAATTGACATGCATGTTAAAGAACTGGAAATGCTTTTGGTACTTGGTTTGAAAATGTTTTGAGCTTGAAAATGAGGTCGTGTGCAGGTTACAGATTTGTTCTAGTGTGGGATGTTTTCTCATTTATATCTAAAAATTTCTTGATTATGAAATGGAAATGAGAAAAGAAGGAAATGGAAAAAAATGTAAGTTTATATAACTTCTTTATGATTTATTTTTAAAAACAAAGAAAAATAAAATTAATCATGACACATGGCTTGGATGTTAACACTTGTTAACTTTCCTATTTAATTACTCAACACATGTTAAACTAGGTGTCTAAAATAAGTACACATGTCTTTTAAGTGATTTGTTATTTTAATTAAGTGTTAAAGAAAGTTTAAACTTAATTAATTAGTTTCTTTAATACTTAGCTATAGAGATAAATAATTTTAAAAGAATAAAACAAAGTATTATTATAAGTAAAAACAATATACAAATAAATCATTTGACAAAGATACTTTTTAAACATTTAAAATAAATTTATAAAAGAGGTTGTAACTTAAATGAATACATGTTTCATATTTTAAATTGTATTTTAAATTCTCATATTTAATTTACAAATCATAATTATTAATCACTATTTTAAAAATAATAAAACAAACTTTTTTATAACTTGTTTTAATATATAACTTAAGTCAAAATATATTTTAAACAAATAAAACATTTATCTCATATATTAAAAAATCATATAGTTATTTTATTAAATAGTTTTGAAAAGCTTAAATTAGATAAATCATAATTTCCCAATTTCAAAATATTAAAATTAGAAAATATACTACACTAATTAAATTTAAAACCAAACTTATCTATTTAATATATATATGAATACATATACATATTATATATAGAAAACAGTTTATTAACTTATTAAAAATAAATTCACCAATTAAATATTTAATAAAAGAATATTATTAAATCAAATCAAATTTATTAACAAAAATTATCAAATTAATTTAAATTTAAACACAGATTATTAAATTTATATTGCCATAAATTCCGAGATATTACACAAATTCTACAACCATAAATTCAAACTGTTAGAAAATCAAATCTACGGTTTCGATGACAACAATTATACAATGGAAATTGAGTATACATACATATTTATAAACACAGGTACTTGCTAGAACGACATCACTAGAAGGACAAGAACAAGGCTCAAAGGATACTACCAGAGACTACAAGTCGATAGGAATAAAGAAGCACAAGGAAAAGAGCATAAAAACTGATATGCATAATATCAGACGTCTGGGTGCACAAGCCAGTTCTCTGAGACAGTTCTCTGGAATAACAGACAGGCTGAACCAGACGTCTGCCAATTGCACTCAAACGTCTGATCTACTACTATATTCAAACATATATATAGTAATAGACGTCTGAAACATATCTCAAACGTTTGATTTCAAACTCGGATTTCAAATAAGAACTTCAACTACCACATTCGAATGGACATCTCCGCTTCTCTTCGCTGCAACTCTTCATCATCAACAGAAGCAACTGATGAACGTTCGTTAATGGATGCAACTACTCAAGATATCAATCTACAACTATATATAACATCAAGAATCAAGAGAATAGTACTCAACTTACTTACCTTTCTCATTTATGCTTTCTGGTTCTATACTCTATTCGTGATCTATGCACTCTAGCAATTCTTACTTGTATTCACTCTTCCATATACACAGTTTCTCATAGATAATATTCCTTAGAGATATATTGGAAGCAATTGTACTAATAGGTCAACATCCGTGTTATACTAGAACACACATTTGACAAGAACAACTTATTATAACTAAGCCTATTCCTTCGGACGAAGCGAGGGTGTTTGATAGTAGAATTAAGAAGGGGAGCTTCGGGACTAGACGTAGGACAGGAGGTCCGAACTATTATAAAATCCTGGTGCGCTTATTCTATATTTATTTAGATTAATATTGTTTTAGTTGCATCATATATTTTGTCACATATACTTGCATATACATTACACGATCCACCCCGTAGACTTTCAATTGGTATCAAAGCAATGTTTGATCAAAGTACAGTAACACGTATTTGAATCACTTTAATATGGCATGTATTTTTCAAGAAGGACAATCCACAGCACGTCTCCCACTTTTTAATGGTTCTAATTATGTATATTGGTCAACACGTATGAGAATTTTTATGGAAGCTAATGGATTAGAAATTTGGTCAGCCACTCAAAATAAATATGAAGCGCCTGACACTGCTATGAACACATGGAATGATGCATAAAAAATGCAACTTCAAAAACGCCATATATGAATGTTTTATTTTGTTCATTAGATAAGAATTTATTCACGTGTCATGTTATGTAACACTGCATATGATATTTAGCGTACCTTACAGGTTACACATGAAGGCACAATCAAAGTTAAACAAACTAAAATTTCAATTTTACAAAATCAATTTTCATCATTTAAAATGAAACAAAATGAATCTATAGTAGACATGTACTCTAGATTCCAAACCATTCAACACGATTTAATGGCACTTGGAGTCAAATTCACAAGTTTTGACTTAATATCTAGAATACTCCATAGTGGGAAAGGAAAGTATTAGCTATCGAAGAAGCTAATGATATCTCAATACTCTTAGTTGAAGAATTGATAGGAAATTTAATGTCCTATGAAGTTAATTTGCGGGCAAGAAAAGGACAAAATTCGGAGAAGAAAAACATAGCATTCCCTGCAACAAATGAAGACTCTGACTTAGATGAAGAAGAAATCGTATTTATCGCCAAAAACTACAAAAAATTCAAGAAATTTAGGAAAATGACCAGATTTCAAAAAGGAGGAAAATCAAGCTCTACAAATCAAACATCAATCAAATGCTATGAATGTGATCAATTTGGACATATGAAGAAAGATTGTCCCAAGCTCAAGAATGATAAAAAAGTATAACAAATTTAAAAAGTTCAAAAAGAAGAAAGCTTTCAAAGTAACATGGAATGGCTCGGATTCTTCATCATCATCAGACAGTGACAGCGATAGTGATAGAGAACAAGCTAATGTATGTTTTATGGCATAAACTGATGAGGTATGTCTCGAACTTAGCTATGAAAAATTATTAGATCTTAGCATGGAATTAGATGATAAATTTAGATAAATTAAAAAATTGAATAAAGAACACATAGCCAAAATAAATAGATTAGAACTTGAAATAGGAATGTTAAAAGATGAGAAAATTATTTTAGAGGAGGAACTCTAATTATCTCAAGAAAAAAAAAGTAGTTTAGTTGAAAATAAGACTATGTCTAATGATTTTGAAAATATTAGACTAGAAAGGATCACTTGTTAAAAGAAAATATCAACTTGAAAAGTAAATAGAAACATTGAAAATTGAAAATTTAGAATTAAAAGAAAAATTAGATAAAATTACAAATAATGTTTCAAAATTTAATAAAGGAAAACAAGATTTGGAAAATCTTGTCAAAACTTCAAAATCATCAGGTAATAGAAAAGGAATAGGATTTAAAAATATTCTAAACAAAAAGGGAATAATATTAAGAAATATAGTTTTATCTACCAAAAAACTAAAAGATCACCTAAGTCTAATATGAATACCAAAATATAAAAAGGTGGATTCCTAAGACAAATAACAATTTGATTAGACAAAAACATATTAAGAATTTTCTAGATAACGTAGTTTATGATAAAAATTATGTTCATAACGGTACCAAAACTTCTTGGGTATGGCTACCTGCTCCTCCTAACATCTTGGACCCTAACAAAGTATATGGGTACCAATTAACTCATATTTTATTTGCATGCACCCAAAATAAAAAATAAGAAGAAATGGATATTTGTAGTGGATGCTCCAAGCATATGACCGAAAATTCAAAAATGTTATGAAATATAACATACATAGATAGTGGAATGGTAACTTTTGGAGATAACACAAAAGGATACGTCATTGGCATCGGAGAAGTCATCAACTCTGGCATTTATAACTCTCCTATTATTCCAAATGTTTTGTTAGTAGAAAATTTAAAACACAACCTACTTAGCATTAGTCGATTATGCGATAAAGGTTTTCAAATAAATTTTGAAAAGGATAGATGTAATATTTTCAACAATAACAAACAACTTATCTTTGAGGGTTTTAGAAACAAAAATATTTATGTCTTAAATATGAATATAAATCGAAATTCAAATTTGTGCTTAATAGCCAAACATGACGATTCATGATTGTGGCATAAACGATTCTGTCATATTAATTTTAAATATATTAATAAATTAGCAAAATATGAGCTAGTTAGAGGTTTACCTAAAATAAATTATAAAATAGAAAATTTATGTGACGATTGTCGAATCAGAAAACTAAAGAAAGCTCTTTTTATAATATTTCTACAAAACAACCATCAGAATGATTACATTTAGATTTATTTGGTCCAACTCAAGTACGATCTATAAATCATAATAAATATATTTTCGTAATAGTTGATGATTTTTCAAGATATACATGGAATTTATTTTTTACACATAAAAGTGACACCTTTGGAATGTTTAAAAAAATTTCTTAAAGAATTGATACTCAAATAGATTTGAAAATTAAGATTATTCGAAGTGATCACGGTGGAGAATTCGAAAATAATCTTTTTACTAATTTTTGTAATCTAAGGGCATAAGTCATAATTTTTCTTTTCCCCGCACACCTCAACAAAATAGTGTAATAGAAAGAAAAAAATCCTACGTTACAAGAATATGCACGAACACTGTTAAACAGTAGTGGTTTACTAAAACATTTTTGGGCCAAAGCTATTGCTACGGCTTGTTATGTTTTGAATCGAGTAACTATACGACCTATGACTAAACATACTTGTTTTGGAATATTTTTTGAAAGAAAACTAAAGTATCGTACTTTAAAACTTTTAGATCAAAATGTTTTATAGTAAATACGAAAGATAATTTGGGAAAATTCGATCCAAAGGCTGATGAAGGAATCTTTGTTGGATATTCGGATCGTAGCAAGGCGTATAGAATTTTTAATAAACGTACTAACACAATTGAAGAAAGTTTACGTGTTTCATTTGATGAAAATTTTCTTAACCATCATAATAAAGACGATGAAGAAATAATTCCAATGAAAAATACAACAAATTCTTTTAAAAATGAGACAAATGCACAAAATAATTCTTTAGTGTCATCTCCTACAATTCTAAAAGATCATCCAAAAGATAATATCATTAGAGATCTTAACTCCAAAGTAACTAGAAATCAACTTAACCAAATAAGTCATTTGGCATTTGTGTCAAATTTTGAACCAAAAAATTATAAAGAAGCTTCAAAAGATAATTTTTGGATAATAGCGATGCAAGAAGAATTAAATCAATTTGAACGTAATAATATTTGGGAATTAGTACAAAGACCAGAAAATCAATCAGTTATTGGAACAAAATGAGTATTTAAAAACAAAGCAGATGAAAACGGAAATATAATTAGAAATAAAGCACGTTTTGTCACTTTGGGTTATAATCAAGAAGAAGGTATTGACTATGACGAAACTTTTGTTCCACTAGCAAGACTCGAAGCCATACGTACATTACTTGCTTTTCCAAGTTATCTCAATTTTAAATTATTTCAAATGGATGTCAAAAGTGCCTTTTTAAATGGTTTTATTAGAGAAAAAGTATATGTTGAACAACCTCCATTATTTGTTCATGAAAAATATCCCGATCATGTTTTAAATTATAAAAAGCCTTATATGGTTTAAAGCATCCCATTGTGCCTGATATGAATGTCTTAAGAATCATTTGATTGCATATGGTTTCCAAATAGGTAAAATGGACACAACTTTATTTAATAAACGAGAAAATAACGACATCTTAGTTGTATAAACCAACATAGACGATATTATTTTTGGTTCAACTAACGAAAATCTTTGTACTCAAATTTTCAAATATTAGAAAAATGAATTTGAAATTTCCACATGGGAGAATTAAGTTTCTTTTTAGGTTTACAAATAAAACGACTTGAAAATGGTATTTTTATTCATCAAGAAAAATATTGTAACGATCTATTACGTCATTTTGAAATGGATAAAACTTCAAGCAAATCAATACCAATGAGTACTAGTGTTCACTTGGAAAAAGATGATAATGGAAAAGATTTTGATGAAAAATTATATCATAGTACAATTGGCTCCTTACTTTACTTAACGGCTTGTCGACCCAACATTATGATGAATGTATGTCTTTGTACCCGATTTCAAGCAAAACCAAAAGAATCTCACCAAAGAGCTATTAAATGTACCTTACGATATCTATCTAGTACTAGAAATTATGGTTTGATTTACCTTAAGGGATCATCATTTGAACTTGTTTCATATACCGATGCGGATTTCCGAATGCAAAATAGATCATAAGAGTACTAGCGGAACGTGTCACTTTATCGGGCAATCATTAGTTTCGTGGTTTAGCAAAAAGCAAAATAGTGTCTCCTTATCCACTTGCAAAGCCGAATATATTTAAGCGGCTTTAGCATATGCACAAGTGATATGCATGCAACAAACGCTTAAGGATTTCGGCAAAGTTATCGATAAATCACCAATATATTGCGATAATACAAGTGCAATAAACCTATCAAAAAACGATGTAAATCATTCATGTACTAAACACATAGATATGTAACATCATTTTTTACGTGACAGTGTAGAAAAATGAATTATTACATTAGAATATGTAAATACCGAGAATCAAATAACAGATATTTTCACAAAACCACTAAATGAGAAAACATTTGGTAAACTGCGACTCGATTTACAAATATGTTCTCTTAATGATCTTCTCAACTAATACTAAATTTTCATTCATTCTATTTTTGGCTAAACATTTCTTTATCCACAAATAAAAATTGTTAACACTAACCAACAATTTTTTAGAAATTTGTTTTCTGAAATTACCTATGTATAACCCCTAAATCATGTATAAATATCCTTCTTACAAAACAAAAAGTAAAGAATATATAGATTTCATATTTTTTTTACACTAGAAAATAAAAGCATGTCTTTCAACAACTCTCATCTCTCCTTCTCAACACCAACAACGGATAGTTCAGCGGATACACCTCATCGCCTTCCTACTCCTACACCAGATCAGGAACTGACATATAAGTGGCCTTCCTACCACACGGTATTCACTCCTGATACAAAGAGGTCTAAACGATCTCTATTTGTCTCTTCTAACACCAAGGAGAAAATCGATGAGATACATCACTACCAAAAGAAAAAAAATAGATTTACAACGAGAATTATACTTTGAACAAAAGGGCACTGTGCGACGACTAAGTTTTCTAGAGCACGTAAAGATCAAATTTTGCAATTCACGGAAAAAGGATGTACATGAACCACTTCCGATTCCTTGCAGTTCTCTTGATCGTTCTGCATCTTATTGCACACCTTTGGATCCATCACCTGGGCGATTCTCTGATTCCCCAAAAGCCAACGAACGTGCAAAAATATGGTCTCCACTCAAACCATATAAGGATAGCACATCTGAAGATCGCAATGCTCCATCTTCATCTAAATAAATTTGCTTATTCTCACTGTATTTTTTATCTAAGTATATTTGTATTCTTTTTCACAAATAATAATATTATGTTTTACTAAAACAAATCTCTCGAAAATTAGCAACACCTTTCAAAATTATGCTATTTTATGACAAACTGGCCATTTCAGACGTTTGAACAATACCCTCAGACGCTTGCCACTCTTGTATCACACAAATTTTTAAACATCGTGCATATATTAGACGTCTAATATAAACTTCCATACGTCTGAAAATTTTCTATGACTAATAAAAAAAACCAGTCTATTTCAGATGTCTAACTATTGACCAGACGTCTGAACAAAGTCTCTGCCTCCTTAAGATTATTTTCAAGCGTCTGATATTATATCCAGACGTCTGAGAAAACTACCTGTCCTACAAAAATTACACTTCGGCCTATTTCAGTCTTCTTATTCTACATCCAGATGTCTGATAAATCTCTCTGCCTTTCAAAATTTAAAAATCGATCTATTCCAAACGTCTACAACCAATAACCAGATGTCTGAACATATATACTGCCTTAAAACTAGGTTAAATCAAATGTCCGATTCACCTTCCAGACGTCTGAAATTCAATTAACACTCTTTACTACCCTGCCAACGTCTATTTTTTCACTTTTTCTCACTTACATTTTATTTCATTTCTACTGCAATGTCGATTCTCTAATTCTTTAACTCGCTTTCTTCTCCAAACATGCTCGAATTTCATCGCCCCTGAAACGAAAAACCCTAAAATCTCTAAGCGCAAGCAAGACCAAGCTACTTCATCCAATCCGCAAGTTTGCTTCGACGATCAAATTGAGAGATGGATGAATCGTGTACCACATTCAGTCAAAAGATACAAGGATATTCAAAAGAAGAAGCTCCATACAGGTCCATTTTATAATTTTCTAAAGTTCCCAATGTATGATTTGGACGAAATGCGTGAAAGTGCTGGATTAGAAACATTGATTTCCTTCAATCCCAATAATGTTCAAATCAATCGGCTAGCTATATTTCTTTTCTATGCTAATTTAAATAGCACAACCGTTTGGAACACCGACAATGATGATAATTGGCTATGGTCAAGTGTTTACGGCAACACAATTAGACTTACTCCAGGGATCATAGGCCAAACTCTCGCATGTTCCGACGATGGAGAAGATTTATATAATATTTCGGATATACGTCTCAAACCGAGAGATAATATCACACATCAAATATGGGAAGATAAAATGCCTAGATTTGCATCAAAGTACCTAAGACCTAAGGCGAGACTTCTCATTAGAATGATTATCAACACTATCATTCCTCGCCTTGGTAGTCATAAGCAAATCACAGAGTTAGAACACAAGGCTCTATATGCTATATTCAGTGGAACAAGGGTTAATTGGGCAAAATTTATATTTGACAAGCTTAAACATTTTTAGACTCGATCACGCCCATCCATCATATACCCTACATACATCATGCGTCTTCTGCGAGCTCACAACATCCCTTCTTATTTATCAACTTTTGAAGAGATTTCTCCGAAATATGCATCCACAAAATTCTTCTCCCTAATACATCTACCAGAAAATCCTTCGGATTTTATCTCTTTTGAAGAATGGATGCACGTCGTCAAGCCGCACAAACTAGGCATCAACCCCAAAAATAACCTAAACCATCACAAGAGGTAGAGCAACATCGCGAGAATACTCCTCCTCCTCCTGCACCATTTGATTACATGTGCCAAGATGACATATTGGAGACTCGCACTGAGACAAATCCAAATGAGAGTATGCAAGACTTAACTCTCCAAAGTCAACTCATTCTATCACGAAATCAAAAATCATTGGCTAAGCATATTGATAGTTTTGAATCATCATTCGCTTCTCGCGTAGCCATAGTTGAAGAATCGCTTTCAACTACATTGTCCGTTCTAAAAGAGGTTCTTCAAAGAGTTCGTGGTCCTACACCACCTTCAAAAGATTGGCCAACTCCAGTGCCTTCTCCTTCTCCTTCAAAACACTCTAAACATTTTTACGAGGAAAGGGAACCTACTTCCTACATCTCCTACAAAACAACCTAGTTCTTCCAAGAATGAAGATGAAGGAGGTGCTTAAGCTAAAACTTCCCTAAAAGATCCTTAGTTTTTAGTAAGATTCCATCTTTTGTATAAAAATGACAAAAAAAATCTATGCATGTAATCGATTGATATTATTAATGAAAATTGCTTTTTGGTGTTATTTCTATGTATATTCATGTACCCTTACAACGATTGGTAAATATTAAATGGTATAAACATGATATCTACAATTAAAAATTATTAATCCTTTTCTATAATGCCAAAGGGAGAGAAAAAATTAAACAGCACAATAAATAATGGAAAGCACATATTCAGGGGGAGATTTATAAAATTATATATAAGTACATTGTATAGTTGTCATCATCAAAAAGGGGAAATTGTTAGGAAATCAAATATATGGTTTCGATGACAACAACAATACAATGGAAATCGAATATACATACATATTTATATATACAGGTATTGCTAGAACAACATCACTAAAAAGACAAGAACAAGGCTCAAAGGATACTACAAGAGACTACAAGTCGATAGGAACAAAGAAGCACAAGAAAAAGAGCATAAAAACTGATATGCACAATATCAAACGTCTGGGTTCACAAGCCAGACGTCTGAAACAGTTCTCTGGAACAACAGATAGGCTGAACCAAACGTCTGGAAATTGCACTCAAACTTCTGATCTACTACTATATTCAAAATTATATATAGTATCAGATGTCTGAAACATATCCCAGACGTCTGATTTCAAACTTGGATTTCAAATAAGAACTTCAACTACCACATTCGAATGGACATCTCCGCTTCTCTTCACTGCAACTCTTCTTCATCAACAGAAGCAACTAATGAACGTTCATTAATGGATGCAACTACTCAAGATATCTATCTACAACTATATATAGCATATAGAATCAAGAGAATAGTATTCAACTTACATACCTTTCTCATTTATGCTTTCTGGTTCTATGCTCTGTTCTTGATCTCTGCACTCTAGTTATTCTTACTTGTATTCACACTTCCATATACATAGTTTCTTATGGATAATATTTCTTTGATATTTATTGGAAGCAATTGTACTAATATGTCAACATCCGTGTTATATTAAAACACACGTTTGACAAGAACAAGTTATTGTAACCAAGCCTATTCCTTCGGGCGAAACGAGGGTGTTTTATAGTAGAATTCTGAAGGGGTGCTTCGTGATTGGACGTAGTACGGGAGGTCTGAACCAGTATAAAATTCTGGTGTGCTTATTCTATATTTACTTACATTAATATTGTTTTAATTGCATCATATATTTTGTCACATATACTTGCATATACATAACACGATCCACCCCGTAGACTTTCACAAACATCATCCATTACATCCATTGTCCTTAAGCTTTCAAATGCAAATTTTGTTATGCGATAGTGTAGTGAAAATGTCCCTAATAATGCAAAAGATTAGACGGTCTACTGATTTAGTCGGCCTCCTTTTAATGCGCTCATGTCCGTGCTATGTATCCAAATGAATGCAAGTTCCCTAATGATAGCTGATAATTCTACGTGCGTGCTACAATCATCACCCAAATGTAATAATCATATGATAATCATCCATTCATAGCAACCATAGAAATAAAATAAAAATGCAAGTGCACTCACATCCATATGCATATGCTTTAATGACCTAGTTAGGCTGATCCTTAAGAGATAATAGTGCTCTAGTGTGTGTATATGCGTCCATTAGCATCCACTAGCAAACACTTGCAATCAGTAGCATCCAACATACATAACATGTTCTAGTAACATCTTTACATTCAGTCCTACCATCCATAGGTTAAATCCTAAGATCTACATTCCCAAAGGATACTAAAGGAAAGAACCTATTCAAAACTAAAGATGGAAATAGGAAATTCAAAACGTACTATCGTAAAGATGTGGATAAGAGGAGCGTATTTTCCCTTCAGCCTCCCACGTAGTGTCCTCATACTATCTCCCCACTGCACCTTAACCAAAGGGACTTCCTTATTCCTAAGCTTCTTGATGGCATGTCCAATGATCTTGGTAGGAATGCGATGAACTGAAGCTTCTCTCTCCATTTCAACTTCCTCGAATTGGCTAGGTTCCACTACTTCTACTAAATCATGTAAACGCTTTCTCAAGTGCGAAATATGAAAAACATCATGAACTCCCACGAACCTCTTGGGTAGCTTATCCGCTACGCCATCTTCCCTACCCTTTCCACAATGGGGAACGGTCCTACGAATTTGAAAGCAAGTTTCCCACATGATCCAAACCTCACTACCTTTCTTAGCGAAGACAACTTAATGAAAACCAAATCTCCTACATCGAACTCAATATCCCTTCTCCGCTTATCTGCATATGATTTTTGCCTATCTTGGGCCATCTTCGTTCTTCTTTTTGACACTCCAATAAAAAACTCTCTTCAAGTCCTTATACATCTTATCACCACCAAGATGAATAGTAATCCGTGAATGGTCTACCTCTACTAGAATTGCTCCCATCAAATCATCTGTACCGGGGACACAAAGTCTTCCATCTCTCCTTAGCCACCCTTTACTATCGATGGAATAACATTGGAGATGTCTAGAGACCTCTCCTCTACTAATCCTATCCTAAATATCCACTATCTGAATCTTCTGACTACCTCGAGTCAATCTGATCTATAAGGCCAAGCTTAACCTCAAGTGCTGCCAATAATCCAGGGGTAATGTTCATAGAGGGATTAAAATCAAAGATGGAAATAAACTCTAGGCTCTTCCACTCTATGAACATTGGACTACGGGTTGCTCTCTTCCTACTTAACGCATCCGCAACCACGTTCCCTTTACCGGCGGTGTAAGCTATCTCAAAATCATATGATGCTAGAAACTCCATCCAATGCTGCCGCCTCAAGTTTAAATCCTTTTTTGAGAACATGTAATTCAATGATTTATAGTCAGAAAAAAGCTCGAACCACTCTTTTAATAATTAATATCTCCAAGACTTGAGCGCGAAAACAATAACATCCCGTTCCAAATCATAGGTAGGGTAGTTTTTCTCATGCATTCTTAATTGTCTACTCCCATAGCATACTACCCTCCCCTCTTGCATCAATACTGCCCGAAGGCTAGTCCTACATGCATCAGTGTATACCGTAAAATGCTAAGATTTATTGGGTAAAACTAACACTGGTGCACTAGTAATGGCCTCTTTAGCATCGTGAAAGAATTCTCACAATCCACGTCCTACATGAATGTCGCATTCTTCTTATTGAGGCAAGTAAGCGGTGCTGAAATCTTAGTAAAATCTCAGATAAACTTCTTATAATAACCAGCCAAACCTAGGAAGCTTCTAACTTCGGTAGCATTCTTGGAGGCCTTCCCATCCTATACTGCTACTATCTTAGCGGGAACCACGGCTAAACCCTCTCTTAAGACTACATTCCCTAAGAAACGCACCTCCTTATGCCAAAAGTGACACTTCGAGAACTCTGCTTTCAACTAATGAGAACGAAGTGTACGAAGAACTTCCTCAAGATGAATAGCATGCTCTTCCATATTCATGGAAAACACCAGAATGTCGTCCACAAACACTACAATGAACTTATCTAGGAAATCTTGAAAAACACGGCTCATCAGGTCTACAAAATAGGTTGGGGTGTTGGTCAGCCCAAACGGCATAACCAACCACTCAAAGAATCCATCGGGTGTCTTGGATGCTGTCTTTTCAATGCTATCGTCAATGACCCTTAGCTAATGAAATCTAGTGGCTAAGTCAAGAAGAGAAAATAATGAAGAGCCAACCAACTAATCGAAAAGATTGTCTATCCTAGGAAGTGGGTAATGGTTCTTCTTCGTGAGCTTATTCAACTCTCTATAGTTTGCACAAAGTCGAAGCAAACCATCCGCCTTTATAGCGAAGATGACTGGCGCTTCCCACTCAGATATGCTCCATCTGATGAAGCCTTTTTCTAATAGCTCAACAATCTGCATACTTAACTCCTTCCTCTCCCTGGGAACCATATGTCTAACGAGAAATGCCACTGGTTTAGCATTGTCATTCAGATAGATCCTAAAGTTGATCTCTCTCTCAGAGGGTAGTCCCCTAACCTCCTCAAAAACGTTTGGGAAATATCTAACAATTGGAACTGAATCTAACTCTCCTAGTATTGAATCAAGGGAATAAAGGAAGCTCAACATGACCGACTTTTGTGGGTCGCAAGAAACCTCTAGAGTCCATCTGCTGGATGTCTCTAGTCTAACGACTCTCCTCTCGCGGTCCAATATCACTTCATAAGTGGATAACCAGTCCATCCCCAAAATCATCTCATATCCTGAAAATCCCAGTACATAGGCATCATAGTTAAATTCTATGTCTAGTATAAAAAAATTCAAACCTCTAAAAATCTTGGATAAATGTGCCGATCCGACTATGGGGTTTGAAACAACTATAGGTTCTGCAACTAGAGAAATGTCTAAGTTCAAACAATCAACCGAGGAACTAGAAATGAAAGAATGTGATGCTCCAAAGTCAAAAAGAGTTCAAATAGGAAAATCTAAAATAAAGATCAAACCTTCTACGGAGACTTTCCTACCTCGATCTGGTCCACTACTAGAAGGTGCTGCATCCAAAGCCTTACTTACGCCGTAGGTGCGCCTGCTCTCTGCCCCGTCTTCTAAGGACAATCTCTACTAAGGTGTCCAGGTTGCCCACAGTTGTAACACCCCCTTCATCGTGTCCTTCCTATAGTCCTTTGTGAAATGCCCAACCAATCCACAACTATGACATTTCTCGTCTTTCTTGATATGCCCCTTTTGAGGTCCTCCTTCTTTCTTCTTGTCCTTATCCTTCTTGTTCTCCTACCACTGCTTCTTAGAGTTTTCTGATTTTGGAACCTCCTTAACCACTTCTTTCTTAGCTACATCTAACATGAGAGCCATCTTCACAAGTGACTCATAAGTCGCTCCTAAATGCACATGTGTCAATGCCAACCCTTGGACGGGCTGGATCAAACCCTTAGCAAACTTAGTGACCTTCTTATGCGGTGTATTAACAAGTTCTATTCCGAACCGCGATAACTCATTAAACTAATTTATATACTCTTTCACCGAAAGACTCTGCTGCCTCAGACTAATGAACTTCTCCAGCTACATGCTTTCCTTCGCTTTTGACAAGAACTTTCTTTCAAACCTTTCTTGAAATCCAAACCAACCAATGTCTCTACCCTTTATCTCTATGATTTTCCACCAGTAAGAAGCCTCTTCCTTCAGCTGCCAAGATGCAAGCTGAACTCTCTATTGGTCTTCCAATCCTAACAACCCAAACCCTGCTCCGTATTCCTTGACCAAGCTCGTGCCTCTACAAAATCCTTCATGCCAAAAAACGTCTTGCTTCCTAAATTAGCGAAGTCCTAGCATAGCTTAGAAAAATTGGTTGCTACAGGTGGATCAACGGGATCCCCACCCGCCGGTGCTGGGGCGCTTTCTCTTACACCTCTGGTGCCGTAGCTTGGAGCTATCTATGGAACCAACCATGGAATGGAACACCCACTGAAAAATTTGGGACGCCCGCCATACTATGCAAAGAAAAAAAAATTTAGGCTCGAAAGAATCAAAAGAAGGTTGAACCGGTCTTTGAGGGGATTTTTATAAAAACTCTTTTATACTTGAAAACCATTTCTATAAAAAGAGTTTCTTTCTGAAAAATACTTTTGCTTTAAAGATATGTTACCTTTGAAAAATATTTTACTTTTAAAACAAGTTTTTAGAAAAACGCCCCAAATGCCTTAATATACCCAAAAAGGACATACTAAAGAATGTGATGTGTTATAGGTATAGCTAAAGTATCATAGAGACTAAGATTTACAAGACAAATAAGTAAAAACAGTGGAAACATTTAAATAATAACTTGTCATTCAAAATTAAACTTTATTTCAAAATAAGTCATAAAAACATGTCTCATTAAAATACATCTCAGTCCCACATAATCAGAGTACAAAGATAACAAAAACAATCATAATAATAATCATAATCCTTCTCACAAGTGCCAAATCTATAATAAGCAAGACAAAAAAGATGAAAAACAGAAGAATACATCTAAAATGAGAGAACTCCAGGAATGAATCTCCAAGCAACCTTAATCAACTCAACTCTGCTGGCCTATTGGTGGAAAACGGGGGAAATAGAGGAGTAGGTCAGACAATAAGTCTAGTGAGTGAAAGTAATTACTATCATTTCTAAGCAAGATAGAGATAATAGACTAAGCAATAGTTCTGGTTTGAAAGGAAAATACATAAAAGATAATACTGTGGTAAAATACTATTTCTGATTCTTTTTGACTGTTTGCTTTGATTGTTTGATTTGACTGTTTGCACTTTTCTTAAATTGCTGTGATTAGGATGAAACCCTAATCCTATCTCAACCGCTAACTTGATTAGGCTGAAATCCTAATTCTACCCTTTGATCAGCCTATCTATCTCTGTTGTGCCATCGTGAAACCAATTATATTGGTCATAGCAAAAGAAACCTCTTTAGCGCTTAGGACGTAGTAGCGAATTATTTACCTTAATCGATGTCACACGCTCGGTCATCGTCCGTACACACCAAATGTCGCCTCCTATTTGATCCTTTATTTACCCTAATCAGCATAAGCATGCCCAGCCTCACCTAACTGTTGTGAGATGTAACGACCCGTAAATTTCAACAACTAAAAATAGTTAATTTAATAAGATACTATGACTTAATATTGGAAGAAATAAAAATTTGGAACTTAATAATGAAATAATAACAAAAATGAAGTGTAACGATGTTAATTAAAGTTAATCATTAACAATGTGAATGAAATTCCTATTAGTTAGAATGATTAAGAGTTAAAATTGATAGATTGTAATTAAATTTGGTAATGTGTGCATTAATTTATAATTGAATAAAGAACAATTTATAGTTAAAGGGTGATTTGTTTATGAAATAGAGTTAATTAAGTTAATTGATAAGAGTAGTGTTGTATAAGTTGTTATAACAATTGGTGGTAAATATTAAATTCACAAATGTTATTAAATGTAGTAATGGTGAAAATTATTGTTTATTACCAATATATCTAATCAGTAGAAATTGAATGTAATTAAATGGTACTTTATGTAAGTTAAGGCATTGAAAATTTTGAGTGTAATAAAATGAATAGAAAAGTTAATTTTATTCATAAAGTAATAATTGACATAATAAGAGAATTAAACCAAGGTAAATAAATTAATTGAGATTTTTATTTATAGTTAATGTGTGAAATTGGCAAAAATTAAATAAAATGGAAATATAATAGTTAATACAAATGAAAGATGGAAATTGGAATATACTAATGTAATAAAATGTAAAAAAAAATGTTAACTTTGTTATAGAGTAATAGTGGATTTATTATAAAGATTGGAATTGAATCAAATCAATTTATTGGAATTGATTATAAATATTTGGAAGTTATTGCAATTGAAATTTAACATAGTAATTGTTAAAAAATTGACATTGACCTGATATCTAAATTTGTTTTAAATTATGGTAAATGTTTAAGTAATCTAAAATGATAGAAATTATAAATAATTAAATTTGAATTGGAAAAGTGATTTAATTAATTTAATCATTAATTTATTTAATAAACGTGAAAATATCCATTTTAGCAACCGTATCGGATTTCGACGAAATCAGTTTCATCGGATCCATAACGGTGGATTATTGCATGATTATTTCTAATTTATTTTATTTCATTTTGAATTCCAATCACTCTAACATTGGTAACTTCCGCATACGAGGTCCGATTTATGCGCGGTTTCTTGCGTTGGGATCGTATTGAAATTTCAGACATTTTGAAGCAGGTTTGGACGAATTCTGAGGCAGTTTGAATATTGGGTTTAAATTGGATTTTAAATCGATTTAAATTCAAAGGTGAGTGTTTAACCCACTCACAACTTCTAAAATTTCTTATGTTGGTTAAATTAATTTACGATGTGATTAGGAATTTATTTATGGCTGTTTGGTATATATTAAATCATCATCCTAATTAATTTGAATTTATTTGAATTAAACTGCTATTTAATTTATTATTGAATTTAAATTGTCAATTAATTACTTGTTATCGATTATCAATTTTCTATTGATGTTTATTGATTGATTTGGATGATGATTGTGATGGATGCCTGATTTTTGATATTGGATGAGTGGATGTTGTATTTTATATCGTTATAACCAACAAGTTCAGTATGGGTTGAAATGATACATACCCGAATGATCTATAGATTAAGGAAAAATCGTTATGGATTCAAATGATAGACTCGAGCGATTTTATGGATTTTTATTTAATTTGGGACTGCGATTTGAAATGATATATAACCGTAAATTTAAAATTGCGAATTGAAATGATAAATATCCGTATCACTTGACCCTATGGTAGTGAATTATATACAGACATTGGACTGGTTAAATTAAATGATTTTAAATCTTTAATTTTTGAATTTAGTTAAATGATATTTTGAAATAAGAATTCGATTTATATAAATTGAATTATTATTGAAAATCAAGTTTATGTTGAAATTTAATTGGTTTAAAGGAATTGTTTACAGAAACTAAATTGAAATTTAAAGTTGAATTTGGACTATAAGTAAAGTTTGTCGAAATTGACTTATTAAAATTGTTCGAAATATAACTTTGAAATATATTGAAATTGGAATAATTTAAATTGTTATTTCAAACAGGGCTTTGGGAGCGATATTGAATTTAATGTTTTATTGAGAAATTGAATTGAAAGATATGAAATTGGGTTTTGGAATTGAAATAGCCCAAATGTGTTGGTAGGAAATGAATAGTTTAAATTGATAATAAATTCAAATTCATATTTTTCATATAAACTGTTTTATAAAAAAATTATATCATTGTAAAGATCCTAAATTTTAAGATTTTCAAATGATTAAACTATTTTAACCTATTTTAACTATATTAAATCAATATAACCTATTTTAAACCATTTAAATTGATTTATAAACTAATAACCCATTTTAACTTATTTTAAATCTAATTAATCTATTTTAAAGCTATTTAATCTATTTTAATTATATTTAATCTATTTAAACCTATTTAACTATCTTAAATCAATTTAACAGTATCTTTAATCTATAATTAAACCACTTTAGATTATTTAACTATTTATAAGTATTTTAACTATTTAAACTATTTCCTAAGGTTTCAGACTAAGTAAAAGGGAAGTGTTTATATTCAAATTCATTCATTTAAAAGCAAATACGTTGAAATGATGCAATAACCTCAACTGAGATTTATATAACATATTTTGAGTAAATACGATGATTTTGAAATGAGGATTTAACCTATTTTAAAAATATGATTTAGAAAGTGAATATGATTTCGAAAGTGATATGGTTTGAATTGAATATGATATTTTGATATCAACTATGAATTGTTTTTGGAAATTTGAAAGAGCCATTCATTGTGTAATAAGCGATTGGTTGTTAAAGAGACCGGGATCGGATATTGTCATACTCACTGCTAATACCGAAAACCACTTTAACAACTGTGTACGTGGTGGAGATCTTAGAAATGAAGTAGGATGGTTTGGTAAACGATTTCTGTATATGGTATGACATGACCCTGACTTCCATGAGTCAGTATAGATATGAATAAAACATGAGCAATCGACCGGCCAAGTGAGGTCATTCCTCTGATCGAGCACATTCCTTCGATACTATATTCTGACTTTGTGATTTATTTGGTGGCCTCCCTTGATTTTGATTTGGGAGTTTGTTCCGAGGTGGGCGGTAGTAGCTGCTATACGTTACCACCAGCCCGGAAGTGTAATTGGTATATCTACCTTGGCATTGCCTAGTTTTGCCGTGTTCACATGCCCTAGCGCACCATCTACGAGTTTGTTTTATGTCATACATATGGAGTGCC
The DNA here is from genome assembly GCA_030765085.1 of Allium cepa. Lineage (NCBI taxonomy): Eukaryota > Viridiplantae > Streptophyta > Magnoliopsida > Asparagales > Amaryllidaceae > Allium > Allium cepa. Next base: position 909,988,851 of record CM060932.1, read on the forward strand.
CTTTGGTAGCCTCCCGATCAGGAGGTATTACGGTATTGTATAGACTATGTCACTATAAAATGTGTTAAGGGGGATATGGGTAACGCGTTAATGCTATTTTAATAGTTTACTTTACTATAGACATATTATAATAGCGTATTGTATTACATAGCAGATAGTTTAACGGATCCTTAGGAGATGTGAATCCCGAACATCTTTTGAGTTACTACACTCACGTTAGACACTAGATAGGAGATGTCAAACCCCACAAACATCTCTGACGCACTCAAACGCATATTTACGATTGACTTAACTTACATAATGCGACAACCCGACTTTCTACCACCAGAAAATCGCATCATCTTGAAGAAAGAAAGGGATAGAATAGAGAAAAGATAGAGAAGAAGAAAGAACAACACATCAGAATCTAAACAGCGGAACGAATAAATTATATTAATCACATAATACTTTACATAGTATCATATACATCAGAGTTACACAGCTAAAACAACACATACTAGACAGTTATAAGCACATGTCTAGTTATACAACATAATACAACTCAAAGACAAACAACTCAGAGAACACACAACGGAATACTCTATAGCTAAACGCAGAAGCCTCCTGCTCCATTGCTCCTCCAGAATTCGTCAAGCCAACTTAAAATCCTAACCTGAATCCCTTGGCTACTCGTAAAAATTTGAGTACCAAAGAGTTTAAGAAAAACAGAATAAACTCCGGGTCAGACATGGGTCTGGTGTGAGTAAACGGTTAAAGTTGCTTAACTTTAAAAACCTTTTTAAAAGAAAAGGTATCACGTAAGACTTCCCACGCATAAACATGGAAAAAAATTTACCTTACGCTAACCAAAACATTTGATAGGAAATCCGATGATATTATAATAATGTCTAGGGTTTTCAAATAAATAAGAAATAGCCGAAATTGTTACATCTATTAAATTCCAGCTACTAGCCACAAAAGTAGGTAATACAATCAAAACCATTGGCACTTATTGGATTTTGGATTTCATACAATGGTAGGGCTACTGGGGTACCGCCCGTCACAGTACGTGGCCTAGATCACCATACCGAGGATTACTCCCAATCCCCTGCAACACAAAGCCGGACCCGTTCCTTACTGAACAGTTCCAAATAAGACAACCCCGACGGTTGTAGCTATTCAACCGTCCATACAGCCGAAATAAAAGGGACCTCTAGACAGGGGTAAATCTTACTCTCCAGTGGGTGCGACCCACGAAGCCTTGCTGCACCTCCCCTGTTTTAGCCATTCCCAGTTGATGAGGCTTGAGGTTACGATTACCTTTATAGGACATATCACTTAGAATGCTCATCGTCCACTTGACGATGTTCTGAAAGCATTCAATCCATACAAGTTCGTTCCGGGTTCGAATGAAACCGAAGGCATTATCTCGTTACACTCATTTTGGAATCACCCTCAGAGTTAACGACAATAACCCATGCACTCTGAATCTCCATCTCGAATCTATAAGGTCTATTCCGTCAAACTCATTACGGAATCACCCACAGAGTTATACTGACGTATAGCCCTTACACCTCGAGTCTTCACAAAGCTCCATTTTGACTCACGACCTAACGTTATTTGGAATCGATGTGGTTTTCGGATATCCAAATATGGAAACCCGATCCCGGTCTCATCGAAATCCAAAGCGTGTCTTTTAGGTTCAAGTTGTTTTAAAGGTTTAAAAACAATTAAATTCAACTATCTATATATACACAGAATAGATAATTCACAAGCCACAATTGATAATCAACATTATCAAATAACAGGTAATCTACTTAATCCATATCATAGTAGGTAATCTATATATCAACATCCCAATTGATAATCTATGTAATCATCACAATGCAACCAAGCATTCATATCACACAACCATACTTATCTCATTACTGAGATCACACAGCATTCAAGACAATCAATGTCATCCTATTATACATAAGCAATGATTAACTCATACCACAATATAATTAATTTAAAATGAATTAAATTAATTATCTCTAATTAATTTAAAGTGAATTAAATTAATTACCTAATCACTTAATTAATTTAAAATTAATTAAATTAATTACTTTCATCAAAATAAACCTTGCTTAAATAAACATTAATTAAATCGATTAATTAATCATAATCAACCTTGATTAATTAACTCTTAATAAAGTAATTAATCCTTAATTATTCTCATTAATCATATCAATTAATAACCTTAATTAATTAATCAAGCTTAGATTAATTGCTTTTAATTAATCAACTTAAATAAACAGTAATTAATTATTCTTAATTACTTCTTAATTGCTTTTAATTAATTTACAAATTCATTAACTTATTACACCAAGTAATAAACCTTTAATTACTTTAACAAGTAATTATTCATTTAAAATTTACTTCCCAAATCAGTAATTTACCTAACTCAATTACCTCTTTAATTAATCAATTACTTATCTTAAGTAATTAACCTTATCAAAACTTTATTAAGTTCATCAAGTGACCATATTTAATTAATTAACAAATTAATTAATTACTTAATTTCAATCATCTCATAAACAAAATTGAGTAATTCATCCCTAATTACTCATTAACCCAAATTAATCTTCAATTATCAGATTAATTATCTCCAACTATTAATTAATAATCCTTAATTATTAATCAATCCTTTGAATAAAAGTAATTAATCACTAAATATTTTTTATAATTAATTAATAAAACTTAATTAACTAATTAATCAACTCTTAATCATTAATTAATAAAGTTAATTATTAATTAACAATCTTAATTACAAATTAATTAATCCATAAATTTAATTAATTAATTAATACTTAATTAAAATTAATTAACCTTAAATAAAAATATTTAATTAATTCTTAATTAACTAGCATTATAAATTAATAATCCTTTAATTAAGAAATCCCAATTAAAATTTAATAAAACCTTTATTAATTATTAATTAATTACTATTTTTAATTAATCCTTAATTACTTAAATAAATAAGTAATTACAAATTAATTAATCATTTGTCATTAATTAAATCATCATCTTAATTAATAGTTAATTAAATAAATAATTATACTTAATTAATTACTTAATTAACCCATTTTAAAATAATAATTAAATAATTTAATTAAACTTGAAATTCCTTAATTATCAACTAATTGCAAATTATTAATACCTAATTAGTTATTTTAAGATAAAACATTATCTTAAATAAATCTTGAAATCTTTATTTACTTAATTCATAAATTAAATTAAATTATAAAGAAATCATTAATTTCTTTCTTTAATTATTAATTAACAATCCTAATTTCAAGTTAATAAATTATCTTACTTTAATTGTAAATTAATAAATCATTTTCCATTAACCAATAAAAACATTTCCTTATAAATTTCCTTTTTATATGTTTCCAAAATAAGTTTGAAAATAACATTAAGGTTTTTAACTTAAAAACATTTTAAACCATTCATACAAATTTATTATACAACAATTCATTTCAATAAATTGATTTAGCTTAATTATTAAAATTTTAAAACTTACTTTAATTTAAATTTAAAACTGGTTAAACATTTTCTTTGGGTTTAACCCATGTGTACTTGAACCAAACAAGTACATCATCATCATCTTTTCAAAACTGTTAAACTCAACAGTTAAATCAAGCTTGTAAACCCCAGAAACAACTCGAAGCAAAAACCCAAAATTTCATGAATTTCCCCGAGTCAACTACCCTATACCCCGAGACCTCCTCGAGACATCAAACAATCCCAAACCAACACAACCCATGGACACGCTATCCCCTATGCAAGTGCACCGACGTTCAACGCCGCCGCGACCGACTCCAGCCCCTCTCACATGTCAGCGACACCCACTGCAAACGTTCCCGACCATCTCTTCATCACTACAGAACCCATATCAAAATCGAGCTTCTGAGTTGAACTCGAACCCAAAACCACTACCTGAAAACACCCACATCCACGTCGCCGATCAACAGATCACCCCCAGATTCCGGCCATACCATTCTCAAGCTTCCACGATCAAACTCCCAAAATCTCTTCAAGCTTGACGCAAAAATGAAGATGCAGAAGACAAATTTCCAAGTTCGAACAGAATTAGGTTTAAAAACAAAATTTAGCAAATCCAAACTCCTCAATAGATTAACTACCCGTCGGCCATTTTTGCCACACTCACTGACCCTATTTCTAGCTCCATCGAGAACCCCGAACACCCCAGATTCATAGATCATCATATTTTGGCTAAAAACAAATTTTAGTTAAACCCCAATTGCTAACTTAATGTGATTTTAAAAATTGTGATTCTTGTCTTAAAAATCTTAACATTCTAAGATGATCTGAGATATATGCTTAAATCCGTATAAATTAACATTCGATTTTTGCAATTTAACAGATTACTACTGTTTTTCCCAGATACAAGCATATCCTTAAATTCATAAAAATCTGTTTATATATTCAGTACCTAGTTAATACTAATACTTAGCTAATTTGCTTTTAACCCAAGTTAAAAATGAATAAATAAACATATATGAAATGTTATACATTTGTAAACATTTAAAATCTGTAAACAGGGAAGTATTAAGCATTCACAGATTTAAAGATTAATAAAATCTATTGCATATTTATTTACACAGAAGCAAACTCATATAAGCAATATCACTAACTTATTTGCAACAGATAATTACTACTTTAATTTTGTAAAATGTTTACTCACCTTTGAAGAGGAGCAGAGCTTTGAAAGAAAAATAAACTGGAAGCTTTAAACTGAATTTGCTTTTATTCTTTTAAAACTAAGGCGCTTGCTTTAAAAACTGGGTTGAAGTTGAAGACTTGAATTGTCATTAATTACCGAAATGCTTTGAAAACTTTGGCCACTGGAAACTGGATTGCTATGAACATTTGGATTTACTTGCATGCATTTGGAAATTGAGGCAGATTGAAAACTTGCATGCACTGAAAAGATGATGCAGATTACTCGAAATTTTGAAAACAGGCTGTGATTTTGTTGCACTTGCTTTTGTTTTGAAAATAAACTGCAGACATGTAGTTTTTTTGAAGGATGTTTCTAGGTTTTGAGAAAATGATTTACATGCTTGAGCATTGATCTGGAAAGAATGTTTACATGCTTTGATTTGTAAACAGAATGGTTTCAGATTCTTTAAATGGTTAAACAATCTCAGATATGATTTTGTTTTGAGGAGATTACAGATCTAGAAGGAGTGTTTACAGGTTGTTTGAAATCTGGGTAATGAATTTACAGGTTTTAGATTTGAATTTGAGAAAATTTCAGGTTTTGGTTTGAGGATTTGATTCAAGACTGATTTTTTTTCTTCTTCTTAGAAATGAACTTAGATTTTGAAAGAAAAAGGAAATGAAGAGAAGGTAGGGGTTTATGTAAATTAATTTCAGATTTTAATAAAAATTAAAAGAAAATTAAAATAATGTGACACTTGTCTTTAACTTTCATTAATGTTGTAACACTTGTAAACAAGGTGTTTTAAAATTAAACATTTGTTACTTCTTATGTATTTGTTTTAAAAGAAAATTCAAAAGACTTTTAAAATTATTTTCCTAATTAACAAACATGTTTTCTAAATTTTAAAAATGCTTTTCTTATTAAATATCAAATAAACAAATACACTTATACATTTATAAATGTATGTTAATTTATATAATTTATAAAATGTAATCTTTGAAAAGAATGAAACCAAATATGATTTAAATAAAATTATATACAACATTTCAAACTTATTTTAAATACTATTTTTAAAAGCCTTTGTATTCATTTTATTAAATAAACACAAATAATATTTTCATAAAAAGAAAATACAAAATCTTATTTCTAATTGAAAACATTACCTATGTGATTTGAAACCAAACCATATTATTTTATTAAATTTGTATGTATATTCTTGAATTCAAATTTATATTCATATTAAAGTCAGATTTTAAAACCAAATCCAAAATCACTTTAATAAATGAATATTAATTTTTAAATAAGCACATTATTATTTACATATAATATATCCTATTTTAAAATCAATTTAAGATACATAGATATAAATATATTCAAACATACTTATAAATTTTGAAAACATATATCAATTTAGAATTTATTTACACAAATAAAATAATTAATCTTAATATAAAACCAATTTATAACCAAAATTTAAAACATTACTTGGTTAATTATCTTTGAAAATAACAATTTTCCAATTCAAATAATTTAAATTAAGAGATTATCAGCATTTTAAACTCCTGGAAATTCCGGGATATTACAATCCTACCCCCTTAACAGAATTTCGTCCTCGAAATTTAAAACAAAGATAATCCAAAGTTTTATTTTATTTTCAACCAATTCAAACATACATAACAGCCATACACTATCAGTCAAACAAACAATTTCATCCAAACAACCCATTTCAATCAAATAATTAACACTAGTTATTCGGACACAGATCCGGATAAGCTTCCTAAATTATCTCGAGTCTCCCCAGTACAGACACAGGGATACTCGCTCTATTAAACCCAAACTAGCTAAACTGCTAAGCTACTGAGTTCTCAATCAGCTAGATCTATAATCTACACAAGATACCAGATCACAGACAAGTCTGATCAACTACTAAAACCTCACAGAACTACTGGTCTCAAAAACTAGTGATGACCAAAACACGTACTCTCTCAGAGACACGTGAAATATTTTGAATTCCAGTCTTCCAAACTGACAATTCAACTCTTCAAATCAAAGCACTGATCTCTACAAAAACTCAGAAGAATCCAATATGCCTCGAAGCTTACCAAAATTTATTGCTTCCATTACCAAAGAAAACTCAACAACATCGAAGTCTCCAACTTTGAATTTCAAATTCTTCCGTTACTTAAACTTAAAACTTTCCGGATGATCCGGGCTGCCTACAGATCCTTCCTGATCAGTTCAACCTTCGCTGATGCTTCAACAAACAAACTGGATCAACTCACAAACTGATCCTCACAAGATCAATCCACAATCAAAACCAAACTTTACTATCAATAGAAGAAAACAACTTCTCCCATCTGGAAAAGACAGAACAAAATCACTCGCCAACATGCCTCAACTTCTGAAAAATAAATTCAGAAGGAACTCTCTAATCCAAAATACTGAAATTCCCAGTTGCTTCTACTCAAGAACAACAGCCACCTTGCTTCCGCTGCGCAACTCCGATCTGGAGCAGATGAAAATGTCGTCGAATGAACCCAGGCACAGACCAAACATCACATCTCGGAAATAAGGTTCAACGGAAATTCCAAGAAATATAGAGCTGCTTCACCAAACAAACATCCTAGGAAACAACCTTCTACCCAGCTGAATTACCGGAATCACTCCTGGCATCAAGTCGATTCAGAACTCAAACTCCAATGCGGGAAATCTCTAACTCTCTTGAAGATATACTCGGACAATCTTCAGCAACCCATAACTTCTACATCCTCCAGAAATGCCACAAATCCAAGCAAAAGATTATCTAAGATAATCACCAAACCATCGCAAGTCACTTTTGCGACCAAACCAATCCAATATTCAAGATAATGTTCTCTTTCCAATAATCAGAACATTTTATCCTTGACCAACTAATCCATCGAAGGAACAGATCGTCACTGTTGCTTCTGAATTCCACTTCCAGGAAATGCTAAACCAAAAAGATCTTCCTATTGAAACACAGAACATTCCCAAGTTGCACCGCTAGCACAGATGCCAAAGACTTCTTATCCAGAGTTCTTGGAGAAACTCGGAACTCCAACTAAACACAAACATCTTGTTGAACTCAGCTACAACTCTGAAGCAGACACACTTCCTTAAACTTGCTCCAAAAGAAACATCTTCATAGATATCCATAGTTACTGCATCCCATCACGCAGCTACTACTTCCTGAGGTATCAAAATACCAACACTTACTTCTGCCCAACCGACAGATCCAAATTCTCAAAAATCCGCTCACATGAGCGAAATCAAACTTACTCTTCAAAGATAATCTCCGAACCTTAACAGGTTTCCTTCAGAGATCAAATGAAATCCTTATACCAAACTACAAAGATTACTCGAGACGGTATTAGATCTACAGTCTCGACAAATACACTTCCAACCTCAACATTCAAACTCCAACAAATGGTAGTTGTGTTACACACACTACTACTCCAACTACCTTTACAACTTATATTGGAAAACCCGAACAGGTAACCCAACAGATAGGTAGAAATATATACATATATATAGTTGTATAATTATATATAAAAATTACAAGTACGCTCTCTCAAGAAAGACACCACTATAGAGCCTAGGTATTCACTCAACCCAATGCTCTGATACCAAGTGCGACGACCCGACTTTCTACCACCAGAAAATCGCATCATCTTGAAGAAAGAAAGGGATAGAATAGAGAAAAGATAGAGAAGAAGAAAGAACAACACATCAGAATCTAAACAGCGGAATAAATAAATTATATTAATCACATAATACTTTACATAGTATCATATACAGCAGAGTTACACAGCTAAAACAACACATACTAGACAGTTATAAGCACCTTTCTAGTTATACAACATAATAAAACTCAAAGACAAACAACTCAGAGAACACACAGCGGAATACTCTATAGCTAAACGCAGAAGCCTCTTACTCCATTGCTCCTCCAAAATTCGTCAAGCCAACTTAAATCCTAACCTGAATCCCTTGGCTACTCGTAAAAATTTGAGTACCCAAGAGTTTAAGAAAAACAGAATAAACTCCGGGTCAGACATGGGTCTGGTGTGAGTAAACGGTTAAAGTTGCTTAACTTTAAAAACCTTTTTAAAAGAAAAGGTATCACGTAAGACTTCCCACACATAAACATGGAAAAGTTTTTACCTTACGCTAACCAAAACATTTGATAGGAAATCCGATGATATTATAATAGTGTCTAGGGTTTTCAAATAAATAAGAAATAGCCGAAATTGTTACATCTATTAAATTCCAGCTACTAGCCACAAAAGTGGGTAATACAATCAAAACCGTTGGCACTTATTGGATATTGGATTCCATACAATGGCAGGGCTACTGGGGTACCGCCCGTCACAGTACGTGGCCTAGATCACCGTACCGAGGATTTCTCCCAATCCCCTGCAACACAAAGCCGGACCTGTTCCTTACTGAACAGTTCCAAATAAGACAACCCCGACGGTTGTAGCTATTCAACCGTCCACACAGCCGAAATAAAAGGGACCTCTAGACAGGGGTAAATCTTACTCTCCAGTGGGTGCGACCCACGAAGCCAAGCTGCACCTCCCCTGTTTTAGCCATTCCCAGTTGATGAGGCTTGAGGTTACGATTACCTTTATAGGACATATCACTTAGAATGCTCATCGTCCACCTGACGATGTTCTGAAAGCATTCAATCCATACAAGTTCGTTCCGGGTTCGAACGAAACCGAAGGCATTATCTCGTTACACTCATTTTGGAATCACCCTCAGAGTTAACGACAATAACCCTTGCACTCTGAATCTCCATCTCGAATCTATAAGGTCTATTCCGTCAAACTCATTACGGAATCACCCACAGAGTTATACTGACGTATAGCCCTTACACCTCGAGTCTTCACAAAGCTCCATTTTGACTCACGACCTAACGTTATTTGGAATCAATATGGTTTTCGGATATCCAAATATGGAAACCCGATCCCGGTCTCATCGAAATCCAAAGCGTGTCTTTTAGGTTCAAGTTGTTTTAAAGGTTTAAAAACAATTAAATTCAACTATCTATATATACACAGAATAGATAATTCACAAGCCACAATTGATAATCAACATTATCAAATAACAGGTAATCTACTTAATCCATATCATAGTAGGTAATCTATATATCAACATCCCAATTGATAATCTATGTAATCATCACAATGCAACCAAGCATTCATATCACACAACCATACTTATCTCATTACTGAGATCACACAGCATTCAAGACAATCAATGTCATCCATTCATACATAAGCAATGATTAACTCATACCACAACATAATTAATTTAAAATGAATTAAATTAATTATCTCTAATTAATTTAAAGTGAATTAAATTAATTACCTAATCACTTAATTAATTTAAAATTAATTAAATTAATTACTTTCATCAAAATAAATCTTGCTAAATAAACATTAATTAAATCAATTAATTAATCATAATAAACCTTGATTAATTAACTCTTAATAAAATAGTTAATCCTTAATTATTCTCATTAATCATATCAATTAATGAACCTTAATTAATTAATCATGCTTAGATTAATTGCTTTTAATTAATCAACTTAAATAAACAGTAATTAATTATTCTTAATTACTTCTTAATTACTTTTAATTACTTTATAAATTCATTGATTTATTACACCAAGTAATAAACCTTTAATTACTTTAACAAGTAATTATTCATTTAAAATTTACTTCCCAAATCAGTAATTTAGCTAACTCAATTACCTCTGTAATTAATCAATTACTTATCTTAAGTAATTAACCTTATCAAAACTTTATTAAGTTCATCAAGTGACCATATTTAATTAATTAACAAATTAATTAATTACTTAATTTCAATCATCTCATAAAAAAATTGAGTAATTCATCCCTATTTACTCGTTAACCCAAATTAATCTTCAATTATCAGATTAAGTATCTCCAACTATTAATTAATAATCCTTAATTATTAATCAATCCTTTAAATAAAAGTAATTAATCACTAAATATTTTTTTTATAATTAATTAATTAAACTTAATTAACTAATTAATCAACTTTTAATCATTAATTAATAAACTTAATTATTAATTAACAATCTTAATTACAAATTAATTAATCCATAAATTTAATTAATTAATTAATCCTTAATTAAAATTAATTAACCTTAAATAAAAATATTTAATTACTTCTTAATTAACTAGCATTATAAATTAATAATCCTTTAATTAAGAAATCCCAATTAAAATTTAATACAACCTTTATTAATTATTAATTAATTACTATTTTTAATTAATCCTTAATTACTTAAATAAATAAGTAATTAAAAATTAATTAATCATTTGTCATTGATTAAATCATCATCTTAATTAATAGTTAATTAAATAAATAATTATACTTAATTAATTACTTAATTAACCCATTTTAAAATAATAATTAAATAATTTAATTAAACTTGAAATTCCTTAATTAATCAACTAATTACAAATTATTAATACTTAATTAATTATTTTAAGATAAAACATTATCTTAGATAAATCTTTAAATCTTTATTTACTTAATTCATAAATTAAATTAAATTATAAAGAAATCATTAATTTCTTTCTTTAATTATTAATTAACAATCCTAATTTCAAGTTAATAAATTATCTTACTTTAATTGTAAATTAATAAATCATTTTCCATTAACCAATAAAAACATTTCCTTATAAATTTCCTTTTTATATATTTCCAAAATAAGTTTGAAAATAACATTAAGGTTTTTAACTTAAAAACCTTTTAAACCATTCATACAAATTTATTATACAACAATTCATTTCAATAAATTGATTTAGCTTAATTATTAAAATTTTAAAACTTACTTAATTTAAATTTAAAACTGGTTAAACATTTTCTTTGGGTTTAACCCATGTGTACTTGAACCAAAGAAGTACATCATCATCATCTTTTCAAAACTGTTAAACTCAACAGTTAAATCAAGCTTGTAAAACCCCAGAAACAACTCGAAGCAAAAACCCAAAATTTCGTGAGTTTCCCCGAGTCAACTACCCTATACCCCGAGACCTCCTCGAGACATCAAACAACCCCAAACCAACACAACCCACGGACACGCTATCCCCTGTGCAAGTGCACCGACGTTCAACGCCGCCGCGACCAACTCCAGTCCCTCTCACATGTTAGCGACGCCCACTGCAAACGTTCCTGACCATCTCTTCATCGCTACAGAACCCATATCAAAATCGAGCTTATGAGTTGAACTCGAACCCAAAACCACTACCTGAAAACACCCACACCCACGTCACCGATCAACAGATCACCCCCAGATTCCGGCCACACCATTCCCAAGCTTCCACGATCAAACTCCAAAATCTCTTCAAGCTCGACGCAAAAATGAAGATGCAAAAGACAAATTTCCAAGTTCGAACAGAACTAGGTTTAAAAACAAAATTTAGCAAATCCAAACTCCTCAATAGATTAACTACCCGGCGGCCATTTTTGCCACACTCACTGACCCTATTTCTAGCTCCATCGAGAACCCCGAACACCCCAGATTCATAGATCATCATATTTTGGCTAAAAACAAATTTCAGTTAAACCCCAATTGCTAACTCAATGTGATTTTAAAAATTGTGATTCTTGTCTTAAAAATCTTAACATTCTAAGATGATCTGAGATATATGCTTAAATCAATATAAATTAACATTCGATTTTTGCAATTTAACAGATTACTAATGTTTTTCCCAGATACAAGCATATCTTTAAATTCATAAAAATATGTTTATAGATTCAGTACCTAGTTAATACTAATACTTAGCTAATTTGCTTTTAACCCAAGTTAAAAATGAATGAATAAACAGATATGAAATGTTATACATTTGTAAACATTTAAAATCTGTAAACCGGGAAGTATTAAGCATGCACAGATTTAAAGCTTAATAAAATCTATTGCATATTTATTTACACAGAAGCAAACTCATATAAACAATATCACTAACTTATTTGCAACAGATAATTACTACTTTAATTTTGTAAAATGTTTACTCACCTTTGAAGAGGAGCAGAGCTTTGAAAGAAAAATAAACTGGAAGCTTTAAACTGAATTTGCTTTTATTCTTTTAAAACTGAGGCTCTTGCTTTAAAAACTGGGTTGAAGTTGAAGACTTGAATTGCCATTAATTACCGAAATGCTTTGAAAACTTTGGCCACTGGAAACTGGATTGCTATGAACATTTGGATTTACTTGCATGCATTTGGAAATTGAGGCAGATTGAAAACTTGCATGCACTGAAAAGATGATGCAGATTACTCGAAATTTTGAAAACAGGCTGTGATTTTGTTGCACTTGCTTTTGTTTTGAAAATAAACTGCAGACATGTAGTTTTTTTGAAGGATGTTTCCAGGTTTTGAGAAAATGATTTACATGCTTGAGCATTGATCTGGAAAGAATGTTTACATGCTTTGATTTGTAAACAGAATGGTTTCAGATTCTTTAAATGGTTAAACAATCTCAGATATGATTTTGTTTTGAGGAGATTACAGATCTGGAAGGAGTGTTTACAGGTTGTTTGAAATCTGGGTAATGAATTTACAGGTTTTAGATTTGAATTTGAGAAAATTTCAGGTTTTGGTTTGAGGATTTGATTCAAGACTGATTTTTCTTCTTCTTAGAAATGAACTTAGATTTTGAAAGAAAAAGGAAATGAAGAGAAGGTAGGGGTTTATGTAAATTAATTTCAGATTTTAATAAAAATTAAAAGAAAATTAAAATAATGTGACACTTGTCTTTAACTTTCATTAATGTTGTAACACTTGTAAACAAGGTGTTTTAAAATTAAACATTTGTTACTTCTTATGTATTTATTTTAAAATAAAATTCAAAAGACTTTTAAAATTATTTTCCTAATTAACAAACATGTTTTCTAAATTTTAAAAATGCTTTTCTTATTAAATATCAAATAAACAAATACATTTATACATTTATAAATGTATGTTAATTTATATAATTTATAAAATGTAATCTTTGAAAAGAATGAAACCAAATATGATTTAAATAAAATTATATACAACATTTCAAACTTATTTTAAATACTATTTTTAAAAGCCTTTGTATTCATTTTATTAAATAAACACAAATAATATTTTCATAAAAAGAAAATACAAAATCTTATTTCTAATTGAAAACATTACCTATGTGATTTAAAACCAAACCATATTATTTTATTAAATTTGTATGTATATTCTTAAATTTCAAATTTATATTCATATTAAAGTCAAATTTTAAAACCAAATCCAAAATCACTTTAATAAATGAATATTAATTTTTAAATAAGCACATTATTATTTACAAATAATATATCCTATTTTAAAATCAATTTAAGATACACAGATATAAATATATTCAAAGATACTTATAAATTTTGGAAACAATATATCAATTTAGAATTTATTTACACAAATAAAATAATTAATCTTAATATAAAACCAATTTATAACCAAAATTTAAAACATTACTTGGTTAATTATCTTTGAAAATAACAATTTTCCAATTCAAATAATTTAAATTAAGAGATTATCAGCATTTTAAACTCCTGGAAATTCCGGGATATTACACATAAGATCTTTTAGTTCTGACTCAAGTGTTTTGTCTTTTCAATTCGCTCGGGTTAGCCTGAGCATTTTAGGATTTGAAACCTTGTTTCTGGAGGACGAAGAGGAGGATTTTATTAATATTTACTATGTTATTCCACTGGATCATACTGTTCCGCTGCATTATCATTTATTTATCTCCAATATGTGTATTTCTGCTTCAATGTTGTATAAGTATAATCAATGTTTATAAGCAGCTTCATGAACTGTTATTTCGATTATTATATTTTGTCATTCCGCTGCGAGATTCTGTGTTTGCTTTTATTTATTCTCTTTTTCTTATTTACCCCATAATAATCTGCCCTTTTGAATGGTTTGAGTTCGACAAGTGTGTCTGCTTAAAACGTCCAAAAAGGCAGGTCGATACATGAGACCATCGGTCCTAGACCTGAAATGGAATGTTGTCCAGTCTTACCAAACTGTTGTGTAAGCATCAGTCTTAGACCTGACAGGGAATGCTGCCGGTACTTGTCCTAACAAACAATCTTCTAATTTTACGCACCTTGCCCAAATCCCCAGATTTGAGCCTCTGTCTACTTGGACACTTATTTACCCTAATCAGCATAAGCGTGTCCCAACCCCACTTACTATTGTGAGACCACCAGTCCTAGATTTGAAAGGGAATGCTGTCGGTATAGGTCGTACTTTTATATTTGCTTATTAACTTAATTTAAGTTTTAAAATAAGCCCCATTTGTTATTTCTGCTATATTTGCATATTAACTTCATCCAAGATCTAAGTTTTAAAATAAGCTTCTTTTGTTATTTCTCTCTTTCTAGTTATAACATATGTTATAATTGTTCTTGCAACTGTTACACTTCTATTTTCTCTTTTTAGTTATAACCACTTGTTATAATTGTGCTTGCAAATATCTTAAATTTGCCTATTTCAGTCCATCTCTATTTTATTTCAGTTTTTCTTACTTTACATTTGGATTTTGCAAATTTAGTGTTTTTCTATTTTAACCCATATTGGTGAATTCTTCTCTTTTTAATTTATTCGCGTAAAAAGGGGTTAAATCTCTATAAAAAGAAACTAACATTTTCAGGCTAAATTCCAACTTAAAATAGCTGTAAATAACTGTAAATAGCTGTAAATAACTGTAAATAGCTGTAAATAATTGAATAAAATAGATTGAAAAGAACTTCTGAAATTTACTTAAAATCTAACTGTAACAATAAGTTGTCTCAAAATTGTAGAAAAACTACAACTACTGGGAACCCTATTATTTTAAATTGCTTAAAAATATAAAATAATTACAAAACACTCACTTGTGGTCCTTAGCTCTAATCCTTGGCCTTTCCGAATCCACTTCTAGGGCATAGAATATTTTTATTAAAAAGATTTATTTCCTAGAAATTTTTTCTATTTAGGGCTCAAGTACAGGCAATGAACCCAATTGTGAGAAAATCTAAATGAGAAAAATAGCTAGACCTAGGGTTCTATTTATAGTGTGGCTTAGGGATCTCAGGCCGTCGTATTTAAAGATTAAATCTGGTGCAACCACGTCATAGACTCACTAGGGACCCTCGGATGCAAGCACAAGCGCACAGGAGTAACCAAAAATCAAAATCTAACGTGTTCGGCTCATACCTGGAAATAGTCCAGGAAATAAGGCGGGTCGACCTAGCTTCATTGGAGGTCGACCCATAAGTCGACCTGATCATGACATGGGTCGACCCATGCCTTTGTAATATTTTTTCATTTTAGTTTTTTGAATTCTAAAATCTTGTTTCTCTCATAACTTGTCCATACTGACTTGGATTTTGACAAGTTATATATGGAAATTGGAAAATCGCCATGGACACAACGGTGCAACTCTTGTAGCTCGATTCTGAAAATTTCACAAACTTATTTTATTGTTTAACTAATTCATTAATTAATTATTATAGCTCAAATTTGAGTTATTACAGTCCTTATACTCCTGATCAGTATAAAATAAGCGCATTTTATCAACCATTCGACTATGACCCAAATATTCACATTTCCTCTCCTACTCCTAGGCAAACCATCGATCAAGTCCATAGAAATACTATCCCACTTCTACTGAGGAACATTCAATGGCTGCAACAATTCTCTCGGCTTCTTCTGCTATGCCTTTACTCTCGGTAAGTCATACATCGAGCTACATACTTTGCCACATGCTTATTCATTCCTGACTAATAGAAGACTGTCTTCATGTCATGGTACATTTTGCCTCCTTCGGGATGAATGGTCATCCTAGAACAATGAGACTTATCTTACTGCATCAATGCTGAAAGGAACACATAACATACCATTCCTCTGCGACCACCCTATAACCCGCCTTTTGGCAAGTCAGTACATAGGCGGATTTAAACCAACGGACTTAATGATCATCAAGGCAGAAAGCCTGAAGAGATGGTTACCAGGATTGGAGATCAATTATATTTGAAACTATGGACTATAGTTAAATGGATTCGGATGGACGGTGCTCAATGCTAAGTATGGAAATTATACTTCACCTAGAAGAGAGATCGAAATAGAGGGATTGGATTAAACGGGATGCACATAATACAACTCAATGATGATCCTCCATAACTCAACAACCACAAGGCAACTTGAAGAGTAGCTTTAGGAACAAAAAGAAAGGACCCTAGGGATCACATCCCAAGAAGAGAATATTGGAGGTATCAACCTTCATCCCTTTAGAGGGATTGGCCCTCATCACAACTCAGGGATCAGTTTAGTTGAATTTGCAGCAATGATCGGTCCATAACTCAATCTACAGATGCTATCAAAATGAAACTTGGAGTAGAAGCATATTACAACATGAGGAACACCCCATGAGGATTGCAGCCCCTAACTCCATCAAAATAAGGATCGGCCTCGATCCCTACTATAAAGAGCAGTCGGTAAAAAAAAAATTTGGACCGGGTCGTCTTGACCCGGAGGTTCTTTTGCTGAAATTTCAGTCCTATCCATACATGTCTTCTCCTATAAATACATCACGCATGGTATTAGAAAAAGGATCTTCTTTCTGCTTCATTCTATCTTCTACCTAGGCTATACTCTGTCATTTTTATTCTGAGATTTCATTGATTTGTGATTGTAACAAAGGTATAAACGAATAAAAGGAAAATCTTTGAAGTGAACGTAGGTCGGAGTTAGCCGAACCATATAATCTGTCTCCTTTTACTTTCTTTTTGTTTTAATTTTATTATTCTTTAATTTATATTCTCTACATTACATTATCTAAGATCTATAACTGGATATTGATGCCTTTACATAACTGGGTGTTGGTGGCCATTTATGATGCTAATACACCCCTTAGAGGCAATGGCAAAAAGCCTCAAAGGATTTGATTGCCTTCCTCTACCAAGCTTCATAAAAATGTCTACTAGCTTCTGACTGGATCCAATACATTCCTTAAGTATAAACTGCACAACTAAAGCTGCTAACAATCTTAGGGTGATGTTTGACGATGGTCCGAGATTAAATGTAGAAATGAACTCCAGATTCTTATACTCTAAAAAAAGGGCTCAATACTACATGTTGTCTACCAAAGGATTTGACCATCACATTGCCCTAGCTTCGATTATATGAGATATAAAAATCGTACGATGCTAAAAACTCCATCCACCTCGGCTACCTTAAATTTAAGTTCTTTTGGGAGAACAAATATTTCAAAGACTTATGATCTGTATACATCTCAGACCGCTCTCCTAAAAGATAATGCCTCTATAACTTGAGTAAAAAGACAATGGCTGCTAACTCAGGATCAAGGATAGAGTAGTTCCTTTCATGGACCTTCAATTGTCGGTTAGCGTAGCTCATTACTCTTACTTCTTGTATCAAGACCGCTCCTACCCCTTACAATAAGCGTCGATATAAACTACAAATTTCTTCGTATCATTGGGAAAAACCATAACAGGTGCACTAATCAACGCCTTCTTTAGCTTAATAAAAGCACCTTCACACTTCGCATCTCACAAGAAAACTAAACTCTTCTTGGTGAGGCGGGTCAAAGAGGCGAAGATCTTCGTGAAATCCTTAATGAACTTCCAATAGTAGCCTGCCAAACCAAGGACACTTCTCACTTCCATGGCATTCTTCGGTACATGCCAAACCTGAGCTACAGGAACTTTACTGGGATCGTGCACCAACCCAGTTTCCAAGATAACGTATCCCAAAAAGTATACTTCTCTCGCCTAAAGTGGCACTTTGAAAACTTCGCCTTCAACTTATGCTCACGGAGTGTATTGAGCACTTCTTCTAAATGTTAAAACATAGAATTAAAATAAACATTGTATTTTAAAATATATAGATTTAGTTTTAATTTAACAAAGTAGAAAAAGCAGCTAATTAATTCGAATATGTAAACATTCAGATCTGAAGAATTGCAATTTAATTAGAATGTTTAAAAACATAGATCTACATTTAAATGTTGTTTTAAAACATAAACAAATTTAATTTTGATCTATCAAACGAAAACTTAATCATATCATTCAAAAAATAATTCAATGTTTATAAACCATTTTTTTAAATTAAGAAAGAAAATAGTACATCATAGAAAATGACATACCTTGCTACCTAATCCTTAAACACACCTTGAATGAAGAATGCTTCAAGATCCGATTGAATCTTAGGATGTTTTCTAGAAATTACACCTTGAATGATGATATCTCCTCAAACCTTCAAGATCCACATCCTATCCTCGCAAGAGATGGATGAACGACTTCTGTTTTGTTTTATTTGATGTTCTATATGGAGTTGAAAGATTTTTTGGAATTTTTTTTTGTTTTCTGCCATGAAAAGTTAGGAGGAGAGAAAGAAACAGACTGAATTAGAAAGAAGAAATTAGAGAATATGTTTTATTTGAAAGACTAAAACCTTTTCCATTCTTTAATTAAAACTTCCCTAATTAATTCCCTTGATTATTTCTCTATCTTCAGTCCTTTCTTCAAACGTAAGTCATCAAATGACATAAAATTTCCACAAATCATCTCATAAATGAATTTTTTTCCATAAATCATGGCATCAAATGACATAAAATGTCCATAAATCATTTCATGCAGTTATCTCAAAATTACATCAACATTGTATATCAATGCATGTAAATATAAATTTTATAAATGCATTAGAATAATTATAAAAAACTTCCAAATATCAAATAAATAATAATTAATATTTCTCAAACATCAATTAATATAATTAATTTACAACATTTTATAAATTAAATGAATGATGCAGTTTTTCAATGAATTCATCGTTATGGTTGTGCGACTTATTGAGACTTGGTTTTGATTCATGACACGAAGCTATCACTATGACATACAGATTTGACGACTCCTACGACAAAAAGAAACGAGGAGACGAGACTCTAAGAATCGGTGCATCAACTATGGTATTTTGTTTTTAAGTCTTAGGTCAATATTTGTTAAAATCTCTCCTCGATTATGTTTACACTAGCTTATATATTTTTGATCATTATATTTACTAAATATTTTATATATATAAGCACACATTTAAATTATAAAATTGTTTTAGAGTTACAGAAATATATATATAGGTTAATTGTGCAAACTGCACAAAAATAACCAGGTCAGTCGACTGACCACCTGAGACAGTCGACTGACACTGGGATTTTTGTGCAGCATGCACAGTTACATAAACATACAAATTTTAAAATTATTTTGAGTACTCGGTCGACTGTCCTAGAGGCTCAGTCGATTGAATTTCTATAACAGCCATTTTTGAAAGGACACGACTTGTGTGAAGAGTTACGAGCCTTTATACAAAAAGATTCGGACGCAACACTTCGATCGAAACTCTTCACCAACAGTCGCTGCTTTCTAATCTTTGTAAATACAAACTCCAACTTCATTTCAAATAATTAAATTACAATCGAATTCTCTTATTCTCTGATCTAACTTTCTGAAAACTATTTGCCATCATACTTTCAATTATTCTGCATTAAAGCATTACTATATCTTTCTATTCTTCATATACTTCAAATATAAATATTTATATTCGAGGAGAAGATTATAGGAAGGGTGTACTACAAGTGACAAATTCGTGTTATCAGAGCACACATTAGTCAAAACTGTTTTCTATATTTATTGAAGCCATGTTCTGCTGCTGCTCAGGCAAGTGAAGTCCTCTGCGGATGTTGAGGCAAAATCATGTTCTGCTACTCAGGTCCATGTTCAGCTACTCGGGAGTTGTATAGACCTGTTCCTCTGGGTTAAGTGAGGGTTGTTGTTTTAGTGAAATTCCAGAAGGAGTCTAAGACTGGACGTAGGACGATGCTCTGAACTGGTATAAAAGTCACTGGTGTCATTTTATTATACTGCTTTTATATTCCGCACTATTTACTGTATTACTATCATCACTATACTCTGTATTACGAATGAGAATATATTAGTGTTGAGTCATGGAATATAACTCGGATAGAATATACTACTCCTACTGAAGAATATTCCACTTGGTCAAATACACAGAAATTAGATGTCACGGCTAATGCAAAAGCCATGAATATGTTGTTTTGTGCCTTAGATAAAAATGAGTTTAAACGTGTTAGCATGTGCAATACTGCATATGAAATATAGCGTACACTCAAAGTTACACACGAAGGAACCAACAAGGTTAAACAAAGCAAAATAACCATGCTCAAGAGTCAGTTTCAAAACTTTAGAATGAAAGAAAATGAATCCATAAATGACATGTACTCAAGATTTTAGGATATCTATCATTCATTAGTAGGACTAGGAACAAAATATTCAGACTTTAATATTGTATCCAAAATCCTTAACTCTTTAACGGAAGAATTGGAAAGAAAATGTAACGACCCGCACTTCCGTACCCCTTGAGTCAACACTATTCTACAACAATTAACCCAAGTTGCACAGAAATACGAACCATTTGGGTTTAAGAAGAAGAGGTAGAAGAAGAGAAAACAAAATCAACATCAGAATCTAACCATCGCAGCAGAATAAAATATAATAGATAGTAAATAATCTTTACTCAAAATCAAATATATCTGTTTACATACATTACATCATCCGAATACATCAGTCACAACTCAACATCAATATCATACAATGGGTACACAACAACTCAACACAGCGGAATACGTATATAAATATACAAGTACGAGAGTACGTTTCGTCATCCAGCTCGTCTCCTGAGCTCCACAGCATCATATCCTGTATCCTATAATACTCGGTCTGACCCGAGCATTACAGTTAAATAACACCCGAGTCAGTCTGGATTACCAGCGTGAGAAAATCACACCCAATTTATTATTAAAGTTTCAAAAATCCTTTGAAAACAAAAGCATCTCGTAAGACCACGCCACAAATAAACATGTCGGGTTTTTACCTTACGATAGCTAAAACAATTTTGTAGAAATCCTCTGATATTATAATAAGGTCTATACACAAGTACTTATAAAATAGCCGAAATTGTTACATTATTAAATTTCAGCTAATAGCCACAAAAGTGGGTAATACAAACAAAACTCGTACAAGGCTCGTAGGGAGAATGGATTTCCAACTAATGACTAGGCACTGGGGTACCACCTGTCACAGTACGGGGCCTAGATCACCGTACCGAGGATTACTCCCTTCATCCCCTGCAACACAAGGCCGGAACCATCCCTTACTGGACAGTCCCGAGTGAGATCACCCCGCGGTTGGGATCAGCAACCGCACCACTAAGCCGAAAAAGAAATAAGGGACATCTAGACTGGAATGACCTCACCCTGCTTGGGTGCTACCCACCTAACCTTGCTGCATATCCCCTGATTTTCAGTCATTCCCATTTGATGAGGCTTGAGGCTAAGCGTTACCTTTAGAACGTTTCACTTAGAATGCCCATCGCCCACCTGACGATGTTTCGCAAGCATTCGTCCATACAAGTCCGTCCCGGGTTCGAACGGAACCGAAGGCACTATTCCTACTACATCCATTTTGGAAATATCCTCAGGATTAGTAACAACTAGCCCTTGCACTTCACTGCTCCATCTTCGACTCCGAACATGTTTTTCGCACGAAACGTACAAACCGGATCGAAGTGGTTTTCGAGAAATAAATCTCGATCCCGGTCTCTTCGAAACGATCAACGCATTTGGCCAATATTGATAGTCGGTTATTTAACTATCAATTAATATTCACAAACATCCATCAACCAATAAATAATTTTCCAAATTATTTATTAATCCCAAAATATCTTTCCGAGATATATATATCCAATTTTCAACCCCTTTTGAAAACAGTTTCAAAACCCGTTTTCCCTTCCCAGGGTACATTCCCAATTATTATTTCCATTGGAACGCCAAGTACAAACACTTAAGTTTAAAATAATTTAAAAACCTTTTTTTTTTATAAAATATACTTATAACTTTTAAAATTATAACTTAAATATTTTATTAAAATAAATATTCTAACAAAATATTTTGTATAAGACAATTTATAAAATATAAACTAAATTTCCTCTTTTAAACTCAATACCAAGTTACTTTATATAGTTATTTCAATAATAGATTTAGAAAAATATACTTGCTTTAAAAATTTAGATTTAGAAATAATAAACTTTCCAAAACCTGCTTTTTAAAACGATCTTAAAAAAAAACTTTAAATATTTTTGAAAACCATACTTGGCTATCCAGGGAAATCCTATTCTCTTTCCCATTTCTTAAAAATACATCACCATTTATTTTTAAACAAATCCCCATTCCTTTAATAAATTCTTACCTTGAATTTATAAAATATCCACCGACATTTTATTTCACTTTATAACCCAGTCATAAAGTCCCAAAATCTCTCTTCACTTTAAATTTAAATTTCAACACCTAAATCAATTTTACAATTGATTTCCATTTACTTTACCATGAAATAAATTCTCTTACTTCATTTATTTCAAAATTTATTAACTTTAGATTTAATTTCCAATTTATGTTTTAAAATCTTTAAACTGAAAAATACCAAATTCAGATTCCTCAATTTCCTTTCTTTATCTTTAAATTTAATCCTTACATTTAAAATAATAACTTTTATTCACTTAAGTTCCAGAATTTATTATTCCTCTGTTAATTCAATTTCCTCATATTCCATATTTTGTTATATTTTAGAAATCACTCAATTTTATTTTATTTTCACTTCATTATTCAATTTATTCCAATTTACTAGAATTATTTACTTAAAATTTTACTCTTTTATTACCTTTCAAAAATCCAATTCTATAGATTTTGATAACTCTTTATACTGAGTTATTCCATCTAACCATACTATCCCATATTCCAATTATCCATAAAACAATCACAGGATATCAAATATTCATCACATAGAATATTAAATAATCTAATAAATTTGAGGAATCCAGTTGGATCCCTCCAACCTGTTTCCCTGCATCCACAAATGTTAGCACAACATTATTTACTAATTTCAGAATATATCATTCGATAGCACATCAATCAATCAGTTTCAACCATTCAAACAATTATTTAAATTTAATCATTTAAATTTAATTTTAAACTGAGTGAGATTAACTCACCTTATCGTTTCATTCGCAGTCCATTCCAATATTGCCTCGTTTTCCCGACTTGACCTTGTATAAGCATTCATGTTTCATTAATATCCGATCAAATCGAACAATCAATTATTTCTTAAATAACTTGAATAAATCAACTTATCATTTATTTATTTAAATTTATTAAATTCCAATGATCGTTACTAACTTAGTTAACATTTCTTTTCTGCCCACTTAAACCTTCAAAGACAAGTTATATATCTATTAATTACACAAATAAATTTACCGATTACTTAAAGTTAACATATTCCTATATATAAAATTATGCGTATATAATTTCTGGTCTGTATATATAAACTTACAATTTGTATAAATATATCTCATTGCATAAATTTTCCTGCTATTCCTTAATATTCATTTTTTTTATATATATATATTAAATTAAGCAACTGGAATTACCTCACTGTCGTCTGCAATATCGAACACCTGCTCGCCAACATCTACAGTGAAATCGCGATCCACTACGAGCGTCGCCGCAACCCGAAACCTAATGCCAGAGAACCACCTCCCCAAACGCGATACTCTATCACCCACACCTGCGCCCCACGCGAGCCACCCAGCTCGAGCCTTGGCCACCACCCCGATGACGTCGAACTCGCACAGACCCCCAACCCACCATCGTTGACAAACGATTCCACCGCAAGCCCTAAAACCCAATCGAACAACGACCAACATGAGCACGTGCTCGCCCTCGAATGCGAGTCTTCCCCTTATCAATTTCGAACAAATCTACGAGCTCGTGATCCATTGAAGGGAAAGAACGACACTTAAGAAGAAGGAGAAGACGAGACCATCACCAATACCTCCATTTGATTTCAGTCGCCACTTTCCCTCTCCCACTCGCGACTCGAAAAGAACAGGGGGAAAATTTCGTGAGGGCTTCGACATGAAGATTCGATCCTTTTTTTTTTATATACGGTTCGTCGAACTGAAGGAGAGGGGAGGAGAAAGGTTTATCGGCCATTGATTTTTGTTTTAGAAAGAGAAAGTAAATTGAAGAGGGATTTGATTTCCTTCGTTCGATAGCTGAATCTATTTTCGTTCGAACGAAATCTGAAGGTGGACGCCATTATTATTTTGATTTCGTGAATATTCTTAAGGAGGCAGCGATATTATTGATTTATTTTCTCTGAACGATGTGATATTGATAAGAGGGGAAGGGAAGAAAAAGGAGTACGAAGGAGATAATTGTGAGGCGGGATGTACGTATTGTCGGCTAAGAGAAAACAATTATATTTAATTTAAATCCAAATTCAAAACGTCTCGATAAAATTTCCAACGCGTTTTTTTTTATAACGTACACTTACACAATCACTCCAGTTACTACGAAATTTGAAACCCGATAATAATTCGATATTACGGATCTAATGGAACTGGTTTCGTCGAATTCCGAGACTGTGCCTCGGGCGGCTATTTTAAATTCAGTTTAAACTATATATTTTTAAAAACTGAACAAAACATCTTTAAATTCGATTCTATCACTTTTATTATCTTCAGTATTATCAATACGAATTTTACAAGCCTTCAAATTATTTTTGACTGGCTTAAAATTCCAGATTCAATAATTTACCCAATTCTGATAATTAAATTTAATAATTAACCTTTGAATATTTAAAATAAATTAAATATTCTGATTTCAAATGCTTAAAATTCTGGATCGTCACATTCCTCCCCCCTTAAAAGAATTTCGTCCCCGAAATTACTAGTTAGGAAGAATGATCCATAACCCATTAACTATTTTCTCAAACCCAAACAGTTTTTAACAACTTAGCAAACAAATCTTTTTATCGAAGACACTCTAACTCTATCCTAGCCTTTGAACTTATCCATAACCCTTAAACCATATTACATACTTACTTATCAATTCAAATCTTAAATTTGAAATCAAATTTTAAACTATCAAAATTTTCTCAAAATTTTTCTAACTCTCTAAATTTTCGAAAAATTTCGCCAGCGTCTCCTTTGCGCGACTAGCTCGGTACAACTACAAAATGGCTCTACGGCCTCCCAAATCCAAAAAGAAAACAAAAGCCAAGTGGCTCAATCCAAAAACCCAATCAAATTTCATATAGAAATTCAAATACATACCTTTTTGTCGGGCCATTAATTTTAATCTTCTAAAATCCAAAATCTTTATTTATCCATTGCTTTTATACACCTGTATATCCAACTAAGCAACAATATCCATCACAACATTCAAAAACATTTACAAATTTCAATATCTATTCATTTAAGCCCGTACGATGCACATATACCATTCGTACGCAATACCAAATTCGATCGCTCACTCGATCACACAATTTCATTTCCGAACTAGTATCGTCCACCCGACTTCCTAGTGCGGACTCAGATCTGGTTTCTTGATCAGAAACCGTCATTCTCCTTGCATAGTCATAACTATGATAGAGAATTTCCAGAATCAATCAACAATCCATATCCAGGTTCGCCGTCGAAAATCGAGTGAAAAATCCTAACTCGGATCGATATAACTATCTCGAAAATCTGTGCTCGAATTTTGGATCAATATAGCTATGCGAATAAATAATATACGTACACCTTACGTAATTAGCCCAATTTATTTTTAGCTACACCAATTCTCTTTTTATTCACATTCCCAGCTATCACTTTAACCTTCAGTTAATTTCCATTCAATTATTCTCTTGGAATAATTTTTCCCAATACCAAATTTACTTAAGAATTTCATTTTCCATTCCTTAAGTTTAATTTGAATATTGTATATAATTCTTATATAAATCTTCATTTTACTATTGAAGTCTATTTCCATTACCATTTTCTTTGTCTTTACGATTTCATTTAAGTTTAAATTTTGGTTTCCACTTTGAATATTGTATTAGTTGCACTTACTAATTAATTTAAATCTCAATTAAAGTTTATTTGCAAACTTTACTTCTTTAGTTTCTTCAATTTCATTCTCTTTACATTTACATTCCAATTAGATTTCAATATCCAATTTCAATTTTATTTGCTTAGCAAATTTAGATCATTTGCCGTTAATGAAAATTTTCGAGAATTTCAAAAAAATTCTAACTCCCAAAGTTTACGGAAAATTTTGGCAGAGTCTCCTTTGTACGGAGGGACTTCTGCGATATCGCAGGATGCACAAAAACATATATACATCGGCCTCAGGCCGGAAATCAATATACATCGACCCACACGGTCGGAAAACAGAAAAACAGTTCATATTTCCTATTTGTATTGCGTAGGCGTACCTCATTTTAGCATTTTTAAGCAAGCGGCGATTTATTTTAGCAAATTGCGCAATCAAATCCAGCCAAACGGCTTCCCTGAACCTGTACTTACTCAATATAAATATGTAAGTGACAATTACACAAATTTATCGCATTTCACTTAAATATAAATAATTAAAACATGGGTTTCATAAACGATGCATATCATATACTTCCACAAGCACATGTGAAACATTACGACATTTATTTTGAATGCTTCCAATCCATTCCAATACCATTTCATTTAATTCATTTTACATTCCAATTAAATGATTTACACTTCATTGCCTACTTCCAATTCATTTGAATCCAAACGAGTTTATTTTTATTCCAAGTGATTCAAAATAAATTTTATTTCACTTTTATCAACTCATAGAATTTATTTGATCCCGTTTTCTTCAAATGAAAATTTACTTCTACGAAATTTGACCATATACAAGTGAATAAATAACCACGTAAGCTCGTATCCACTTTAAATTGATTTCAACTCAATTTAGTCAATTCTTCCATTCTAATTCATTTGCAACCATTTCAAATTTTATTTTTATTCACTTAAATTTTATTTTCACTCAACCATCACTATTTCAATTCCATTTTGTTTAACTAGAGTTCATTGCCAGCTCCATTTATTTAAATTAAACTGGCATATTTCGTTGAATCAATATGAATTCTAATTCACATTCAATAATTTATTTCGGAATTCCTTTCATTTTACAATGAGGCCATTTCCAATTTATCCCTACTTGGATTTTTATTGGCAATACAAATCATTTTTATATTAATTCAATTCCATTCAACTTCAATTCAAATTTAATTCACTTACAATTTCAAGTTGAATTTCTATTAATAACTCAACATCTCTTTCAAATTTTATCATTTATCCGCAACTCAAATTTTTATTTAAACAATTCGAGTTCCATTTCCATATTCCATTAATTAATCTTGGAACATTCCATATTATTTACATCGAATATTCATCCCATAATTCATTTACAAACTCAACATTTGTCACCACAAAATTTGATATTCAACATACATTAAATCAATATTTGATTTTATATCCAACTCACCTTTATTATCTTATTGGAGTTCATTTTATTTTATAATCTAGGTTTAGGATTTTATTCATTTCCAATACAACAATTTTATTTCAGAATCTCTTAATCTATTTCACTGGAGTTCAACCTATTTATTTAATAAGTTAAGTTTTGAATTTTCATTACCATTACAACCAATTTCATTTTGGCTCATTAATCTCATTTCTAAATTTTATAGGTCACATTTCATTTATATTCACACTTCCATCTATCCACAATCAATCTCATTCACATTCTTACTTTTATCTTGGGAATATACATTTTTATTTATTCAATATATTTTATTATTCCACAAACATTTTTACATACGATTCCAGAGTTTTTTTAAACAATTCCTAAAATTCCAAAATCAACTTTGAAATCAACTATATCCAAAATCCTTTGGTAAATTCAATTGTCCTTTGAATTTCAAGACCAAATCCAGTTCATAACCAATTCCATTTTAAAACAATTTGCCAACAATTTCTCTTTTAGAAACTCGAAAATAAACATCGATGATGCTGCAGTCATCACCGACATTATTTTCCAGTGACCGAAAGAGTTCGATGCTTTTATCCCTTTAAAACATTTCAAATATTCTTAATTTCCAATCTCACCAGATTCAATTTCAATTCAAAAACATTCCCGAAATAATACCACTATTATTTCTTCAAAACTTTTGAAAACCATTTCCAAATCCAAAGGAATTTAAACTTTTCCCCCAAAATTCCAAACTTACTCTGGAATCTTCATCTTAATTTATTTTCATTCTCTGGAATTCTAATTCAAAATTATAATCTTTTTTTATATGAAGTTATTTCAAATTTAAAAATTACATTTATAATCTATATTTCAAATTCCATTTTGTTATATAAATTTATTTTTCAACTTTGGTTATAGGTTTCAATTTCTTATTCAATTTTTTTTTCAATAGCGTTAATAAGTTAATATTATCATTCCTTAACAATCAAGCATCCAAATACTATAATAATTTCTGAAAATTATTTCTTTCATATACAAAAATAATTTGGGTAAAATTATTTCATTTACCCTAGTTTAAAACAATACTGTGTCGAATTGTTCTATTTAAGTGTTTAGAGATCCCTATCAATAACGTTAATTACTCGTATTGACCAGAATCCATAAATTACTCAATAAACCAATCGACACAATATAAAACCATTTTATATTCACTAACAAATACGTGCTCATATCTATTAATACACTCAAACTCATTATAGAGTACTACGGTCTCTACTTGAGTAATTCCCACCAAAGCCTAGGTTGTCGCCAACCTAAGCTCTGATACCACTTGTAACGACCCGCACTTCCGTACCCCTTGAGTCAACACTATTCTACAACAATTAACCCAAGTTGCATAGAAATACGAACCATTTGGGTTTAAGAAGAAGAGGTAGAAGAAGAGAAAACAAAATCAACATCAGAATCTAACCATCGCAGCAGAATAAAATATAATAGATAGTAAATAATCTTTACTCAAAATCAAATATATCTGTTTACATACATTACATCATCCGAATACATCAGTCACAACTCAACATCAATATCATACAATGGGTACACAACAACTCAACACAGCGGAATACGTATATAAATATACAAGTACGAGAGTACGTTTCGTCATCCAGCTCGTCTCCTGAGCTCCACAGCATCATATCCTGTATCCTATAATACTCGGTCTGACCCGAGCATTACAGTTAAATAACACCCGAGTCAGTCTGGATTACCAGCGTGAGAAAATCACACCCAATTTATTATTAAAGTTTCAAAAATCCTTTGAAAACAAAAGCATCTCGTAAGACCACGCCACAAATAAACATGTCGGGTTTTTACCTTACGATAGCTAAAACAATTTTGTAGAAATCCTCTGATATTATAATAGGGTCTATACACAAGTACTTATAAAATAGCCGAAATTGTTACATTATTAAATTTCAGCTACTAGCCACAAAAGTGGGAAATACAAACAAAACTCGTACAAGGCTCGTAGGGAGAATGGATTTCCAACTAATGACTAGGCACTGGGGTACCACCTGTCACAGTACGGGGCCTAGATCACCGTACCGAGGATTACTCCCTTCATCCCCTGCAACACAAGGCCGGAACCATCCCTTACTGGACAGTCCCGAGTGAGATCACCCCGCGGTTGGGATCAGCAACCGCACCACTAAGCCGAAAAAGAAATAAGGGACATCTAGACTGGAATGACCTCACCCTGCTTGGGTGCTACCCACCTAACCTTGCTGCATATCCCCTGATTTTCAGTCATTCCCATTTGATGAGGCTTGAGGCTAAGCGTTACCTTTAGAACGTTTCACTTAGAATGCCCATCGCCCACCTGACGATGTTTCGCAAGCATTCGTCCATACAAGTCCGTCCCGGGTTCGAACGGAACCGAAGGCACTATTCCTACTACATCCATTTTGGAAATATCCTCAGGATTAGTAACGACTAGCCCTTGCACTTCACTGCTCCATCTTCGACTCCGAACACGTTTTTCGCACGAAACGTACAAACCGGATCGAAGTGGTTTTCGAGAAATAAATCTCGATCCCGGTCTCTTCGAAACGATCAACGCATTTGGCCAATATTGATAGTCGGTTATTTAACTATCAATTAATATTCACAAACATCCATCAACCAATAAATAATTTTCCAAATTATTTATTAATCCCAAAATATCTTTCCGAGATATATATATCCAATTTTCAACCCCTTTTGAAAACAGTTTCAAAACCCGTTTTCCCTTCCCAGGGTACATTCCCAATTATTATTTCCATTGGAACGCCAAGTACAAACACTTAAGTTTAAAATAATTTAAAAACCTTTTTTTTTTATAAAATATACTTATAACTTTTAAAATTATAACTTAAATATTTTATTAAAATAAATATTCTAACAAAATATTTTGTATAAGACAATTTATAAAATATAAACTAAATTTCCTCTTTTAAACTCAATACCAAGTTACTTTATATAGTTATTTCAATAATAGATTTAGAAAAATATACTTGCTTTAAAAATTTAGATTTAGAAATAATAAACTTTCCAAAACCTGCTTTTTAAAACGATCTTAAAAAAAAACTTTAAATATTTTTGAAAACCATACTTGGCTATCCAGGGAAATCCTATTCTCTTTCCCATTTCTTAAAAATACATCACCATTTATTTTTAAACAAATCCCCATTCCTTTAATAAATTCTTACCTTGAATTTATAAAATATCCACCGACATTTTATTTCACTTTATAACCCAGTCATAAAGTCCCAAAATCTCTCTTCACTTTAAATTTAAATTTCAACACCTAAATCAATTTTACAATTGATTTCCATTTACTTTACCATGAAATAAATTCTCTTACTTCATTTATTTCAAAATTTATTAACTTTAGATTTAATTTCCAATTTATGTTTTAAAATCTTTAAACTGAAAAATACCAAATTCAGATTCCTCAATTTCCTTTCTTTATCTTTAAATTTAATCCTTACATTTAAAATAATAACTTTTATTCACTTAAGTTCCAGAATTTATTATTCCTCTGTTAATTCAATTTCCTCATATTCCATATTTTGTTATATTTTAGAAATCACTCAATTTTATTTTATTTTCACTTCATTATTCAATTTATTCCAATTTACTAGAATTATTTACTTAAAATTTTACTCTTTTATTACCTTTCAAAAATCCAATTCTATAGATTTTGATAACTCTTTATACTGAGTTATTCCATCTAACCATACTATCCCATATTCCAATTATCCATAAAACAATCACAGGATATCAAATATTCATCACATAGAATATTAAATAATCTAATAAATTTGAGGAATCCAGTTGGATCCCTCCAACCTGTTTCCCTGCATCCACAAATGTTAGCACAACATTATTTACTAATTTCAGAATATATCATTCGATAGCACATCAATCAATCAGTTTCAACCATTCAAACAATTATTTAAATTTAATCATTTAAATTTAATTTTAAACTGAGTGAGATTAACTCACCTTATCGTTTCATTCGCAGTCCATTCCAATATTGCCTCGTTTTCCCGACTTGACCTTGTATAAGCATTCATGTTTCATTAATATCCGATCAAATCGAACAATCAATTATTTCTTAAATAACTTGAATAAATCAACTTATCATTTATTTATTTAAATTTATTAAATTCCAATGATCGTTACTAACTTAGTTAACATTTCTTTTCTGCCCACTTAAACCTTCAAAGACAAGTTATATATCTATTAATTACACAAATAAATTTACCGATTACTTAAAGTTAACATATTCCTATATATAAAATTATGCGTATATAATTTCTGGTCTGTATATATAAACTTACAATTTGTATAAATATATCTCATTGCATAAATTTTCCTGCTATTCCTTAATATTCATTTTTTTTATATATATATATTAAATTAAGCAACTGGAATTACCTCACTGTCGTCTGCAATATCGAACACCTGCTCGCCAACATCTACAGTGAAATCGCGATCCACTACGAGCGTCGCCGCAACCCGAAACCTAATGCCAGAGAACCACCTCCCCAAACGCGATACTCTATCACCCACACCTGCGCCCCACGCGAGCCACCCAGCTCGAGCCTTGGCCACCACCCCGATGACGTCGAACTCGCACAGACCCCCAACCCACCATCGTTGACAAACGATTCCACCGCAAGCCCTAAAACCCAATCGAACAACGACCAACATGAGCACGTGCTCGCCCTCGAATGCGAGTCTTCCCCTTATCAATTTCGAACAAATCTACGAGCTCGTGATCCATTGAAGGGAAAGAACGACACTTAAGAAGAAGGAGAAGACGAGACCATCACCAATACCTCCATTTGATTTCAGTCGCCACTTTCCCTCTCCCACTCGCGACTCGAAAAGAACAGGGGGAAAATTTCGTGAGGGCTTCGACATGAAGATTCGATCCTTTTTTTTTTTATATACGGTTCGTCGAACTGAAGGAGAGGGGAGGAGAAAGGTTTATCGGCCATTGATTTTTGTTTTAGAAAGAGAAAGTAAATTGAAGAGGGATTTGATTTCCTTCGTTCGACAGCTGAATCTATTTTCGTTCGAACGAAATCTGAAGGTGGACGCCATTATTATTTTGATTTCGTGAATATTCTTAAGGAGGCAGCGATATTATTGATTTATTTTCTCTGAACGATGTGATATTGATAAGAGGGGAAGGGAAGAAAAAGGAGTACGAAGGAGATAATTGTGAGGCGGGATGTACGTATTGTCGGCTAAGAGAAAACAATTATATTTAATTTAAATCCAAATTCAAAACGTCTCGATAAAATTTCCAACGCGTTTTTTTTTATAACGTACACTTACACAATCACTCCAGTTACTACGAAATTTGAAACCCGATAATAATTCGATATTACGGATCTAATGGAACTGGTTTCGTCGAATTCCGAGACTGTGCCTCGGGCGGCTATTTTAAATTCAGTTTAAACTATATATTTTTAAAAACTGAACAAAACATCTTTAAATTCGATTCTATCACTTTTATTATCTTCAGTATTATCAATACGAATTTTACAAGCCTTCAAATTATTTTTGACTGGCTTAAAATTCCAGATTCAATAATTTACCCAATTCTGATAATTAAATTTAATAATTAACCTTTGAATATTTAAAATAAATTAAATATTCTGATTTCAAATGCTTAAAATTCTGGATCGTCACATTCCTCCCCCCTTAAAAGAATTTCGTCCCCGAAATTACTAGTTAGGAAGAATGATCCATAACCCATTAACTATTTTCTCAAACCCAAACAGTTTTTAACAACTTAGCAAACAAATCTTTTTATCGAAGACACTCTAACTCTATCCTAGCCTTTGAACTTATCCATAACCCTTAAACCATATTACATACTTACTTATCAATTCAAATCTTAAATTTGAAATCAAATTTTAAACTATCAAAATTTTCTCAAAATTTTTCTAACTCTCTAAATTTTCGAAAAATTTCGCCAGCGTCTCCTTTGCGCGACTAGCTCGGTACAACTACAAAATGGCTCTACGGCCTCCCAAATCCAAAAAGAAAACAAAAGCCAAGTGGCTCAATCCAAAAACCCAATCAAATTTCATATAGAAATTCAAATACATACCTTTTTGTCGGGCCATTAATTTTAATCTTCTAAAATCCAAAATCTTTATTTATCCATTGCTTTTATACACCTGTATATCCAACTAAGCAACAATATCCATCACAACATTCAAAAACATTTACAAATTTCAATATCTATTCATTTAAGCCCGTACGATGCACATATACCATTCGTACGCAATACCAAATTCGATCGCTCACTCGATCACACAATTTCATTTCCGAACTAGTATCGTCCACCCGACTTCCTAGTGCGGACTCAGATCTGGTTTCTTGATCAGAAACCGTCATTCTCCTTGCATAGTCATAACTATGATAGAGAATTTCCAGAATCAATCAACAATCCATATCCAGGTTCGCCGTCGAAAATCGAGTGAAAAATCCTAACTCGGATCGATATAACTATCTCGAAAATCTGTGCTCGAATTTTGGATCAATATAGCTATGCGAATAAATAATATACGTACACCTTACGTAATTAGCCCAATTTATTTTTAGCTACACCAATTCTCTTTTTATTCACATTCCCAGCTATCACTTTAACCTTCAGTTAATTTCCATTCAATTATTCTCTTGGAATAATTTTTCCCAATACCAAATTTACTTAAGAATTTCATTTTCCATTCCTTAAGTTTAATTTGAATATTGTATATAATTCTTATATAAATCTTCATTTTACTATTGAAGTCTATTTCCATTACCATTTTCTTTGTCTTTACGATTTCATTTAAGTTTAAATTTTGGTTTCCACTTTGAATATTGTATTAGTTGCACTTACTAATTAATTTAAATCTCAATTAAAGTTTATTTGCAAACTTTACTTCTTTAGTTTCTTCAATTTCATTCTCTTTACATTTACATTCCAATTAGATTTCAATATCCAATTTCAATTTTATTTGCTTAGCAAATTTAGATCATTTGCCGTTAATGAAAATTTTCGAGAATTTCAAAAAAATTCTAACTCCCAAAGTTTACGGAAAATTTTGGCAGAGTCTCCTTTGTACGGAGGGACTTCTGCGATATCGCAGGATGCACAAAAACATATATACATCGGCCTCAGGCCGGAAATCAATATACATCGACCCACACGGTCGGAAAACAGAAAAACAGTTCATATTTCCTATTTGTATTGCGTAGGCGTACCTCATTTTAGCATTTTTAAGCAAGCGGCGATTTATTTTAGCAAATTGCGCAATCAAATCCAGCCAAACGGCTTCCCTGAACCTGTACTTACTCAATATAAATATGTAAGTGACAATTACACAAATTTATCGCATTTCACTTAAATATAAATAATTAAAACATGGGTTTCATAAACGATGCATATCATATACTTCCACAAGCACATGTGAAACATTACGACATTTATTTTGAATGCTTCCAATCCATTCCAATACCATTTCATTTAATTCATTTTACATTCCAATTAAATGATTTACACTTCATTGCCTACTTCCAATTCATTGAATCCAAACGAGTTTATTTTTATTCCAAGTGATTCAAAATAAATTTTATTTCACTTTTATCAACTCATAGAATTTATTTGATCCCGTTTTCTTCAAATGAAAATTTACTTCTACGAAATTTGACCATATACAAGTGAATAAATAACCACGTAAGCTCGTATCCACTTTAAATTGATTTCAACTCAATTTAGTCAATTCTTCCATTCTAATTCATTTGCAACCATTTCAAATTTTATTTTTATTCACTTAAATTTTATTTTCACTCAACCATCACTATTTCAATTCCATTTTGTTTAACTAGAGTTCATTGCCAGCTCCATTTATTTAAATTAAACTGGCATATTTCGTTGAATCAATATGAATTCTAATTCACATTCAATAATTTATTTCGGAATTCCTTTCATTTTACAATGAGGCCATTTCCAATTTATCCCTACTTGGATTTTTATTGGCAATACAAATCATTTTTATATTAATTCAATTCCATTCAACTTCAATTCAAATTTAATTCACTTACAATTTCAAGTTGAATTTCTATTAATAACTCAACATCTCTTTCAAATTTTATCATTTATCCGCAACTCAAATTTTTATTTAAACAATTCGAGTTCCATTTCCATATTCCATTAATTAATCTTGGAACATTCCATATTATTTACATCGAATATTCATCCCATAATTCATTTACAAACTCAACATTTGTCACCACAAAATTTGATATTCAACATACATTAAATCAATATTTGATTTTATATCCAACTCACCTTTATTATCTTATTGGAGTTCATTTTATTTTATAATCTAGGTTTAGGATTTTATTCATTTCCAATACAACAATTTTATTTCAGAATCTCTTAATCTATTTCACTGGAGTTCAACCTATTTATTTAATAAGTTAAGTTTTGAATTTTCATTACCATTACAACCAATTTCATTTTGGCTCATTAATCTCATTTCTAAATTTTATAGGTCACATTTCATTTATATTCACACTTCCATCTATCCACAATCAATCTCATTCACATTCTTACTTTTATCTTGGGAATATACATTTTTATTTATTCAATATATTTTATTATTCCACAAACATTTTTACATACGATTCCAGAGTTTTTTTAAACAATTCCTAAAATTCCAAAATCAACTTTGAAATCAACTATATCCAAAATCCTTTGGTAAATTCAATTGTCCTTTGAATTTCAAGACCAAATCCAGTTCATAACCAATTCCATTTTAAAACAATTTGCCAACAATTTCTCTTTTAGAAACTCGAAAATAAACATCGATGATGCTGCAGTCATCACCGACATTATTTTCCAGTGACCGAAAGAGTTCGATGCTTTTATCCCTTTAAAACATTTCAAATATTCTTAATTTCCAATCTCACCAGATTCAATTTCAATTCAAAAACATTCCCGAAATAATACCACTATTATTTCTTCAAAACTTTTGAAAACCATTTCCAAATCCAAAGGAATTTAAACTTTTCCCCCAAAATTCCAAACTTACTCTGGAATCTTCATCTTAATTTATTTTCATTCTCTGGAATTCTAATTCAAAATTATAATCTTTTTTTATATGAAGTTATTTCAAATTTAAAAATTACATTTATAATCTATATTTCAAATTCCATTTTGTTATATAAATTTATTTTTCAACTTTGGTTATAGGTTTCAATTTCTTATTCAATTTTTTTTTCAATAGCGTTAATAAGTTAATATTATCATTCCTTAACAATCAAGCATCCAAATACTATAATAATTTCTGAAAATTATTTCTTTCATATACAAAAATAATTTGGGTAAAATTATTTCATTTACCCTAGTTTAAAACAATACTGTGTCGAATTGTTCTATTTAAGTGTTTAGAGATCCCTATCAATAACGTTAATTACTCGTATTGACCAGAATCCATAAATTACTCAATAAACCAATCGACACAATATAAAACCATTTTATATTCACTAACAAATACGTGCTCATATCTATTAATACACTCAAACTCATTATAGAGTACTACGGTCTCTACTTGAGTAATTCCCACCAAAGCCTAGGTTGTCGCCAACCTAAGCTCTGATACCACTTGTAACGACCCGCACTTCCGTACCCCTTGAGTCAACACTATTCTACAACAATTAACCCAAGTTGCATAGAAATACGAACCATTTGGGTTTAAGAAGAAGAGGTAGAAGAAGAGAAAACAAAATCAACATCAGAATCTAACCATCGCAGCAGAATAAAATATAATAGATAGTAAATAATCTTTACTCAAAATCAAATATATCTGTTTACATACATTACATCATCCGAATACATCAGTCACAACTCAACATCAATATCATACAATGGGTACACAACAACTCAACACAGCGGAATACGTATATAAATATACAAGTACGAGAGTACGTTTCGTCATCCAGCTCGTCTCCTGAGCTCCACAGCATCATATCCTGTATCCTATAATACTCGGTCTGACCCGAGCATTACAGTTAAATAACACCCGAGTCAGTCTGGATTACCAGCGTGAGAAAATCACACCCAATTTATTATTAAAGTTTCAAAAATCCTTTGAAAACAAAAGCATCTCGTAAGACCACGCCACAAATAAACATGTCGGGTTTTTACCTTACGATAGCTAAAACAATTTTGTAGAAATCCTCTGATATTATAATAGGGTCTATACACAAGTACTTATAAAATAGCCGAAATTGTTACATTATTAAATTTCAGCTACTAGCCACAAAAGTGGGAAATACAAACAAAACTCGTACAAGGCTCGTAGGGAGAATGGATTTCCAACTAATGACTAGGCACTGGGGTACCACCTGTCACAGTACGGGGCCTAGATCACCGTACCGAGGATTACTCCCTTCATCCCCTGCAACACAAGGCCGGAACCATCCCTTACTGGACAGTCCCGAGTGAGATCACCCCGCGGTTGGGATCAGCAACCGCACCACTAAGCCGAAA
This sequence comes from Allium cepa, assembly GCA_030765085.1. Lineage (NCBI taxonomy): Eukaryota > Viridiplantae > Streptophyta > Magnoliopsida > Asparagales > Amaryllidaceae > Allium > Allium cepa. The sequence goes on from CM060932.1 coordinate 910,027,698, forward strand.
AAGAAATAAGGGACATCTAGACTGGAATGACCTCACCCTGCTTGGGTGCTACCCACCTAACCTTGCTGCATATCCCCTGATTTTCAGTCATTCCCATTTGATGAGGCTTGAGGCTAAGCGTTACCTTTAGAACGTTTCACTTAGAATGCCCATCGCCCACCTGACGATGTTTCGCAAGCATTCGTCCATACAAGTCCGTCCCGGGTTCGAACGGAACCGAAGGCACTATTCCTACTACATCCATTTTGGAAATATCCTCAGGATTAGTAACGACTAGCCCTTGCACTTCACTGCTCCATCTTCGACTCCGAACACGTTTTTCGCACGAAACGTACAAACCGGATCGAAGTGGTTTTCGAGAAATAAATCTCGATCCCGGTCTCTTCGAAACGATCAACGCATTTGGCCAATATTGATAGTCGGTTATTTAACTATCAATTAATATTCACAAACATCCATCAACCAATAAATAATTTTCCAAATTATTTATTAATCCCAAAATATCTTTCCGAGATATATATATCCAATTTTCAACCCCTTTTGAAAACAGTTTCAAAACCCGTTTTCCCTTCCCAGGGTACATTCCCAATTATTATTTCCATTGGAACGCCAAGTACAAACACTTAAGTTTAAAATAATTTAAAAACCTTTTTTTTTTATAAAATATACTTATAACTTTTAAAATTATAACTTAAATATTTTATTAAAATAAATATTCTAACAAAATATTTTGTATAAGACAATTTATAAAATATAAACTAAATTTCCTCTTTTAAACTCAATACCAAGTTACTTTATATAGTTATTTCAATAATAGATTTAGAAAAATATACTTGCTTTAAAAATTTAGATTTAGAAATAATAAACTTTCCAAAACCTGCTTTTTAAAACGATCTTAAAAAAAAACTTTAAATATTTTTGAAAACCATACTTGGCTATCCAGGGAAATCCTATTCTCTTTCCCATTTCTTAAAAATACATCACCATTTATTTTTAAACAAATCCCCATTCCTTTAATAAATTCTTACCTTGAATTTATAAAATATCCACCGACATTTTATTTCACTTTATAACCCAGTCATAAAGTCCCAAAATCTCTCTTCACTTTAAATTTAAATTTCAACACCTAAATCAATTTTACAATTGATTTCCATTTACTTTACCATGAAATAAATTCTCTTACTTCATTTATTTCAAAATTTATTAACTTTAGATTTAATTTCCAATTTATGTTTTAAAATCTTTAAACTGAAAAATACCAAATTCAGATTCCTCAATTTCCTTTCTTTATCTTTAAATTTAATCCTTACATTTAAAATAATGACTTTTATTCACTTAAGTTCCAGAATTTATTATTCCTCTGTTAATTCAATTTCCTCATATTCCATATTTTGTTAGATTTTAGAAATCACTCAATTTTATTTTATTTTCACTTCATTATTCAATTTATTCCAATTTACTAGAATTATTTACTTAAAATTTTACTCTTTTATTACCTTTCAAAAATCCAATTCTATAGATTTTGATAACTCTTTATACTGAGTTATTCCATCCAACCATACTATCCCATATTCCAATTATCCATAAAACAATCACAGGATATCAAATATTCATCACATAGAATATTAAATAATCTAATAAATTTGAGGAATCCAGTTGGATCCCTCCAACCTGTTTCCCTGCATCCACAAATGTTAGCACAACATTATTTACTAATTTCAGAATATATCATTCGATAGCACATCAATCAATCAGTTTCAACCATTCAAACAATTATTTAAATTTAATCATTTAAATTTAATTTTAAACTGAGTGAGATTAACTCACCTTATCGTTTCATTCGCAGTCCATTCCAATATTGCCTCGTTTTCCCGACTTGACCTTGTATAAGCATTCATGTTTCATTAATATCCGATCAAATCGAACAATCAATTATTTCTTAAATAACTTGAATAAATCAACTTATCATTTATTTATTTAAATTTATTAAATTCCAATGATCGTTACTAACTTAGTTAACATTTCTTTTCTGCCCACTTAAACCTTCAAAGACAAGTTATATATCTATTAATTACACAAATAAATTTACCGATTACTTAAAGTTAACAGATTCCTATATATAAAATTATGCGTATATAATTTCTGGTCTGTATATATAAACTTACAATTTGTATAAATATATCTCATTGCATAAATTTTCCTGCTATTCCTTTATATTCATTTTTTTATATATATATATATATTAAATTAAGCAACTGGAATTACCTCACTGTCGTCTGCAATATCGAACACCTGCTCGCCAACATCTACAGTGAAATCGCGATCCACTACGAGCGTCGCCGCGACCCGAAACCTAATGCCAGAGAACCACCTCCCCAAACGCGATACTCTATCACCCACACCTGCGCCCCACGCGAGCCACCCAGCTCGAGCCTTGGCCACCACCCCGATGACGTCGAACTCGCACAGACCCCCAACCCACCATCGTTGACAAACGATTCCACCGCAAGCCCTAAAACCCAATCGAACAACGACCAACATGAGCACGTGCTCGCCCTCGAATGCGAGTCTTCCCCTTATCAATTTCGAACAAATCTACGAGCTCGTGATCCATTGAAGGGAAAGAACGACACTTAAGAAGAAGGAGAAGACGAGACCATCACCAATACCTCCATTTGATTTCAGTCGCCACTTTCCCTCTCCCACTCGCGACTCGAAAGCGACTCGAAAAGAACAGGGGGAAAATTTCGTGAGGGCTTCGACATGAAGATTCGATCCTTTTTTTTTTATATACGGTTCGTCGGACTGAAGGAGAGGGGAGGAGAAAGGTTTATCGGCCATTGATTTTTGTTTTAGAAAGAGAAAGTAAATTGAAGAGGGATTTGATTTCCTTCGTTCGACAGCTGAATCTATTTTCGTTCGAACGAAATCTGAAGGTGGACGCCATTATTATTTTGATTTCGCGAATATTCGTAAGGAGGCAGCGATATTATTGATTTATTTTCTCTGAACGATGTGATATTGATAAGAGGGGAAGGGAAGAAAAAGGAGTACGAAGGAGATAATTGTGAGGCGGGATGTACGTATTGTCGGCTAAGAGAAAACAATTATATTTAATTTAAATCCAAATTCAAAACGTCTCGATAAAATTTCCAACGCGTTTTTTTTTGTAACGTACACTTACACAATCACTCCAGTTACTACGAAATTTGAAACCCGATAATAATTCGATATTACGGATCTAATGGAACTGGTTTCGTCGAATTCCGAGACTGTGCCTCGGGCGGCTATTTTAAATTCAGTTTAAACTATATATTTTTAAAAACTGAACAAAACATCTTTAAATTCGATTCTATCACTTTTATTATCTTCAGTATTATCAATACGAATTTTACAAGCCTTCAAATTATTTTTGACTGGCTTAAAATTCCAGATTCAATAATTTACCCAATTCTGATAATTAAATTTAATAATTAACCTTTGAATATTTAAAATAAATTAAATATTCTGATTTCAAATGCTTAAAATTCTGGATCGTCACAGAAAAGTTCTCGCTATTGAAGAAGCGAATGATATTTCCAAAATAACTCCGGAATAGTTAATAGGAAATCTAATGTCTTATGAAGTAAATTTGCAGGCAAAAAGAGTTCAGGCTCAAGATAAAAAGAATATAGCATTTCATGCAGAACAAGAAGATCAGATTCAGACGAAGAAGGCCTAGCTTTTATTGCCAAGAACTTCAATAAATTCTTGAAATATAGAAAAGGAAACAGAAATAACTGCAAGAGAAGCTCAAACAACAATAAATCACCATCTTTATCAGTTATGGAATGCTTTAACTATCACAAAAAGGGGCATATGCAGAAGGACTGTCCAGATCAAAAGAAAGAATATCGAAATAAAAGGAAGGACAAATTCAAAAGAAAAACCTTTTCACTCACATGGGATGATTCAGAATCTTCACCTTCTTCGGGAAGTGAAAGTGACAGCGATAATGAACAAGCTAACATATGTTTTATGGCTAAAGCTAATGATGTTAGTGATTTTACTTTTGATGATATGATAGAATAAACTCTGAATTATTAGATACTTTAAAAAGTCTTAAAAGAAAATATAAAGAAGTTGTAGAAAATCAAAACAAGGCAGAATTCAAAAGAGATATGATTAAAGATGAGAAGAAAATATTGGAAGAAGAACTTGAGAAAACTCAAGAATCTCTCTCTAATGTTAATTATCAACTTATATTATTGAGTCAAGAAATTGAAACCCAGAAAAGAAGAATGATAGTCTTGATTCTGAAAATCATGTTTTAAAAACTAATATTAAAATGGTAGAACAAGAAATTTCAAGTCTAAAGACCAACCTAGATGGAATCACTAAAAATGTTTCAAATTTTAATAAAAGAAAAGAAAATTTATCTAGTATTATTGAGAATTCACAATCTGTTAGTAATAAACATGGTCTAGGATATAAGAAGTAAGTTAAAGAGTCACAATCTAGTAATTTAAACAATGTTAAAAATGATAAAACACCCACTTCTTCAAACAGACTAGTTTCTAAAACTATAAATATATGGGTACTTAAAACTAATAACAAGTTAATAAAGAAAAAGTATATTAGTTCATTCATAGAAAATGTTCATAATAATAAAAATTATATTTATAAAAGGGATACTAAGCCCTCTTGGGTTTGGTTTCCTAAGATCTAACTCTTAGGACCCTATTAAAAGGTGGGTACCAACATTATCTCATATTTTTTGCAGGTCCCACTTAAGAAAAGAGGAAAATGGATACTCGACAGTGGTTGCTCAAAACACATGACAAGAGACAAAGATATGCTGATAAATATTATATACTCAAATGGAGGTTCTGTCACTTTTGGAGATAATTCCAAGAGATATATCATCGACAAAGGCGATGTAAGCAATTACGGTACATCTAATTTACCTCTTATTACAAATGTTTTGTTAGTTAAGAATTAAAAACATAATCTATTAAGTATACATCAATTATGCGACAAAGGATTTAAAATATCGTTTTTTTGAAAATAAATGTAGTATTCTTGATCAACATCACAATCTTATTTTCGAAGGAAATATAGATAAAAACATTTATGTTTTAAATATGAAAGTTAATCATAACTCAAATATGTGTTTAATAGCTAAAGAAAATGATCCCTGTATATGGCACAAACGATCTGTCATGTCAATTTCAAAAATATAGATGAAATTTCTAAAAATAATCTTCTAAAAGGATTGCCAAATATGAATTTTAAAGTTAATAATATATGTAACTCATGTCAATTAGGTACATTAACTAAATCTTCATTTAAATCTAAGAAAGTTATTTCAACTTTACAACCGCTCGAGTTAATTCATATGGATTTATTTGGCCCTACCCAAATTCAATACATAAATCATAATAAATACGTATTTGTAATTGTTGATGATTTCTCTAGATATACATGCACTACTTTTATGAAAAATAAAAGTGATACGTTTGAAAATTTCAAAACATTTGTTAAACAAATTCAAAATTTAAAAGGTATTAAAATTGAAAATATTAGAAGTGATCACGGAGGTGAATTTGAAAATATACAATTTGATAACTATTGTAAAAAGAAAGGAGTATTTCATAACTTTTTGTTTCTAGAACTCCATAACAAAATGGAGTAGTAGAAGGAAAGAATCGAACAATTCAAGAATGCACAAGAACTTTACTAAATGAAAGCACGTTACCAAAACAATTTTGGGCAGAAGCTTTTACAACTACTTATTATGTTTTAAATTTTGTTTCTATTAGACCTCTAACCAAAAATACTCCTTACGAACTTTTTAACAGTAGAAAACCAAACATATCTTATTTTAAAATATTTGGATCAAAATGTTTTATATTAAATACCAAAGATCAGCTTGGCAAATTTGATTCAAAATATGAGGAAGGAATATTTCTTGGATATTCGAATCGAAGCAAAGTTTATCGAATTTTTAATAAACGAACTAATGCTATAGAAGAATCACTCCATGTATCTTTTGACGAGAACTCTAAACCTGTTTCTAATACAATTAGTAACAATGACTTACTTAACAATGATCAAACAAATATAATAATAAAAAATTCAAAAGATGATAACGATATCATTTATAACTATAGCGAAAATGAAAACATTAGTAATAATTTAGAAAAACGAAATGATACTAATATAATAAATCTCCTCGAAGAGTTTTATGAAATCATCCTATAGAAAATATAATTGGAGAAATAAATTCAAATGTTGAACTAGAAATCAATTAAATTTAATAGTTAATGTAGCATTTCTCTCTGTACTATAGAACCTAAAAATGCTAAGGAAGCAACATCCGATAAAAATTGGATTATTGTTATGCAAGAAGAATTAAATCAGTTTGAACGAAATGAAGTTTGAGAATTTGTATCCAGACCAACCGATCAAACTGTTATAGGAACTAAATGGGTTTATAAAAATAAAGTAGACAAATTAGGCAATATAACTAGAAATAAAGAAAGACTAGTAGCACAAGGATATAATCAGGAAGAAGAAATAGATTATGAAGAAACGTTTTCTCTAGTTGCTAGACTAAAAGCAATACGAATTTTATTGGCATACGCATGTTTTAATAACTTTAAACTTTATCAAATGGATGTTAAAAGTGCCTTTTTGAATGGTTATATTAAAGAAAACGTTTATGTTGAACAACCTCCATTACTTATTCATGAAAAATATCCAAATCATGTATATAAACTCAAGAAAGCTTTATATGGTTTAAAACAAGCATCACGTGCTTAGTATGAACGACTAAAAAGTTACCTAATTAATTCTGGTTTTGAAATTGGAAAAGTAGATTAAACTTTATTTATAAAACATTACAAAAATGATATATTGATAGTTCAAATATATGTTGACGACAACATATTTTGCTCAACTAATAATGAATTATGTAAAGAATTTTTTGAAATAATGACTAGAGAATTTTGAAATGTCCTATATGGGAGAATTATCATATTTTCTAGGACTTCAAATAAAACAAGTTTCAAATGGAATTCTTATTGATCAAGAAAAATACTGTAATAATCTTATCAAACGTTTTGGAATGGAAAACACTTCTGCCAAACCAACACCTATGAGCACAACAGCACATCTTGACAAAGATGAAAACGGAAAAAGTGTAAACCAAAAACTATATCGAAGTATGATAGGATCACTAATTTATTTAACAGCAAGCAGAACAGATATTATGATGAGTGTGTGCTTATGTGCATGATTTCAATCTGACCCAAAAGAATCACATTTACGTGCTGTAAAACATATACTACGTTATCTTAGTAAAACTACAAATTTCGGACATTTCTATCCGAAAGAGTGTTCGTTCGAATTAGTATCATACGGCGATGTTGATTTAGGAGGATCACGATAAGATAGAAAAAGTACAAGCAGTATGTGTCACTTCATTGATAAGTCTTTAATATCATGGTTTAGTAAGAAACGAAACTGTGTCTCTTTATCAACTTGTGAAGAAGAATATATTTCTACTGCACTAGCTTGCATACAAGTAATTTATATGCAACAGACACTTAAAGATTTTGGGATCAATCTATCAAAATCAACAATTTACTGTGATAATTCTAGCGCAACAAATCTATCTAAAAATCCAGTAAACCACTCTAGAACTAAACATATAGATACTAGACATCATTTTTTACGTGATAATATAGAAAAAAAGTGATAAATCTAGAATACGTACCATCAGAAAATCAATTAGCCGATACTGTTACTAAACCGCTATTAGAAAATATGTTTATAAAATTATGACATGAGCTCGGTATAATTTCTATTAAAGATATATAAATGATATATAAAAATTATCAACTAAAAAAATTCAAAAATAATTTTTTTACAAAAATTCGAAATTCTAACCATGCCGAGACTCAAATTTGTGACCTGCTATGAATAACCCTGGTGTCTTAACCACCTGAGCTATTAATGTTTTATGTTGTAGTCTAGTGTGGCCATCTTATTATATTGGAACATTAATTTATACCACATTAGATATCACATTTAACTTTACATATACATACATACATACATATATATATATCTGTTTTTTTATATAAACATTTAAAATTATACAAAATAGCTCAGCCAACAGAAAAGCGAATGTTTCACCATACTTCTTTGCTAGAATTAATATAACACACCATATTCTTTCCTATTTTTTTCTTGGAATTAGGTCATAAATAGTTACATATTCTACTTTCTTAAAATCAAACTGAAAAAAACTCTAAAGCTATCATTCGTTCTTCATTCCAACAAACTAAATTTCAACAATGTCAAACTCCTCCAAAGTCTCTATTGATATCTTTGCCTCGAACAACTCTCCAAAAACTCCCGATCATAAAAATTCACCATCGTCGGTCTATCACACCGGATATACTTTGGGCAAGAAAAAAGGAAAGAAGACTATTGATATTTCTCTAAACACGAAACAAAAGATCGACGATCTCCACCATTATCAACAAGAATCTCTAATGCTACAACAGGAGATGTATTAGAACAAAAAAATAAACTCCAGATGGATAGGAATAATTGAGCACATCGCTATGAAATTATGTGGGGGAATCGTCACATCTGATAGACGAACATGCAGTTTCGTCTATCAGACGGCCATCGACTTCGTCTCCACCACGACCACCATACTCACCGAATTCGTGGGATCGCACGAAGAATCGAATGTTCGCCGTAAGCAACTGAAAGTGTTCAAGACGCCTAGCCCCTCTAAATAATCGTAGTTTTGATTATCTTTCGTTGTATTTTCAAATAAATTCTCCACATGTGTACGTTTCTATTTTTAAGTAAATTTATTTCTGGTGCATTAATCGACATCTCACGTATAGAAAATATTAACATTTAACTACAAAATAAAGTTATTTCTATATCATTCATGAAACTAAAAAATACTTATATTAAAATAATTACCAAACATAAATAATATATATACATTTCACGCTAAAATAAATTCATTGCAGAAAATACTCCAGGTCAGTCGACTGGAGCAGGAGATCAGTCGACTGACACAACAAACGAATTTTTTATATATACATGGCCAATCGACTATCCTAGAGCCTCAGTTGACTAGACCAGAAGATTGAATATTTTCGACCTTCGGCATCAGTCGACTGAAGCCCTGAGCCAGTCGACTGACGCAGCAATATAAAATTTTATGTCATATGGCCAGTCGACTGTCTCAGAGCCTCAGTCGACTGAACCAGAACATCGAAAGAATTCAATCTTCAACTTCAGTCGACTGAAGCCCTGAGCAAGTCGACCGTGTCGTAGATCTGAGTTACTTTTCACCTTTTAACCTACCCCCTTTACTCCTTTTACCTTTCACTTTACCTTCTCTCCTCATTACCATTTCAGATTTCCAAATTTTCAAAACCCTAGGCTCTCCAAAATTCAATTTTTATTCTTCAAAATTCAAATTAAACGGCTCCAAAATGTAAGGGACAAGCTTCCACATCATCTCAACCTCCATCGAATGACCGAATTCAAAGGTGGCTATTTGATGACACCGCGATGAAGAGGTGGAGACGGGTGCAAGACTCAAGGATCTTCGAAGGTTCGTTCATTAAATTTCCTGATTTCTCCCCATATCAGATCCAAGAGTTAGCTCAAAGGTGCAATTTAGAGTCATTAATTAACATCGACGACAACAAACACAAAATCAAACAAATTATGGTGAAATTATTCTACGCTAACCTAAATTTGGGCCACCAAGACGTTCCAAATCAACAAGACTGCGTATGGAGTCTCGTGTGTGGGAAACCCATCTTTTTCTCTCTAGGCCGCATGGCTCATATTTTACAAACAGAAAATGAAGGTGTTGAATTAGCTACTATTAATGTTGATTTGGTTGTTCGAGACCGTGTAAGCCATTTGTTTTTAGAAGATGACATGCGTCAACTAAAATCGATGTCTTTACAATCAAAGGCACGAATTATTAATCGTGCTTTAATGAAAACCATAACTCCTAGAACCGGGAGCAATGGACTTGTCTACAAAAATAAATTTAAAGCTTTGTATGCTATCTTTGAGAACATAAAAGTAATCTGGCTCTGTTTAATTCTTGACAAATTTTTAAGTTTCAACAATGGCAGGATGGATATAATTTACTATGACGAATATATTATGTGTCTTCTCAAAGCTTGTGAAGTTCCGGAACCGGATTCACCAGGTTCTACCGTTGGATGTTTGAACGCTCGGACTTTAGCCTTGTAACGACCCGCAAACCCGCACCCCTTAAGTCAACACTATTTTCCAAAATATCAACTCAAGGTGAATGGAAATACGAATCGTTAGGGATAAAGAAGAAGAGGTAGAAGAAGAAAATAGAAAGCAACATCAGAATCTAACCATCGCAGTGGAATAAAATATAATAGATAATAAATGATCTTTACACAAAAACAAATCTGTTTATACATTACATCATCGGAGTATACATAACACACAGCTCGACAGTAATCATAACCTGTCCTCACAAACTGAATGCACTACTAATCACACAGCGGAATACTTAAAAAAATTACGGAAGTACGTATCACCATTCAGCTCGTCTCCTGAGCTCCATATCATCCTTTCCTGTATTCTGTAATACTCGGTCTGACCCGAGCATTATAGTGAAATAACACCTGAGTCAGTCTGGAATACCAGCGTGAGAAAATCACACTCAATTTGATTATTTAAGTTTCAAAATCCTTTGAAAACAAAAGCATCTCGTAAGACCATGCCACAAATAAACATGTCGGATTTTTACCTTACGATAGCCAAAGCACTTTTTATCAAATCCGTCTAATATTATAATAGTGTCTATAGAAAGTAAAATAGAATCTAGCTGAAATGCTTGCATCTCACGTTTCAGCAATAGCTGGCACAATCAAAACCATAAAGGCGCGTATGGAGAATGGATTTCCAACTAATGACTAGGCACTGGAGTACCACCTGTCACAGTGCGTGGCCTAGATCACCGTACCGAGGATCCCTCCCGATCCCCTACAACACAAGGCAGGGACTACCCCTTACTGGATAATTCCGAGTAAGATCACCCTGCGGTTGGGATCGGCAACCGTCCACACAGCCGAAATAAAAAGGGACATCTAGACAGGGATGACCTCACCCTAATGGGTGCTACCCACTTAGCCTTGCTGCATAACCCCTGATTTTCAGTCATTCCCGGTTGATGAGGCTCGAAGCTAAGCGTTACCTTTTAGAACACATCACCTAGAATGCTCATCGTCCACTTGACGATGTTCTGAAAGCATTCATCCATACAAGTCAGTTCCGGGTTCGAACGGAAACGAAGACACTACTCCTACTACATCCATTTTGGAATCACCTCAGGATTAGTAGCGACTAGCCCTTATACTTCATTGCTCCACCTTCGAATCCAAACTCGTCTTCCTCACGAAAACGTACAAACCGGATCGAAGTGGTTTTCGAGAAATTAATCCCGATCCCGGTCTCTTCGAAATGATCAACGCATTGGCCAATATTGATAGTCGGTTATTTAACTATCAATTAACATTCACAAACAACCATCCAATATAAATAATTTCACCAAATTATTTATTAATCTCAAAATATCTTCACAAGATATATTTCTACTTTTCAACCCTTCGAAAACAGTTTTCAAACCACTCTTCTCATGGAATGAAATCCCCAAATTTTTATTTTCACCGAATACACCAAGTATCAATACTTTAGATTTTCAAAATAATTTAAAAACACTTTATTATAAAATACACTTTAAATATTTAAATTTAAAAACTACTTTAATACATTATTCAAAGATATATACTTTAAGAATATTTAAAATAAAGCTACTTAATAAAATAATAAAACTAAATTTTTATCCTTTTAAAAAAAATACCAAGACACCTTTAAGTAATTACTACTAAGATAAATTTGAAAAATACTTACTTTAAAACTTAAACATTAAAAAAAAATTCTAAAACAAGCTTTTAAAACGACTTTAAACTTTAAACTTATACTTAAAAATTTGCTTTGAAAACGTACTTGGCTATCCAGGGAAATACGTTCTCTTTCACATCTTTTAAAAATAAATCACTATTTATTTTTAAACAATTTTACCCATTCCTTTACAAATTCCCATCGTGAAATTTATACTTCCAAATATCCACTGATATCCGTTTCACTTTATAAACCTAGTTTATAAATTTCATAGTCACATTCTCCTTTAAATTTCCAATTTCAAACACTTAAATCAATTTCCAAATTGATTTTAAATTTACTCCATTTTGAAATAAATTCATTTACTTACTCATTTATTTTAAAACCCATTGACTTCAGATTTTTAATTCTTACTTATGCTTTAAATTCTTTTAACTAAAAATACCAATTTCATATTTCCCAAATTCCTTCTTTATCCTTTCACTAAATTTAAACCTTGAATTGTTTAAAATAAATTCTTCATTCCTTTACATAATATTACTTAAGTTTTTAAGAAAATCACTTATTCCCATTTATTCAAAAATCTCATTTCTCCATACTTGGAATTTTTTTTATTAGAATTTAAAAATTCAACTTTCATCTTTTCTAATTCACATTTTAATTTATCTAACTTTCAAAAATTATTTTTACTTAAGAATTCTCTCTTTTTATTTTCTCATCAAAAATCCAATCTATATATTTTTGATAACTCAGTGTACCCAAATATAATCAATCAAACACATCATCCAATATTCCAATTATCAATATAATCCATCACGGAATATCAAATAATCATAACACAAAATTATTAGAACAATCTAAATAATTTTTAGGAATCCAGTTGGATCCCTCCAACCTATTTCCCTGCATCCACAGATGTTAGCACAATACAATCATACCAATTCCACTTCGAGGTGGAATATCGCGGTATATGGGACTTATATAATATCATCCGCTATTATGCGGCATATTGGGTCTCATCCACTATATAATGCGGGGAAATCAATCACTCCAATATATATTATATACTACTATATATAATATAGCACATCAAATCAATTCAAACATTCAACCAATTATTTAAATTTAACCATTTAAATTTAAATTACACCCAGATGATGAGATTAACTCACGTTTGATTTTATTTGCAATCCAATCCAAACAGGCTTGTTTCCTTCATGTTTTCTGACCTTGTATAAGCAATTTATGATTTATTAACATTTGAAATAGTCTAACAATAAATCATCATTAAATAAATTAAATAAATTATGATTTAATTTTTTTAATTTTTTTTAAAAACTAATAAATTTCTCTTTTTAAACTACATATATACTAAAAAATAAATGATAGATTTCAGAAATCTAATTTTATTTAAACATTCAAATATTTCAATATCCATATTTATTTTCAAAAGTCTTATATATAGATGCCTTTGAACTAGAATAGGTATGTGTGCATATATATTTTTATTTATACCCTTCCTTTACTGTATATGTATATATACAGTGTATAAATCTTCAAAATAAATTGTTTTTATAAACCTTACTGCATTATATATTTTTTTCTAATTCATACATATAAATATATGTGTATATTAAATTAAATTGAATGAAGAACAGAACTGGTTGTAACTTACTGCAACTATTATTTTCAAGTTCATTTTCTTTTTTTCAAATTAAAATATGAATTCAAGTTTTAAACAGAAAAGAAACCCATACCAAACGAAACCGGCCCAAGCAAGCAACTTCTTCCCCTTCCTCACGCGATACCCCGACCTTCCAGTGCTCGAGTTCGAGCCGTTCACTATCACGAGAGCCTCCTCCGCGCGCTTGCCCTAGCTGCTGATTGGCGCTGCCGACGTCCAGCCTCCCTAAGTCCACGCGAGCTCGAGTCAGAAATTTCCACTCCATCGCGAATCGCCTTGACTTCGAGTCATTCGACGTTCGCCTCCTCCCCTAAATCGCGCCTCCACCAAAATCATTCGCACGCGAAAGAGCTTCACTGCCATCGAACCCTAAATGCGATGCCCATCCAACTGCTCGAGAGTAGTGCCACCTCGCCAAATCTTGCACCTCCAACCCCCTTGAACTTGCGTCCGGGCTGAAACAAATCAAATTCGAGTTCCTTCTCTATTGCGTTCGATTTTCATTCGAACGAGGCTTGATTTTGTTTTTCAAATTGATTCCGAATGAGGAAAGGATTTTAGTCTTTATAATTTTACTTTATCTTCTTTTGTTCTGCCTATTTTTTTCTGAGTTGTGAAATTGTTTGAACGGCTTGCTTTCAAAAAGAAGGAAGAGGGGACAAGAAAACGCACAATGCGAAGCTAACGTGCCTGCATCAACATGCTACTGTATTTTTGAAAGGAAGGGAAAAAGCTGTGATGGTGAAAGAAAAGCAGCTGATGGGAGTATTTTGACCAGTCAAACACTATATATCATATTTAAATTTCAAATTTAAATTTAAACAGTCTTCAGTTTAAATCCTAAAATCTTGACATCGTATTGAGGGGTGCCGCTAGGCATTTATAATGTTAAATCCCTATTTCGAACACAATGGAAAAGGTTTCGAGTCCTAATTCGATCATATGGAGAAAATAGCTTTTTGGATCAGTTATTATATTGAATTTTCGATATAAAATTTCAGCGCGTTTATATATCGTATGCTCACACAACTACTCCAAATGCTACGAAAATTGAAATCCGATAATAAAACACTATTACGGATCCAATAGAACTAGTTTCGTCAAATTCCGAGACTGTGCTTCAGAATGCTATTTTTAAATTCAATTTAAACTATATAATTTTAAAACTTCTATTATCCTCAGCACTATCAATATAAATTTTAAAAGCCTTCAAATTATTTTTAACAGGTTTAAAACTCCAGATTCAACATTTTACCCAACTTCAAAATATTTAGTTTAATAATTAAATTACTCAATAAATGGTGATTTTTTGAATTCAAGTTAAAAATTAACTTTTAAATATTTAAAATCAATTAAATATTCCGATTTCAAACATCCAAAAATTCCGAGTTGTCACAGCCTTGATGAAATTACCGGTTGCCCGACCTCCTCCTATAATATCTTTTGAACAATGGACCCAAAGGAAAATAGCTCAAGTCCAACCACAACAACATGGCAAGCCATCTCAACAACCATCTCGTCAAAGATCGACTCGTTATCAATAAGAAGAAATTATGATTCCAATTGAACATCTTTAACCATGTGAATCCATCAATATAATTTGTCGTAATCAACAAATTCTACAATAAAACATCATCAAAGTTGATAAGAAGCTCAATAAGGTCAAAGGATTTTTCACCAAATTATAGCAAGCTATCTCACTCTTCCGGTACATCTACTGCTACCATAGGAGATCCAGGTAAGCAACCCATCTTTACATGGTCTTCTTCTTCTTCTGACGATGATCAAGCTAGTAGTAGTGGTAATGATGGTAATGAAGGTTATAGTGGTAGGGGTAAGAAACCGATGGAGTAAGATGTTCATATTCTTTCTTTTTTCTCAAGACATTTGTTTTTCAATTCATATGGCTTGTACTAAATGGCCATTCCAATTTATTTATTTTGAACACTCCTGGCTATGGATGTTAATTGTGTGGATGATTGTTCTTGTTTTTATTTCATATTATCTTTCACATCATAATATCATATTACTTATTCTTTTTTGTCGATGACAAAGGGGGAGAAATATTATTGCTACTAATAAGAATGCAAGATATAGAGCGTCAAAGATTCAGGGGGAGTAAGTGTTTATGTTATATAATACAGTCGAAATCTATATCTATTTACAGGTTGTCATCAATCAAAGGGGGAGAATGTTGAGACTTGGTTTTGATTCATGACACGAAGCTATCACTATGACATATAGATTTGACGACTGCTATGACAAAAAGTGACAAGGAGACGAGACTTTAAAAGATGGTGCATCAACTATGGTATTTTGTTTTTAAGTCTTAGGTCAATACTTTTTAAAATCTCTCCTCGATTATGTCTACACTAGCTTATATATTTAATCATTATATTTACTAAATATTATATATATAAGCACACATTTAAAATATAAAAGTATTTTAAAGTTATAGAAATTAATATATATATATATATATATGTTAATTGTGCTAACTGCATAAAAATTAACCAGGTCAGCCGACTGACCACCTGATACAGTCGACTGACACTGGCATTTTTGTGCAGCATGCATAGGTACATAAATATACTAATTTAAAATTTAATTTTTTTTGAATACTCGGTCGACTGTCCCAGAGGCTCAGTCGACTGAATTTCTATAACAGCCACTTTTTTTGAAAGGACACGACTTGTGTGAAGAGTTGCAAACCTTTAAACGAAAAGATTCGGACGCAACACTTCGATCGAAACTCTTCACCAACAGTCGCTGATTTCTAAACTTTATAGATACAAACTCCAACTTCATTTCAAATTACTAAATTACAATTGAATTCTCTTATTCTCTGATCTAACTTTCTGCAAACTATTTGCCATCATACTTTCAATTATTCTGCATTAAAGCAATACTATATCTTTCTATTCTTCATATACTTCAAATATAAATATTTATAATCGAGGAGAAGATTATAGGAAGGGTGTACTACAAGTGACAAATCCGTGTTATCAGAAAAAACATTAGTCAAAACTATTTTCTGTATTTGTTGAAGTCATGTTCTGCTGCTCAGGCAAGTGAAGTCCTCTTCGGCTGTTGAGGCAAAATCCTGTTCTGCTGCTCAGGTCCCCGTTCAGCTGCTCAGGGGTTGTATAGACCTATTCCTCTGGGTTTAGTGAGGGTTTTTGTTTTAGTGAAATTCCAGAAGGGGTCTGAGACTGGACGTAGGACGGTGCTCCGAGCCAGTATAAAAATCTCTGGTGTCATTTTACTATACTGCTTTTATATTCCGTACTATTTACAGTATTACTATCATCACTATACTCTGTATTATCATATATCCATATTACACGATCCATTGTGAACTTTCATGACTTAAATGTGTAAATTCAGTCAGCGATTAATACCGAACTATTCGAATATTAACATTCACATATCATTTAGCAGGCAGTGTGACATTTTGGCCACCATTTACACATCTTTTGGCAAAAACCAATTTTACTTATTATAAGGGGTACCTAAAAGTGATAATTATTTACACCAATATCTTCGTCAAAACTATATCACTTTGTATTTATGGAATTTGGTAATGCTCAAAATTCCAATATCATCCACATTTAACTTTATAGTCCAAATACAACGTCCTTGTTCAATAATAACAATTATTATTAACCGAAATGCTCTGGCTAGAGACTTTGATTTTAAATTGACTTTAGTTGACCGTGATACTAACCTCATATAATTGAGGAGACAAATCATCTCTTGAATAGTGTTTCATTTCCAATGTTTCCATTTGATCCAACTATAGTCGTTCAATGGATGCCATGCCACGATTTAACTTTAATCAAAAAGAAGCTTCCACATTGAATCAAGTCAAGAGAACTATGTAAATTAGTCATATCGACATTCTCTGCTTGACCTTAGTTATATTAACTAACAGAAAACTATAGAGTGAGTCATTCCATAGTTATTCAATAACTATCATTATGTAACCCTTTGGTACCCCTAATAATCATGAGTAATAATACATTGCTCAACATTTGAAGAGCGTTACATACTCTAATCTCAACGGATACATCTATATTCAGTCTTGATGCATCTTGACTAGAAACATTAAAAATGATATATTTGTTTCATTATGATAAATTACTCACAGTTACAACAATTTGTAACTACTATCACAAACATTTATGGATTTTCTATTAAAAACACTTTAAATTAAATTGACTAATTAATATAACCGCATTATATCAAGTATACAATAGAAATAAAAATACCTTTATATCGAACAAGATTGGTCAATGAGTTAGATATATGTAACAAATTACATAATTTCCCCTAGGGCATGCCCCTAACTCTAACAATCTCTCACTTGCACTTTAGGTCAATTATGGAATTTTATTCCAACTTCTTTAATCGATTTTCTCAAAACAATTAATCAGTCATTTTGTGAACCGGTATGCTATTATGTTTTAATTATCTAGTCTGTCAATCAACTTTGTCCGACGGTGATAAACTGCTTTATCACGTGAAACCATTCGGAGTATGTCTCACGACCTCTAGTGAGCTCCAAGTTCTATTATAAATGCGACATTGTTACCATATAACAATGTTATGAGATTCTAATATTTGGAATCAGCTCAATTATAAATTCATGCACTTATAATTGTGTATACATTATTTTTATTGCAACAATATTCAAGGCGATGTATGTAGCCTTTTTTTTCATTGAATAAGCCATAGTCTTTTATTTGGAACATTTCCAACTTAAAGATTCTTAACTTGAATTTATTATTGACATATTGCACTCAATATGACTTACGAAGCTTGAGTTCGAACACTCCTTCATAAGGAGTTTTTGTTTTTTGTAAACAATTCTCTAGTATTCCATAAATACATGAGAAAAACTCCAAACAACCATTTAGTGATATCAGTTTTGATTTTATATTTGCTTCATATATCAAATACATAAACAATCATGATATCGTAGACAACATAACATGTATGATAATTCCTTTTCCCAATGCAAAGGAATCAATCTTACATGTTCCATATTAAACATTTTAATAAGGTGTCCTTGCATATCATTTAGAAAAATCCCGACATCTTTTATACTTACTATAAAAGACGTCATTTATTAATCCAATGTTGAGCATTAAAATAACTAACTGATTTTAACATAAGTACATCGTTAAAATCAACAATGTGTTGTTTACTTATAGTTTAGTAATGTCAATGTACCTTTTAACATTCTTTCTTATGAACACACGCTTCCTCTACATTTTGATTGAAAATTAAACTATTTGATATTTCTACCAAAATACTTATTCAATCTTGATGCCTATAAAATGATACTTTTGCATTATTTTTTGGATCATATCCAAAGATTCACAAACTCACTATCGCTCCCACTGACTTTCAGACATTTTTGATTAATATGTGTAAACGCTTACTCTAAATCGTTATTTAGAATTTTTCATTTCAATGCATATGTATTAAAACAGTAGGACTCATCAAGCGATAATTTTATGAGTAAATCTGAATTGACTTGAACATGTTGAACATCGAATCTATTACGCTAATTTCAACAATTGAAATTTGCGGTATTATTCTTATCAACATTGCACATTTAATTCCAAATGCATTAGTCTCACTCATAAAGACACGGTCATGGTTGATGGATCCTATCCCTTCAGTTACGATCAACAAAATCTATATTTTGATAGTGTACTTGGAATTCTTTCGGATTTGCGCATCATACCATAAAGAGTAAACACTCTCAATGGTTTAATTAAATAATCTAGGATTGCATATTTTCGACACTAATAAGAAACTCATAGTTTCTCTTCGATGTGCGAGAATACTTATAAGATGCTATGCATTCGTTTAGGTTAGTTGATTTTATTTCATCTCATATAATCAGTTCTATTTATGGATCGTATCCAATTCCACTTTACTACCAATAATTCCATAAAGAAACTTCTTCACAATGAAGTTGGTATATCCTGAGATAACACATTATTTCTCAGTGCAATAGAATAGGTATTTATAAATGTTTTATGAATTCCTTTATTTATTAAACTAAGTTGCTTTTAGTTTATATTTTTTTTTCAAAGCATAAATATATCATCCAATGATAGTCTTTTCAAAATCCTTTTGGGGAGATTCATATAAGATCCATCATGAACAAGTATTACGTGCAATCTTTTGACTCGCACAACCTGCCAACTTATTGGCCTAGGGTATGTTGGAGTTTCTTATAAACCCTTATCTTGTAAAAATTTATAAACTATTTAGATGAAATAATATTGACCTTGTGTACTACCCTTAAGTACATTTCCTTATAGAAAGAAACTAACTCAGTTTCACTCATAATTAGTCGTACATTATCCAATAAAGTTCGATTATTCCATATCGATGCATCATTATGCATCACATGGAGGAGTAATTTTGAGGTTGAATCTTTATTCATTTTAGGTACGCTAGGAACATTTTCCAATATACTCACTCATTTGGCCAAATCAAATCATTTCTAGCCCATTTTATTTTATTTTATTCTATTTTATATCCTATAAGTTTACCAAGACATGCTACATATGTATCAAATACACATGTCCATGTCGATGATAACTCATCAATTAATATGACGAAGTATGTGGAACCATTTTGGTATTTATAGAATTACTATTGCATACATCTATATGTATCAATCCGAAGAGTTCATCAACTCTTATGATATTCCCACTAAATTGGTGCATAGCCCTTTATTGTTTGAGATATAATTAATAAGTATCATATGATTTAAAATCATGCAATAAAATTACTTCTCAAAACTACGGCTTAGTCTATAATTCCATAACAACTGTAAATAATATTAGATACTTTTGTATTTTCCATTGCATCACTTATGTTAAAAAAAATACCACGTTATGGTTGTATTTCACAAAGAATATTCATAATATTCATAATGGAAAATAGCTATCGCTGTTTTTTAGTCGATATCAAAAACTAATCATTATTTCATAAATAATGTATGCTAAGTTTTACGAAAACTATTTTCATACTATGATGTAATTAATAAGTGATATATGGCATGCTCCCACTATTTCCATCATTACTATAATAGTGTGCAAATTCGGAGGTCCGTCATTCACTTAAAACAATTTGTTTATTTCATACACTGCAATTATTTATAGTGGAGAGTTTATTGTTCAAATATCTTGAGCTCAAAGAAATAAATCTCATAGAAAACAATTTTCTGTATGAAAACACATTTCGGAATAGAAATCATATTTCTTCTTCCAATATTAAGTATCAATTATTATTACAATTCCTATTTTCAATGTTTCTCTATGAAGTAGAAGTGACTATTCAATCTCTTCATCCCAACCGTACCTTAAATTACATCTATTCTTATACATTCGTTTTTCCTTTCAAATGTTTAACCTATTCAAAAGAAAACCATAATACAATATCATAACAAACACTTTACAAAAGCGCATTAGATTATCCTTAACATTTAAGGACATCAAATATGTTGCACTTTATGTAAACCGATGAAAATGATATTTTAGCGATCGAGTTTTTATATCAATCATGTAGTTTTCGGTATTATGTTACATTAACAGAATATGTTCCCTTTTATAATCAATCAGATTGAATATTCGATCTCGCACTAAGGTTTATTTGGTTTTTCGGATGAACTAATTTTATTGAAATATTGTACATTACAAACTTTGACCATTCACCATATAACATTTATATGCAATCGTATATGGATGAAATATCCATAGTCCTGTGTTGCTTTTAGAGTTCGAAACTCATAAAATTCAATACATGGTCTTGACTAATAAATCCATAAGTGACCAAACCATAAATGTATTCAGTATTTTTAAATCAAGCACTTGCATGAGTATTGAAATGTTAACTTGCAATAGGAATTTAATAGTGGGTATTATATTTCCATTTGTCAACTTTCAATTCAGTTCGTTTGTATATGTTAATTGATAACATTTTATCAATCATATTAAATGCACAAATTTATCATTATAGATAATTATAATATTATTTAGCATGTGTTCTTACAATATTAGAAAGGTTAACTGTTATCATTTCAATTTTCGAATAAGGCTTCCACTAGTTTTTTATGTTTATCCAAACCCTAAGATGAAACATAAAAGTCTTTTGACGTCACTCGTGGCTCAACAAATCATAGCCCCATAAACAATGGATAACTCCTTATCTGTTGTATCACATACAACTCCTAACCTATTTTTCCTTGTTCTAATCTTATTTCGACCTTGAGTTTGCTAAACAAATTGAAAGAGATTATTCACTCATACCTACCACATCGCGGTAGCCTAAGTATAATATACGTGCCTTGAGTTTGCTCAATAAATACATATAGTTATCTAACCTCTTCTATTCAATATATTAATAACACTATGCATAACAAGCATACCTTGAGTTTGCTCAACAACTAAGGAGTATGCAAGTAATTTACTAATTAATATATATATGGTAGAGAATAACATTATATTGAAGATTTATAATCTTCAGTATATTACATTGAGTGATAGCGACTTATGGAATAATGTATTTCTTATGAAATACCCTTGTGATTCAAGTGTCAGACACATCAAAAATCATAGTACACGTACATTTACTTATGTATTTATTCCTTAAGTCTATTTGGGTTGCTTTAATTCCACCTTTAGTTTATACACTCATATTATATAAGTTTCATTATTATATAACTTTTATATCTTAATTAACTTATACAATAATCTTATGTATAACATTTTATTAATTAAATATTATTTAATTAATTTTAGGTAATTAACTCTTTAATTAATTTTAAATTAGTATTTCGGTACAACTTTTATATTGGACATATCTATAGCATATACTATAACCTTTATAGTATAACACATATATCTTATATATGCGTATTTTTATTTATTTAATTAACCTTTAATTTAATTATTTAATTAATTAACATTTATTTATTTATTTGATTAAATAATTTTAATAAAATTATATCAATTTCAAAATTTGTTTTACATACATGCATGTATGCTTATGTTATCATAAACACTTTTAAATAACATAACATATATCAACATATATAATACATGCATATAAGTATTAATTAATTAACTCATTTAATTAATTTATTTTATCAATCTTATTAATAAATTTTAAATTTTGAAATTAATATTTAAATAGTTTCAAACATTTTGAAATTTTCATCACCTTTTCAAACATTATGAAAGTTTATGTTATATTACAACCTTTTATAATAAACATGTTTTTATGTTAAATTTAACTTTTAAATTCAAATCTAGCCTTAATTTTCAAAACTATTTTGAAAATTAGCCCAAGGCCCAAGTCAAATTGGGCCTTTTCTGTCAGGATCAACCTTGGGGATCACTTCATTCATTAAGGCCAGGCAGATAATCAGGTAGGACGAGGTACTTAATTATCCAATTCCAATCCTAGACATCACCTTTCTAGACACCGTACTAAGTGCGCAAGCTCAATTATTTAGCCCTAAATGACTAGTTTAGACCGCATAGGCTATTGGGTTTTGGTGAAGGAATCAGGCTAGCCCATGGTGGAAAAAATGGATGAATTTCACAAATATTAGCCATTTTAAATCTTTAATGGGCCTATGAAATCTAAATATACTTAGAACTTTTCTAAGTTTCTTTTAAATAAAATTAATATTTTATTTAACTTCATAAATAAAGTTTCACTTTAGTTTAATGTGTATGTAAGTTAGAGTATATCAAATACACTCTTATATACAAATTTATGTGTAACGGTTACTTTTCGAATTTATTTAGAGAAGGAAATATTTTATTTCCTTTCTCTTAACTTATTCAATTAATGAAGGGGCATAAATTTATTTGGAGAAGGAAACGTTTCATTTCATTTCCCTTAACTTATTCAATTAATGAGGGGCCATAAATTTATTTAGAGAATTAAACTTTTCATTTCCTTTCTCTTAAATTATTCAATTAACGAGGGATCATAAATTTAGTTAGAGAAGGAATCTTTGCATTTCCTTCTCTTAATTAAATTAAATAATTGATTAATAAAATAACATTAATGACTAACCTAAATATGACATGAATTGTAAATATATTCACAGTAAATATTATCCAGGTGCAACATACATGATTGTGCATGGTCAGTGGTAATTGATATGTATATATAAAATAAACAAGAACAATTTGAATGGTTATTACATAGGAATTGAAATGAAATAAACAAGGGATGACAAGCATGATTGATACAGTTTCACTTTTACTAAACTTAGTTAATGCAACATTTTAAAGATAATCAATATGTACCATTACGTAAGAATATGGAAGGTAAACAATGAATTATACATATACATTATTGTCTTTATTAAAAAAAGAAATGATTTCATACTATGACAATATATGTGAAGAAAAATAAATTTTATATGAACATATGCAAGTAGATCCAAATATGTATATATGGAATTCAATCAAAGCTTTCTAATAATATAAATTAGATAGTTATTACAGTCAATTTCAAAACTTTGATTTGTTGTTAAAATTCTCTTTATTTATATGTAAATATCTAATGCAATAAAAAGGGCAAGTAATACATGCAATCATACATACATATATTAAAATTCAAAACTAAAATTACACCTTGTTATGAAAGATTAAAACATAGATCTACAATTGAAACATTGTATTGATCCCGTATAAATTTCATTTTTAATTTTAAACATAATTCAATCGATCAACATGAAAATGTAAATTTTGAGATTTAAAGAAATGGAATTTAAATTAAATGTTAAATATAATTCAGTCAATTAACATTGAAATGTAAATTTCTAGATTCAAAGCTTCATTCTCTAACTAAATTTATGATCCCACATTAAATGAATAATCAATCAACATGAAAATGTAAATTTCTATATTTAAAGAAATGGAATTTAAATTAAAAGTTAAACATAGGACTAAATAAACATTGTATTTTAAAATATATAGATTTAGTTTCATTTAACAAAGTAAAAAAAGCAGTTAATCAATTTGAATATATAAACATTCAGATCTGAAGAATTACAATTTAATTAGAATGTTTAAAAACATAGATCTACACTTAAATTTTGTTTTAAAACATAAACAAATTTAATTTTGATCTATCAAATGGAAACTCAAGCATGTCATTCAACAAATAATTCATTGTTCATAAACAATTTTTTTTAAATCAAGCAAGACAGTAATACATCATACAAATTATGGACGTCAAATTAAATTTCCATCAAACATTGCAAAATCACTATCTATATATAAAAAATGACGTACCTCGCTACCTAATCCTTGAATGAAGAATGCTTCTAGATCCGATTGAATCACCTTAGGATGTTGCCTAGAAATCACACCTTGATTGATGATATCTCCTCAAATCTTTAAGATCCACATCCTTTCCTTGCAAGAGATGGATGAACCACTTCTATTTTATTTTATTTGATGTTTTATACGGAGTTGAAAGATTTTTTTGGAATTTTGTTTTTCGCCATGATAAGTTAGGAAGAGAGAAAGAAACAGCCTAAATTAGAAAGAATGAATTGCATGTACATAATGAATTAAAGAATATGTTTTATTTGAAAGACTGAAACCTTTTCCATTCTTTAATTAAAACTTTCCTAATTAATTCCCTTGATTATTTCTCTCTCTCCAATCCTTTATTTACACGTATATCATCAAATGACATAAAATTTCCACAAATCATGTCATCAAACGACATAAAATTTCCATAAGTCATGTAATCAAATGACAAAATTTCCATAATTCATTTCATTACATTATCTTTAAATTACATCAACAGTGTAAATAATTGCACGCAAATATAATTTTTATAAATGCATTAAAAAATTACAAAAAACTTCCAGCCATCAAATAAGTAATAATTAATATTTCTCAAATATCAATTAATTTAATCAATTTACAACATTTTATAAATTAATTAAATCATATGGTTTTTCAAAAAATTCTTCATTACGGTTGTGCGACTCAAAGGTGTAAATTTAGTCAGCGATTAATATCAAACTAATCGAATACTAACGTTCACATGTCACTTAGTATGTGGTGTGATATTTTGGCTGAATATATCGCTCATACATCTTTTGATAAAATCCAATTTTACTTATTATAAGCGGTACCTAATAGTGACAATTATTTACACTAATTTTCTTCG
Source organism: Allium cepa (assembly GCA_030765085.1). NCBI lineage: Eukaryota > Viridiplantae > Streptophyta > Magnoliopsida > Asparagales > Amaryllidaceae > Allium > Allium cepa. The sequence goes on from CM060932.1 coordinate 910,053,601, forward strand.
TCAAAACTATATCACTTTGGATTTATGAAATTTGGTAATGGTCAAAATTTCAGTATCATCCACATTCAACTTTTTAGTCCAAACACAATGTACTTGGTTCAATAATAACAATTATCATTAACCAAAATGCTATGGCTAGAGACTTTGACTTTGAATTGACTTCTTTTGACTGTGATACTAGCCTCATATAACTGAAGAGATGAATCCTCTCTTGAATAGTATTTCACTTTCATTGCTTCCACATAACTCAACTATAGTCATTTGATGGATGTCATGTCATGATTTAACAATAATCAAAGCGGAGCTTCCACATTGAAGATCAACAATATTCTCAAGTTGAGATCACATTGATATTCTCTGCTTGACCTTAGTTATATTAACCAATAGAAAACTATCGAATGAGTCATTCCATAGTTATCCAATAACTATCAGCACATAACCCCTTGGTGCCCGCAACAGTCATGAGTAATACACTAACGTATTCTAGTCTCAATGGATACATCGATATCCAGTCTTTATGCATCTTGACTAGAAACATTAAAACGGTATATTTATTTCATTATGACAAATTAATCATGGTTAGAACACTTTGTAATTGCTACCGCGGAACATGTTGCTTATGGATTTTCTATTAAATATACTTTTAATTAAATTGATTAATTAATATAACCACATTACATCAAGTATATAATAGAAAGAAAATATCTTTATTGCGAACAAGATTGGTCAACAAGTTAGATATATGTAACAAATTACATAATTACCCTTAGGGTATACCCCTAACTCTATCAAGTAAAACTTTTGAAAGCTTTTACACACACATAACAAAAAAATCCATTTTGAAAACTTTTTGGAATAACATTTGAAAAACATTTATTTTTGAAAAAAATATTCAAGTATGTTCTCTCAATACGCTCTGAGTCCCTAAGGTATTTTAAACCTATGCTCTGATATCACATGTGAAAACCTCCACCTCTCAACACACCAATCCAAAGCCAGTGATCAGACTTTCGTTGGTGCCAAGAAGTATGAGTTGTTGAATTTTTATAATAAGAGACTAAGAATAAAAAGACGTGATCTAAGATATGCTACACTTTCAGAACTCACAACTGAAGGAATAATATATAAATATAGAAAATAAGCATTTCATTAAATATCTTAAAACACAATCTAAGAAAACAGTAGGCAGTCAAGTACAAAGTACACATAAATACAACTCATAATCTAATAAAATACTAAGCAATGATAAGATAGACAGTTACATAGAGAGTAAATAAAAGGATAAACACCTCCTGTTATGAACTTACCTCTCCAAGTACTAAAATCAGGACAATCACCTGCTGCTCTGTCCTTCTATGGTGGGGAAAAAAGAGGAAAATGGTGGATCAGACAAAAGTTGATGAATGAGTACATGTCTAATATATGTTGATCATTTGCAGTTGATTTTAATGCTACTCTGGGTGACCTAAGGTGCTATACAAGTGTCCATGTATTCCTAGGGTCCTTCACTTAAGGGTTTTTATTTAATACATACCTACACTAACTACTTATGCAGGCTCCTATAAGGATCAAACTACGGATCGAACCTCAATAACCAATGATCGACTATAGCTACTAAAGCTACTCAACATAGGATCATCCTATAACTTTTCCGTATAGGACCACCTCTCACATTACGACTACACACAGCTATCTCACATTGGTTTCCATACAATTTCCATATGGGAATAAATTTCCAACACTATGACTACATGAATCCCAAATAGGCATTGAGGGGGAGCCCGCAATACCGACTCGCTAGTGCGTTTCATCCTTTGCATCCGTCTCCACCTCTCAATGAAAGTCTATGCCTCTTACTGCACATATTGAAATTCATCAACAACATAGTATCACATTGCATCAGTATTTGTGCATACCAAAGAATTCCCATTGTGTCGGGCCTACACAATTCATCAGGCATCAGTTAGTGTAGCTTGTCCATTGTAGAACCTCATATGGGTGTCGTTTATGATAGAATCGTCCTGAGTCGAATAATCGACCCCCATTAGGTAAGGAATATTTACCCAACTCTGTAATGTCCTAGAATCGTCTCATAGGGAAATCTACTATTCCCAATACCCATATATATATATATATATATATATATATATAATTAACTATAATTTAAAACCTAGACCTTAGGGTGAGTTCGATATGCGGTTTAGAACGCCTACCGATCGACTGTTATACCTTGATGGTCAACAGCCTGCTATCGACCGCTTAGGTAGCCCGGTTGACCTGTCGATGTGTAAATTTTAAGGTTATTTATGACAGTTTATTTGATTTTGATTTATTATTAATTTCATCTGTTATGTGATTTCGACTGTAAACCTTACACTCACAGTTTTTAGGTTTTACAATCCTCATGAATCCAAAGTGATATTTGTCTATTTTTCAAATCCGTATATTCTACGTTAACATCAATTTAACCAAGTTATATTAATAGGTTAGGGGAATTTCTGTTTGATTAGAACGGGTTTAACTTAGAATAACATATATCTCTTAACCAGTTTATACAAATTTAATTTATAAATTCAACTTAGATTTAAACAATATAATTCTTAAATTTAGTTCCAACATCCTAGGTTAGATAGTGAGAATTAAAATTAACTACAAATAATTATCTTATAAAATGTTTTCATTCAGTCGGATCTAAGCTTTATTCCTATTCTCGGTTCGAAAATCAACACTCGATTGTTTGCCCCTTCCTTGATCAAATCTCCTTGTATTACTTTTTTTTTTTTTTTGGAGAATTTTATAAGGGGAAGAGAAGAGATTTTGACAGAGCTAAGGTACACTGACAATTCCTAATGAATTAGGATTTAGATTAGCTCTGTATTCATAGGGGTTTAAATTAGTCATAACCATTAGATTAACCCTAGAGAATCTTAGGTTTCATCCAGAGTGTCAACAAATTTCTTCACGATCAAACAAAAATTATTTCGTTCAAATCAGACCTTCAAATGGTCACTCAGATTCACGATTTACATCGTCAACTGATCGATCACTAGTGGGATCAGTTGACCTTTACCTATCGACCGACACATTCTGTAGTGTTGATTGATGGAGTAGCTTAATCAAGGAAAGTTTTATTATTTAATTTACTTTGTTTTCAAATTTTAAATCGCTCGTAACTTCTCCATACTAACTTTGATTTCAAAGTGCTACATATGAAAATTATCTAGAAAATCGCTGTGAAAACAATGGTGTAAGTTTCCTAACCAAATTCAGACGTTCGTGACAATTTTATTTCTACACATTTTACATTTAATTTAGTTTTTTTAATAAGTTTTCTTCTTAAATTTTCGAGGTGTTACAATATGCAATTGCCTCGAAGTTTGTTTGTTATTTTGTTTATCTTTAGGAGAGGCTAGCTAAACAACTCCTAGTTAATTTCTTTCAGACGAATTAGAATACGGCTAAATAGTTGCAGTGTCATTATTAAGCATTAACGATAGGTTTCTCGGTGTGCGCGGACAATTCTGTCTAGACACTATTGGTGGATGCTCGACGCGGTGCAGAATTTCAAATACTAGCGGGGAATGTATCCTGGTCTATAGGGGGACTGTGATACTTTCACACAGACGTCCGCACGCATACGTATATAGCTACTGTATACCTCGAGTAGGTTGGGCGTATCGTACGTATACATGAAGTCAAAATAATTAAGCTTTAAATAATAGACATAACACGTAATGAAAAACAATCGGTATAAACTAGCGTTATGGATAAAGATGTAATTTACCAGTCATCGGAATGTTGTTTCGACTCGTTTCTTGTTACAATGCACATGATGGATTTAAAAGAATAAATACTAATACAAGACGGGAACGGTGAAAAGACAGATATTCTTATGCGTGTTATGCACTAACAAGAGCACTAGATAATTAAGGTATTGGTCTTAATCAGTACATGTATGTTTTATTATATTGCCGTGAGTTCTTTTAGATAGCTTTCATGACCTTTCATTACGCTCTCATTATTAATTAGTAATGCAATTTTGATATAGCTTGTGCTATTCCTGCTAATTAATTGTGTGTATTCGTTTGGGGTTATTAAATCTCAGGGCCAGATTTATTTTGTCTAATAGTATGGCGATTTTTCATTTCACATTACCTTATGGCATTATTTATTCCAAGATCAAAGACTACATCATATAGTGTAATTGTGTACGGATGTCAAAATTTTTATGTACCACAGTCGCAAATGGAGAGTAGGCGATTTTCTCTCTCTTTGTTGTGAGTGCCTTTGAGTAAATAAGCGCTTCTGTAACTGTATTTCATATAATAATTTCATCTATTATTTTTGAATTCGTTCTTGTTCTACACGACAACTTTTCCTTGATTGCTCACATCTCATTGTGTTGTGTTTGAATACTTCTCATATCTGAGCTGTGCTCGGATTTTGAGTAGTAAGAGCTTTAGCCGTGTCTGAGCATCAAACTTTGTGTCCTACTACATGTTCATATTGCAATATCAGTAAAAATAAAAAGCCTTTTGGGTCTTCCAATCAACACCATTCAACATTGGAGATCCAACTTTTGTTGAAAACTATTTCAAGATAATTAATAGAATTTTGTTCTCAATTGTGTAGACAGACAAAATCCCTCACCATGGAACGAATGACTGAAAAAAAAACAAAAAAGCAATTTCGAGTACTGATGATTTCCTCTATAGTATACATTGACGAAAGTTTAGGATAAAAACAGTCATTTGTTTTCTTCTAAAAATGAATCATTGTTATTCCTGTAATATGTACATCTTACATGTTGTTATGCATATGTTAAATTGTGAATGTGTTTGGTTGGATGTTCTTACAAGTGTTATCTGTTTCGCCTAACAATTTAGACGAAGCATGCTAATTTTTTAACTGCTTATTTGAGTATTATTGTTATTGAGTCTTTTCCTTCGATATCTACAACTTCCACCAATTACTTGTTTTATATCAGAACTTTATTGGCGGGTGTTTATCTAGGCTTATTTTTTAATGATCGGAAATAGTTTCGAACCTTCATGCACAAATGTTTGGTGATAAAAACTTGCATGGAGCCTTTAATCCGTGGATCAGTTAAGAAAATATTAAGCTAGCAAGATTCAACCAAGTTGCAAAATACCTATCAATAATCATTTAAATTTTGGAAAAAGCTTAATCTAAGCAAAAAGTTGGATATCCTTCTCCAATTAAAACAACCAAATGTATGTCCATTTCTGCCGAGACAATGATAACATTAGCCATAACTATGTTTAATGTTGGATAAAAACTTAATATTTAGTGCAAGTAAGGTCCACAGTGCTATGCTGATTTCTCTAGTCGATATTTGTAATATTGAATTATGGATCAACATGTTTCATCTTTTTACACCACGTCATGATTGGTGAAATAAAATTCATCGTTCTTCTATCCTGTGTACTTTCTGTTATTTGTTTTTGCATTTTAAATTTTTTTTTTTGTCATATTGTCCGTCTGTACAGCCACAGCCACCATTATGAAATGTAATTAACATTCTCACCTTTGTAAAAGAAAATGCAGAATTCCAGACTGAATTTCCTTAGAACTTGGAGAAATCTATACCGCGAACGCTTTTGCAATAAGCTGAGTGGAATTAAACCCAGCAATGTTCCACATTCTAACCCTACCGCAAAAAGATCTTCAGTCTTCCACGTAGATATGGTAGGTTTCCTTTACCTTAGGAGATGTTGAATATTTTTTTTTAAAATAGTGAGAGAATATAAGAAAGAGGAGTTTTTATTTTATTTTATTGTATTGTAGAAAATTTTTATTTATTAATGATTTATTTCTTATTTGCTTGCTTACTTGATTACAAAAGAGGGGAGAGCTACTCTATTTATATAACTCAATAGAACATTCTATATATATAATATTTTAGAAACATGACTCATTTAACAACTTTAGAACTTTCTTTTTAGACAACTCTAGAAACATAACTATTATATAATTCTTATTTCTAACAACTAAAATAAAATTTTAGAGCTCTCTTCAAATTCTATTAAATACAAGAAGATTTTAGAAACTTTAATAATAAGAAACTTCTAGAAATTAACAAATCAAGTTTAATATTTCAACACCCCATTTTAAACTTGATTTGTGACTCTATGCAATACTTGTAATCTTTGTATTTCACGTGCTTGGTAGGGATAGAGATATCATCCAAACTTTTTTCATTGCATCGATCTTCTTACCAAACGTCGAGATCTTCAATACAAGTTCACAGATTCTTGCTTTATCTCTTTCATATCGTCATTCTTCGTCACAATAGGATTTTTCATAAACTAAGCGTTCTAACATCCGTCTTGTTTCAGTAGCATAAATTTTGCATGAGCCATACATTTTATCTTTTAGTTCTGTCATAACTTCGCGGTTACGGTTTTTGATTAATCCAATTTCTATTTCTTTAACATTCTCCGCTTCAATTTCTTTAGATTTTTGCTCATATTTCAAATCTCCTTCAAACTCTTGAATTTTATCTCCTTGATTTATGTCTTTTGCATTTTCATCTCGTTTATTTTCGTACTCTTCACCATTGACATTATTTTCGCTTACTTTATTTCCTTCTTCTTCTTCTTCATTCTCTACACGTTTTCCTTCTTTCAATTTTTCCTCCTCAAATTTTAGCAATTTTCCATCTTTCTCCTTCTCTCTATTCGTCTTTTTCTTTTTTCATCAATCAAATTGTCTTCTTCTATTATTTTTACATTATTCTTTCTGTATGCTTCTTTCAATAAATTTCATGAATCTTTTGTAGAACTTTCTCCAAATATATGATCATAAGTTACTTCATCAACGTTCTTACTTATCACAAGATGAACACGATGATCATTCCATCGTAATTTCGCAAACGCTTTCTTGTCAATTTGCGACATATTCTCCCAATCATTCGACCATTCATAATCATTCTCGACAATCTTCGATAATCCTTTGCAGATTAACTCTTCTTTGTTTTCCTCATAAGCCAGCAGCAAAGTACCATCTTTTTGGCTTTTTTCTTCAACGAAATTGGTATTCTCTTCAATTTTATCATGATTTTAAGCTCTACATTCAGAAGCATAATGTCCAAATTTCTCATAATTGTAGCATTTAATTCGTGACTTGTCATACCTTGAATTTCCTCTCTCACGACCTCTTGTTGACCTTTCTCCTCTTTTATTGTTGCTGTTGTTGTTGTTTTCATAGTTGGGCCTCCAACCTCGTCCATGTCCATATGCATGGCCTCTTCCTCTTTTTTGGCCACCACCACATCTTTGTTGGCTTCGATTACTTTCTTCCTTTATTTGAATCAATCTGTGTCTTAAGGACTTGCTCCACAGTCTCTTCCTTCTTCTTTTTCTTTTCTTCATAATCTTGCAGTGAGCCTAGAAGTTCCTCTATTGACATGGTCTCCAAGTTTTTTGTTTCTTCAATGATGGGACAATACAATATGTTCGAACTTTGGATCTAATGATCTAAGAATCTTTTCCATAATTCTTACATCATCTAACTTCTCACCATTTCTTTTAAGATTATTACTAACCACTAGGACTCTTGAGAAGTAATCAGAAACAAGTTCACCTTCTTTCATATGCAAATTTTCAAACTCTCCTCTTAAAGTTTGAAGACGTACATTTTTGACTTGATCAGCTCCCTTGTAAGACGTTCGAAGCTTCTCCCATGCTTCTTCGGCCGACTTTGATTCAGAAATTTTTTCAAAGGTGTCATCATCTAATGCTTGATAAATTAGACAAAGGGCCTTCTTGTCCCTTGTCCTTGATTTTCTCAAACTATCTCTTTAAATTTGAGATAAACCATCTTCATTTTCATATTCAGTATAGTCATTTTCAACTATATTCCATATGTCGTGTGCTCCAAGGAGAGCCATCATTCTTAAACTCCAATTATCATAATTGTTCTTGGTAAGCATTGGAACTTGTAGGGGAACGTCACTGTTCACCATCTCTATCTTTTAAAAATCCTAGCTTTGATACCACTTTGTTGAATATTTTTGGAAAGAGGGAGAGAATATAAGAAAGAGGAGTTTTTATTTTATTTTATTGTATTGTAGAAAACTTTTCTTTATTGATGATTTATTTCTTTCTTGCTTGCTTGATTGATTACAAAAGAGGGGAGAGCTCCTCTATTTATATGACTCAATAGAACATTCTAGATATAAATATTCTAGAAACATGACTCATTTAACAACTCTAGAACTTTCTCTTTAGACAACTCTAGAAACATAACTATTATATAATTCTTATTTCTAGCAACTAATATAAAATTCTAGAGCTCTCTCCAAATTCTATTAAATACAAGAAGATTCTAGAAACTTTAATAATAAGAAGCTTCTAGAAATTAACAAATCAAGTTTAACATTTCAATAGGAGATATCGTGTGATTTTATCAATATGTTGAATGTAAACAATTTGTTGCCAATACCAGTATTACCTGAAAGTGGTGGGTATGTCAGTTTTGTAACTTATATTCAGGAGGAGAGTTCATAAATTTTAATTAACACCACCAGGCTTTCAAAGTTTTTATGCTGTTAGAATTGAAACAGCAAGATGTGTCAATAGAAGTTTTCTCCATAAAAATGTCACGGGTATTGAATTGAATTTTGGGGAATGTGTTAAAAACTTGCTTAGTTTGATTCATTTTATCGTCTCATTGACATGAAGAGGGAAAAACATTAAAAATTAATTTGATGTCTATTTTATTTACTTGTCTCATCTATTTATTCTGGTAAGTTTATGTTAGGGTTGACTCACATGTTGCAAGGAGGGACGATGGTTTAGAATTAAAATAGTCCCGCATTGCTAAATAACTTGAAGAAGTGATGCATAAATATGAGTTGGCAGGTATGTAATATTCGGGATTCTTTTTGTTACAACAAAGTTTGTGCCATTTCATATATTACGTCTTACAATGATAGTTTTTTAAGAAAAGAAATGGACTATTTGTCATCTGTAATTATTTAATTTTACAAAATTTATTGGATTTGTGAATGCCACATTATCTAAAAGAGAAATATTGGAAATTTTGATAAAAGCTCCATCCAAGCATTTCATTTTACCTTAAATGGTCCCTATTTTTTATATCTTGGGCAAACTATAGCAAATACTGATTGTTTGCTTGACATGATTTTGTAGGTTATCCTGTTGAATGTTTCAAATTTTCAACAGTATCTCTGGGTCATATATTGTTAAATACCCATGTTTGTAAAATGTTTTTTCTCGCTGAAAAATTTCTAGCATTATTTTTTTAGATTAAAATGCATTTTCATTTTTCTTATTCAGGCTGCTGATTTCTTCAGTGTGGACAATCAAGAAGGCATGGAGGCAAGAAATGAGGTGAACATCTTACATTACCTTTTCAGTAGATTCAAAAAGTTTTGGGTTTGTAAGCACATCTGTTCATATTTTTCTATCACCACCCTATGTTTATGTATTCTTTTTTCACTATGATTAACTGCTTACTACAAGGTAGCAACATTAGCCATGGATGATATGATATCATGTAATATGACTGAATACAAGATAGAAGTGAATATACGAAGATAATATCACAAAACATTCAGATATAGGCTGTGGGCTTTGACATCAGGCCCAATACTTGTTATATCATTTTGTATAAATACAGAACATATGCTAGCAGTATTGAAACTTCTCTGTATTACAGAAATACTTTTGTACAACAATTCTCTATTAACAAAAGTTCTGCTTCGCTTTATTCTATCGTTTATATAGTATCACAGCTTTTATTGCCTAACAGCAAATGTCGTGCCAGTGATCAAGATCAAATATAATATCATCATATCTCAATTAGGCTGCATTTTTTCTGAATCATCTAAGAATCAAGACTCATCATCGTTACATTCTTGTTTTTGATCAAGATCAGATATAATATCATCATTTCTTGATCAAATTGCAGTTTATCTAAATCATTTGAGAATCTAGAGTTCTCGTCTTTAGATTTTCTTTTATTTCTCTGTTTTCTGATCAAGTTCAGATTTAACATCATCATATCAAGATCAAAAAACTTCTGTTTGAATCATCTGGGAAATATAATATTTCCCATCACCATTGCTTCCTTTTTACATACCTGTACAAAGGCCATCAATCAAGTTTCCTGATATGCCTTGCCTAGGAGCAATCAAGAACTTCCTGGCTGCACAGTTTTTCTATTCCACAAACAGCATTCAGCTCTTTGACCACCCATCTTGATTTCTTAAATCAATGGCTGAAGGAGATCAAGACATTTCTGTCTTCTCCAGCACTCACACCAATGCCAGGTTGAATCCCATTGAAGAACTCCTGAAAGAAATTATCAAGCCTCAGAGCCAGTTGCTATCCATTCAACTTGATGAAATATTCTTGCTTTGGAAGTTTCAAGTTGAAACTGCAGTCAGAGCTTATGGATTGGAGCAATACATTCAAGGAACTATAATCATACCACCCAAGTATACTGTAGATAAGGATGGGAAATTTATTAGTAATCAAGAATTCATAATACGTCAAAGACAAGATAGTTTAGTCAGTTCTTGGCTAGTATCATCTATTAGTGTTAATCTTCTTCCACAGTTAATTGGATGCAGTACATCACATGAGATCTGGTCCACATTAGAACAAATCTTTAGTACTCAGTCAGCAGCCAAGATCATGTACTATAAGAGGCAATTACAAAATGTAAAGAAGGAAAATCAGTCAATGAGAGACTGTCTTGTAAATGTGAAAACATTATGTGATAACTTATCTTTTGCAGGACATAAAGTAAGTGACACAGAGCATATTTTAACAATTCTTGGAGGGTTAGATGATGAATATGAATCAGTAGTAGCTGTTATATCATCAAAAGAAACTCTACCCTCAATTCAATATGTTCACTTTACCCTTCTAGCTCATGAGAGTAGATTGGAACAAAAGAAATCAACTATATCAGATATGTCTTTGAATTTCATCTCAAACAGCAAAAACAAGAGTCAAGCAAAGCCATCTAATAACAGAAACCAACAGTACTTCAATCAGAGGGGTGGTCAGTCCTACAGATCAAGAGGAAGAGGTGGAAGATGGTCTAACAACAATGGAAATAACAGACCCGGATGTCAGATTTGTGAAAGAGTTGGTCATATTGCTAGTAAATTCTATTTTAGATTTGACATCAATTACACCTCATCTCAGTAAAACAACAATAGTGCAAGAAACAACAATCCCAGCGCAAACTTGGAAAGTGCTCAACAAGAAATTGGAAGTCAAAGTGACAACAACAATAATGACGGTGCAAAAATTAAAGATATTCATGACAACAGCTGGTATCCTGATTCTGAGGCAACAAATCATGTCACCAACAATCTGGCAAACTTGAATCTCGACAACAAAGAGTATAAAGGTACACAAACATTACTTATGGGTAATGGTAAGGCTGTAAAAATCTCACATACTGGTAGTGGTTACATATCAGGAAAGAAACAATTATACTTGCACAACTTATTAAGAGTACCATCTGTCAAGAAAATTTTATTAAGTGTATCTCAGTTTGCCAAAGACAACAATGTGTTTTTTGAATTCTATCCAAATCACTGTCTAGTTAGAGACATACTAACAAAAAATGTCCTCTTACAGGATAGAGAGGTTAAGGGATTCTATACTTTCAATGTTGCTAATTCAAGAATCTCAGGATGTAAAGAAAAATGGTGTAATTACTCTGAAATCAAAACTGTGAATGACTGTAAGACCTTTGATACTTGGCATTGTAAACTTGGACATCCTCATGTAAATATTGTTAGTATTGAATGAGAACAATATTTCTTTTAGCAATATTACAACTCCATATATTTGCACTTATTGTCAAATGGGCAAAAGCCATAAATTGTCATTTATGGACTCCAAAGCTAGTTACAACATACCATTGGAACTTGTTGCAACTGACTTATGGGGTTCAGCACCCATATCAACTGACTATGGGTACAAATATTTCATTTCTTTTGTTGATGCATACTCAAGGTATATGTGGATATATTTTTTGAAGACAAAGTCTGGAACATACTATGAAGTTCAGCAATTCATAGTGTAGGCAGAAAAACAAACAAACTGTCAACTAAAAACACCACAGACAAATAATGGTGCAGAATTTTTATCTCTGAAGAAATTCTTTCAAGAAAAAGGTATTATACATAGGACAACTTGTCCCTATACATCAGAACAGAATGGTCTGATTGAAAGAAGGCATAGACATGTAGTGGAAACAGGCTTGACACTGCTAGCAAATGCATCATTACCACTTAAGTTCTGGCCTGATGCATTTGCTACTGCAGTCTTTCTAATTAATAGATTTCCTACAAAAGTTTTAAAATTAAAGTGTCCATTAGAGATACTTTATAGTATCAAGCCTGATTATCATAGTCTAAAAGTATTTGGTTGTCTATGCTTTCCCTATCTCAGACCATATAATTCTCACCAATTAAGCTATAGGTCATCACCATGCACATACTTGGGATATGCAACAAATCAAAATGGTTACAGATGCTTATCTAGTAATGGTAGAATATTTATCTCTAGACATGTTGTCTTTAATGAACAAGTGTTTCCTTTTAGCAATTCAGCAATTAAAACTTCTCGGAAGGTTTACAATGCAAGACATTCTTTGGTACTTATACCTGTGATAATTGACAAAGCAGCTCACATTCCTGGAGATAAAGCTCAAGGCAATGAAAGTCCACAACACACGGTGTCTTTTCCGGAACCAGGTCATGGACAAACTGAATCACTTAATTCATCGTCTCAAATGCAACAGTTAGATAATCAAATGCAGCAAAGCTCAAGTCAGACATTAGGTGATTTACAATCACCTAATGTATCACAAGAGACTGAAGTGAACAACAATGATCATCAACAAATTGCTGAAAGAACTGGACATCACATGAAAGTGGTATATTCAAACCAAAATTATACAATGCAGCTTTAGAAAATGAAGAACCAAGCACATACTGGCAAGCTATACAAAATGACAAATGGAAGGCAGCAATGAATGAAGAATATGAGGCTCTCATGAAGAACAAGACTTGGGATCTTGTTCCTCAACCTACTGATAAAAATATAGTAGGCTGTAAATGGACATACAGATTAAAAAGAAATGCTAATGGTTCAATTTCCAAATATAAGGAAAAACTAGTGGCAAAGGGATATTCACAACAAAATGGTTTTGATTTTACTAAGACTTTCTCTCCATTTGTGAAATCCTCTACTATTAGAAGTGTTCTTAGTATTGCCTTATATAGAAACTGGAATATAAAGCAACTAGATGTAAATAATACATTTTTAAATGGTGTTTTGCAGGAAGAAGTTTATATGGAGAAACCCCATGGATTCATGAAGAAGGGAAATGAAAAACTAGTATGCAAGTTGAACAAAGCAATTTATGGTCTTAAACAAGCACCAAGGTTTTGGTTTGAAAAACTAAACCAACATTATTCAGATTGGGCTACAATAGCACAAAATCAGACAATTCTCTCTTTACAAAGTTTGATTCTGACACTATTAGTTATATACTAACTTATGTTGATGATTTTATTATTACAGGCAGTAATGATCAAGAAATCAACAATCTTACTCAACACCTAAATAAAGAATTTTCAATCAAAAACCTTGGAAGTCTAAGCTATTTTCTAGAAATTGAAGTAAATAAATTCTTGAAATCCAGGATACATCTCAGCCAGAAAAAATATATCAATGAAATTCTCATTAGAGCCAAAATGGATCAATCAAATCCTATCTCAACGCCTATGATAACCAATGCTCATCTATCAAAGACTAAAGGAGAGGCAATCACAAATGACAGTCAATACAGGAGTATTGTAGGTGCACTTCAGTACAATCACCAGACCAGAAATTTCTTTCAGTGTAAATAAAGTAAGTCAATTCATGCAATGTCCAACAGATAAGCATTGGAGAGCAGTCAAAAGAATACTGAGATATCTCAAGGGAACATTAAATTATGGTCTAGTTATTGAAGCATGTCAAACTATTAGTATCACTGGATATGCAGATGCAGACTGGGCAAGTGATACAGATGACAGAAGATCAACAAGTGGATACTGCATTTACTTAGGCAAAAATCCGGTTTCATGGTGTTCAAAAAAGCAAACAACTGTATCCAGGTCTAGTACAGAGGCAGAGTATAAAAGCGTTGCTAATGCCGTGGCAGAAATAATGTGGATAGTGTCATTATTGGATGAACTACAAATCAAAACTGATCACAATACTACATTATGGTGTGATAATTTAAGTTCTGTGTCACTCACAGCAAATCCAGTTTTGCATTCTAGAACAAAACACATGGAGCTGGATTTGTATTTTGGTCGTGAGCAAGTTGCTAAGGGAAAATTAGATATTAACCACATACCTGCTACTTACCAAGTTACTGATATTCTAACAAAGCCACTATCAAAGATGAACTTTACCCGATTCAGATATAAGCTTAGGGTTACAGACCTCAAATGCCAAACAGAACATGATATTTTACTTCACTCTAAGTCAAAGCTGCAACAAGCATCATCAGTCAAACGATAACTGTTCGTACTTCAACAGTATGTTCATCTTCAAGCATCTTTCACTATTGAAGAATCAATCTTTACCCTCCTGAATCATGTCTCTCAAACTCGAAGGCTTGAAAGAGTATTCTACTCAAATCTCTCAAGTGCTACAATTCGAAACTTGATTTCCGCTTCAATCTGTAGGCAGTAAGTATATTTTGCAAGAATATCTTACAAAATACACCTAAGCCATCAAAACTTGCATAAATGCTCAAGTAAAGGTAAAAAGGATTCAACTTTATGTCAGATCTGAACCATCATAGGCAATTCTTCCATAGTGGCGCATCTTTTTCTTATCTTTTCCTCAGATCTCACAAAAACCTGAACAGATACTCAAGCAAAACTGTGAAGATCCTAACTTTGCATCAGATCTGAGTTATTTCGAGCATTTTCTCAATGGCGGCGCATTTTTCTCATGAAGATCGCAAACCCTAGACTCGGAGCTAGGTGTGAGAGGGGCGTAATATGACTGAATACAAGACAGAAGTGAATATACGAAGATAATATCACAGAACATTCAGATATAGGCCATGGGCTTTGATATCAGGCCCAATACTTATTATATCATTTTGTATAAATACAGAACATATGCTAGCAGTATTGAAACTTCTTTGTATTACAGAAACACATTTGTACAACAATTCTCTATTAATAAAAGTTCTGCTTCACTTTATTCTATCGTTTATATCATGGATGCAAGAAGGAGGCCAGGTTAAAAAAAAATTTGAACACAAAATAATGAATTGGTCTAGGTTACCGATGTTTCCTATTATTGGCTCATAGGTTGGTATATTTGACGCCATGCATAACAGTGATGCTAGAAGAAATATGCTCATGAAAATGTCCGTAGGGAAATGCAAAGTTTTGCACTGTTAAAACAAGTGGACAATAGTTTTTACCTTTAACAAATATACACATACACAGTTAAAAGTTAAAACACCTTTGATGTCAGGAGGTTATCATCAACTTAATAAGAGAGAGTTACAAAGTTAATACCAGAGTCAGTCCTTGCAAATTTTGGGTTTGAGGTAAAAAACTGTAATTAACTATCTTCTATAATTAAGTTGTAGTGTGTATTACAAAAAAATGTAGAAAAACTCCTACCATTTATTTTTTATATAGTTTGTAGACCATATTCCTGCATTGGAAATATGGTTGAAGCCAAGAAGCTCACATCAAATAAAACAGCAACATGCATAATGAAGAATCGTAATGTATTAGACACATAAGGGTTCATGGAACAGAACTCAACAAAGGTAGTTTTGAAAGGAAAATGATCAGGACGTTCGCTTCATCCATGGTGTCAGGGCCCTAAATATTATTGGTTAATAAATATGATAGTGAACCACTGACAAGTTATTAAAATGATTGAAATTTCTTGGCGTAGATCATATAGAATTCATCTTCTCAATCGTAGCATACAAGCAAAGTTGGTTGGTTGCTCCATGTATCATTTATGTCTGTTAACTTCAGATGGAGATGCTACCAATTGGGTCTTTTAAGCTCAGCTGAAATGAATGTTTATGTTGAATTCATTGTTGAACTACATGTAGTTTGTATAAGTATTAAAAGGAGTCTTTTAAAAACAAAGATATTTATCAACTGAAATACAGGTCCTAAATCAGATTGAATAGGATGGAAGATGTAAGATTAGGGATCTGAATCATTGTTTGTTGTTACTATATTACTAGTAATCCTTCTTATCTTGCTAGACATTCTTCTTTCAACATTTACTGGAGGGATTCATGGAGTAAAAAACTTTAAAAAAAACAAGTGGTTGGAGCTAGTTGGGTGTCTTATTGTTTTAGATGAAAAGCCAATCTGCGTGAATTAATTAATTTTTTATGGAGTATAAAATGTTTTATCAAAAAATATAATAGTTAAAATAGTTCATGAATTTGTAATAGTTTATGATATAATAAATGCATTTAATTGTGTAGGCTCTTCGGGGAAGAAGGCTCAGAGAAGAAGCAGCATAGTCTGCTGCTAAAAAAGCAAACATGTATGAAATCTTAACAACAGATGTGCAAACTAGTATTATTATATTAGTTTCAGATATTATGTTTCAGTTGGCTACAATACTTTTTTCACTATAGTTTGGTATTATTTTCATTGTTTCAAATATTATGTTTGGCTGTAGTTTGAACAATCCATCTACGAATCAACGATAATTGACTTCATTTATCATATTTCAGTTGTTTCAGATTTTGCTGTTATATATCATGATAACAAGCTGTTAATTTCAGTCGCTAACATGTTGTTTGTCTCGGTTGCTAAGGAAACTTAGCAACGGCTTTAAAGCCGTTGCTAAATGAAATTTTGCAATGGTTAAGACCGTTGTGAAAGCAATGGTGATGACTTGTTGCGAAATGAAATTTTGCAACAGCTTGGATCCATTACTAAATTTCATTTCGCAATGGTTCTAGACTGTTGCTAAATTTCATTTCGCACTGGTTAAGAGCCATTGTAAAATTTTATACACTTCCTATTTCGCAACGGCTTTAGGCTGTCACGAATTTTTACAATAACCCAAAGCCGTTGCGAAATAGCTATTCCAGCGTAGTGCATGAAGTTCGATATCCGACTCACGACTTAGAGTTGGCGGTAGTGATCTTTATTTTAAAGATTTGAGGGCATTATCTACTGGGAGAGCGGTTCGAGTTGTGTGACGACCCACCCTTCTACTACTAGAAAGACGTATCATTATTAAGAAAGGGATAGAAATAGAAAAGAATAGAAAATAAAGAACAAAACATCTGAATCTCACAGTGGAACGGAACAAAATATAATATATCACATAACTATTACATAGTTTACATATATCAGAGTTATACAATATCATACATGACAGTCATATACCTAAATCTGTCACTATATACATCAGAGATACAACATAAATCAACTGTTCAGCGGAACTGGATATATATATATATATATATATAGCTACATACGTCTGGCACTCCTGCTCCAAGCTCCACCAGAATAAAAGTCCAAAACCTATCACTTGGCTGCTCATAAAAATTTGAGTACACAAGAGTTTATGAAAACAAAATATAAACTCCGGGTCAGACATAGGTCTGATATAAGTAAATGGTTTAAATTGTTTTACTTTGAAAAAATCATTTAAAAATAAAGGTATCACGTAAGACTCCCTACAAATAAATATGAGTAAGTTTTTACCTTACGCTAACCAAAACATTTTATAGGAAATTCAGTGATATTATAATAGTGTCTAGGGTTTTCAAGTAAAATGCAGAAATAGCTGAAATGCTTACATCTCACATTCCAACATAGTTGGGCACAATCAAAACGTATGGCGCTTATAGGAGATTGGATTCCATACAATGGCAGGGCTACTGGGGTACCGCCAGTCACAGTACGTGGCCTAGATCACTGTACCAAGGAGCCATCCTAACTCCCCTACAACACAAGGCCGGAACTATTCCTTACTGAATAGTCCCGAACAAGATAACCCCGCAGTTGGTGCGCATATCCAACCGCCCACACAGCCGAAATAAAAGGAACATCTAGATAGGGGTATATCTCGTCCTACTTGGGCATTACCCACCTAACCTTGCTGCACCTCCCCTGTTTTAGCCATTCCCGGTTGATGAGGCTTGAGGCTGCGATTACCTTTACAGGACATATCTCTTAGAATGCTCATAGTCTGTCTGACGATGTGCTGAAAGCATTCAATACATACAAGTTCGTTCCGGGTTCGAACGAAACCGAAGGCATTATCTCGTCACACTCATTTTGGAATCACCTTCAGAGTCAACGACGATAACCCTTGCATTCTGAAAACACCATCTTGATCTTCACTTGAGAATTCACGACATATCGTTTAATTTGGATCGATGTGGTTTTCGGAATATCAAATATACACCTGATCCCAGTCTCATCGAAATCCAAACGCCATTTTAAAGGCCAAGTTGTCTAATTAACTTAAACAGTTTAATTCAATGTTTGAGTTCATATAACATTTATTACAGAAAAATCATACACAATTGCCATGGATATATTAAAGCATATCAAAGAGCATCACAAAATATCATCAATAAACATCACAAACAGATATTTTACATATACAACATCCACAAGCAGTCATCTTAAATTCTTATTGTGATTAATTTAATTACTTGAGAGTTAATCTCTTAACCCTGTTTAATTAATCATTAATTATCAAATAATCACTTACTTCCTTACAAATTATTTAATCAACAATCATTTCTTAATTAATATTTATGACTTAATTGCTTAATTACTTTATTCACACTATTTAATTAATTACTTTTTAATCAAGTTAGTTAACTTCAGTTACTAAAGTAATCATTTCTTAATCACTAATTAACAACCTAAATAAAACGTATTACCTATTTACTTACTGCTAATTACTTTCTTAATTCTTAATTAAATCACTTGATTAATTAACTATTAATCGTTTATTAATTAACTTGAGTGGTTAATTACAATTTCATTTATTTCTTATAATACATTACTAATTACAATCTAAAAATAATTATTCTTAATTACTTTTGAAAATAATCAATTAATATTGATTATTCACTTAATTAACATCTAAGTCTTCTTAAAATTTGAAAACAATTATATTGCTAACTACAACATTATTTGTTAATTCACTTTATTTATTACTTATTAAAATATTAACAAGGTTTTAAAAACATGGTTAAGCCTTAACTAAAGTAATTAGTTAATTTAAATAATTAATTACGAGTTAAACTTTAACTAGGATAATTAAAACCTGAATTAAGTTTTAACTTACATTTTGAACTTTTACCACTTTACTGTGATGCTATGTTGAAACACTTATTCACTAATCAACCTTTACATAACCTTACACTTCAGTTAGCAAAGAACCCGATACCTCCCTTGATAAAACTTGCATGCTACTTCGAGTAGCTCGTCCAATCCACCCGAGTCACAAACCCAGGTACGCAACATGCTTCTTCCTCTTTTTTTTTTTAAGTTTACATTTTAAACTTAAGTAAGAGTTAAAACAACAGGTAACTCACGCACACATACAGGAAAACTCGAAGCACTCACCCATAAAACCCGAGAATTGACTCGCGACCGTGCACCCTCAAAACAATGATACGCCACCGCTGCCGTACACGTGTACGGCGGCGCACGAGGCTCAGGCGAACTTCCAATGCTTCAGGCGAATCCCAATTAACACGAACACTTGAAAATTAAAATCAAATTACCTCTAAAAATTCGATTTCAAAATTTTGCAGTTCGAACGAAAAAAACGAACAACCTCTTTGAAGCAAAACGCCTCGCCACCATCGTACGGTCCACCGGAGGTGATGAAAACTCTTCCACACCTCGTCACCATCCCCAGCAATCCTCCACCAAAGCATCGAACCACTCGATCGCGTATAGGGGTCGAACCCCACAACTTACTGACATGTACACAAACACGAAATAAAACCCTATGATGATCTCGTATCCAAATTTTATGCAATGGACAAATCATTGTATATTTTTCTTGAGTTCACAAACATTTATACTTGCTTCAATTCGAATTTCAGCATTTAATATTGATTCAATTTCGAGAATTTGATAAAAGTTCAATTATTATTCAACATAGAACTGCTCTTGAAATACTGAGCCAAAAATCCTCATTCAAATTTTAAAAATCATAACTTTTAGTAATAATTCAAGATATAAACTTGAATTAGCAATTTATGGCATTAAGATTTATCAAAGAAAAATTAAAATACCCGTTAAACTAGTTACAGTGATATATTTATTACACTTAGTTTAATTAGCTAGTTAGAAATCTTAATCTAGTTTGATCACAGTGTTTAGTTTAAATACTTACAAATTGACACTGTTTGATGAGCATAATTTGTGTTTTGAACAAAAGCATGCAACTGTACCAACAGAGTAACATATAACAGAGATGAACTGAATATTTGTAAACTCAGAATCATATCAGTATAAAACACATACTACCCTTATATTCCATGAAATATCATACTGCTTTTAAATTAAACTCAAGTTTTCAAATTTAATGTTTACTCACTTTCCAAATTACTGTTGAATAGAAATCATTTTGATGCCTTGAAAGCTGCAGTTGAAAACTGCCTGGAGTTTGTTCTTGAATCTGCACTTTTTTTTCCTGTATTTGATTTTAAACTTGAGCTTTGTTAGTTTTTTTCTTTTTTTCTCAAGTTTCTTTTTTTTCTCTAAGGTTTACTGAACGAACCACAACAGATGTACATATAAATACAAAATAACAGTGCTTAAGGAAGGTGTTATCTAGTTATACTTTTCCTTAGCTTTACTTTATTTTAACCAGATTTGATTAATCTTTTGAAATGACAAAAATATTGGGCTGAAGTGAAAGCAATTAATGTCTAGTTTCCTACTTAGTTTACCTATTATAATTATGTTGCACTATGTATAAAGATATTTGTTTGTTGCCTATCATTTTGCAGGCCAACTTGGCTTGTGCATGAAGCTATTCATTTATACATATTTGTTTGTATCTTAATTAGCTTGCATACTTATTAAAATGTTTACTGTCTATAGATATTTATGTAAAGGTATATACTTTGCAGGTAGGCTATATGGCTTGTGTTATTTTGTTTCATATTTGCAGGTAGGCTATATGGCTTATGAATGAAGATATATGTTTTAGATATGTTTGTTTTTTTTATCTGGTATTACTTCTAACTCAAATAATTTATAAACAAGTTTTGTCAAGTTTACCTTACTTTGGTCTTGCATGTGAAGACATTTAGTTGTGAAGACATTTAGTTTAGAAATACATATGCAGGCAACACTTGATCATATATGTGAAGATATTTTTTTTTTCTTAAAGTAAATATTTGTTTTAGCTTAAATGATTCATGTACATGTTTAGTGAGGTTTATACTTTATATCTTTGGTCCTGCAAATTTTAAACCGATGTTACAAGTATACATTAATACTTAATCCTTATTATTATTATTTTATTTCTATTTGTATTTTAACTTTGACTATCAATATTCATATTCCATATGGTGACTTATATTTTATGCTTATATTTACTTCTATTTGTATTTTATATTTTAACTATCAATCTTTAAATTATGTACAGTATGATTTATTTACATTTATACTTATTGTTATATTTATTTCCATTTGTATTTTATTTGAATTATACGCATAAGTTTGACTTATATTTCACACTTATATTTTATATTGATTGACTTTGATTCTATTTCAAACATTATCATTCATATGTATACTTACTAAATATAAACAAAGTAAAGTATTTTAATTCAATCATATAAGACAGTTTTATTATGAATATTATTGAGATAATTTATTTTAATTTTCAAATCAATTTCCCTTTTAAAATACCATTTATATAAACAATGGCAAATATTTCAAAATCATATCCATTTCAAATGGATAAGTTTACATTTTATTTAAATTAATTTGAATATTTATTAAAATAAATAGGGCCAAAATCCAGGGTCGTTACATTCCTCCCCCCTTAAAAGAATTTCGTCCCCGAAATTTAAAACAAAGATAATTTAAAAGCTGTCATATCAACCATTCAAACATACATATCATTCATACATTAGTGAACAACCAAACAGTCTATTCTAACAAACATTGCTAGCTATCCGGAGACAAATCCAGATAAGCTTTCCTAAAACTATACAGAGTTTCTTAGGTGAAATCTCCGGGATCCTCGCTCCACTACACTCTGATAAGCTTCTCTACCTTACTCCTGAGTTGCCCCTCATCTTAACCAACAATCCGAACTGAATTTCCGTCCACAGTCACATTCGGCTCAACTTCCAAATTTTCCTGTACTACTGGTTCTATAACTAATAATGAATCAAGAACAAATTTCTTTAGATGGGACACACAGAGTACATTATGAATTCCAAACATTCGTTCTGGCAATTCAACTCTGCAAGCTACAGTTCCAATCCTTTTCAATATCTGAAATGGTCCAATATATCTCGGGTCAAGTTTTCCCGCCTTCCGAATCTAATAGTTCCTTTTAATCAGGAAACTTTGGCCAAAAACAAAATTACCAATATCTAATTCCAATTGTCTCCTTCTCTTGTCTGCGTACTTCTTCTGACGGTCTTGAGAAGCTCTCATCCTTTCCTGATAAGCTCAACCATAGCAGAAACTTCACAAATCAAAACTGGTCCAAACACAAGATGGTCTTTCCACAATCCACCAAAATTCAAAACTCAAGCTTGCTGCATATCCTCTAAAATACGATTCAGTCTCTCCGTCCGTCCGTCTGAAGATGATAGGCTGTACTAAATTTCAAACTCGTTCCCAAAACCAATTGTAGAACCTTCCAGAATTTTGCGGGTGAAAAATGGGATCACGATCACTTATTATGCTAACAGGAACACCATGCAATCTGACTATCTCCCTTAAGAAAATCTCTAACAGAGAAACTACAGTACGAGTTGCCTTAACTGGTATAGAATGAGCCCTCTTAGCCAGACGATCCACAATAACCCATATTCCATCGTTCCCTTACTTGGTTCAAGAAAAACCGTTGATAAAATCCATGGAAATCATCTCCCATTTCCATTCTGGGATTTCCAAAGACTGCAACAATCTGGACAACTTCTATTGATCACCTTAACTTGCTGATAGTAAGCACAACTATTCCGAAAGCAGCTACATCCCTCTTCATATTCGGCTACCAGAAAAAATACTTCTCATATCTTTATACATCTTAAAGATTCCGGGGTGAATATTCAGTCTGGAGCGATGACATTCAGCTAAAACTTATTGCCTCAATTCATCTATATTAGGCACACACCAACGACTATTAATTCTCAAAACACCTTGATCATCCACCTTGAAATCAGAATACTGATCATTCTTAGTTTCAAGAATTTTTGCTTACTTATGATTCTGTCCCGGAGAGATGAAACAACATCCAAAGAAACAAAACTGCAATCCTGCTAAGAACATCTGCCACACATTTGCCTTTCTCGGAGTATACTGAATATCCAACCATATGATGCTAGAAATTCGACCCACCACGGCTGCCTCAAACTAATATCCCTTTGAGAGAAAAGATATTTCAATGGTTTGTGATCCGTGAATAACCCAACTTCTCTCCCAACAGATAGTGCCTCCAAATCTTCAAAACAAACACAATGGCTAACGATTCAAGGTCGTGCGTAGCGTAGTTCCCTTCATGTTGCTTTAATTGCCGACACGCATACGCAATTACCCTCCATTCTGCATCAACACTGCTCCTGATCAACTATACAAGCATCAGTATAAAATTCAAATTTTCTCTTCCCTTCCAGAACAACAAACACTGGAGCACTGGTTAGCCTCGTCTTCAATTCTTAGAAAGCTTCTCCACACCGGGTGTCCGTTTGAACTTAGTTCCTTTCTTGCCAACTTAGTCAGATGTGAAGAAATCTTAGAATAGTCTTTGATAAATTTCCTGTAGTAGACAGCTAAACCCAGAAAATTATAAACTTCCATCGGTTACTTCCGTTGCTTCCATTCCAGAATAGATTCCACCCTCTCTGGATCTATAGAGATACCTTCACAAAAATAATGTGCCCCAAAATATAACTTCTGATTTCCAAAAACGGCACTTAGAGAATTCCGCCTTCAAAACATGTTTCCTCGGTGTCTCCAACACTATCCTCAAATGTTGCTTGAGCTCTTCTTCAAACTTAGAATATACCAAAACAAACGTACTCAGTCCTCGATAATCCACACAGAACCTTATCGATCCATCCAATTTAGCGACAACACTGTCACAGAACCCTCACAAGAAAAACTAGGCCTGATCAACTCTTTCTCCATAAGATCCTGATTCTTCTCAACTAACTCTTCTTTCTCTCTCGGAACCATCCTCCAACTAGGCTGAATCTCCGGCACTACTCTTGGAATCAAATCAATACGAAACTCTATCTCTCGATGGGAAGGCAAACATTTATCTTTCTCAAATACATCAGAAAAATCTTGGTCCACATCGATAACTTCAATCTTCTCTTGAGAAGTCTCAACTCCATGTAAAAGACTACTCAAATGAATTCCAGAATTGCCACACGACACATTGGCAATTCTATCCAAATCAGTTTGCAACGAAACTGTTCTCCCTTCACAATCCAGAACAGCCATATACTGTTCGGGCCAATCCATCGAAGAAATGAATCCACTCTGCTACTTCTGAAATCACCTCAAGAAAAATTGCTAATCAGAAAACCTTCTCGACGGCACACAGAACACTTCAAACTGCACTACTGACTCAGATGCCCAAAGACTTCCTATCCAAAGCTCTTCGAGAAACTCGGGCCTCAACCAAAAACAAAAACACCCTACTAAACTTAGCCACAACACCGAAGCAGACATACTTCCTTAACTTGTTCCAAAGAAACATCTTCGGAGACATCCAAAATCACTGTATTTCTTCGCACATCTGCTACATCCTGAGGTATCAAGATATCATGATTTGCTTCTGTCCATCCGACAGATCCAAACTCAAGCTCATCCAAACTTACACTCCAAAAATGAACTTCAAACCTTAACAGGTTTCCTTCAGAGATCAATGAAATCCTCACACCACCCAAATCTCACTCGAGACGGTAATAGGTTTACAGTCTCGACAGATACACTTCCAACCACAAATATTCAAAACTCCAACCACCGGTAGTCGTGTTACACACACCACTACCCTATCTACCTTTATATATTATATTGGAAAACCTGAACAGGTAACCCAACAAATAGGTAGAAATATATGTGTGTGTATATATATATATATATATCAAAATTACAAATATGCACACTCTCAAGAAAGAAATCACTCAAGAGCCTAGGTATTCGCTCAACCTAGCGCTCTGATACAAAGTGTGACGACCCGCCCTTCTACTACTAGAAAGACGTATCATCATTAAGAAAGAAAGGGATAGAAATAGAAAAGAATAGAAAAGAAAGAACAAAACATCTGAATCTCACAGCGGAACGGAATAAAATATAATATATCACATAACTATTACATAGTTTACATATATCAGAGTTATACAATATCATACATGACAGTCATATACCTAAATCTGTCACTATATACATCAGGGATACAACATAAATCAACTGCTCAGCGGAGCTGGATAGATATATATATAGCTACATACGTCTAGCACTCTTACTCCAAGCTCCACCAGAATCAAAATCCAAAACCTATCACTTGGCTACTCATAAAAATTTGAGTACCCAAGATTTAATGAAAACAAAATATAAACTCTGGGTCAGACATGGGTTTGGTATGAGTAAACGGTTTAAATTGTTTAACTTTGAAAAAACATTTAAAAATAAAGGTATCACGTAAGACTCCCCACAAATAAATATGGGTAAGTTTTTACCTTACACTAACCAAAACATTTTATAGAAAATACAGTGATATTATAATAGTGTCTGGGGTTTTCAAAATACGGAAATAGATGAAATGCTTACATTTCACATTCCAACATAGTTGGGCACAATCAAAACGTACGACGCTTATTGGAGATTGGATTCCATACAATGGTAGGGCTACTGGGTACCGCCCATCACAGTACGTGGCCTAGATCACTGTACCGAGGAGCCACCTTAACTCCCCTGCAACACAAGGCCGGAACCATTCCTTACTGAATAGTCCCGAACAAGATAGCCCCTCAGTTGGTGCGCATATCCAACCGCCCACACAGCCGAAATAAAAGGAACATCTAGACAGGGGTATATCTCGTCCTGCTTGGGCATGACCCACCTAACCTTGTTGCACCTCCCCTGTTTTAGCCATTCCCGGTTGATGAGGCTTGAGACTGCGATTACCTTTACAGGACATATCTCTTAGAATGCTCATCGTCCGTCTGACGATGTGCTGAAAGCATTCGATCCATAAAAGTTCATTTCGGGTTCGAACGAAACCGAAGGCATTATCTCGTCACACTCATTTTGGAATCACCCTCAGAGTCAACGACGATAACCCTTGCATTTTGAAAACACCATCTTGATCTTCACTTGAGAATTCACGACCTATCGTTTAATTTGGATCGATGTGGTTTTCGGAATATCAAATTGACACCCGATCCCGGTCTCATCGAAATCCAAATGTCATTTTAAAGGCCAAGTTGTCTAGTTAACTTAAACAGTTTAACTCAATGTTTGAATTCATATAACATTTATTCAGAAAAATCATACACAATTGCCATAGATATATTAAAGCATATCAGAGAGCATCACAGAATATCATCAATAAACATCACAAACCGATATTTTACATATACAACATCCACAAGCAGTCATCTTAAATTCTTATTGTGATTAATTTAATTACTTGAGAGTTAATCTCTTAACCCTGTTTAATTAATCATTAATTATCAAATAATCACTTACTTCCTTACAAATTATTTAATCAACAATCATTTCTTAATTAATATTTATGTCTTAATTGCTTAATTACTTTATTCACACTATTTAATTAATTACTTTTTAATCAAGTTATTTAACTTCAGTTACTAAAGTAATCATTTCTTAATCACTAATTAACAACCAAAATAAAACGTATTACCTATTTATTTACTACTAATTACTTTCTTAATTCTTAATTAAATCACTTGATTAATTAACTATTAATCGTTTATTAATTAACTTGAGCGGTTAATTACAATTTCATTTATTTCTTATAATACATTACTAATTACAATTTAAAAATAATTATTCTTAATTACTTCTGAAAATAATCAATTAATATTGATTATTCACTTAATTAACATCCAAGTCTTCTTAAAATTTGAAAACAATTATATTGCTAACTACAACATTATTTGTTAATTCACTTTATTTATTACTTATTAAAATATTAACAAGGTTTTAAAAACATGGTTAAGCCTTAACTAAAGTAATTAGTTAATTTAAATAATTAATTACGAGTTAAACTTTAACTAGGATAATTAAAACTTGAATTAAGTTTTAACTTACATTTTGAACTTTTATTCACTTTACTGTGATGCTTTGTTGAAACACTTTTTCACTAATCAACCTTTACATAACCTTACACTTCAGTTAGCAAAGAACCCGATACCTCCCCTGATAAAACTTGCATGCTACTTCGAGTAGCTCGTCCAATCCACCCGAGTCACAAACCCAGGTACGCAACATACTTCTTCCTCTCTTTTTTTAAAGTTTACATTTTAAACTTAAGTAAGAGTTAAAACAACAGGTAACTCACGCACACATACAGGAAAACTCGAAGCACTCACCCATAAAACCCGAGAATTGACTCGCGACCGTGCACCCTCAAAACACTTATACGCCACCGCTGCCGTACACGTGTATGGCGGCGCACGAGGCTCAGGCGAACTTCCAATGCTTCAGGCAAATCCCAATTAACACAAACACTTGAAAATTAAAATCAAATTATCTCTAAAAATTCGATTTTAAAATTTTGCAGTTCGAACGAAAAAAACGAACAACCTCTTTAAATCAAAACGCCTCGCCACCATCGTACGGTCCACCGGAGGTGATGAAAACTCGTCCACACCTCGTCACCATCCCCAGCAATCCACTCCACCAAAGCATCGAACCACTCGATCGCGTATAGGGGTCGAACCCCACAACTTACTGACATGTACGCAAACATGAAATAAAACCCTATGATGATCTCGTATCGAATTTTTATGCAATGGAAAAATCATTGTATATTTTTCTTGAGATCACAAACATTTATACTTGCTTCAATTCGAATTTAGCATTTAATATTGATTCAATTTCGAGAATTTGATAAAAGTTCAATTTTTATTCAACATCGAACTGCTCTTGAAATACTGAGCCAAAAATCCTCATTCAAATTTTAAAAATCATAACTTTTAGTAATAATTCAAGATATAAACTTGAATTAGCAATTTGTGGCATTAAAATTTATCAAAGAAAAATTAAAATACCTGTTAAACTAGTTACAGTGATATATTTATTACATTTAGTTTAATTAGCTAGTTAGAAATCTTAATCTAGTTTAATCACAGTGTTTAAGTTAAATACTTACAAATTGACATTGTTTGATGAGCATAATTTGTGTTTTGAACAAAAGCATGCAACTGTACCAACAGAGTAACATATAACAGAGATGAACTGAATATTTGTAAACTCAGGATCATATCAGTATAAAACACATACTACCCCTGTATTCCATGAAATATCATACTGCTTTTAAATTAAACTCAAGTTTGCAAATTTAATGTTTACTCACTTTCCAAATTACTGTTGAACAGAAATCACTTTGATGCCTTGAAAGCTGCAGTTGAAAACTTCCTGGAGTTTGTTCTTGAATCTGCCCTTTTTTCTGTATTTGATTTTAAACTTGAGCTTTGTTAGTTTTTTTTTCTTCTTTTCTCAAGTTTCTTTTTTTTATCTAAGGTTTACTGAACGAACCACAGCAGATGTACATATAAATACAAAATAACAGTGCTTAAGGAAGGTGTTATCTGGTTATACTTTTCCTTAGCTTTTCTTTATTTTAACCAGATTTGATTAATCTTTTGAAATGACAAAAATATTGGGCTGAAATGAAAGCAATTAATGTCTGGTTTCCTACTTTTTTTTTTTTTTTTTGAAATGGTACTTTATATACAACATATCATTGGGACAACATATCCTATGTTCGAAAGCAAGTTTCGAACTTGTGACCCCTTGCACCAAAGTCGAATCAATTAACCACTTGGACAATGGTGCTTGTCGTCTGGTTTCCTACTTAGTTTACCTATTATAATTATGTTGTACTATGTATAAAGATATTTGTTTGTTGCCTATCATTTTGCAGGCCAACTTGGCTTGTGCATGAAGCTATTCATTTATACATATTTGTTTGTATCTTAATTAGCTTGCATACTTATTAAAATGTTTACTGTCTATAGATATTTATGTAAAGGTATATACTTTGCAGGTAGGCTATATGGATTGTGTTATTTTGTTTCATATTTGCAGGTAGGCTATATGGCTTATGAATGAAGATATATGTTTTAGATATGTTTGTTTTTTTTATCTGGTATTACTTCTAACTCAAATAATTTATAAACAAGTTTTGTCAAGTTTACCTTACTTTGGTCTTGCATGTGAAGACATGTAGTTGTGAAGACATTTAGTTTAGAAATACATATGCAAACAACACTTGATCATATATATGAAGATATTATTTTTTTTTTTAAAGTAAATATTTGTTTTAGCTTAAATGATTCATGTACATGCTTAGTCAGGTTTATACTTTATATCTTTGGTCCTGCAAGTTTTAAACTGATGTTACAAGTATACATTAATACTTAATCCTTATTATTATTATTTTATTTCTATTTGTATTTTAACTTTGACTATCAATATTCATATTCCATATGGTGACTTATATTTTATGCTTGTATTTACTTCTATTTGTATTTTATATTTTAACTATCAATCTTTAAGTTATGTACAATATGATTTATTTACATTTATACTGATTGTTATATTTATTTCCATTTGTATTTTATTAAATTATACACATAAGTTTGACTTATATTTCACACTTATATTTTATATTGATTGACTTTGATTCTATTTCAAACATTATCATTCATATGTATACTTACTAAATATAAACAAAGTAAAGTATTTTAATTCAATCATATAAGACAGTTTTATTATGAATATTATCGAGATAATTTATTTAAATTTTCAAATCAATTTCCCTTTTAAAATACCATTTATATAAACAATGGCAAATATTTCAAAATCATATCCATTTCAAATGGATAAGTTTACATTTTATTTAAATTAATTTGAATATTTATTAAAATAAATAGGGCCAAAATCCAGGGTCGTTACAAGTTGTATATAGATCATAAGTCTCTTAGGTATTTATTCTCTTAAAAGGAGTTGAATATGAGGCAAAAGAGGTGGTTGAAGTTCTTCACGTCATATGACTTTGATATTGAGTATAAGTCGAGAAAGAGCAACAAGGTTGCTAACATTTTAAGTAGAAAGCAGCAGCATGAAGTATTAACCATATTTAGGAATGGAAGACTTTAGTGACATTAACAACATGTGTAGTGCATTACAGGATGAATGCGGGACCAAGCGAGATCGGGGGGTTCTGGAAAGTTTGGAAGTTCGTCTGACACTTGTGGACAGAATTGCTACAAGGCAGAGAGAGGACCTATTGTTAGTTGAAAGAATTAGACAATTAGAGATGGGTTTGAAGGTTGAGGATCTAAAAGGATTCAAGATAGAATCGAATGGATGGTTTAGAAAGAAAGAAAGAAAGACTATGTGTTTCGAATGTAGGAGATCTTGGCTTAGAGGAAAGTCATCGATCTAAGTTTATGATTCATCCTGGAGAGACAAAGATGTACCATGACATGAAACATGTCTTTTTTTGGGAAGGGATGGAGAGAGAAGTAGGTGAATATATGAAGAAGTATTTCATGTCAACAAGTGAAAACTGAGCACCAGAAGCTAAGTGGTTTGCTTCAACTCTTAGAGGTACTGATTTGGAAATGAGATTTGGTATTTACGGATTTTATTGGTGGTTTACCAAGATAGAGAACATGGAATGATAGCATTTGGACAATAAATGATAGATTGACTAGGAGCGTCCACTTTATCCAAGTAAAGTTGACAAGAACGGTGGCTAGCTTAGCAAAGCTATAGGTGAAGAATGTTGTGAGACTCCATGAGATTCTAAGCAACATAGTTGGTGATAGAGACTCATTGTTCATCAGTGAGTTCTAGGAAAGTTTGTAGAGTGCACTAGGTACAGAACTGAACCTGAGCATGAATTACCACTCATAGACAGATGGACAAATGGAAAGGGTAAACCGTATGTTAGAGGATTTGTTGAGAGCATGCATTATAAATTTTGGAGGATCTTACAAAGATCATTTTCATTTTGTAGAGTTTTTCTACAATGATAATTACCATTCGAGTATTGGGATGACACCATTTGAGGTGCTTTATGGTAGGCCATGTAAGTCACATATTAATTGTCGGACACGAGAGATAGATTCGTGTTATGACCCGACTTGGTAACAGATGCTATCGAGGAGATAGATTTGATTTATGTTAGAATGAAAGTTGAATAATGAAGGAGAAGAGTTATGCCGATAAGAGAAGAAGGGAACTAGAGTTCGCCGTGTACGATAATGTGCTCGTAAAGTTTTCACAGATGCGAAGTGTTATGCACTTTGAAAAGGCAGGGAAAGTGGCTCCTAGATATTTAGCTTTGTTTCATGTGACAAGGATGAGCGGTAAACTCACATATAGAGTCAGTTACCAAGAACTTTGGCAAGTGTGTATAATATTTTCATACATCGCATTAAATTAAGAAACGAGTTCACGACCCTAGTATGGTACTAAAACTAAGATGGATGATTTATCTATAGAACCAGATTTGACTTATGTTAAATGACCGAAAAAGATTGTAGGTCGTGATACGAAGGAGCTAAGGAACAAAGTTATTAGACTTATTTGCCTCTAGTGGAGTGACGGTAGGTATGACTTTACCTTGGTTGTAGAGAATAAGATTATGAATATCTATCCTGAATTGTTTTAGACCTTCATGTTTGTAGCAGTGTGCATTGTGTGTCTGTTGTTTGTACTCATAGCAGCTCTAGAGTACTTATGTTATGATAAGATTATGTGTTAGTAGTTGTGCTAATGCATTTTGATTAATGAATGATGATTTACATTAGCAGGGTACTAGTGTAACTTTCTGTACTTGTGTGTACTTATGATAATGACTTTACACTTTCAAGGTGTTAGTGTGATTTTTATTATTCCTTATCAAAATTTCAAGGACAAAACTCTTATAAGGTAGGGAGACTGCAACACTCTATATTTTGAAGCTCCATAATATAAGTAATTAAATTAATGATAGGAAATCATAAGGGATAATTAAGCAATTTAATTACAGAATTATCTAAGAGATATTTGATTAATTAAGTATGAGATACTTTAAAAGCTTAATTAAATAGTCCAAGGATAATTAGAGCAATTAAAGTCGGTCTTGTTAAAGAGAATGAAAAAAAATTAATCTCGAATGGAAAGATTTTCTACCGAGAAATAAATTTAAAATTTGAGTGTTAAATGAAGGGGATCTTATATAAAGGAAAATAGTAATGAGATTGGGTAAGATGAATTTTAGCCTAAATCAAAACCATTAATATATAATCCCCTCGCCATATCATTCTCCTCCTTTACATTTATTTTCATTTGCAAAACAAACAAAAGAACCCTCATACTAAGGGTGGGCTTTCAAATTCTAAAGGGAAAAAAAAGAGTCAATCAAGGTTTTTCGAAGCTTTTCTAAACTAAGTTGAGTAAAAAATTTCCTAAAAACATTCTAAACCCATTTGGGTTCAGATTTGATTTTTGGTTTGAATGATTGTATTGATGATAAACATGTTTGAATGATTAAATATGATTTTGAATGTGATTTATGATTTAACCAAAAAAGAATGTAATCCTGTTTTAGAGCAAAATATTGGTTAATCGTATCTATATGCTATAAAAATTTAGTATGATGTTTCCGATGATAAAATAGAGAAGGATTTTAATTTCATAATTTTTGGATGAATAAATGATTTATTAATTACGAATCATTTAATTTGAAAAAACTTATCTGGGTAGGTAAATATTATAAATATGGAAAAGTTATTATTTTGTCCTGAAATTTTTGTTAGAGGTGGAAATGTTTATGATATTTGGTGGTTTTTGGGAGTTTTCCCATTAATTTTAGAACTAATACGAATTAAATGGAAAAGGTGAATATACCTTAATTAACAATATAATTAAAGAAATGATTAATGAATGAGGCTTAATTTTCGATCATAGTCAGAAAATATCGTTATACAATAGAAGCAACCCATAAAGGAATGGAAAATGTTCAACATAGATAAAAAGATACTACTTTATTACGGCAAAATATCATTTTCTATATAATTACAGATTTGCCACTTTATCAAGTGATAGTCTAATCTAGGTAAGCGATAGCCCTAAAACTTTGACATACGATATGTTATAAAACCTTAACTCTTGATAGCATATGAATACGACACTCGGCAACATAACTGTTAAGCATGTGATAGCTTTATAGGTATGGCACTTGATAGCTGTAAAATTAGACAGGCGATAACTTGCATGAGATAAGTTGGATTGCGGTAGCTTTGGATTGCTCTAGCTATAGGTTACGATAGCTATGAGTTGCGATAGTTATAGGATGCAGTAGTTATAGGTTGTAGCTTTCGGTTGCAATAGCTGTAAGTTGCTATAGCTTTAGGTTGCGGTAGCTATGGGTTGCGATGGCTATGAGTTGTGTTAGCTTTGAGTTAGGATAAGTATGGGTTGCGATAGCTATAAGGTACGATAGTTACCAGTCGCGATAGCTAGGGGTTGCGATAACATTGTAATTGAAATGTATGATTGGTAAGTTGACATTAACATTCAATGTCTATTAAGCTAAACTTGCGATTGCTAGTAAAGATGAGTCCTTTAAATAAAATAAGAAAGTTCTAAATGACATTTTGGAAGCCTTTTGGAATCCCGTTTTCAAGATGTTGGTTTAGAGTTTTATAGGGTTAGGATGTATGATGGCTAAGTTAATATTAACACTCGATAGCTATTAAACTAAGCTTGTGATAGCCAATAAAGATTAATTCTTTAAATAAAATAAGAAAGTTTTTAGTGACATTTTGAAAGCCAGTTTCCAAGATGTTGGTTTAGAATTTCATAGGGATGAAATTGTGAAGGAAAATTTATAAGTTTAAATCGTGTTAACTTATTTGAACTTTGAAATGGAATATGCTTTAGCAATCTAAGAGATGATCGTTGTGTCATCCAAATTAAAGATAAAATTGTTTTATCTAATGAATGTGTATGATACACAGTAAACAAATATAAGGAATGGGTTGAACCAAGATCGTAAAAATATACCGACCCATAGAGTTATTGAATGTTAGGGTGCTAAGACTGATGATGTCTAAAATTCAACAGTATATGGAAACATACCACGACTTGGGAAGTATACATGTTTTAATTTAGATAAACTTAACTTTAAAGTAAGCTCATGGCAGGGTGGCAAACATCTAGATGGATGTAATAAATGAATCGGCAATTTGAAACAATCGTCTGGGGACTAAGAGGTGCAATTGACGTTTAATAAGGACGCTCGCTAGACTATATCCAAGGTGCTTACATTCAACCTCTTAGGAGAGTCGGTTTGGCCCTAGTCAGCATGACTCCTATAGTGGAATGGGTGATCATTTCACCGGTGATGTTGTTCGAGATAAATTAGTAGTAGATAAGGCCTAAAGAAGTAATCACTAAAATAAGTTAATGATAACTTTAAGATGATTCATAAATAAGAGACTAGGTAGTGTTTGTGAATGTGATTGATAATTGTATGACATGATTCATAATTGAATACCAAGTATAAGGGGTATACTTAAACTGAAATTGAAGAATATAGACACGACATGGTCCATAACTGAATGTTAGGTGTAGGGTATACTTATGATATGAAAGTGATGCAAATGTAAGCTCATGATGTGATGTTTGTTTACCTGCTATGATATAATTGTCGTGATGTGTAAGTGAGAGAAAAAACAATTCTGTGCTTTAACGGTGTGGTCTCACTATGTGTATGTTTAGGGTAAAGTTTTACTCAGACCAGTCCTTATGTCTTAACGTATTTTTATTATTTTCTATAAACTCACAAGTACTCATCCGAGTTGGCCGAGTTGGTGGGCTTAGACAAGTTCTCTTGAAAATCGAATAAAAAAGTCAAAGTTGAATCAGGAGGCTTGTAGCTAATAAAAGTTACTTTTATGTTGATTTTGTAAAACTAAAATTTATAGCTGGTTAAGTATTCGCGTCGGCATCTTCATATGTCAGACACGTCATTATTATTTATGTTTTATTATATTTACTTTTGCGTGGAAACAGACAGGGTTAATGAACATGTGATGACATTTATGTAAAGACAATCTGATGTGATGGAGTTATATAGTTGCTATGTTTATTTAATATTATGAAAAAAATTACTGATCACGCTTTGTCGTTTAAAAATAATTCTAGTCATAACTATAACATAATCGACGTTCATTTTCGGGTCTCGATGTGGTGATGATACAATATACCTAGAGGCTTGAGAAAAAAATTAAAAACAGAATTTATAGTTAACCAAAAAGAATTTGAAAAAAATTTAAATGAGTAAGATTAGTAGGCTTATCCGAAGGATTGATTTGTATATGAAATGGTGATCTTTGATAGGAGTTTTGATCTTGAAGAGGAGAAGAATTGAGACTTTCTATTTTCCTAGTAAATGCGAAAAATAAAATTAGATAAGTTGACTGCAAATAATTGACTGGATCGGGTTAATACTGAAACCTGCAGCAATCCTGCTCATACGTATTTAAATTACAGAACTGCTTGTCAGCAATTTTTTAACCTAACCAAATCCCCAAAGAGGCAAGTGCGGACTCTTGCCTATAATTTAAATAAAATAAAATAAAAAATAAATCAACTGGACCTTGACTTCATCATCTTCTTTAGAACATGCTTGAAGCAAGAAGATCTAGCTCTTCTAATCTTCGTCATATGAATTTATTTTCAGCAGGTGAGCTACCTTTTTCGATTCGTGCAGTTAATTTTTCAAACCGACATTGCTATCTTCAATTTCCTAATCTCAGTGTAAACTTGACCATGATTTTTCTTCTTATTAGATTTACGGTAATCAAGTCCAGTTTAACCGTTCCTGCTAAATTCAGATCGCAGTATTTCAAAACGCAGTCTTCTTGTTTGATATATTGTCTTAATTAGTGCTTGAGCTGATTTACAAAACAGTCTTGATTTAGCTTCAGTTCCATTGTTGAAAATTGTATCAAGTTTTGTAGTTGACTTAGTTTAACTTGGTCTTGAGATTAACGATACCACATTGAGGTTTTACTTGTTGTGAAATGCCTTATTCGTGAGAATAGATCCTGCAAAAGCTTGTTTGTTTTGTCATATGTATGTACTTTCACAGTTTAATCCACCATGAAGAAAATCATAAGCATGCTCATATTGACTTGGTTTTCATTTCCTTTAGAAAGCTAATCAATGCAGTTGGTCAATGCCACCAATGCAACAAAACACAACAATACAGGCATTTAAATGAAGTTTTTATATTATATAGGCCAGCATTTTCTTGAAGATAAAAAATAAAGAGAATGAGGTTGAAGAACAAACATCGAAAATCACCTGCTTACTATTCAAATGCAGGAGGCAGATGCTCTCTACATGTAATGATTTGGAGCTTAGTGGGACGCATACTCATGATTCATTTCTACTCAAATGTTTACAGAAAAGAAGATCGAAAAGAAAACCTGCAAAAAGTAGCTAACATGACAATCACTCAAGAATTGCAAAAAGTTGAAGAAGAAAGCTTTCAGATTCTACTTCATAAATCCAAGAGGAGGTCAGCACATGCTGTTTCAAAAAAAGGTGGTCGTAGTAAGCAACCCTCTGCTGTCAGCGAATTCTTGGATGAATCGTCGAAGCTTCAATCTTATTTTTTCCCAGACAGGAAAAGTGCAGTTGTACCCACTGAAAATGGGAGTGATAGCATGTATTTTTATCCCGGTAGATTGTGGCTAGATACAGATGGAAATGCCATTCAAGCTCATGGTGGTGGGATTATGTTTGATGAGAAAAGCGAAACTTACTATTGGTATGGAGAAAATAAAGATGGTGAGACTTATCACACTCATAAAAAAGGAGCAGCTCGGGTTAGAATTATTTTATTGTTATTAGGATTTTTCTTCTTTCTGATATCGATATACATGTTTTTTCCTTATCCCTTTTCAGCTGACTTAGTTGTATACAACCATACAAATAGAAGTTTAGTGATTTGTTTAGACCTTGATATCCATGTCATGTTATTGTACATGTTTTTACAAATGATCTTACTGGGAAATTTATCATATTTGAGGCATTAAAGCAGAACCCTTGTCATAGTTTTTTAGTTTGGTGCATTATAAAGAACTTTTAACATGGTAGAGTGCCACCATGGTTAGCCATTACCATTGCAAATTTGTGTCAACTAGGATAAAAGATACATGGTTTGAAACTTACTAACAAGCTTCAACCACAGAAATGGTGCACAATCTGCACGACAATGTTTAGAGGAAAGATATAGCTCTAACCTCACTGCGACATTTTGTAGTTAGTGACGAAGATTTTGTGGATTTGTAGTGACAAAGCTTCTTAGGCAAATCTAGGGCTCCGCTTGGATCGACTTAAATAAACTACTTTTTTGAAGCCAAAATGAATTTGTTTTGACTTTCAAAAAGCCAAAAGATAGCTTAATTCAGTTGATCCAAACAAGCCGTAGGTGATCCAAGTTTGGTGGTGTTGTTGTTCTAAGCAAACTTTAAAGTTCTATTGTTGTTGTTACCAGCCAGTCTAAATAATGTTGCCCTCATTGTTAGTGGTCAATAAACATTTTAGGTAGTAAAATAAACTAAAAAGATCAGAAGGTATAGACAAGGACAACCTAGTGTATTTGAATTCCCAATACAAGTGAAAATCTTTAGTTCGATTCGATTCTTGTTCATAAATCAAGTAAAATCACACTTAGATAAATCATCTAATCTATGCTGAAATATTTCAGAACACTTTATTTTAGTCTACAGTCTAAAATTTATTGTTTCCTAACCAAAATAAGATAAAACTAGAGAGAAAAATAAATATTTGTCTAATTTATTGTTTCCTAACCAAAATAAGATAAAATTGGAGAGAGAAATAAATTTTGTAAATGAATGTAGAAGTTCAAACAACATAATCTATTTCACAAATATAAATTATTATTATGGAAAAAAGAAAATCAATGTTTATGCATGCTTATACACCGTTTGATAACTTGCATATAACAAAATGTTTAGCACACAAGCATGTAAAATCAGTTGAAATACGAATCTTTTGAACCTGAGATTTTAAATATAGTTTCGACCTACATTTTTAACTTTACGATTGCAACATGTTGTCCGCTTTGAAACCCATGATAGATACGCTACCGTTCTGAAGTAGGAAAAAGGGATATTGTGTTATTAATCCTGTTTTTATAGTAATGTGACATTTTACTTCGGAGACTGTGAACTTGTGATTTGAATCCATGTATGTATCATCAAAGCAGTTATATCCTTATGCACTTTCAACTTTCATTTCATACGAATATCAAACTCAATCGTGGGATATACAATAAGTTGATAAAAAGTTATCTCGATCAATGTGAAGGTCTGACCAGTTTTCTATTCGTATGACATGCAGATATATAGCTGACACATACGTATGTTAAATGATGAAGTTTATATAAACCTACCAAGTATACTCATTACATATTACTTTTCCTTTGAGGAGCCTGAAGGACACTTCTTGTGTGGAATGAACTTAGATACATAAAAGGCTGAATATAACATAAAATGGTCAGTTGCTAATAGATTCTCTTAAGAAGCCTGCACTGTGCCTTTATGTAACTTTCTGTCATAGATTCCCCTGGAGCTTTATAAAGCCAATCCAGTGTCAGTCTCATATATAGCTTTGCTATGGTCCCATTTCATGTTTCAACAATCATATCATCTATTTTTCACTATCTTTAATTGGGCAGCTAATTAACTGTATCTCTGTAATTAGGTCGATATCATAGGAGTGAGCTGCTACTCGTCTAAAGACCTATGGACATGGACAAACGAAGGCATAGTCCTTCCAGGAGAAGAAACCAACACCACTCACGACCTCCACAAATCAAACGTTCTAGAACGTCCCAAAGTAATATACAACCACCTCACAAACAAATACATAATGTGGATGCACATCGACAACGCCAACTACACAAAAGCTTCCATAGGAGTCGCCACGTCGAATTCCCCAAAAGGCCCTTTCACCTACCTCTACAGCAAGCAGCCCCACGGGTTTGAAAGCAGGGACATGACCGTCTTCCAGGACGACGACCGAAAGGCCTACATAATATACTCCTCTGAACACAATAACGTGCTTCACATCAGCCCTTTAACAGAAGATTATTTACGTGTCACCAATGTAGTGAAGAGAGTTCTAGTGGGCCAAAAAAGAGAAGCACCCGCTGTGTTCAAGCACAATGGGGTTTATTACATGATTACTTCTGGATGTACCGGTTGGGCCCCCAATGAGGCCTTGGCCCATGCGTCGGAGTCCATGATGGGCCCATGGGAGAGCATGGGGAATCCTTGTGTTGGTGGTAACGATGTGTTCAGGATGACTACTTTTTTTGGGCAGGGTAGTTTTGTGCTGCCTCTGAGGGGGATGCATGGATTTTATGTGTTTATGGCGGATAGGTGGAAGCCGTCGGATTTGAGGGACTCTAGGTATGTGTGGCTGCCGCTGAGCGTGGGGGGTTTGGCAGATGAGGCTATGGAGTATAATTTTGGGTTCCCTTCCTGGTCTAGGGTTTTGATTTATTGGCATAGGAAGTGGAGGCTGCCTTGGACGGAGGAGGAGAATTCAGTGTAGTTGAAAGTTGTATGTATATAGCTAAATTAATGTTATATTTGTATATTATTTTTGTGGGTTGGTGTTCGCAGTGCCATATGTTAAGATTGTTTTGGCATATGTATCTGATGTCGAAAGTTGTCTTCTGCGGTGCTCATCTAGTTGATTTTGGGGAATTTATATAAGTAGAAATTATAGATGTACTTTCTAACCCTTATTTGTTTTACACCCTTTTGTAAACTACTTTATACATCTTTTTCTTTATAATTTTCCTTTATTTCCCTCTACAAACAGTGTATTGTACGTAGTTATAAGTTATGTGATAGCATAGACATGTGTTAAAGATAGTAAAATACACAAGCGTTCTTTTAAATTGCATTTATTTTTCTGAAAATATGAACGTATTTTACATTTAAAAAATTGGAAAGCAGCTAAAACTTTGTTTTATAATTGCATTTATTTTTCTGAAATATGGACGTATTTTACATTTAAAAAATTGGAAAGCAACTAAAATTTTGTTTTTATAATTATAAGATTGTAAGTCAGAAATGTTTCTTGTATGATCCGTAGGTTTGTTGAATAAATGGTGAAATAATGGGGTCTTAAGCTGTTTAAACAAGAGGTGCTTTGGAACATGTATGCGCATGAATTTTTATTAATTTAGCCTGCTTTTACTTCTTTTTGCACGCAAATAGACTGCTTTTCAAATTAACTACAAACATCTGTTACTTTTACCACATCATCGTCACGTTATCAAATACATGGACATTGTAGGTTAGTGACATTTCAAATGTTGTCGGTTATATTTTTATGTAAATTTCTACTGACGAATGTTAAAACGGTACCAGTTAGATTTTAGAAAAATAACATTGAGCATCTTAAAATGTTGCTAGTAAGCCATAGCATTTTTATTAAATGAAAAAAAATGCATAGGGACTTCTCAAAATGCATCTGTATAATCTCCACTCAAGACTTCTTTCAAAAGTCGCAAGGCGTAAAGTCTGTACGTAAACATCAGCTATCTCTCTCTTCACATTTTAACTTTACCCAAGTTTGAGCAAAATCCAAAAATCGTAGTTCTCTTCTCTTTCAAAATTTTCGTTCTTTTTGCATAGGGCTGTTAATTTTGTACGAATGTCCGATGTACGTTTGTGTCCGTGGCCGAAATATGTCCGTCTGAGTTCGTTCGATTTTCAATTAGGACACGAGTTAGGACAACAAATTTTGTACGAGCAAAAATCTTATTCGGTCCGTATTCGTTCGAATTCGTTCGAATTTTTTATAATTCAGTATATTCTCTATGTTTCTCAAAACATATATGACAACTATTTGATCGGTTAATTGAGTAAGGATTCATAAAATGTTTATATTTCAATACACATAGATAAAAATAATATAGCTTATGAAAATTCTATTAAACAACGTAAAATTTGATGTAAATGGCAATGTTTGTCCGTGTCCGTTCGACTCCGTATCCGAAAAATGTATGTACATGTCTGTCCGATTTCATTTAGGACACGAGTTAGGACAACAAAATTTGTACGAATATAATCCGGTCTTATTTTATTTAGGATATAAACTGAACACATCTTCATCCGGTCCGGTCCAACCGATTTACATTGACTAAGTAGTCTTTTGGTGGATCTAGTTGAAGGATATCACTTTCTCTTTGCTTTGCATATATAAAGATATAATTTGTAAACCCTACTTTAATATATTTTATGTAATATATTTGTTTTGTTGTAATTGTATATGAAACCGTGTAATGTTGTTATTTATTACTATCGTAGAATGGAATGTAACTTTGTTTCGGCTTTATTATTTTGATGGTGAATTGATGATTGATGGACACATGTATGAGAAGTATGTTGGTGGACCATATAAACCAAGAAAAGTATGTAAAGGTTGCATCCTATTAGAATTGAAAGAATTGATTTCCAAAGCTACGAAAATAAATTTTGAAGAGTTTGATATTAATTGAAGCGGAAACTAGAGACATCTCTCTTTCTAAAACTTATTTGTTTTACATCCTTTTCTTTTATAAACTACTTTATACATTGCTCTTTTTATAATTTTTTTTTATATTATATATCTCATTTTCAAATTTAAAAGTGACTGTCAAGGCATGTATTGCATACGATTATGAGTTATGGAAAATGATAACATGTGCACATGTTAAGATTAGTACAATTACTCAAATACCACCATGAATTACACTTATTATTCTAGTTTTTATAATTATAAGGATATATATATCAAAATTTCACTTGATTTAAACTGCAGCTGATTGACAAATTTAGGATCGAAAGCAGTAAAAATAGCGGACAATGACAACGTTGATTTAATGTTTTCTGGAGTATCAAAATCAATAGAGTTTTATGAGGAGAAAAGTAGAAGATGTTTGTCCCTGAGAAGTTGGTTTTGATGACAACAACCTTAGAATAAGATTATAAAATATAAATACTAACATTATTGTTTAGATATATATGTATATGCATGATATATATACAGGTACCAAGAATGAAGACTGTACAGTATAGAGATTCAAGAATTGATAAACTCGAGATCGAAGATATCAAGATTCAAGACTCATGAGTATCAAGATTTATCAAGAGTTCAAGATTTCAATATAAGTAATTTAATTAGGAATTTTGTTAAAACTCATAGAAAAACACTGACGTCTTAAAATCCATTTTATTCGTGGAATGGAATCCACTTCGAGCCTGTTAAAGGGATGAAACCCTAAGTAGGATGGAACCTACGAAAAATCTAGTGGAACATTGTTTTGTATCCACTAACTTTTATTCAAATGTTTTACAAAATTATATCTTATTTTCAAAATGATTTCAAAATCTTCCTTTTTAAGTAAAAAATATATACCCTGGTTTTTAAATACTTTTAGCCTCAAAATAATCTTTATTTTCAAAATCACATTATCCTTAGTTTTAAACTATCTTTTAATATATTTAACTTTTAATATTTATAATTAGATTTAAATATAAAATTATAGTAAAATTTTATATATACCAAAATATTATTCTCTATACTTATTTATGTATTTTAACTATAGTTAAGTATATTTATAAAGTTTAAAATAGTTTTAATACAAGATAGAATTTATTTTCAAAGAAAAACAAATTATCAAAAATAACTTAGGCGTGTCGACAACCCCAAGGACCTCTTGTCGACAAGGTGACAATTTATTTCAAAAGTTTGAATTTCAAAGGAAGTGTCTATTTGTCACATCCTTTCACGAATGGACATGGCTGTTGTTCTACTATAAATAGGGGCTGTTTTAAACGAATTTATATTCATATTTTCTCTGATTTCTCTCTTCTTCTTCTTCCATATTTCTTTGTATACATTTTTACCATTACTCTGCCGAAATCATCATTGAATCTAACTAGATCATCTCTGGCTTGATTTTCTATCACTATCTCAACAAGATCCCAGTGCTATTCAGAGTTATAGACTTCTTTGTAATTAATTGAGTGAGAAAAGGTGTGATTGTAGCCTGTAAAATCAATCAAGCGAGAAAAGGTATGGTTGTAGCCTGGAAAATCAATCGGGTGAACTTGTTGCCCGTAAAATCAAGTATCTCTACCCAGAAGATTGTGAATCTGAAGCGGTGTACCTCGTGGCTTTGAAATCGAGGGTGTAATTGTAAAAATTGATTTTGAAAGGAAATCCGTACCTGTGTTGCGGGACTTGATGTAGTGTAACTCCGAACCAGTATAAAATCCGGTATGTTCTTTCCTTTATTGCTTTTACTTTATATCTGCATCTGTGTTTGATTCTGTGATCATATCTGTATTTGAATATTGCATACATTTGTATTCAAGTTAATATAAACTCAAAAAGAATTAGTAATTCCTTTAAACACTATTCACCCCCCCTCTAGTGTTAATTCTAGCCTTAAGATCCGTAATCCGCATTTCTCATAGAAGATTGCCTATAGTAACCCCCACCTCCTCCCGTGGTTAGTTATGGGATTGAAAAGTATGACAAAATGTTAGAGACCTCGAACATTGCTCAATGAATAGTTCCTCTTAGTTATGGAAATACACCCTTGAATGTAAGAAGTTATGGCCAGCAATATATGATTTTTGGATTTTCTTCTTACATGAATTATCAACGTATTATGCAACATAACTATCTGTAGCAATATTTCGTAATATTTTTATCTCATATTGAGGGTATTGCTGCTTTACATGAACGAATCAAGGGTATTGCTTATTTCGTAATGTTTTTTTTTATCTCATATCAATTATACCATTATCGTTGGAAAAAATCATTTTATATTTGTAGCAATATTCCACATTAACCTGTGTTGCAGAGATATGTTGGACTGTCGTACAGTAATATATCTCGT
Source organism: Allium cepa (assembly GCA_030765085.1). Taxonomy (NCBI): domain Eukaryota; kingdom Viridiplantae; phylum Streptophyta; class Magnoliopsida; order Asparagales; family Amaryllidaceae; genus Allium; species Allium cepa. The sequence goes on from CM060932.1 coordinate 910,098,120, forward strand.
TTCATATATCTCACAATCTCAAAGCTATAATATATGAGCCAGAGGTATGCGTTGTTTTGTACTATTATATGACTACCTTTTTTGTTTTGATTAGATAATCTTCTTGAATTTAAATATAGCTTTCTCCCACATGATATTGCAACATGGCACAATGTGGAAACATCGACTCATTTAGGGGAAACATACGTTGATGATGATAGTATGAACGTAGATGTGGATACATATACATTGTGATCATCTTCTTATAGCATGGATGTTATTACTAGGCCGGAGAATGATAGTTTTTCCACCCATAATACGCAAATTAACAGTGAACCTCTCAACTATGATTTTGCGATTGAAAAAGATCTCCATAAAGATAATGATGAACTAAAGATGGATGTACATTTAGGTGACGATCTTTTGCACAAATGATGGTCGGATCTGTGATTGCAAATTTTCAATTCTATGGTTAATTATTTCAATATTCCAGCGTTCAAAATGGGTTTTAACTTGGATGATATTCGAGACGAAAGAAAAAATCATACACCAGTTAAGAGAATGGTTCATTCTATGTTCATATAAATCAGTTAAGTTGACCAAAATCAAGTGCACTACCATTTGCAATGTTGATAAAAAATCTTCATTTGAGAATCCATGCGATAGTCTCAAAGAAATCTCATTCGGGATGGTGGATAATTAGGAAATATCTAAGCAAACATAACTGCATTTGTTGAGTTTCAGCATCCCCGCGTACCGTACGCGTTCGTTTCACCGTGTCTATCGGAGTCAACGGTCGAAGTCTCCCATGTCGGCGTCCCGATTGAACATCCCTCCACCGCCTCCATCGAACATATAATCTTGTCTTGCCAACACATTGTAACAAAAGAAATCCCCAATGTTACGTGCCACCAATCTCATATATATAAATATCCTGCGATGTGGGACTTTAACCATTCAATCCACGCACCCACTCCATTTACAATGCGAGCCACACCTAACAATCTCCATCTTGGCGAGCATTGCTCAAGTCACCTTGGAGTTATACTAAGTCCTCTTCGCAGTTGGACGAGGCTGCTTCTTCGAGTTCTCATAAGCAGGAATGGGACTGCTCAACCATATCTCCACCTTGATGAGCATCCCATGCTCAAGCCCCTTAGGAGTCATGCTTCGGTCGTGCTGCGTCGTACCGGCCCCATCGAAGCATGGAGCTCTATTACCATGTTGAGTTTCGGCATTCCCGCGTACCATACGCGTTCGTTTCATCGTTTCTATCGGAGTCAACGGTCGAAGTCTCCTATTTCAGCGTCCCGATTAAACATCCCTCCATTGCCTCCATCGAGCATATAATCTGGTCTTGGCAACACATTGTAACAAAAGGAATCCTCAATGTTACGTGCCACTAATCCCATATACATACCACGATTATTCTGAATATCCTACGATGTGGGACTTTAACCATTCAATCCATGCACCCACTCTATTTACAATGCGAGCCACACCTAACAGCATTAACCCAATAGTTAACTCTACCTAGAAGCAAGCTAATTCGAATTTTCTTATTTCAAAGGTCATGCCTTTTGTTAAATTTGATTTGGGTATAATAGCCGAAATGGTTCAAGTGTTAATGGAAGAACGGTTGTTCATAAAAACTAGTTAAATGAAGAAACAGAGAGCTTTGAGTAAAGTGGTAAAAAAAGTTTTTTGATGACTGGATAAAATCATATACAAATGTATAATATTACTTAGCTGAAATTGCAAAAAATAAAATAAAAATTAGGCAGTGTTGGACATGTAACTACTAACGAGTATGGAGTGTTTGATCGTGCTTTTTGGACGTTTGGACCTTGTATTGTGGGTTTTCTGCATTATCGTCCATTGCTCTATATTGATGGCACGCATTTTTATGGAAAATACAAAGGGACATTACTTGCTGCAACTATGGTGATGCAGATGACCATTTTTTCCCCTTAGCCTACACAGTTGTTGAATCGAATTTGTGTGATGGTTGGGGTTGGTTTTTTTTGCATGCGTAAATTCATTTAATATTAATGATCGTCATATGACTTTCATTTCTAATCAGATGAAAGGAATTTCGACAACCTTAGAGACTGACTAGGGATATGCTCGTAAATATGGGTTTTATACGAGACATTTAAAGACAACTTTCAAGTTGCGGGTTTCCAAGACAAACGTAACATGATTATTTTATGCTGCAGCATGTTCTTCGGACGAGTTGAGTACATTAAAGTAATAGACGAAAGAAAAACTACAGATATATGAGCTTACAGCTAGATCGAGATAAGTTTGAGGGGAAAATAGGGAAATCGGGTATTAGGTAAAGATGATGATGGTCGTTCTTGTGTTATGACTACTAATGCTTCATAAAGTTTTGACAACATGCTTAAACGATCGTTACTCGATAAATCTTTGATTTCACATGCTTTCTTTTATTTTGTTTAATTTTTTTGTCAAAGATGACAAAACTGCTAAATATCCTTCAACATGTTTAAAACCAACGTGGAAAGCGAAAATTGCCAAGCGAGCTACGTTTTAGGCTTATATGATTTAGTCAAACTAAATAGCAAGTGATTCATTATTTTAATGATGAATTTAAAGTGATAATTGATGGTAATACCATCTCTTGTACATGCAACATTCTATTACTATAATAATTACCTTATGCTCATGTTTCCGTCTACTGTTCGATGATTGTAAATGATGCGAATAGAGCACACCATGACTTTGCGTCATTATAGTATTAAGACGAGACATACTTTATTGCGTACGGTCCAAGTTTCATCTAGTTCATGATAAACAATATTGGAGTGCATACAACAGTCATCTAGTTTTGCAAGCGACCACTGGACAATAGCCAAAACAACCTCGTTCTATTATGAAGACTCCAAGGGAAAATAGGTGCAATAGATGTGGAGTTATGGGCTATAAGAAAAGTCAACACGCTTTTGCAACTTAGAATTTAATATGTTTGATTTGTCAGTAATTATATTTGGTTGAAAATCTATTAAGCAATGTCTTATGAATGTATTTGGTTGAACAACTGCATATGTAATGTACTATATTTCTACAATTTTTGGTCGATGATATAATTTAGTTGTTGTGTATAATCTATTTATGAAATTATTGTTGAGTGCACCATCAATTTACAACTGGTGCGTTTTCAAATGTAGACCATATGTGACTTTTCAAATGTCGCTTACAAGAGACATTCTAAATACCGCCTACTGGCGAAATTTTAAATTACGGCAATAGCAACTTGCTGCTGCACACAATAACAACGTATCGTAATTCACATAACCATTTCTACATCAATTGATAATAGATCATAGTGCACATAATAGTATATAATGCAAAAATCTAATAACAATTTTAGCACATAACCATTTCTAAATCAAAACAACCCGCTTATAATGTAAAACGCTTGATAATAATTCACTTGACAATCATTTCATTATTAGTACCTTAGGTATTGGTTTTGATGACAAATGAGATCATATAAAATATAGATACTAATATTTTATCAGGTTGTATATAGTATATAGTGTAGGATATTAGACATGTGTTGATTAAGAAAACTGGATAGTATCAAGAGCAGACTCAAGAGGCTGATATAGAGATTCAAGAGTTGGAGATTGAAGACCTTGGTAGCACTTCTTTGATCTCTCTTCATTTTTTTCAAAAATATTTTCAAAGTCTATTCTCTTATTTTAGTGATTTTCAAATATTTTGGTTTTTAAGAATGTAACGTCCCGGAATTTCTAACAATATCAATTTAATAATCTGTAGTTAAAATTAAATTGATATTGATAATCTGTTGATAATTATTCAGATAAATTTAATAATCTTCTTCAATAAATATTTAAATTGGTTATTTTATCTTTTAAAAATAATAAATTGATTTCTGTTTTCAATATAAATATATGGTTCATATTTTTAAAAAAAATTGGTATTGTTTTAAATTTAGAATAAATTCAACAAATTGGTTTTATGGCTTAATAAAATGAATTTTTTGTAAAATGATTTTAATTTGATAAAAAGAGATTTATAAAAGCAATATTAATATTGTATTGACTTTATAAATAAATTTTGAATAAGATTTGTAGTTTTTATTTCAAATTGAATTTATATTTATAACTCGATTTGAAAAATATTTGATTTTGAATTTAGTTGAATTTAAATTTAAAAGTATAAAGTCTTAAATTTGTTTTAATTTTAATATGTATAAGTTTCATTTGTAAACATGGTTTGTTTTCAATTATAAATTTATACACATATTCAAAATTTAAATTAACAAATGGAAACTAAGCTAATACATGCATTATTTTGTAAACATAAATACTAATTATCTTTAAAGGAAATACATGTGTTAGATTCATATGCATTTATTTAACAGCGTTTAAAAATTAGCATTCTTTTGACAAGTGTTAGACTTTTAGTTTTTCTTTTCTTTTCTTTCATTAAATCTGAGAATACATTTGTATAGTTTACAATCTTCATTAATGCATATATTTTTCATTCTCCTTAATCAAAACTTCTAAGATCAAACTCATATTTATTAAAAATCTGCACATTCAAATCTTCCATCAATCTGCATTTCCTCAAATCCAAAGAAATCTTCAAATTCATCTGCATATTACTCAAAAATCCACAAATATGCATAATCAAAACCATATTCAAATCTGCATTCTCAAAATCCTTCATCTGCAAATCTCAAATGAAGTCTGCAAAATCAAAAAAAAAAAAGAGCCTGCACTATTTTTATCTGCATTCTGTTTGAACCTGGGTTGAATTAGCATCTGCATGTCTTTGGGGGGGGATTAGCTACTGCATTCTTTCTGCATGCAAGCAATTAGAGTTGGGATCATAAGCATTAGCATGCATTTGGAAATTGGCAAACTGCATATCAATTCAAACTCAGATTTCAACAAAAAGGTCAAGCCTGCAACTTCCATTTTCTGCAATTCAAAGAATCAACAAGGGTCTGCATTGAAATGGTGAGTAGCATTTAAATTTTTTTAAAACTGTAATTAGGTTGCTTGAGTTAAATTATGTTTGTGTGTTTTGATTTTGATTGTGCATGCATGTTTGAATATGTTCTGCAGTGTATACTCAGGTTTACATCCTACTTTAAGAATCCTCTGAATTGATCTATTTTGAGATAGTAAATGGGTTTTAGGATAATAAAAAGAGTTTGTTTATTATAAATTAGTTTCCAAACTTATAAAGTAATGTGTATATTTCTTAAGTTAAGATTTAAAAGTTTTAGGTGAATCAAAATCAGAGTGTATCTCTGTAAACATAGGCAATGCCACTATATGTTAATATTGATCAAAATCAAACACATTAATATTTAAATCCAGTTTCATTAACCTAATGCATTGACAAAAACTTGATTTTTAAATCAAGTATCAGTACTATTAGGTGTTTGTTAAAGTAGCAGTTTGTTCTTAAACAAAAGAGTGAATTCAAGCAAATGCTTACAATCTATAGTTTAAGAAAACCCAAGATTCCTCTGAGTTATTGAGTAAGGATCTTAGATCCTTAGAAAAATCTGAAATAAGAATAATATTTACTAGATAGGGTGCAACTGAGAATTTTTTTTTTGTATGAACCCTAGTTTGAACAGGGGGTTAAAGATTGGGACAGTGAGAGTGGAAGAGTGGATCGAGTGATGTAATAAATGGTGACTGTGTAGTTGAGGGGCGAAGGAGCTAGAGGCCGGAAGGATTGGGTGTCAGATGGTCGCGATGGTGAACTGTCGCCGTTGACACGATGGGGCAGAAACCTGTAATAAATTTCCAGGTTTGAATTTAGGGGCAAATTTTTGAATGCTATGATTTTGCTCAATTTGGAAATGAAGTCTGGGCATTCGTGGGTTTTCTGGAGGTGGTGGATCATCTGTGATGGTGAGAAGGGGTGGTGGTCGCCGTGCATATGCACGACGATGAAAACTTTGATGAACTGTTTTGGTTTGGGGGTTTTCAGGGGATGGTCTGTGAATGACTCGAAGTAGGTTGTAGAAAAACTCGAAGTGGTGAAGCATAAAACCCGAAGTAAAGTCTAGGTTCTCTCGAGTTGAACCTGTAAATTTCCAGGTTACAGAAACCTGTTCTTCTTTTTAAATTTTGGGTTTTAAACTTTTAAAATCTGTAGTTTTAGGTTTAAACTAAGATTTAGGTTTAAATTTCAATTCTAGTTTGAATTTCTAGTTTGAATTTAAATCCCGGTTTTTTTTAATAAAATTTATGTTTCAGAAATTTAAACTTAATTAACTCTTGGTTTGATAAAATAGTTTAAACACTTTTAGAAATGAGATTTTAAAAAATATGAGTGGATTTGAGGTTATTTAAAATCTGGGAATTCAAAAGTTTAATTTGAATTTCAGGTTTAAATTTTAAGGAAGGTTTAAATTGAAGTTTTAAATGAAAGTGAAAATTTAAGTTATTAAAGGTTTTGAAATGGATTTAACTCTAAAATTTTCATACAGTATTGTTTGATTTTCTGTGGTAAATAAGTTTTAAATTATTTAAAACTTTGATAAGTTTTAAAATTATTCTATTTTAAACTTGAATTTAAAATGAAATTTAAAAGGAAATTTCTTAAGTACTTTGTTTTAAATCAAATTGTTTTAAACATAATTAAGTTATGTTTATTTTGAAAATTTGATTAAGATTTATGTTTTAGAATTAATTAATAAGGTAATTAAGATTAATTAATTAATTTAATTAATTAATTAAATTTGGAATTAATAATTGATTAATGATTAATCAATTTATAATTAAGATTATTAATTAAGTTATTAATTAATGATGAATGAATATTAATTATGTAATTAAGTTTTAAATTAAGGTTAATTAATTTAATAATTAACTTTAATTAATGAATGATTAAAGATAATTTAATTTGTAATTAATTTAAGTTAATTACCTTAATGAAATAATTTGAGGATGGTTAATGAAGGTCATTAACCAGGGTTATTTAACAATTAATTAATATAGTTAATTTTTATAATTAATTAGATTAATTAATTTAATAATAATCAATTGTAAATGGTTTGAGTATAATTACTTGATAAAGTAATTAAGAAATTAATTACTTAATGTAATTAATTTAATTGAATGAGATTGTTTAATTTAATTAATTAAGTTTAATTAATTATAAACACTTGGGTTTTATAAATATTACTTTATGTAATTAAGGATGGAAATTACTCAGTTAAGTAATTAATTAATAATTACATTATTGTAATTAAGGAGATGTTTAAGTATGAAGAAAATTTGGGTTAATTATTTAATAATTAATCAAGGGATTAATTGAGTAATTAATTAAGGATAATTAATTTGGTTTAATAAAGTAATTAAATTAGTTAATTACTTGGAGTAATTAATTTAAGGAATAATTAAAGATCATTAATTATTTTAATTAATGATGTAACTAAAGTCGATTAATTATGATTAATTATTCAATAATAGGTAATTAAAGGTAATTAATTAATTAATTAATTAAGGATTAATGTAATTAATTATGATTAATTAATTAATTGAAGTAATTAAAGGTTAATTACTGTTTAGTTGAGGATAATTAATTTTGTGAAATTAATTAAGGATAATTACATAAGTGTAATTAAGAATAATTAATCAAGAGTGGTTAATTAAGGTAATTTATTTTGAATAATTGATTAATTGATTGTAATCAATTAAATGATTAAGTAAGCAAGATTTTTATTGGTGAAGTAATTAATTTAATTTATTTTAAATTAATTATAGATGAAGTAATTAATTTAATTCATTTTAAATTAATTAGAGCTGAAGATAGTTAATTTAATTCATTTTAAATTAATTATAGAATGATGAATAAATCTTTGCTTATGTATGAATGGTTGAACTTGATTGTCTTGGATGCTTGTGATCTCAGTAATGAGATAAATGATATTGTGTGGTATGGATGTTTGATGGTATTGTGATGATAACATAGTCTATCTATTGAGATGGTGATATATGGTATATCTATATGATATTGATGATGTGAATTACCTGTTATGTGATAATGTTAATTATCAATTGTGTTTGTGAGTTATCTATCTGTGTGTGTATAGATATTGTATTAAATTGTTTTAAAACTTTAAAACAACTTGGACCTTAAAAGACACGCTGGGGATTTCGATGAGACCGGGATCGGATTTCCATATTTGGACATCCGAAAACCACATCGATTCCAAATGACGTTAGGTCGTGAATTCAAAGTGGAGATTTGTGAAGACTCGAGGTGTAAGGACTATGAGTCAGTATAACTCTGTGGGTGATTCCGTAATGAGTTGACGGAATTAGTTCTTATAGATTCGAGAATGGTGGTTTAGAGTGCAAGGGTTATTGTCGTTAACTCTGAGGGTGATTCCAAAATGAGTGTAACGAGATAATGCCTTCGGTTTCGTTCGAACCCGGAACGAACTTGTATGGATTGAATGCTTTCAGAACATCGTCAGGTGAACGATGAGCATTCTAAGTGATATGTCCTATAAAGGTAATCGTAGCCTCAAGCCTCATCAACCGGGAATGGCTAAAACAGGGGAGGTGCAGCAAGGCTTCGTGGGTCGCACCCAATGGAGAGCAAGATTGATCCCTGTCTAGAAGTTCCTTTATATTCGGCTGTGTGGGTGGTTGCTAGCTACAACCACGGGGTTGTCTTGTTCGAAACTATTCAGTAAGGAATGGGTCCGGCTTTGTGTTGCAGGGGGTCGGGAGTGATCCTCGGTACGTTGATCTAGGCCACGTACTGTGACGGGCGGTACCCCAGTGCCCTGCCATTGTATGGAATCCAAAATCCAATAAGTGCCAACGGTTTTGATTGTATTACCCACTTTTGTGGCTAGTAGCTGGAATTTAATCATGTAACAATTTCGGCTATTTCATATTTATTTGAAAACCCTAGACACTATTATAATATTATCGGATTTCCTATCAAATGTTTTGGTTAGCGTAAGGTAAAAACTTTTTCATGTTTATGTGTGGGAAGTTTTACGTGATACCTTTCTTTTCAAAAGGTTTTTAAAAGTTAAGCAACTTTAAGCTGTTACTCACACCAGACCCATGTCTGACCCGGAGTTTATTTTTGTTTTTCATAAACTCTTGGGTACTCAAATTTTTATGAGTAGTCAAGGTAATTCAGGTTAGGATTCAGGTTAGCTTTGACGAATTGTGGAGGAGCAATGGAGCAGGAGGCTTCTGCGTGTAGATATCTATAGTATTCCGCTGTGTAGTTTCTCTGAGTTGTTGTATTGAGTTGTATAACTAGACAGGTGTTTATAACTGTCTAGTATGTGATGTTTTAGCTGTGTATCTCTGATAATTGTTGTAAACTATGTAATATTTATGTTATTAATATAATTTATTCGTTCCGCTGTTAGATTCTGATGTGTTGTTTCTTTCTTCTCTTCTTTCTATTCTCTTTTCTATCCCTTTCTTTCTTAAAGATGATGCGATTTTCTGGGAGTGGAAAGTCGGGTCGTCTCATTTGGTATCAGAGCATTAGGCTGAGTGAATACCTAGGCTCTGTAGTGGTGTCTATCTTGAGAGAGCGTATTTGTAATTTTTATATATAACACACACACACACACACACACATATATATATATATATATATATATATATATATATATATATATTTCTACCTATCTGTTGGGTTACCTGTTCAGGTTTTCCAATATAAGTTATAAAGATAGATGGGGTAGTAGTGTGTGTAACACGATTACTACCATTGGATAGAGTCTGATGTTTGAGGTTGGAAGTGTTTTGTTGAGACTGTAGACCTAATACCGTCTCAAGTGAGTTCTGTAGTAATGAAGAACTTCATTAATCTCTGAAGGAAACCTGTGAAGGTTCGGAGTTCATTTCTGAAGTTGATGAGTAGTGTTTGGATCTGTTGGTTGGCAGGAGCGAGTGATGGTATTTTTGTTACATCAGGAAGTAGTAGCTGCATGATGAGATGTAGTGACTATGGATGTTCCTGAAGATGTTTTCTTTGGAACAAAGTAAGGAAGTGAGTCTGCTTTAGTGTTGTGGCTGTGGTCAGCTTGAGTTTCTGTTTGCTTTGAGGTCCGAGTTTCTCGAAGAGCTTTGATTTGGAATTCTTTGGCTTCTGTGGCAGCAGTGTAGCTTGGAATGTTCTCGGTGTTGGCAAGAGATCTTTTGGCTTAGCAGTTTTCTGAAGTGGAGTTCAGAAGCAGTTGAGTGGACCCGTTTCTTCGATAGGTTGGCTAGTTGAGAGTAAGCTGTTCTATTTGGTAAAGGGAGAACAGTTTTCTTTGGATTTGGTTTGGGTGGTTCGCAAAAGTGACTTGCGATTGTTTGAGTGTTCTCTTGGGTTATCTGAGTTTTTCTGGATGTCTTCAGGAAGTCAGAGTTTTGTTCGCATCTGGAGATTGAGCTTTCTTATCATCTGGAATTCCAGGAGTGGTACGGGTGATTCAGCTTTATAGAAGAATGGTTCCTAGAGATTGAGTTGGTGTAGCAGCTCGGAGTTTTGGAGGAACTTCTGAGTTTTTCTTATGGATTTGTTGAACCATATCTCTGGGGTGTGTTGTCCTGTTGTGCATGTGTTCTTCTTCAGCATTTTCTTATACTTCGAATCAGAGTTGAGCAGCGGAAGCAGTTTGGAAGGGCATCTGCTTTTCTTTTCCCGGACAGAAGAAGTTGTTGTCTTCTGTTGTTGAGTTTGAGTTCTTGGTTTTGGTTGATCTTGAGGAGATCATTTTGTCGAGTTGATTGGTCCAGTTTGTTGCTAGAAGTATCAGCGAAGGTTGAGCTGATCAGTAAGTTTGTAGACAGCTCAGGATTGTTTGAAGAGATTTTGTGGATAAGAGTCGGAGGGATTTGGACTCTGAAGTCGGAGATTTAATTTTGGATAAGATTTCTCCGATCATAAGTATTTGGTCTACATAATGAATTGCCAGTTTGGATTATTGGGATTCGATGAGTTTCACGTATCTCTGAGGGAGTACGTGTATGATCTATCTCTGGTTGGGGAACCAGCAGTTCTGGAGTTTTGGTTGTTGAGTCAGACTCGTTTGTAGTCTGATATCTTGTTTAGTGTTATAGATATAGTTGTATAAGAGCTTTGTAGCTTCATAGTATAGATTGTTTGGATTCTCTAGAGCGAGTATCCCGATATATATATATATATATATATATATATATATATATATATATATAGACACCTGGGGAAACTCGATAAAATTTTATCCAGAATTGTCTGGATAATTAGATTTGTTTGATTGGTTGAATTGATTGTTTTTGGTTGTTAGCATATGTTTGATATATGCTTGTGTTTAAAATTAAAATTTAATAAGATTATTAAATTACCTTTGTTTTAAAATTTCGAGGACGAAATTCTTTTAAGGGGGAAGGATTGTAACGTCCCGGAATTTTTAACAATATCAATTTAATAATCTGTAGTTAAAATTAAATTGATATTGATAATCTGTTGATAATTATTCAGATAAATTTAATAATCTTCTTCAATAAATATTTAAATTGGTTATTTTATCTTTTAAAAATAATAAATTGATTTCTGTTTTCAATATAAATATATGGTTCATATTTTAAAAAAAAATTGGTATTGTTTTAAATTTAGAATAAATTCAACAAATTGGTTTTATGGCTTAATAAAATGAATATTTTGTAAAATGATTTTAATTTGATAAAAAGAGATTTATAAAAGTAATATTAATATTGTATTGACTTTATAAATAAATTTTGAATAAGATTTGTAGTTTTTATTTCAAATTGAATTTATATTTATAACTTGATTTGAAAAATATTTGATTTTGAATTTAGTTGAATTTAAATTTAAAAGTATAAAGTCTTAAATTTGTTTTAATTTTAATATGTATAAGTTTCATTGGTAAACATGGTTTGTTTTCAATTATAAATTTATACACATATTCAAAATTTAAATTAACAAATGGAAACTAAGATAATACATGCATTATTTTGTAAACATAAATACTAATTATCTTTAAAGGAAATACATGTGTTAGATTCATATGCATTTATTTAAAACGCGTTTAAAAATTAGCATTCTTTTGACAAGTGTTAAATTTTAGTTTTTCTTTTCTTTTCTTTCATTAAATCTGAGAATACATTTGTATAGTTTACAATCTTCATTAATGCATATATTTTTCATTCTCCTTAATCAAAACTTCTAAGATCAAACTCGTATTTATTAAAAATCTGCATATTCAAATCTTCCATCAATCTGCATTTCCTCAAATCCAAAGAAATCTGCAAATTCATCTACATATTACTCAAAAATTCACAAATCTGCATAATTAAAACCATATTCAAATCTGCATTCTCAAAATCCTTCATCTGCAAATCTCAAATGAAGTCTGCAAAATCAAAAAAAAAGAGCCTGCACTATTTTTATCTGCATTCTGTTTGAACCTGGGTTGAATTAGCATCTGCATGTCTTTGGGGGGGGGGATTAGCTACTGCATTCTTTCTGCATGCAAGCAATTAGAGTTGGGATCATAAGCATTAGCATGCATTTGGAAATTGGCAAACTGCATATAAATTCAAAACTCAGATTTCAACAAAAAGGTCAAGCCTGCAACTTTCATTTTCTGCAATTCAAAGAATCAACAGGGGTCTGCATTGAAATGGTGAGTAACATTTAAATTTTTTTAAAACTGTAATTAGGTTGCTTGAGTTAAATTATGTTTGTGTGTTTTGATTTTGATTGTGCATGCATGTTTGAATATGTTCTGCAGTGTATACTCAGGTTTACATCCTACTTTAAGAATCCTCTGAATTGATCTATTTTGAGATAGTAAATGGGTTTTAGGATAATAAAAAGAGTTTGTTTATTATAAATTAGTTTCCAAACTTATAAAGTAATGTGTATATTTCTTAAGTTAAGATTTAAAAGTTTTAGGTGAATCAAAATCAGAGTGTATCTCTGTAAACATAGGCAGTGCCACTATATGTTAATATTGATCAAAATCAAACACATTAATATTTAAATCCAGTTTCATTAACCTAATGCATTGACAAAAACTTGATTTTTAAATCAAGTATCAATATTATTAGGTGTTTGTTAAAGTAGCAGTTTATTCTTAAACAAAAGAGTGAATTCAAGCAAATGCTTACAATCTGTAGTTTAAGAAAACCCAAGATTCCTCTGAGTTATTGAGTAAGGATCTCAGATCCTTAGAAAAATCTGAAATAAGAATAATATTTACTAGATAGGGTGCAGTTGAGAATTTTTTTTGTATGAACCCTAGTTTGAACAGGGGGTTAAAGATTGGGACAGTGAGAGTGGAAGAGTGGATCGAGTGATGTAATAAATGGTGACTGTGTAGTTGAGGGGTGAAGGAGCTAGAGGCCGGAAGGATTGGGTGTTTGATGGTCGCGATGGTGAACTATCGCCATTGACAGGATGGAGCAGAAACCTGTAATAAATTTCCAGGTTTGAATTTAGGGGCAAATTTTTGAATGCTATGATTTTGCTCAATCTGGAAATGAAGTTTGGGAATTCGTGGGTTTTCTGGAGGTGGTGGATCATCTGTGATGGTGAGAAGGGGTGGTGGTCGCCGTGCATATGCACGGCGATGAAAACTTTGATGAACTGTTTTGGTTTGGGGGTTTTTAGGGGATGGTCTGTGAATGACTCGAAGTAGGTTGTAGAAAAACTCGAAGTGGTGAAGCATAAAACCCGAAGTAAAGTCTAGGTTCTCTCGAGTTGAACCTGTAAATTTCCAGGTTACAGAAACCTGTTCTTCTTTTTAAATTCTGGGTTTTAAACTTTTAAAATCTGTAGTTTTAGGTTTAAACTAAGATTTAGGTTTAAATTTCAATTCTAGTTTGAATTTCTAATTTGAATTTAAATCCCAGTTTTTTTTAATAAAATTTAAGTTTCAGAAATTTAAACTTAATTAACTCTTGGTTTGATAAAATAGTTTAAACACTTTTAGAAATGAGATTTTAAAAAATATGAGTGGATTTGAGGTTATTTAAAATCTGGGAATTCAAAAGTTTAATTTGAATTTCAGGTTTAAATTTTGAGGAAGGTTTAAATTGAAGTTTTAAATGAAAGTGAAAATTTAAGTTATTAATGGTTTTGAAATGGATTTAACTTTAAAATTTTCATATAGTATTGTTTGATTTTCTGTGGTAAATAAGTTTTAAATTATTTAAAACTTTGATAAGTTTTAAAATTATTCTATTTTAAACTTGAATTTGAATTGAAATTTAAAAGGAAATTTCTTAAGTACTTTGTTTTAAATCAAATTGTTTTAAACATAATTAAGTTATGTTTATTTTGAAAATTTGATTAAGATTTATGTTTTAGAATTAATTAATAAGGTAATTAAGATTAATTAATTAATTTAATTAATTAAATTTGGAATTAATAATTGATTAATGATTAATCAATTTATAATTAAGATCATTAATTAAGTTATTAATTAATGATGAATGAATATTAATTATGTAATTAAGTTTTAAATTAAGGCTAATTAATTTAATAATTAACTTTAATTAATGAATTATTAAAGATAATTTAATTTGTAATTAATTTAAGTTAATTACCTTAATGAAATAATTTGAGGATGGTTAATGAAGGTCATTAACCAGGGTTATTTAACAATTAATTAATATAGTTAATTTTTATAATTAATTAGATTAATTAATTTAATAATAATCAATTGTAAATGGTTTGAGTATAATTACTTGATAAAGTAATTAAGAAATTAATTACTTAATGTAATTAATTTAATTGAATGAGATTGTTTAATTTAATTAATTAAGTTTAATTAATTATAAACACTTAGGTTTTATAAATATTACTTTATGTAATTAAGGATATGGAAATTACTCAGTTAAGTAATTAATTAATAATTACATGATTGTAATTAAGGAGATGTTTAAGTATGAAGAAAATTTGGGTTAATTATTTAATAATTAATCAAGGGATTAATTGAGTAATTAATTAAGGATAATTAATTTGGTTTAATATAGTAATTAAATTAGTTAATTACTTGGAGTAATTAATTTAAGGAATAATTAAAGATCATTAATTATTTTAATTAATGATGTAATTAAAGTTGATTAATTATGATTAATTAATCAATAATAGGTAATTAAAGGCAATTAATTAATTAAGGATTAATGTAATTAATTATGATTAATTAATTAATTGAAGTAATTAAAGGTTAATTACTGTTTAGTTGAGGATAATTAATTTTGTGAAATTAATTAAGGATAATTACATAAGTGTAATTAAGAATAATTAATCAAGAGTGATTAATTAAGGTAATTTATTTTGAATAATTGATTAATTGATTGTAATCAATTAAATGATTAAGTAAGCAAGATTTTTATTGGTGAAGTAATTAATTTAATTTATTTTAAATTAATTATAGATGAAGTAATTAATTTAATTCATTTTAAATTAATTAGAGCTGAAGATAGTTAATTTAATTCATTTTAAATTAATTATAGAATGATGAATAAATCTTTGCTTATGTATGAATGGTTGAACTTGATTGTCTTGGATGCTTGTGATCTCAGTAATGAGATAAATGATATTGTGTGGTATGGATGTTTGATGGTATTGTGATGATAACATAGTCTATCTATTGAGATGGTGATATATGGTATATCTATATGATATTGATGATGTGAATTACCTGTTATGTGATAATGTTAATTATCAATTGTGTTTGTGAGTTATCTATCTGTGTGTATATAGATACTGTATTAAATTGTTTTAAAACTTTAAAACAACTTGGACCTTAAAAGACACGCTTGGGATTTCGATGAGACCGGGATCGGGTTTCCATATTTGGATATCCGAAAACCACATCGATTCCAAATAACGTTAGGTCGTGAATTCAAAGTGGAGCTTTGTGAAGACTCGAGGTGTAAGGACTATGAGTCGGTATAACTCTGTGGGTGATTCCGTAATGAGTTGACGGAATTAGTTCTTATAGATTCAAGAATGGTGGTTTAGAGTGCAAGGGTTATTGTCGTTAACTCTGAGGGTGATTCCAAAATGAGTGTAACGAGATAATGCCTTCGGTTTCGTTCGAACCCGGAACGAACTTGTATGGATTGAATGCTTTCAGAACATCGTCAGGTGGATGATGAGCATTCTAAGTGATATGTCCTATAAAGGTAATCGTAGCCTCAAGCCTCATCAACCGGGAATGGCTAAAACAGGGGAGATGCAGCAAGGCTTCGTGGGTCGCACCCACTGGAGAGCAAGATTGATCCCTGTCTAGAATCCCTTTATATTCGGCTGTGTGGGTGGTTGCTAGCTACAACCACGGGGTTGTCTTGTTCGGAACTATTTAGTAAGGAATGGGTCAGGCTTTGTGTTGCAGGGGGTCGGGAGTGATCCTCGGTACGTTGATCTAGGCCACGTACTGTGACGGGCGGTACCCCAATAGCCCTGCCATTGTATGGAATCCAAAATCCAATAAGTGCCAACGGTTTTGATTGTATTACCCACTTTTGTGGCTAGTAGATGGAATTTAATCATGTAACAATTTCGGCTATTTCATATTTATTTGAAAACCCTAGACACTATTATAGTATCATCGGATTTCCTATCAAATGTTTTGGTTAGCGTAAGGTAAAAACTTTTCCATGTTTATGTGTGGGAAGTCTTACGTGATACCTTTCTTTTCAAAAGGTTTTTAAAAGTTAAGCAACTTTAACCTGTTACTCACACCAGACCCATGTCTGACCCGGAGTTTATTTTTATTTTTCATAAACTCTTGGGTACTCAAATTTTTATGAGTAGTCAAGGGAATTCAGGTTAGGATTCAAGTTAGCTTTGACGAATTGTGGAGGAGCAATGGAGCAGGAGGCTTCCGCGTGTAGATATCTATAGTATTCCGCTGTGTAGTTTCTCTGAGTTGTTGTATTGAGTTGTATAACTAGACAGGTGTTTATAACTGTCTAGTATGTGATGTTTTAGCTGTGTATCTCTGATAATTGTTGTAAACTATGTAATATTTATGTTATTAATATAATTTATTCGTTCCGCTGTTAGATTCTGATGTGTTGTTTCTTTCTTCTCTTCTTTATATTCTCTTTTCTATCCCTTTCTTTCTTAAAGATGATGCGATTTTCTGGGAGTGGAAAGTCGGGTCGTCTCAAAGAAAATTGATTTCTAAGGATCCTTGTTTTCGAAATGATTTTTCAAACATCTTTTCAAAATAGCTTTCGAATGATCCCTAACGTTTTAATTATTTATTTACAAATTATTATATTAAGTTTTTAAGTATGTTATATTTTAATATATACTTTTAATTTATTTAGATATTGATTTTGGTTTTATGTTTTCTTGTTTAGGGTATTTAAAAGTATATTTTTACATTCATCGATAATTATATATATATATATATATATATATATTCGCCTATATTTTATATACTATTTTATTGCTCAAAATAAATTTATATTTAAATTCTTTATATGTTAAAATAGTTCAAAATAATTTTATAAAGTTTTATTATGACTAAAATGTTTATAAACTATGCTTAAATGATTTTGTAAAGTATCAAAATATTTTACAAAACTTAATATTTCCAAAAAAAGTATAAAGTAAATTTTCAAAATATAAAAGGATATGTCGAATGTCCTCCTTATATATGTCGACATATAGGCCGAGATTTTCAAAATTCAAATTTCGAATGGAAATGTATTTTCATCGTATCTCTTTACAAATGGACATGGTTGTTGTTTCCTGTAAATAGGAGGTTCTCTCATTGAATTTTAAATAACTATTTTCTTATATTCTCTCATCTTTCACTCTTTTGATTTCTAACATAAATTCTACCCAATCTTCTCAAATTCATTGAATTTTAAATAACTATTTTCTTAAAGATGATTTGATTCTCTATTGAATACTCTCTGATCTCTCATCTCTCTTACTCAAATCATGATCAAAGTGCTACTCAAGTGGCTGTAGGATTATTTGTATTCAAGGTCAAGAAATTTATTTCGTAAAATCTATCAAATCATACTCAAATACACTTGGGTGTGCTTGGTGTCCCTGAAATCCAAGTGAATGTGCTTGTGTCCCGTCTGAATCAAGTGGGTGTGCTTGGTGTCCCATTTGAATCCAAGTGGGTGTACTAGTGTCCCATCCGAATCCAATGAGTGTATCCGGATCTTTGAAAATCTGGAGGGTGTGCCTCATAGCCTTAAAATAGAGATTGTATAAACTTCGATATTTGAAAAGAAATCTGTACAAGAAATTGTATGGGACTGGATATAGGATAACACCGAACCAATATAAAATTATGGTCTGATCTCTCCAATTTTTTACTTTGTACTTTTACTGTATTTATATCTATTTATGTTTACATCTGTGATTATCAATTTGCATTATTTAAACTACAATCCTAAAAGAATTCAAAAAAAGCAAAAAAATTAGCAAACACTATTCACCTCCCCTCTAGTGTTAAATTAGCCTTAAGATCCTTACTTCAGCAAACTAACATTCAATACATAAACGTAAAGCAAACCCATTTAGCAAATAATTTTCAATTTACAAACATTAGCAACTAATTTCTCAAGTTTCGAATCTCTTATGGAGTGTTTCTTTTCTTTCTCCATTGAAGTTGAATCTTCGACGAACACTCTTCTTCCAACTTCATTTCTTCCACGGTTGGCATAGTTAGAAGAGGGTGAGATGGTCCATTAAAGTATTCTTCTAAAGATGATGAAGTTTACTTTTTCGATTGACATCTTCGATACGCAATCATTTGACTTGATGACAATAGAGCAGTTGTTGGTGGTGGTGATTCTATATAAGCAGGAGGTACATTTCTGAACAAGCGACTGGTGTTCATATCGATAGCTTACTCTTGCTTAATTTTTTTACTAAATTCATCTACACACTAAAGCATTTTCCTTTGGATATCTTTGCTACTTCTTTCGAAAGCTTGTCCACCCACACTATTGCCTATGATTGCCACCCCTTTGTTATAGTGTATGTTATTCAGCATCGTGCATTGTACATATAATAATTCGTTATGTCCAATTATTTGTTAATTAAACTTACCACATTCCCCTCAAGCGGGGATCTAGGTTTATATGGTACAACATGGGTAATTCTTTGGCATGAGGGACATAGCAACGTGATTTTTCAACATCAACTATTATATTCATTAATGAATATACTTGGCTCCCTCTTTACTTGGGTGAACATTTTTTGCTAATTTCATAACCTCAATAGCCATGCTCTACCCAAACACAGTCTACCTTGTAGTATGGGGCGTTCTCTGATATGCGTCGTGACATACGAAATTGGTGCATCACTCAATCATGTGGTAATAAGCAACAACATTGAGACAAATCAATAGAACTGATGCAATTCATAAATGTGAATCTCTCGTTCTGGGACCCAAGATGAACACCAGAATGATGCAGTCTTCTTGTCCTATTCCATGGGGAAAAATATAATCGTTTTTTCCTTTTCAAACAACAAAGTAAATAGAGCACTAAATTACATTCCCCTTAAAAAAGTTTCTTACAACAGTTGTGCCTCTTTAAACATTTACCTAACTGAAGCCCATAGTAGAGATAAAATATAATATACAAAGATATTAATACATGATTGAAATATGACGATGTCACCATGTACGATCAAAGCTAATATAAAGAGTACCTAGACTTGCATAATGATATATACTGAATAGATAATCGTTAAATATTCCACCTCTTGTAGCATCTCCAAGTGCTATATAGCTAATATAAAATCCTATATCCTTCAACTCTCAACCTACTCCAAAGACTACCCGAGTGTTAAGGTGAAATAAAAACTTTCCGTCACACATAAGTTTAGTATGAGAAATATTAACTAATAATGAGTACTTGTGTACATAATGAGACCATACTGTAGAACAGAACAGGTTTCTCCCTCACTAGTATTTCAGAAAAAACAATATAAGAAAGACATGCTTGAACCACAACTTGTAGTCACATTGATTAAAATAAAGGTCGGGTGTATAACTGAGTTTTCCATGAATATAATCATTTCATTAGAGTAGGTTACATATGCCACATACTCTCTAAGGCTTACTAGCTTAACCTTTTATCAATTTCTAATACTTTATAAGCAATATCAGGTCATAACCCTTAGCGCTACACATTTCATTGTCTTTATTTCGTCATGTCATAAACAAAATGTATGTTCATGTCACTTGTGCTACCTACACATTATTATTTAATGTTTCATTTATCGAATTAGTTTCTCTATGGCAACCTACCATTTGATTTATATGATAGAGTTAGGGGTATGTCCATGGGGTAATTATGTAATTTGTCACATATATCTAACCTAATAACCAATCTTGTTCATGACAAAGGTGTTTGATTTCTATAATATATTTTGTTATATTATTTTTTGACAAGAGTGAAAATTCAAGTAGAGCACTCATTATATTTGTTATATTGTGGTATAATTAATTAAGTATTTAGTTTACAGTATAAATGAGAAAATCCTTGAATAATATGTTATGTGATAATTTTCGTAAAGAGTTATAACCATGAGAAAATTATCGCTACCATTTTATTTTAAATATTCTGAATCAAGATGTTTCGAGACAAGATGAGACTAGAATATGTAATACTCTCTAAATGTTGGACAATGTGTTACTCACGGTTATGTGGATACTAATAGGTTATGTACTGATAGTTATTGGATAATTATGGAATGACTCACTTAAGAGTTTCTTGTTGGTTAATTATAATTAAAGTCAAACAGGAGATTTCAAAGCGACGATGTTACACAGTTTCCTCGACTTAAGAATACTATAGAATTTCAATGTGGATACCTCACTTTGATTACAAATGAATCATGGCATGGCAACCCATCTAATGGCTATAGTTGAGTCTGAGTTGAAGCATTGGAAGCGAAATACTATTTAATAGAGAATTCTTCTTCTTAGTTTTAGAAGGTTAGTATCACGATTAACTGTAGTCAACTCAAAGTCATAGCCAATGGATAGAGCGACACGGTTAATAATGTTATTGTTGAACCAATGATTTTGTGTTTGAACCAATCAAGTCGAAGGTGGACTATATTGGAATTTTAACGGAAACCAAATTCCATAAGTCCTAATGTGACATAGATCTGACGAAAATAAATGATGTAAATAATTATTATCATAAGTTATCGCTTAATATAGTAAAACTAGATTTTTTTTCAAAAAGATATATAAGTGATAAATTCGACCAAAATTTCACAATAATAGCTGATATGACGTGTGAACATTAACATTCGAATTGTTTGATATTATAACTAAATGAATTTACATCTTTGAGTCGCATAAACGTAATGATGAATTCTTAGAAAAAATACAATTTTGTTAATTTATAAAATGTCGTAAATTGATTAAATTAATTAATATTTGATAAATATCAATTATTGTTTAGTTTATTTAATGTTTTGAATTTGTTTGTAATAGTTTGTTTACCAAAATTATATTTACGTGCATCGATATACGATATTAATATAATTTTATACGAGTTTAATAAAAGATAATTGCATGAAGTGATTTATAGAAATTTTATATCATTTGATAACAATTAATTTTAGCCATGCCATGTAAAGAGAGAGGAGTAGAGGAGAGAGAAAATTAAGAGAATTGATTAGGGAAGTTTTAATTAAAAGAATTGGAAAGGTTTTGTTCCTCCAATTAAAACATATCCACTAATTCATTTTCTATAGACATTCATTTTTCATTCACTTTTCTCATCTCTTCTCCTTACCTTCCATGCTTGGAAAAAAAATAAAGATTTTCAAAATTTTATTAACACCAAATTAAATGCAACCATCAAATAAAACAAGACATAAGTGGTTCATCCATATTTTGCAAGGGTTGGGTAAGGATTATGAAAATCCAAGGAGAATTCTTCTATTAGGGTGTGAATTTTAGGCCACATCAGGTAATTATTTAATCTTATTTGATTATTATTGCATCATGGTTAGTATAGTTTAGATCCCATATCATATACATCTCATTTGATTGTATGTTATATAATGTTTGTATAATTTAGATTCTATATCTTATACATCGAATTTATATATGTCTATGTTGTCCAATTTATAGATATACACATATACATACATACATACAAAAATGTTAAGATTAAGTTCCACTATTTTACATGAATTTGAAATTAAAAACAATAATTTTGAATCTAGTTTCAAAATTAGGAAGGGTTTAAAAAAATCATGAATTTACATAAAAGTCTATTTTATAAATCTTAAGTTAAATTAATACACACATAAAAACACACACACACACACATACAAATCATTGTAATACTATTTTAAACTTAAAACAATATCTGTATGATAAAATTTATAATTTAGTATATTGTAACAACCCAAAATTTTGATCATTTCATTTTAAATGTTTAATTAATTTTAAATATTTAAATAATTGGATTTTGTAATTTAATAACTTATAATTCAAATATAGGGCATATTTAAGATATTTGAATTATGAATTAAATGTTGATTACAAAGATTTAATAATTTCATTTAATTTTTTTTAATAATAAATAATATTGATGAACTCAATTTGTAAATTTATTTACAAATATAAATAGATCGAATAAATATTGATAATTAAATATAAAACGATATTAAAATATGTGAAATTATCCTTTTTGGCACTGTCTCGGATTTCGATGAAATCAATTTCATTGGGTCCGTGATAGGGAATTATCCTATGCCGTGCAATTTCATGGCGATCAGACGTATCTTTTATTTAACGACGCATAATTTCTCTACTTCGAAAATGAGATATTTCATTTGTTTTAAATTAAAAAGATTTAATAATTAAATAATTAAGTTATATATAATAGATATAATAGAAAATTTATTTATTCTTATAGTTGATAATTTGAAAAGTATAAATTTGGATTTCAGAACAAATCAACAAAAGTTAAGTTTTGTTAAAAATAAATAAATAGGTTTAAATATTTATTTAAAAAGATAAATCTTGTTGAAAACATTTGATAAAGATAATAAAATATTAAAAAGTATGTTAACAATCGTTTTACAAAAATAACCAAATTTTGTCGCATTTTGTTAGTTTTACCTACACTGTAAAATTAGAGATTTTAATATTATTTTAATATGATTTTAAAATATAAAGGGACATGTTTTAATTTATTTAAAGAAGTAAAAAGTTCATTTTTAAATTTGGTTTACATAAATAAATAGTTTAACTAAAACGTCAAAATGCGACCGTAAAATATTTTGTCGAAAATCAATGTTTTATCGATTAAAAATTGTCGCAACGTCGTCGCACCTTTATTTTCTTATACAGAAACATATATTCAAATAGTATAAGTATTAATTAATTCACTAATGAAATTTACTTTTATTAAACATACTTAGAAAATTCTAGAATATAATTAACAAAAAGTAAGCAAAAATAGACAAACATGTCATTTCGAAGCAAAAAGTAAACATCAAATCAAACTAAACATAATTATTATATTATTTACTTAATATTTAAATGAAAATAAGTAATGATTTGAAATACGATGTTAAGTGTTGAAAAAATAAGGTTGCTTAAAAAGTAAGTAAAAATTATTTTGGTCTTTTTACAAAATATTATTTTAATCCAAAAACTTTTTCTATAAATAAGCATCCACTTTTTCACCCTTTTCACTTCTTCTTCTTCATTTTTCAAGCTTTTATCTACTTCTCTAATGACTTCTTCTTCTCTCTTTTCCATACTAACTTTTTCTAAATCATATCAAACAAAGTCAAAACACCATCAAACTTTGCCACAGATCTTAAAATACGAAACATGGTTTAACATCTAAAAATGGAAGAGATGATGGAGGAGAGGTTGGAACCTATAGAGGCCGAACCATTTGAAAGGGAGGAGCAAGTTCAAGGAGCTCCGGAGCGAGAAAAAAAGAAGGAAGTGCTGCCGGATTCAAAAGGAAAGTCTACGAAAAAGATTTGGTGAAAATAAGAGGATTTAGTGTAGTGTTGGATTAAAAAGAATGTTGGTAGGAAGTTATTCTTTTGGTTAAAGGTGAGTACTCATATTTTAATTTACTAATTCTTAAAAATATTTTAAGTTAATTATATAAATATTTTGGTATATGTTGGATGATTTAATGGATGATAACTTGGTTGATTATATTTTTGTGATATGGATGATAACTTGGTTTGATAAATGATAAGAGAAATTATTAGTAAGTATAGTTAATTCAATGGAAATTAAATCCATGCAAATATGTGTATGAAAATTATTTAGCCTCTTAATGATTTTAAATAATATAAAAAGGTTAGCAATGATATTATAAAAATATATAATATTATAAAGTGAAATGAAATGGAATATAAGTTTGAAATATAAAAATGTTGTTTAAAATGAGTTTAAAATGATTTAGATATGTTTTATAAACATTTAAAAGTGTTTCCAAGAAGTTCGAAAAGAAACTGAAAAAAAGTCAAAACTAGGAGCGTCGCTTAACGGTAGTTCGCGGTTTCGCGTCACAAAAGTTAAAAAGAGTGTACAAAGTAGAATATAGCTCGGATTCTTCGAGATAAGAATTTTTCGGTCTATTATATCCATAGTTTTCCAACGAAAAAGAAAATCGAGATTTCATCTAGTAGATTTTGAAATATGTCCAAAGCAAGTTTCCAAAAACATCACGATTTTGCAGTTCGGAATCCAGAAAGGGATTTCTTTATAAATGATATTTCTAAATGATTAAAAATATGAAATAAATTTGATTAATCTATTAAAATGGTTTAAAAGAGATTTGTAATGGAAAATATGAATTTTCAAATATTAAAAAGTTGTTTAAATCAAATAAGCTTGTATAGCACTTTCCCAAGCACTTTTATGCTGTGAATTCTATAACCTTTTGAATATAAGTTTTAAACTTAACAATTCTTTCCTAAATTTTTTGTGTATGTTTTTAAAGGAATAATTAAGTAATTTAAAGATGATTTGGAAGTTCTAATAAGAGTTTGAATAAATGGTTAAGAGGAATTGTTTATACCACTTAAATAGAAAGTGAAGAATATTGAATGTAATAACAAACTGAGTATGCGAAAACGACTAGTACATTTATCCCGCCTGTGAGATCCGGCAAGATAAAAACAAGGTGCTTAACTGACGTTAGGGATGGAGCAACCAGTGCCCTGAACTTACCTGGCCTATGTTTTCTCTTTTTAGGTGAGGGGTGGAATAGATCGAAAGGAAAGCCCGGATGCTCTAAAGGATCATATTTAAGTTTTTTCAAGATAAAAGAAAAAAAATTCTTTGAATGTTAATTAACTAACATCTTTTTATCAATTATTAGCACGAAGGAACCGGGATCGAATTTGGGTGATTCCTTTCTGAAAACCCCTTTAAACTAATTTTCGAAATAAAACATACTGCAGACGAAGATCGTTGAAGACAAAGATATTCATGATGAAGGATTACTTACCATTAGTCCCTGGAGATGAAATTTACCATATCTAAGTCGGCAGTAGTGATCTGTAATGAAAATATTCGATTTGCAAGAATATGATTTGAAGTTAAGACAGAAATCTTTGATTTAGATTTAATAAATGATTTGGGAATATTGTCCCTAATTCAAAGTTATAACTTTAATGAAAGAAATCTTTGATTTAGATTTAACGAATGATTTGCGAATATGGTCCCTAAGTTAAAAGTTATAGCTTGAATATAAAAATCTTTGATTAAGATTTAATGAATGATTTGTAAAAGTTTTCTTAAGTAAAAGAGAAGATGATTTGGAATTATTCCAAGATCTAAAGAAGTTTGAATAAATCAAATGATTTGATAAATGAGGCTTAATGATTCCATATACCTTTGAAAAGAAAATGGAACAAAATGAAGAGAAAATATCTAAGAAAGATATTTGATTTAAATAAAAGATGAAGTAATTGGTTGATGATTGATATCCACACATGAACTTAACATCTTTTAACGAAATGATTGGCTTTGAAGGAGTCAGGGTCAGATTTGGATGATTCCTATCTGAAAACCACTTCGAACCAATTTATGTGTTCGAAGAATGAAGATGTTTGAAGACAGAGATATTGAGACGAATAATAATGAGGGACTACTTGTTGATCAATTAGGTATAAACTCCTGATTAACTATATTATAGCAGTGGCTCTTTGTTATGAAAAACCTCAAAACCAAAAGGCTTCTCGCCTAGTAATGGCCGAGAAAAGTTCGTTTTGGTTTCGTTCAGTCCCAGAACGGGCTTGTATGGACGAATGTATGACATTGCATTTCTAAGACACAACGTTGAACTTTTACAAATGTACATCTGCTTGGTGGTGGAGAAGGCAACTTCTCTTAGCTTAACGCCCTTCTTTTGAGACATACGAGCTCAGAGGTTGTATGATTGTAGGAGTCCAATAGGGTTATCAAAGGAATGGCAATGTGGCATTCAAAGTGAAGAAAATGTGCTATGTGAAAAGATAATCGTAGCCTCAAGCCTCAGCAACTGGAAATGATCGAAATAGGGTTAGATGCAGCAAAGCTAAGTGGGTCATAATGATGACAAGATGAATAGGTAAGCAATCAAAGTATATCTTAAAAGGGATCTAAATCAAAAAAATATGGTGTACATATATAAATAATTAAGATGCAGCAAAAGGGGATCTAATCTATGTAACCAAATAAAAAATATATTCAAATAAGTTGAAATATGTGATGGATCCAAATCATATGAACAAGGTGAATGATGAATAAATAAAACTAGAATTATTCCCTTGAGATGTTGCCAAGAGATTGCATCTTGAATGAAAAAGTCTCCATTGAACTCCAATATCCTCACCCAATCCTTGCAAGAGATGGGTGAACCACCTGTGTTTTATTATATTTGATGTTTTTATATTTGGAGTTGAAAGATTTTGGAAACCTTTTTTTGTTTTTTTCCGTGGAAGGTCGGGAGGGGAGAAGCAAAAAAAAGAATGAGAAAGAATGGATTATATGTAGAAAATAAATTAGTGAATATGTTTTAATAGGAAAAATAGGGACAAGGAGAAACTTCTAAAAAAATTTAGGCTGAAGGATAATAATTTTTTCGGGTTGAAGCACGATGCTAATTATAATTAGCATTTCATATGGCGTAAAATTGAATATAATACTAGTTATAATTAGCATTCCGCATGGTGTAGAGATTGAATATAATGATAATTATAATTAACATTTGTCCTACAACTTAAAAATAAAACATGATGTCCTTCAGCAAATTTTTTTTCTAAAGTTTGTCCTTCTCCCTAGTTCCTCCTATGTTTAATAGAAAAAATGAAACCTTCCCCATTCTACGATTAAAAATTCCCTAATTAATTCCTTTGATTATCTCTCTCTATTCCCCTCTCTTCACACGGTATGGCTAAAATTACATGCCATCAAAATAAAATTTCCATAAACCACTTCATGCTATTTTCTTTTATTTAAACTCGTTTAAAATTACATCGATATCGTATATCAGTATGCGCAAATATAACTTTTATAAATGCATTCAAATAATTACAAATACCTCTTAAACATCAAATAAATTAAATAATAATTAATATTACTTAAATATTAATTAATTTATATTTATAAATTATTTAAACCAGATGGTGTTTCGAAGAATTCATTATTACAGTTGTAGGACCATGAGATATAAATTTAATCAGCGGTTAATATCAAACAATTCAAATATTAACGTTCACATGTTGATGTGGTATTTTAACTAAATTTATCGCCTAACATATTTGGGTAAAATCCAATTCTACTTATTATTGAGGGAACCTGATAGTGACGATTATTTATACCAATTATCTTCGTATAAAAAGAATCACTTCAGACATATAGAATTTCATAATGGTCAAATTTCAGTATCATCCATATTTAACATTATAGTCCTAACACATATTTCTTGATTCAATGATAAAAATCTTTATTAACTAAACTACTCTGACTAGAGATTTTGACTTTGAGTTGACTTCAGTTGGCTACGATACTAACCCCATATAATTGAGAAGACGAATCCTCTCTTGAATATTATTTCACTTTCAATACTTCCACTCAACCCAACAATAGTCGTTCGATGGACATCGTGCCATGATTTAACTATAATTAAAGTGGAGCTTTCATATTGAATATCAATAGAATTCTCGAGTCAAGAAAACTGTGTAAATTACTCACTTTAATATTTTCTGTTGACCTTAGTTATATTAACCAACATAAGTTATTCCACGGTTATCTAATAACTATCAGTACTTAACCACTTGGTGCCCTCAGTAGACACGAGTAATACACAACCCAACATTTGGAGAGTATTATGTACGCTAAGCACAATAGACGCATCAATATCCTGTCTTGATACATCTGGACGAGGAATATTTAAAATGAAGTGCTTATCATATTGTGATATAATACTCATGGTTACAACTATTTGTAACTACCATCACAAACACATCATTTATGGACTTTCTGATATATATTGGAACAACCTGTGATATTTGAATCTTCAAAATTGAATATTTAATTTATTTACATATTCAAATTTGAATTTAAAATATAATAAAATCTATGTTTCAAATAACTGCTTGATTTTTGTATGATGTATTTTTAATTTAATTTATAAAAAAATTCCATAATTTTTAATTTGAATATGATTGAATTTCCATTTGACGTATTTTATGGCAAACATTGACACTTTTGAAACTTCACAGATTTAGATAACCGGTGTGTTTTATTGTTGTTTTGTGATCATGTCACATTGTGGTGCACGACCGTATTTTTATTTCGAGAATTCGCGGCTCGTACGTGAACGATGTGTTTCGTAGCTGACATCCAAATTCACACACATCCAAAGTACACGGTAGCCTGTCCCTTGCCTTTCTTCATACCAACACAGCACATCACTAACATCAACTCAGCTACATATTTGTCCCATTGTTCCCCGTCACCCTACCTGCTCCTTGTCCCATTGATTCTTGCCAATCTTGGTCTTCTTGATTTTGAAATAGGTAACCACGTCTATATATGTATTCAAGAAACAACACAGAAGGCTTTGGTTCATAGCCTCTTCTCCATTTATCAATTCCCAGAAAATTAAACCAACTTAAATTTTAACTTCAAAAATCAATTCCCCCTAATCAGCTCAGTTTCAACCAAATCATTCAACATGAAAGCTGTTCGTGAAGATCTCTACTATATTTAGAAATTGATCGCTTGGAATTTCATCAAGCGATGACCGAGGTGTAGGATCGATTTCACCCTAGAGGGGGGTTAATAGGGTGATACCATTTATTACAAAAATTATTGCGAAAGTTTATATAAAATAACTGCAATACAGATATAGCAGAATTATAGCAGCATAGATGATAGCAGAATATTAAAAGCAGAAAATAGAACACATAGATTTACTCAGCTTCGGCGAAACCCTGCCTACGTGCTGCCCCCAAGGTTTCTATTAGAAATTAAGTTTTCAGACGTTTAAACACGTAAACTCACGATATCCGCTATCGACTAACCTAACTCTACGCTCAAAACCCCTGCCACAACTCAGCCACTGAGTTGCGAAGTCTCGAACTACACCACCGTAGTTTGTCAGCTAGTCACACGACTAGAAATTACAAACTTTTAAAAGTTAAAATACAAAATAAAAACAATTTGAAAACAAAAAACCTAATTTTAAAATATTAAAGCCAAATAATAAAAGGAACCGGCCCAAACAAAATACAGTAATAAAAAAATCTCCCTTTCTTCTTTTTATATTGTTTGGCCTGGCTTGGCCTTGTATCCTTTGTGTTAAAAAAATATGGCTGCGTCTTTCTTCTTTCATTCCTCTTTCTGGTTTAGGGTTTCTGAGAATTGAAAACCGCCATACTAGTTGATCAATTGAATGAATATTTTGAGTTGATTGCTTCGTCAATCGATCGTTCCTTTGACTCGCCCACGGCTGCTTCATTTCTTCGAGTTCGATTAAAATGGCATGTTATTTTCCTTCTGATTTTCTGGTTGATATGCTTGAACTCGATGATCAATTGCAGATGTTGTTGATGAGTTTATATAGGATTCGAATTCCTATAATTTCATTCGAATTTATCTTTGAATTCGGCTGTTGATTTTTCTTGGTCGTATGATTATGCTTGAATGTTGATGATTAATCTTGACTTGTTCACTTCGTATAATTTTGTTTACTTGATTAACACGGCTTTGATTTGGAACTTCCTCGATTCCTTGATTACCACGCCTTTGTAATCTTTGACATTTAAACTTGACTTGGTCATGGTTGACTTTGGCCATTTGAAATGATTTCTGGACTTTGTTTATGCGATGATATTGTTCGAACTGTACCACACTGGGGTTTAGTTGTCACGACCCGAATTTCAGCATTCGAAAATCGACATCCGTACTTTACTTGTACTTGAATGCCGCAGATTCAACCATTGAAATCCGATTCGTGCCGGAGCTTATAACACATTAAGTATAACAACACAGCGGAAGAAAAGAGTATATCATATAATTCCAATGAATACAATATCCAATGATATATAACAATAATACAAATGATATCGATATCTAACAGAGATACAAGACACAACAGCGGAACAACACCATAAATTTGAACTCCAAAGAAGAAATCAACAATCTCCATCTCCAAAGCATTAATCCAGAAATAGCTCGAACTCCCAATCAAGTTGAACTTAGCAAGGCCAGTCATCCAAAGACTAAAGAAGATTACCAAAGACTCCAAAGACTCCAAAGACTATCGAATCCACATTTACAAGCTGGTTATCTGAAAAACCCAACTCTAGACAGCCCGTGAGGAAAATTATGGATACCTAGAGTTTAGGAAGGGAACAATAAACTCCGGGTCAGTCATGGGGCTGGTGTGAGCAATAAAAACAGTTTTTTTAATCTTTTAAAACAAACAATAGAAGAAGTAGAAGAAATTCGCTATGCTTTTTGGAAAATGAAACTGCCATAAGGCCTCCCGCCACACACACAATGCAAGCGCACACTTGGAGGAGATTTCTCCTTATGACAGTCAAAAATGCTTGATACGCGAAAACCATTTGATATTATTATTAGTGCATAGTGGAAAACATTTTGAAAGTATAATATTAATCTTAACCAACATATGTACCATTATATTATGCCAGCTATAGCTACCACGTGAGGTGGCAGGTTATACAATTGCAATCGTAAAGGGCTCGTATTGTTTGATTGGATTTCCAACTAATGGTTAGGCTAAGGAACTTCCTATTGCCACATGGGAACGCCTTTCGAGGGATGCCCTGAGAACCTACCCAGATCTCTGCCAACACAAGACCGTCTACTCCCTTCCCGAGAGTTACACCTAAGATATGCCACCCCGTCGTTTACGACCTTTATCCGAGGTACCTTAATCACAAAGCAACATCACACAGTAATAATATTTACAGTGTCCACACGAGTTAAGTATCTGGGCTCCATACCATAATACCATCCTTTTCCTGAAGGAATGGACATACCCTAGGGGTGCGACCCTTGCAACCTTGCTGCATCTTTCTTGTTTCGACCATTTTCGTTTTGTGAGGTCCTGATGCAGTCTCGTCCACAAAGCTACGCTTTTTCACAAAGCCATGCTTTGATCAAAAAATGACCAGCAGCACTTCGTATGCCACATTACCAAATTGGAAATGTATCACTAGTAACCATCAACTACATAACCTCTGAGCTCGTACGTCTCAAAGAAGGGTGTTAAGATAAGAGAATAAATCTCCGCCACCAAAAAGAAATGTATTTGATAGAAACCGGTTTTACATCTCAAAGTGTAACATTAGATACACATCCATACAAGTCTGTTCCGGGTTCGAAAAGAACCAAAGGCACTTCCAAAGAAGCCCTTGCAATCCGGGTATTCACAATCCCGATCGGACCCCCCATCACATATGGAGAACTCTATACCGTAGCTACTCAGTGCAGAGTCATTCGATAGGTTATCCTATCGTTCTCGTAAATACCCGGTCTTCACCACTGGTCTTCAAATGTTATCCATATCATCGTATCATTATTCGAAATGGGTTATATGACACAAGGTCCTCTCCCGGTTAAACCGAATAATGAGCGCAATATTTAAAAAACATATGGATATAGGATCTCAGTTAAGTCACAACTTTAAAACCCAAAACTTCTCCTTTAAATGGTTTAAACAAATTACCATTTCGAATCTTTAAATAAAAAGATTCCCTTCACAAAATTCACCATTTTCACACTGATTTCAAAACAATTTCCACTTCAAATCGGATTAACTCATCCAATCTTTAAATTAAAGATTTAATTCATATCTTTCAAAATTGTTTCCAAAGATTCATTTATAACTTGGAAAACCATTTTGATCTCAAACTTGAAATTCTTTTAAACAAAAATTGGAAATTCATTCCTTATATGGAAGCTTTTATTATTTGAAAACACGTAGTTTTCGTTTCGGAAAAATCCAATTTCATTTATACAAGTAAAAGCTCTTTAATTATAAAACTTGGGTTAAATTCAAATTCCCAGTAAAAACGGTTTAAAACCCACATTGATAACTTATATAACCTTTTTAAGCCATATTACCCAAATATAGCATTCAATTCCAAAACTTGAATTCAAATTTAAATCAAATTATTTAAATTTCAAAACTTTATCGAGTTATTCAAAATAATTTTTTTATCTTCAAAATTCCTTTGCAAAAGTTTTTCACATTTAACCCAAATCTGTTTCCAAAACCATTTGAATTCAAAAATTCAATTTTAAAAACCTTTTCAAAAATTTGTGACTTAACCAATTTCCTCGTGCAATCCATATTTGTGTGTGTATGGTGTAGTCCAGGGGTTTTACACAATAGTGCAACAACATCGATTATTACAGATTCAATCACAACATCATTAATAAGCGGTATAATCCAATAACGCTTATCTCCATTCATAGATTCATAGATAATCAATGTAAATTTATCACTGAAAATAAATTACATCATCACAGATCACACCAAAACAATTCATAGCACAAAGCATAACATATCAGGGATATCAAATAATTCAACAATCAATAGCATTCAAAACATCCATAAGTAAGACTGATAAATTCTTAATTAATTTAATTAATCTCTGATTAAATTACTTGGATTACCTTAATCCTGCTTACTTAACATTAATTAATTATAAATTAATTCAATAATTATCTCTAATTATCTACTTAAACAAATCTTCCTTGATTAATCATTCTTTAATTACATTTAAATAATTGTCCCTTAATTATTTATCCAATTAATTATTCTTTAGTTAATCACATTCATTAATCTTTGATTAATCACATTCAGTAACTAATTACCCTTAATTAATTACATTACTTAATTAACTTCTAAATAAATTTTGTTAATTAATTCTTAAATTAATTGCACTAAGTAATTAATTCTTAATCACTTCCACTAAGTAATTATCTTTCTTATTAATTACACAAAGTAATTAAACGCAAAACTACTTTTATTAAATAATTATAATTAATTATCCTTTAATTAATTACATTAGTAATTACCCACTAATTACCTTACTAAGTAATTATTCTTTATAAATTATGCGAAGTAATTATACTTAACCCATTATCCAATAATTATTTTAAATTAATTAAACTAATTAATTAACTTAAACCAATCACATTACTTTAATTAATTACACTGAGTAATTAAATCCCTTTAATTACTATCATTAAGTAATTATACTTAAAACAATTCCACGAATGATTGTCTTTAATTAATTAATATAATTAATTATTAAAATTAATCACATTAATTAATTGTTTAATAATTCCTAGTTAGTGATCTTCATTAATTATTAACAATTTCTTAATTACTTTTCTAAAATAATTAAACTTAGATTAATCATTATTAATTTCAAATTAATTAATCTTTAATAACAAATTATTTAATTTCTAATTATTAATTAAGTGATTAGCTGATACTTAATTAATTTTAATCACTTGATTAATTAATTTCTTAATCATTAATTAAAAACCTTAACTTATCTAATTAATGATCTTAATTTCACATTAATTATCCTTAATTAATTAACTTAAACCTTAATTAATTAATTTAAACTCTCAATTAATTAATTAATCCAAATCATTAATTAATAAATTAATTAATTATCCATTTTAATTACCTTAATAATTAAATGAATCATAAATCATTAAGCCTAATTTTAACTTTAAGATAAAAACATTTCTTACTTATGACTAGATTGTCATAAAAAAACCATTCAAAACATTTTACTTTTGAATTTACCTTTAAATTTCATTTCAAATTTAAAATTCAAATTAAATACAAATTAAATTTTAACAAAATTTAAAAACAATTCAAAAACCTTCTTAATCAAATATTAAAGAAACACTTATTTTATAAAGAAATTTTAAAGAGTTTCGAAACCAAATTCATTTCAATTTCAAGTCATTTTTTTAAATATACTTTAAACATTTTAAATTTTTTAAAACATTTAAAATTTTCTTAAAACTTAATTATTCCAAGCTAGGATACAAAGTAAAACTTGAATACATACTTTAACTAATTTAAAACTTTTCTTAAATCTTGTTTTAAACTTTAAAATCCATTTTAAAATTTTAAAACCTGACATTTTTTTAAAGAAACCTGTAACCCTAACACACGCACGAGTCACTGGAGACTTTATTTTTGGAACAACTTGAATTTTAAAAATTGAGTTGCTGTAGTTTGGGTTACAGGTTTCTTTAAAAAACTATCTGGCTTTAAAACTTTAAAATGGATTTTAAAGTTTAAAACAAAATTTAAGCAAAGTTTTAAGTCAGTTATAGTATGGATTCAAGTTTTACTTTGTATCCTAGCTTGGAATAATTAAGTTTTAAGAAAATTTTAAATGTTTTAACAACTTTAAAATGTTTAAAGTATATTTTAAAAAATGACTTGAAATTGAAATGAATTTGGTTTTGAAACTCTATAAAATTTCTTTATAAAATTATTTCTTTAATATTTGATTAAGAAGGTTTTTAAATTGTTTTTAAATTTTGTTAAAATTTAATTTGTATTTAATTTGAATTTTAAATTTGAAATGAAATTTAAAGGTAAATTCAAAAGTAAAATGTTTTCAAATGGTTTTTTTATGACAATTTAGTCATAAGTAAGAAATGTTTTTATCTTAAAGTTAAATTTAGGCTTAATGATTTGTGATTCATTTAATTATTAAGGTAATTAAAATGGATAATTAATTAATTTATTAATTAATGATTTGGATTAATTAATTAAGTAATTGAGCATTTAAATAAATTAATTAAGGTTTAAGTTAATTAATTAAGGATAATTAATGTGAAATTAAGATCATTAATTAGATAAGTTAAGGTTTTTAATTAATGATTAAGAAATTAATTAATCAAGTGATTAAAATTAATTAAGTATTAGTTAATCACTTAATTAATAATTAGAAATTAATTAATTTGTTATTAAAGATTAATTAATTTGAAATTAATAATGATTAATCTAAGTTTAATTACTTAAGAAAAGTAACTAAGAAATTGTTAATAGTTAATGAAGATCACTAACTAGGAATTATTAAATAATTAATTAATGTGATTAATTTTAATAATTAATTATATTAATTAATTAAAGATAATCAATTGGGGAATTGTTTTAAGTATAATTACTTAATGAAAGTAATTAAAGGAATTTAATTACTCAGTGTAATTAATTAAAGTAATGTGATCAGTTTAAGTTAATTAATTAGTTTAATTAATTTAAAATAATCATTGGATAATGGGTTAAGTATAATTACTTAGCGTAATTTATAAAGAATAATTACTTAGTAAGGTAATTAGTGGGTAATTACTGATGTAATTAATTAAAGGATAATTAATTAATAAAAGTAGTTTTGGGTTTAATTTCTTTGTGTAATTAATAAGAAAGATAATTACTTAGTGGAAGTGATTAAGAATTAATTACTTAGTGCAATTAATTTAAGAATTAATTGATAAAATTTATTTAGAAGTTAATTAAGTAATGTAATTAATTAAGGGTAATTAGTTGCTGAATGTGATTAATCAAAGATTAATAAATGTGATTAATTAAAGAATAATTAATTAGATAAATAATTAAGGGATAATTATTTAAATGAAATTAAAGAATGATTAATCAAGGAAGATTTGTTTAAGTAGATAATTAGAGATAATTATTGAATTAATTTATAATTAATTAATGTTAAGTAAGTAGGATTAAGGTAACCCAAGTAATTTAATCAGAGATTAATTAAATTAATTAGAATTTATCAGTCTTACTTATGGATGTTTTGAATGTTATCGAATTATTTGATATCCCTGATATGTTATGCTTTATGCTATGAATTGTTTTGGTGTGATCTGTGATGATGTAATTTATTTTCTGTAATAAATTTACATTGATTATTTATGAATCTGTAAATGGAGACAAGCGCTATTGGATTATACCACTTATCAATGATGTTGTGCTTGAATCTGTAATAATTGATGTTGTTGCACTATTGTGTAAAACCCGTGGACTACGCACACAAATATTGATTGTACGAGGAAATTGGTTAAGTCACAAATTTTTGAAATGGTTTTTAAAATTGAATTTTTAAATTCAAATGGTTTTGGAAACAGATTTGGGTTTAATGTGAAAAGCTTTTGTAAAGGAATTTTGAAGATAAAAAAATTATTTTGAATAACTCGATAAAGTTTTGAAATTTAAATAATTTGATTTAAATTTGAATTCAAGTTTTGGAATTGAATGCTATATTTGGAGAATATGGCTTAAAAAGGTTATATAAGTTATAAATGTGGGTTTTAAACCGCTTTTACTAGGAATTTGAATTTAACCCAAATTTTATAATTAAAGAGCTTTTACTTATATAAATGAAAATAGATTTTTTCGAAACGAAAACTATGTGTTTTCAAATAATAAAAGCTTCTATATAAGGAATGAATTTCGAATTTGTGTTTAAAAGAATTTCAAGTTTGAAATGAAAATGGTTTTCCAAGTTATAAATGAATCTTTAGAAACAATTTTGAAAGCTATGAATTAAATCTTTGATTTAAAGATTGGATGAGTTAATCCGATTTGAAGTGGAAATTGTTTTGAAATCTGTGTGAAAATGGTGAATTTTGTGAAGGGAATCTTTTTGTTTAAAGATTTGAATGGTAATTTGTTTAAACCATTTAATGGAGAAGTTTTGGGTTTTAAAGTTGTGACTTAACTAAGATCCTATATCCATATGTTTTTTAAATATTGCGCTCATTATTCGGTTTAGCCGGGAGAGGACCTTGTGTCATATAACCCATTTCGAATAATGATACGACGATATGGATAACATTTGAAGACCGGTGGTGAAGACCAGGTATTTACGAGAACGATAGGATAACCTATCGAATGACTCCGCACCGAGTAGCTACGGTATAGAGTTCTCCATATGTAATGGGGAGTCCGATCGGGATTGTGAATACCCGGATTGCAAGGGCTTCTTTGGAAGTGCCTTTAGTTCTGTTCGAACCTTGGATGGACTTGTATGGATGTGTGTCTGACGTTACACTTTGAGATGTAAAACCATTTTCTATCAAATACATTTCTGTTTGGTGGCGGAGATTTGTTCTCTTAGCTTAACACCATTCTCTGAGACATACGAGCTCAGAGGTTATGTAGTTGATGGTTATTGGTAATACATTCCCAATTTGGTAATGTGGCATACAAAGTGCTGCTGGTCATTTGTTGATCAAAGCATGGATTTGTGAAAAAGCGTAGCTTTGTGGAAGAGACTGCATCAGGACCTCACAAACCGAAAATGGTCGAAACAGGAAGGATGTAGTAAGGTTGTAGGGGTCGCACCACTAGGGTATGTCTATTCCTTTTGGAAAAGGGTGGTATTATGGTATGGAGCCCAGATACTTAACTCATATGGACACTGTAAATTTTATTACTGTGTGATGTTGCTTTGTGATTGAGGTACCATGGATAAAGGTCGCAAACGACCGGGGGTGGCATAACTTAGGTGTTACTCCCGGGAAGGGAGTAACCAGCCTTGTGTTGGCTGAGATCTGGGTAGGTTCTCGGAGCATCCCTCCAGAGGCGTTCCCATATGACAATAGGAAGTTCCTTAGCCTGACCATTAGTTGGAAATCCAAACAAACAATACAAGTCCTTTACGATTGCAATTGTATAACCTGACACCTCAGGTGGTAGCTATAGCTGGCATAATATAATGGTACCTATGCTGGTTAAGATTAATATTGTACTTTCGAAATGTTTTCCACTATGCACTAATAATAATATCAAATGGTTTTCATGTATCAAGCATTTTTGACTTTCATAAGGAGAAATCTCCTCCAAGTGTGCGCTTGCATTGTGTGTGTAGCGGGAGGCCTTATGGCAGTTTCATTTTCCAAAAAGCATAGCGAATTTCTTCTACTTCTTCTGTTGTTTATTTTAAAAGATAAAAAAACGTTTTTGTTGCTCGCACCAGTCCCATGACCGACCCGGAGTTTATTGTTCCCTTTCTAAACTCTGGGTGCCCATAATTTTCCACACGGGCAGTCTAGAGTTGGGTTTTTCAGATAACCAGCTTGTAGATGTAGATTCGATAGTCTTTGGAGCCTTTGGTAATCTTCTTCAGTCTTTGGATGACTGGCCTTGCTTAGTTCAACTTGATTGGGAGTTCGAGCTATTTCTGAATTGATGCTTTGGAGATGGAGATTGTTGATTTCTTCTTTGGAGTTCAAATTTATGATGTTGTTCCGCTGATGTGTCTTGTATCTCTGTTAGATATCGATATCATTTGTATTATTGTTGTATATCATTGGATATTGTATTCATTGGAATTATTTGATATACTCTTTTCTTCCGCTGTGTTGTTATACTTAATGTGTTATAAGCTCCGGCACGAAACGGATATCAATGATTAAATCTACGGCATTCGAGTACAAGTGAAGTACAGATGTCGATTTTCGAACGCTGAAATTTGGGTCGTGACATTGATTCTCTGGCATTTTGGCTTGGCTTGAAACTATGTTGACCTGTGCACTTGTTGTTCTTGTTCACTGACACTGCTCAGTTGCTTGTATCGACTGGTTCGATAATTTATTGCTGCATTTCATATATGTGATTTGCACTAGTATGATATACT
The DNA here is from genome assembly GCA_030765085.1 of Allium cepa. Classification (NCBI taxonomy): domain Eukaryota; kingdom Viridiplantae; phylum Streptophyta; class Magnoliopsida; order Asparagales; family Amaryllidaceae; genus Allium; species Allium cepa. Next base: position 910,137,318 of record CM060932.1, read on the forward strand.
GCCCATATGTGTTCATTTATATCCCTGTGCACTTGGTTGCACTGTATATTCTAGTGTGCTTCAATATTCATTGATCTATGACTTTGTCTTGATGTTGTAATTCACTGTATTGATAATTTTGGAATTTTTCTTCAAGTGTACGTCACTTGTTGTTAGTTGTTTTTGAACCTGTCTTTGAGCTGCACCGTGACTATTCATTTTGAAGTTTGACTGAGTTTGGTTTGAACACTAACCATGCTTCATTGTGTTCGTTAGTCTTCACTATGCATTACCCTTCATTGTGTTCATTAGTCTTGAGTCTTGTGTGGTTCCATTAGTTATTGCAGTTTGACTGTGCAGACTGACCATATGTGTTTCACTTGAATTAATGTTGTATTTGGTCTTTTTCTCAAGTCTTGTGTCATGTGTATGTATTGAGTCATATGCTTCTAGGTAGATCATCTTGTTCCTTTTGAATCTTCACGTGGTTGTTGTGCACCTGGTGTACTTGCCGTATTTATTTCAACTGCCCCTTTTTTGTGTCTGGTATTGGTTATGGTTTCTTGAAATCTGTTATCAATTTATGGTGCAATGTTGTTTGAATCTGACCATTGATTCATGTTGTAGCTTGACTTGATTACCTGTTTCTCTGACCAGTCTGGGTTCAAGTGTACATTCGAATTTTGGTCGAGGCTATATTGTATGTATCTTGACCCATAGTTTTGTATTGCACCTGAGTTAAATCCTGCTTAAAGCTCGGGTTTGACCTTGTTCTCATGTCGTGATTTAATATTTATCTCACTTGATTAAAACCGTCTTTTGATTTGGGTTTTACCTTGTGCTCACCTGTCCCTGTAATGTCATCAAGTGTATATTGGTGTGCATGGCCTTTTGGCATGTACAGTGATACACTGTGCATGCCACAAGTTGTTCGTGTAGATGAATTCAAAAATAGATGATGACGAACAACCCAAATAACTGAGGCAAATAATAATTTTAAAATACACATTTTACTTTACACTGCACAATTTTTTCTTTCAATTTTGCTGCGTTAGTATGTATTTTGTAAATAACTCAGATGCTGAATTCAAGCCGGAATACAGTTGAAATCAAATACGAGTGAATGAGTGATATATAGTGAGATGCAAATGTAAATGATAAATTGTATTATAATTTGAAATTGTATTGTGATGGAAATTGTGTGTGTGTATAGTGAGAGCTCAAATTTGTACTATTCAAAATTGTAATAAATATTTGTTTGAATAAAATTTCCGTTTGAATTTAAATTCTGTGTTATTTATTTTATTCTGCAAATGTTCATTTAATTATGTAAAAATAAAATAGTACAATAACAAATACATTTAAATGAATATATATATATATATGTTTATTATCATCAAACAAAAATCATATACTTGTGTATTCAACATTTCCCCCTTTTGATGATAACAAACGTATATTTAAGATTTTGAATTTATTAAATGTATTTGGTCATTCAATTTACTCCCCCTATTTGAATGCTCCCTCTCTACAACAAAACTCCCCTTTCATATATGCATGAAAAAAATAAAATATGCAAATGAATCTAGATGCAAATAAAAATAAAAAGTAAAAAAATTGACCTTTATTTTCTAAAATCTTAACCATTCTCTCCCCCTTTTGTTATCGGTAAAAGAGTAATAGTTTTTCAAAAAATTGAAATAAAGTGATGGACATTAATAAAATATTAATTTCCAATCGAGTATAAATATTAAATTTCAATAAAAAATTAAACAAAAATCATAAATACTTTGTTTGGCGCATATTCCACTTTAGAATGATAGGAATGATGTTGATATACAAAACCATATAGTTGTGTCTATTTGTGGTATATCTATATCAAGATTTGAATATCTCCTAACCATGTATAACCGTTAGGACTTTTAAATGAGATTAGTGGTATTCCAAAATTTTAAAAAAATGAATTCAAGTATCATCTAACCACGCATAACTGTGAGGACTTTTAAATAGGATTAGAATCAACTTCTCTATTTAATAACCAATTTTGATATGTGTTCCATACATGCATAACCGTGAGGACTTTTAAATGAGCATGAAAGCACATATTCAAAAATTCCAAATGATTCACCCATGCATAACCGTGAGGATTTTTAAATGAGAGTGAATACTTTGGATGTTTTTTATTGCTAAAAATAAAACAAATGAAAGCGAATAATTTTCCATTTAAAATACCACATATTGACATACTATATTAGATTTTGATGAGTGATGGTCGTTAGAAATATGATAGAAATAGATATGGTTATGGAATTTTTACCCATCAATTTTTTTATAAATCTTGTCTAAATTTCTAAAGAAATTTACTAAATATACTGCTTAAGTTATAATATATGATTAATATCAACACTCGTCACTTTTTCAATCGTTATTTATCTTTTCAATAATCAGTAGGGAGTCAGATTAGTTAATGTAGTCATTTAAGATCAAATCCAAAAATAATTACAAAGTCAAATTTTTCTAAGATGAACAATCTGAAATAAGGTCAGCAAAATGATTTTCTGGAAGGGGTTTTATAAAAGAAAAAATGTTTGCGAATTGAAAAATTATTTGAAATGAAAAATACGTAAATTTTTTCTTTGAAAATGCGATGCAGCTAACGAATATCTCAGCATAAAGCACTTTCCACTAGTAATTTTTCTATCAACTTGATTACCAGTGTAATCTGCACCTGAATTTCCTTATGACTCAAGATTATTATTAGATGGAAGTCATAGACCAGACTGTGATGTGTGCTACAAAATAACAGCTTTTAAATGAAATTCGTTTGGATTTGAATTGAAGCTGTGCACATAAATAAATAGTGAACAAAGTGTCAGATCCAGAAGCAAAAACATACCCACATGTATCCAAGGTGGTCAAAAATCAACAAAACACCATCATAAGTCCAAACAAATTTATACGAATTAGTTCAAAGATGAAAAGATGATTGGTCAACATTTTTGCACAAATCAAAATCAAAATCACCATTTATTTCCTTATCACATAACTGGCTGATTTAAATCAAGTTATGATGCATATTTTCACATTAAAAAAATCGTTCAAAATATATCGTTGCCTTTTTTACCTTTACGATAATTTTTCATTGTTGCCCATTGTGATTCTGTCACCTTTATACCAGGCTAAGGAACTTTGATTAGTCGCTCGTTATGTGTCTGGAACAGCCATAATCCAGATAACATTGTTGTTGTTCCTTAGCCTGCCATCACACCTACACGAGAGAAGATTTTTGTGACCTATTTGTTTTTATAGGTCCATGGTTGTTAATGGCAACAGATTTTGAAAAATAAGTTTGTGAAGACCCAAAACTATTTACATATGTTCCTTTCGGCACCCAGATTTGTTTGACTTTGAGGGATTTTAAATTCGTGCCTTTTGGCACCCAAATTGAATAGTTTTCACGTGTTTGGATCAGTACCAACAATTATATTGATTGTGTCCAAACTTTCTACAAATTATGCACTCGGTTTTGATTTGATTAAATTTGCTTCTAATAAATTCAGATTGATTATATCCAAGTCCTTGTCTAACTGTATTAACAGTTTGTTTTCCTAACAGAATTTTTAACGATCTTTCTACTTTGGAAATTTTTTCTTAAGTTGTAGACAATTGTTGGACTTGTGTTTTGAGATACTCGTTTTCATTCAATAATTGAGTGCAATTTTTTATAAAATTTTCTCCCCTTGTGTTTTCATTCTCCTTCAAAATCAGAATTTCATTTTCAAGTGATTTAATTTTGATTTTTGATTTTTTAATTTCTTCTTCAAGTAATGGAAACTTATCACATGTAGGGTTCTTTCTTTGATAGTTTTTAACCAATTGAGCAAGTTGTTTATTTAAATATATCAAAATGTCTCTTTGTGATTCAATTTTAGCATATTTCTCCCTAAATATTTCGAAATAGCCATTTACTTCGTGGAAATATATATGTAATTCCAAGTGAGAAAGTTTTGGTACCTCGCTTGGCTTGTCATCATTGCTACCAGTTATATCACCACGAAGGCACAGATCTAGTTTTTCACTCTCACTGCTAGTGCTTTTATTATCATAATCACTTTTATTCCACGTGGCTGCGAAATTTTCTTTTTGATTTCTTTTCTTAGCCGAGTTAATTTCGGGGACAATTGGGCTTGATATGACCGGGTTTATTGCACTTGTGACAAATGATCTCTTGCACTTCTAAGTTGTGTAGTGCTTTAACTATTCTGTTTTTCAGTTGTTGATTTAGAGCTGGATTTTCGTATCTGTGATTCCACTTTTTGAATCTCTTTATTATAATTGCCAATTCAGCTGCTCCACCATCATCATCATTACTTTCCATTGTTCCTTTAAGAGCTATTGATTTATTTCGAGTATCGCATCCTTCTTGTTCTTCCTTGAATTTTATTTCTAGCTCGTAAGTGGTGAGATTTTCGATGAGCTCTTCAACTCTGATTTGTTTCAAATCCTTTAATTCTTGAATGGCTGTAACTTTTGTTTAAAAATTTGGTGGAAGGACTCTGAGGATTTTTCGGACCATTTCCAACTCTATGTATGATTTTTCGAGAGCTGTTGATTTGTTTACGAGATTGAAAAGTCATCTATACATCTCTTTAACATTCTCATCCTTAGCCATTGTGAAGTTCTCGTATTCGCTACTAAGCATTGCAAGGCGAGATTCTTTGACTTGAGTTGTTCCTCCGTGGGTCACTTCAAGTGTGTGCCATATTTCCTACGCAGTTAAACAATGTGAGACATGATTAAATTCAATTTGATCCAATGAACAAATTATAGAATTCATAGCTTTAGCATTAGCATTCTGTAGTCTATTTTCAAGATCTGTCCATTGATCCGTTGGTTTATCTATTTTCTGATTATTTACAACTATAGTTGGTGCTCTGTAACTTATCTCAACAATATTCCAAGCATCAATGGTTTTCAATAAAAAATTCATTCTATTTTTCCAGTAAGCATATTCACCATTGAACACTGGTGGTCTAACTATAGACTGACCCTCAGCAAAAGCGTTATTAAAAGAAGCCATTTTAAAAATTCAATTTTTTAAAAAAAAATTGGTTTTTGATAACAAATTAGAATTTTAAAATAAAAATTGACTTCTGTTCCTAGCTCTGATACCATTTATAGGATCAGTTTCACCCTAGAGGGGGAGTGAATTGGGTGATACTATTAATTTTAAAAATTATTGCAGAAGTTTATATAAAATATTGCAACACAGATATAGCAGAATTATAGCAGTACAGATAATAGCAGAATATTAAAAGCAGAAAATAGAACTCATAGATTTACCCAGCTTCGGCAAAACCCTGCCTACGTGCTGCCCCCAAGGTTTCTACTAGAAATTAAGTAGTCAGACGCTTACATACGTAAACTCGCGACACCTGCTATTGACTAACCTAACTCTACGCTCAAAATCCTGCCACAACTCAGCCACTGAGTTGCGGATTCTCGAACTACACCACCGTAGTTCGTTCTTTAGTCATACGACTAGAAATTACAAATTTTTAAAAGTTAAAATGCCAAAAAAAACAATTTAAAAACAAAAACCCTAATTTTAAAATATTAAAGCCCAAATAATAAAAGGCACCAGCCCAAACAAAAACAGTAGTAAAAAAATCCCTTTCTTCTTTTTATATTGTTCGGCCCGGACTTGTATCCTTTGTGCTAAAAAAATACGGTTGCGTCTTTCTTCTTTCGTTCCTCTTTCTGATTTAGGTTTTCTGAGAATTGAATACCACCAATATTAGTTGATCAATTGAATGAATGTTTTGAGTTGATTGCTTCATCAATTGATCGTTCCTTTGATTCGCCCATGGCTGCTTCAATTCTTCGAGTTCGATTAAAATGGTATGTTATTTCCGTTTTTCTTTTTTGGTTGATATGCTTGAACTTCATGATCAATTGCGGATGATGTTGAATAGTTTATATAGGATTCGAATTCCTATATATTCGTTCCAATTTATCTTTGAATTCGTCTGTTAATTTTCCTCGGCCATATGATTATGCTTGAATGTTGATGTATAATCTTGACTTGTTCATTTCGTATAATTTTGTTTACTTGATTAACATGGCTTTGATTTTGAACTTCCTTGATTACCATGCCTTTAAAATCTCTAACATTTAAACTTGACTTTGGTCGTGGTTGACTTCGGCCATTTGAAATGATTTATGGACTTTATTTATGCAATGATATTGTTCGAACTGTACCATATTCACACGGGTTTTGATTCTCTGGCAGTTTGGCTTGACTTGAAACTTCATTGACCTGTACACTTGTTGTTGCTTGTTCACTAACACCGCTCAGTTGCTTGTATCGACTGGTTTGATAATTTATTGCTGCATTTCATAAATATGATTTGTACTGGTATGGTATACTACCTATATTTGTTCATTTGTATCCATATGCACTTGGTTGCACTATATATTCCAGTGTGCTTCAATATTCATTAATCTCTCTGATTTTGTCTTGATTTTGTGATTCACTGTACTGATAATTTTGGAATTTTTCTTCAAGTGCACATCACTCGTTGTTGTTTCTTTCTGAACTTGTCTTTGAGCTGCACTGTGACTATTCATTTTGAATTTTGATTGATTTTGGTTTGAATACTGACCATGCTTCATTGTGTTGTTAGTCTTCACTGTGCATTACCCTTCGTACATATTCATGTTTATATATCGCAGTCTTGAGTCTTGTGTAGTTCCATTGGTTGTTGCAGTTTGACTGTGCAGACTGGCCATATGTGTTTCACTTGAATTTATGTTGTATTTGGTCTTTTTATCGAGTCATGTATCATGTGTATGTATTGATCCATATGCTTTGAGGCAGATTATCTTGTTCCTCTTGAAATATTCACATGGTTTTTGTGTACCTGGTGAACTTGCTGTATTTATTTCTACTGCCCCTTTTTCGTGTCGGGTCTTGGTTATGGTTTCTTGAAGTCTGTTATCAATTTATGGTGCACTTTGTTGTTTGAATCTGGCCATTGATTCATGTTGTAGCTTGATTTGATTACTTATTTCTCTGACCAGTCTGGATTTAAGAGTACATTCGAATTTTGGTCGAGGCTGTGTTGTTTATATCTTAACCCATAGTTTTTATTGCACCTAAGTTGAATCCAGCTTAAAGCTTGGGTTTGACCATGTGCTCATGTCGTGACTTAATATTTATTTCACTTGAGTTGAACCTGGATTTCGATTTGGGTTCGACCTTGTGCTCACATGTCCCTGTAATTTCATCAAGTGTATATCATAGTGCACGGCCTTGTGGCATGTACAATGATACTCTGTGCATGTCACAAGTTGTTTGTGTAGATGAATTCAAAAATAGATAATGACAAACAACCTAAATAACTAAGGAAAATAATAATTTCAAAACACACATTTTACTTTACACTGCACAAATATTTCTTTTTCAATTTTACTGCATCCGTGTGTATTTTGTAGATAACTCAGATGTTGGATTCAAGCTGGAATAGAGTTGAAGATCAAATACGAGTGAATGAGTGATATATAGTGAGGTGCAAATGTAAATGATAAATTGTATTGTAATGGAAATTGTGTGCATATATATAGTGAGAGCTCAAATTTATACTATTCAAAATTATAATAAATATTTGTTTGAATAAAATGTCTGTTTAAATTTAAACTCTATGCTATTTATTTTATTCAGCAAATATTTATTTAATTATGCGAAAAATAAAATAGTACAATACAAATACATACATACATATATATATGTATGCATGTATATTTATTATCATCAAACAAAAATCATATACTTGCATATTCAACACGAGGCATCGCAATTTTGCAGTAAGCGGGAAAAATGTGTGCAAAATCTCAAAAATAAATATCTCTCGACCCGAGATGAGTTAGAAGGTGTCGTTGGCTCCATACAATGATGTAATATCTGTGTGGACTTTTCGGTAGAGTTTTGTGATGGCTAAGGACACTGGTTGTAATCTAGGTTAAAGTTCTTTGAAGTTAGAGGCAACGATAGCTCAAACGAAGGTGGGCATTGGGTCATAACGGGAAGGGGCATCTGGCGGCTTTCATTTAGTAGGGTCCAATGGTTGTTGGGTGATCGCGACATGGATAATGATACCAATTTTTGAGCTTGGATTTGGTGGATGGAAACCAAGGCATAGTCTTAGAGTGGTGATAGCATGGTGCATTTGGATGAGTGTTTGAAGAGAGGTTCGCGAGTGATCTTGGTTTGTCGAATAGTGGAGCAATGTGCTTATGCACATGCACGGTGCACGTTCGTGAACTAATTCAATTACAGGAGCTTTTGGAAATGTTGTTTGGGGAAGATGAAGTTTTCGGCTTGCTAAATGGAAAGTTTGGGCTTTGGGCCGGCCTTGTTCCTTGGTGAGCAATTTAATGATTTAATTGTCTATGTGTATGTGTGTGTGGATAGTTAGTAAACTTTGAAATACCATATCGTGTTCATATATAATCCGAGTAACCCATGGATTTTTGCATTTGAATCGTGAGGACGAGTACTATGCTTTGATATAACTTGCTGTTAGTTTTGTTTTAGTAAAACTCAATGATAAATTAATATTGTATGTTAATAATTACGTTAAATTGGATAATAACGTATTTTAATTAATTATACTTAATGGGTGTTGTATACTCGACCAAATAAATACCATTCTGTTAAAGTAAACTGAATAGAGAAATTTGGAGACCTGTTAGCGGAATAAAACACCATTTTTCTAATTAAACTATTTGTTCATTTAATTAGTAGACTAAACCCATATTCTGCTATTTTATGGATTTGGATATCTAATTATATGTCATTAATTGACATGCCAATTTGAATAAGTGATGTGTTAACTAGTGGTGGTTAATTGTTTACATAGATATAGATTTTGTAAATACCAGCTATTAACTTGGAAAGTTAAATTGGAAGGTATGGTAGCTTGTTTAAGTACTATTATGGTCGCTAAGTCGCTTTCCGAATCTAGAAAGTTATGGATTTAATCTAACTTCAAATTTAAAATATTACAAATGTTTATATAAGTATTATTTTAGCAAAGTGTTTTATATAATAATTATTTTATCAATAATGTTTAAAGTTAACTAATTTATATTTTAAATATTGTTTAAATTATTGAGTTATATTCTAAATTTTGATTTAAAGTTGTTTTATACTTTAAATTTAAAGTTATTTTATAATAATTTGATTTTAAAGTTAATTATTATTTAAAGTTTGATTATTGATTAAAGTTAACTATTTTATATTTTAAAGTTATAATTCATTACTATTTTTTAGATAATATCGTTTTAAAAGTTAATTTATTATTATAATATTTTTTAAGGTTAATCTATTGTTACGATAATGTTGTTTTAAATTTTGATTTACTACTATATTAATAAGGTTTTAAAGGTAATTAATTATTAAGTTCAATCATTATATTATTTTAACTTGTTTTAAATTTTATTATTTTATTGATGATTATTTAAAGTCATTATTTTACTAATGTTGTCTAAAATAACTAATTGATTTGCTAAAAATGTTTAAATAATAATTTTTTTATAAAAGGTGTTTAAAAACAATAAAATATTTATTTCTAAATAAATTAAATTTTAAATGAAAAGATTTATTTAAAGGTTTTATTTAATATAAGGGATTTATTTAAAGAGTTATAAATTGGTAAGGGATTTTTATATTTGGAGAAGAAATTTTGTTTTAAAATGAGGAATGTTTATAAAAGAAGTTTTATAAATAGAAAAAGATATCTTTAAATTTGAAAAGAATTTTATAAATGATTATGGATTTTATAAAAGAGTTTATAAATGGTTTTGATATTTATATCAGAGTTTTATAAATAGATTTGGAGATTTATAAAGGAATTTTATAAATAGATTTAGAGTTTTGGTAAAAGAGATTTCCATTATAAAAGAGATATATTAAATGGATCTTCAGAAGAAATTTATAAAAGAATCTGAGATTTTAATTTCCCTTAACCGACTTTCTTAATTATGGTGGTGTGAGACTTTCAATTTCTACTTAACACTGAAGGAATAGTGTTTGAGGTTATTCTTATCTCTAATTTAAATAACATTTGTTTTGATCCTTTTGATAAGAAATCTTTCACAATGTTCGGTGAATATACTTATACAATTGAGATAGTATATGGTTATATTTTCTAAATATCGAAATTATAGTATTTTGTGAATTTACGTATCATGTTGAGATAAGTTTATGGAAGTGATTTCCAAGTATTTATAAAGTGATTTTTATTAATGGAAGATTAGTTAAACAAGGATTAGTGGTTTCCATGAGAAATTTAATCTCTGTTTGGAATGTTTGTTTATTTGATAGTTAAATAACCAACTATCAAATCTTGGCCTAAATATGTAATCCTTATTAATTTTGGTGGTGTGGAAATAGTCAGTATTTAACACTGAAGGATTTTAACTCTAGAAATATCTAGGAGAAACACATAGAGTATATGATACAGTTACCATCAGTGGTGTTATACTGTATGTATAAACTAGTTTTCTCTTTTAGGACAAATAATGAGGAGATCCGTCCACACAAACGGTTAGAGGGTGACCTCCACTCTTATGTATTCTCTAATTATTTCCAAAAGAACCAATATTAAGCATTCCAAAATTGATCGATTGGTTTTAGATCATCCGGTAAGCGGGGGAGTGTACTTGTAAGAGATGACTCGAAACCGTAACCGCTCCAAAATCATATACGGGTTGTATGCTTGAAGGAAATTTGAGATCTGATTTAGATGTTGGAATCTATGTGTGATTTCCAGACCCGTTGGGATGTGAGAATCCATGTGTGATTCCAAGATATGTTTTGGATGTTGGAATCCATGTGTGATTCTAAGAATTAGGGTATGGGAATCCATGTGTGATTCTGAGATCTTTATTGAGATGTGAGAATCCATGTGTAGTTCCAAGACCTATTAAGGTATGAGAATCCATGTATTGTTCCAAGACCTGTTCAGGTGGCAGTGAGCTGGATTGTCGGACGTAGCCTTATGCAGTAATGACTAAAATAAGAAATAGAATGAATAGTCAGGGGTTTAGCTAACCCATAAAGGTGCAGTCTTCTCCTTCCTAGAGTTACCTATAGTTTTTATGCATGCATTCAGCGATGCATTCGGCCTTACGTGGCTAGCTGTGTATTTCCTAATATACATTACTAGGGTTGTATTGTTGCTTCAGAAGGATAACTCTGATCCTTGTGTACGAACACTGTTCTCGAAGTACCGAGGGCCCTCCCATGGATCCTACCCAATTAGCGAATGCGTCTTAACAATTTTTGGTTATATACTGGTATCGTTGTGATGTATAATCACAAGCATCACAGCTACTTGATTATTATACTTTCAACCCTTAGACATTATTATAATAAAACTGGATTTTCTATAGAAATGTTTTGGTTATCGTAAGGTAAAAATCTGTCTATGTTTATGTGAGATGTGGTCTTATGAGATATCTTTGTTTTGAAAGGTTTGGTTAAACATTAAGTAATCTAATTGATTGTTTTTCTCATGCTAGTTTTACCGGACTGAACTGGGTGTTCCTATGATGCTCGTATCAGCCCGAGCATATTTTTTAGATTTAGCTGGGTACGTTGGAGCTTTCAAGAGACGAACTGTATTCTCTAAGACATATTCACATATTTTATTTCCTTCCACTATTTTGTAGTTCTTGATTTCTATCTGTGCTTATCAGCAATTGTAATGTTAGGCTGTTATAGTTGTCCAAGCTAAAAATAGGTTAATGTACTCTCTGATGTTGTGAATAATAAAATGATTTCATTTTGTAAAGATCTTGTATATATTATATATCTTCTCGTTGCGATGTGAGATTCTATTCTGTCTTTTATTTATTTCTCCCCAGCAATGTATCTTTCCTACACTTGGATATTTGGCATGTGAATACCGTGGATGTATTAGTGTCGATTTCTAAGGATCGAAATAGGAGGTAGTTACATATATACTTAAATTAACTAATTAATTATTGGTAACATTTTATAACAAATATATAAGACAGAAAACACCTTTTATTTCTAACAAGATTGGCAAGTTTGATTTATGTAACAAATTACATAATTTCCCCTAGGGCATACACCTAACTTTATCAATCTCCCACTTACAATAGAAGTCGATTATGGAATCTTATTACAATTTCTCTAAGTCGTTTGTTCAAAACCAATCGGGTCAACAGCTCGGTGAATGGGTATGCTATTATGTTTCAATTATCTATTATGTCAATCAACTCTCACCGACATCAATAAATTGCCTTTGTCATGTGGAACAATTCAGAGCTTGTCCCTCAATCGCCAATGAGCTCTAAGTTCTATTACAAACTATATCACGACACTATTATCATATAAAAGTATTATGGAATTTTCAACATTTGGAATTACCCTTTAGCTCAGTTGTAAATTTGTGCATTTACTATGCATATACATTGCTTTTATTGTCACGCTATTCATGGCGATGTACTTTGCTTTCTATTGAATCATCCATAATCTCCAATTCAAAAAATTTCCAACTTAAAGCTTCTTAACCAAGCTTTGAACATGAATTTTATTTAGCATGCCATACTCAATATCATATATGAAGTCCTAGTTCAAATACTCCTTTATAAGAAGTTCATCATTTTTATATATAATTTTCCTATACTTTGTAATTATATAAGAACACTTGAAACTACCATTTAATGACCTTAATTTAGATTTGATGTTTTCTTCATGTATTAAATACATAAACAAATCATGATATCGTAGATAACAAAACATGTATAATAATTCCTATCGTCTATGTGTAAGGAATCCATCTCACATGTTTCTTATTAAATATTTTAATAAGGTGTTTCTGGATATTGTCCAGGACATTACCCATGCCCTTTACTCATTATAAAAGACATCATTTGTAAATACAACATCAATATTAAAACAACTAAAAGATGATTAACACAAGTACATTGTAGACAATCAACAACATGTTGTTTTCTTTTATTTAGAAATATCAATGTAACTTCAACGTAATTTCTTATGGACACGACATATTCTCTACATTTTGACTGAAATCATGCTATTTTATATTTCAATCAAAATACTCGTTTAATTTTGATGGTTGTCGAACGATACTTTTGTATTGGTTCGTGGATCGATGTCCAAAACCCATAAATTCAATATTGCTCCCACTGACTTCGAGACAGTTTGGTTATTATGTGCAAATAACCTAGTCTAAATATTTATTTAGATTTTTTTGTTTCAATACATATATGCCAAAACAAAAATCATACAAGGCAATCATTTTTGTAGCAACCAAGAATTTTGGTCATTAAGTTTTAAATGTGTACTTAATTTTAAATATTTAAATAATTGGATTTTGGAATCTAATAGCTTATATTCAAATATAGGGATTACTTAAATATTTGGATTTATGAACTGAATATTAATTAAATGGATTGAATGTTTTATTTAAATCCTTTTAATTAATAAATCATATTGGTGAATTGAATTTGTAAATTTAATTACAAATAAATAAATTGATCGAATAAATATCAATGATTGGATCGAAAATATAAAACAATATTTGAATAGCGTTAAAATATCATTCTGGGATAACGTCTTGGATTTTGACAAAACCAGTGTCATTGGATCCGGAATAATAAATTGTTGTATGCCGACGAGTTTTGTGATGATCGAACATACTATGTGATCGAGCGAGCTCGAAGCGCGTAATGATTAATTTAAAAAAAATTAAGATATTATAAATTGATTTAAAAAGCTAACTTCCGTATTATCTTGAGCTAATCGGAGCCACCAAAGGCGATTTTAGCTTCGACGCCAATTGGGGAAATGTTCGCCTGGGCGAGACAAGCACATCGACCGGTTGGAATGACTAGGATCTGCGCGAGGCACCATGGATCTACACTCCAAGGCGGCGTAGTTTTGGGTATTTTTTCTCATAGACGATAGCAAGAGGGAAGTCGTTGGCGATGGGGTTGGAAGCGAGGGTATCGGGGCAACCTCCTGAAGGTGAGCTGTGATGTGGCGAAGCTTGTGGCGGCGGCTAAATGAAGTAGAATGGTGTCGTGGTTTTGGTTTCCCTATTGGAGCTACAGGCGTCGGCAAAGGGTGTGGTTGGTACCATAGGTGAAGTCGAAGCTAGGGAGTGGCGGCGAAGTCGCGGCAAAGGTTGGTGGTTCGGTGCGGCGGCAATGGGAGAGGGTAGTCAAGGCCTGGGTTCGATACTAACAGGATTTGGATTTAGTTAATCTTGAATTAGAAATAAAAGTGTAATTAACATTTAATTATTAATTAATTTAATTGATTAATTGTTGAATGTTCTTTAATCCGAAACTTTTTCGTACGAAGTCCAAATCGAACGCGGTGAGTTGCATTGTACTCGTGGAGTTGATATTTTCACTTTGGAATTTGATTAGTAGGAATTGAAGCTTTTAGAATTTCAAGCTAAAATCGAACGTCCACTTGATATTAGTTCAAAATGAAATTCCACGGCGGTAACTGGAAGTCCTATGAGTTTACACATCTTCAAATTTACTATATAATATCTGTGATGCTTAGATTATTATTGATTACTTGGACGTTAGTTAAAGTGTTATTTGATTAATCGTTTGATTGACATTTCGTTTTGAAAAATGGATGACATATTAACTCGTTTGTTGTGAACCCATATGATTAAATATATGTGTGTGTGTATGTATATTGTCCGTAACTATTATTTTGCTGTGAACATTCATGGAGAGATCCTGAGGGGTTTCTCACCAATAATAATTATTTATTTCATTTTGCCGTTTATATCGATGTTTAGTTAAAATTAATTGTGATATTCTATTTAAATTGTTAAAGTGTCTTTATAACAATTTTCACTATAACGTCAATTATTGAATATCATCTCCTAACCCTTCGTATGTGTTGTCTTGAGCTTGTATTTTCACAAAATTAGATGTTTAAAATTCATAATCATTTTAATTAATGATTATTCAAATTTAATAAGTTGTTTTAATTAATGATGTTTTAAAGGTAGTTAATCATTTTAATTAATGATATTTGTGTTTAATAAGTCATTTTAATAATGATGTTTAAAAGTAATCAACCATTTTAAATATGATATTTGAGTTTAATTAATTATTTTAATTAGCAATGTTTTAATTTAGTTAATCGTTTAATATAAGGTGTTTGAATCTAATTTATCATTTTAATCAATGATTTTTGAATTTAGTTAATATTTCAAATTCATGGTGTTTTAAAAGTTAATTAATTGATTTAATAAAGAATTTTAAAGTAAATCAATCAATTTAAAGTTAATTAACTGATTTAGCATATTAAAGTTAATGAATTGATTTAATAAGGTTTAAAAGTTAATTTATTGATTAAATAAAGGTGTTTTTGAGATAATTAGCTATTTAAAAAAGATATTTGATTGGTTTATTATAAAAGATTATTAATTTGATAAAATATCTTTTGGGATAATTAATATTGTTTTCAAAATTATGAAAGATTATAAATGTGATGATTTACCTTTTGGGATAATCAATGTTGGCTTAAATTTATAAAAAGGATTTTTAATTTGGTTTATTTCATTTGGGAAAATTAATGTGGTTTTAAAAGTTATAAAAAGTTTATTTAAATTATCCTTCGGGACGAATTACCTTTGATTTAAAAGTAATTTAATCCCTCGTGGCTAATTTCCATGATTTAAAATTTATAAAAGTAATTTGATTGATTTATCAATCTTTTGGGATAATAAATTTTGTTTTAAAATTTATAAATAATAGTTTATAAACAAGAAAAACTTTTAAAAATAATTGTTTCAAATAAAGCTAAGAGAAAATTATTTTGGGTTTACAATAAATAATGTTTTGACATTTGTTTTGACCGTTTTTAATACACTTAGAAAAGTTAATTTGCCCCTTTAAAAGAATATTTTAAAGAGTATTTTTAAAGAGTCTTAAAAAGTACTATAATGCGAAAATCGAGCGTAAGTGAGAACAACCATTTTATCATTCTCGGTAGTTGATTTATCGACTATCGACTTTGGCTTTCTTCTTTATATTTCATTACTCTAAGACCACGTCACTACAACAAAATGGGGCTTTCATATCATTTAGAAAACGCTCTCATAACCTACCATAGCATTTCAGAGAACGTCGTGGAATGACATGCTATGTTAGACCTTTAGCTTTAAATAGCAGAAACAAAAACGCCATGAAAGATAAATTTTCTATAGCGTTTTACCTTTGCTATTAAACAAAAACGCCACAGGAGATATTATCCAATAGTTACTTCTTATAGCATTTTTTCTGCATATATTTCTATAGTGTTTCTTTTCATGTTTTATAACGTTTGTTGTGATATTCCTATTGCATTTGTTAGCATATTTGTATAGCATTTATTTAGTTGTATTACACCATTGTATATGCATATTTCTTATATATCTTATCGTCATTTTCCATAGCATTTTTTAGTCAACAACATTTATGAAATGCTATTACGTGTAATACTAATTTATAGATTTTATTTGTCATCGTTTAAGCTTTTTCATATATATAATATCCATTTTCTCATTTCTTATCTGCATACAAATATAACATATTTTTACAGGCAACAAATATGTAACTTACAACATAATATTTCATATATATCATTCAAACAACTTTTTACATATCCAAACTTAGCATTTCATACATATCATTCAAACAACTTTTCATATATCCAAATTTAGGATTTTATACGTATCATGTTATCAACTTTTCCATGTCCATGCATGATATGTCATACATATTTGTATCAACAAGTTAGTTACAAAGCAATCAAACGTTGATTTAATCTTGCTTAGCTTTTGATATTTTCTCCCTAACATTAGCAGTATTGACCCTGTTAATGTCAAATAAATAGTCAAAGTGTCAGTAATTATGTCATATATTCACAAAGTAAAAGGTCCTAAAGGAACAATTTATTACACATCATAGTCGATGCTTTTACTTTGGAATTTATTACATACCACAAAACTAGCAAAACACATACACTAAAGACATTTGCTACCAGATTAAAACCTTTTGGTAGCATTAGTCAGTGGTATTACACTCATTACATAAAAAAGTAAAATAAAATAAAAGATAAAAAACTGTATTTGAGTGTGAGGTGAAAGTCACAGAACATGGTGATATGCACAATCTCTTATATGGTTTATAGATAAGCTTCCTACCTAATTAACTACTAGCCAGTACATGTAATATAATTTGCAACCGATTTAGAATCACAAATGATGTAATATAATTAGCAGCAGGCTACTGAAACTTATGCTTTATTTCCTAGATCTTGTAGATTAAATTCATATCAAAATCCATAGGATTCAATCCTCTCATAAATATTAACTGAAATAATATAGAGATACAGATTATCAATAAACCCTAAAACATACATTGTTAGGGTATGAAAAAACTATATGTTACTATAAAGTGCAAGATATACATATAACCTTGATGAAGAGGTCATAAACAATGACATTATGTCATAATTCCAGTTACTGCAATTTCACTTATTATTACATTGAAGCAAATGAAAAATAAAACATGAAGAGATAAAATTGCACTTGTATATAAACATGTACCTAAGAACAATGATATTTTTTTTAATATACATTAACAATAAAGCAATCCTGGTCGTCGTAGAACTGACACATGGAGTGCATGTACAGTGCCTTGGTAGCCTTTCAAAGCTGCATAGATAGAATGATGAGAGATCTACTCCGTTTCATAGTGCAACTGCTTGGTGTATTATTGGGCCTGCTGTGTTTTTTATTGTCATATTTATGCCTACGAAGCCTTGTTGTTGGAATATTTCAGCATTATGGGGCCACATATTTTAATATTTGAATGTATGGGCTATCTTAGGATTAAGTTTAATTATGTGATCTATTTAGAATAAATACAACAAGACTTAATGGGTATATTCGTCATGTAAATTTATAATGTGTGGATACCAGAGTGACAATTTTAGTTTGTTGAAGGGCCGAACTGAAAAATGTCACACACTATATATATGGGGTTATGGTCCCCAAATTATATAAGTCTTATCATATTCTCTCCACCCTCTTCTAAAGAGAATTTTTCAGATCTAAGCTTGTGTTAATTTGGAAGATCTAAAACCTAGTTGATCTTCTTTTTGTAAACATCAATGGATTCAAGTACGACTTCTGCTGAACTATTTAATCTCGTATATTTGTTTCTCGATAGAATCAATATGGGTTGTATGTATTTAGATCTAGAATCTATTTATTTATTACAACAAGTGGTATCAGAGCCACCCATCATTGATTTTATTGAGAAATTCTTTGGTTTTAAGAACATATGAAATTAGAGTTCTTGGATTTACAATTTTGGTTGATTAATCTGATGCTTTTATTTCAGATCTGTGAAATTTGCTCTTTTCTTATTGATTCATCTGATGCCTTTGTTTCAGATCTATATAAATAATTCATGAATTAATTCCGCTTGTTCAAATCTGATGCCTTTAATTGTTGCTACTTGTATTATTCATATTTTATTGTCAGTGGTATTGTGACTGTACAATTTTTTTTATTGCTATAGATGGTTACCATGTTAAGTTTTGTTTTCAACATATGGAAGCATATTCATGCCTTTTAATGTTCCTGTAATACGTGTTGGATCACATAACGGTCAATTGCATTTAGTTTTTATCATAATTGCATTAAATGTGGTTGTTATAGTAATAAATAAATTAATTTATTATCATAAATGCAGTAAATGCGTTAGTTGCAATAAATTTAACGATACAGCATGTTTGTATTTGGAATAAGAAAGGACATAATGTTTATTATTTAATGCATTTATATTTTATAAATACATATATTTTATATGTATGGCCCGCTTATTAAAAAAAAGTTTCACTTTCTGTAATATAATATCACATGTATGGACCATGCTATGTTAAAATTTGTTTTTTCTTCTGCCTTGAATATTGACAGTTAAATAAAATATGTAATGTTTTTCATTAATTGTTATTGCAAATACCATTTGTTATATATTGCTGCAGTTTTAGTTGATGTCAATTTTTTTTAATTACGACTATGAAGCCATATTTTCAATATGTATAAAAGTAACAAAAAAATGAAATTTATGGAATATGCATAAATGAAGGAGTTAAAATAAATTCATATACTATTTGGCGTCTTTTGCAAATTGATTGTGAATATCCTACATTACAAGTGAACTAATTGAAATAATATGTCACCAAAGTGACCTCTCTTATTTTAGTTGCTCATGAAAAATGTTAGATATTTGTATGTATTTATTTATGCGAATATTAGTCGGCCCAAAGGAAGGTTAATATCTGGCCAAATCAGATACACATGTGTGATGATAAATATGTAACAATTATAAAGTTTTACAAGAAAATAATTAATCGGCCCAAAAGAAGATTATTATTTGACTTGAATTTATTGTTAATATTTGATGATTACAACAAGAATACCACTTACAGTTAATATTACTGTCCAAAGACTTGATATTAATGTTGTGCTAGGTATCTTGAGCAAAGACTTACCAATTATTTTAAATTTACTACAGTTGTTTTATAATGTAAGCATATTTGATTAATTGAAAATTACAGCTAATTCGACTACGGTATCTGCCAATCTGAACAACATTCCTATTCTGACTGGAACAAACTTTAAGGATTGGAAGAGAACATATTGCTTGTTCTTGGCTGCATGGATCTTGATCTTGCACTTAGGATAGATGAACCCGCCCCTCTTACGGATGAAAGTTCTTCTGATATTATAAAGAACTTTGAGAGGTGGGATCGTTCAAACCGCATGAGTCTAATGATCATAAAGCGTGGCATTCCGGAGGCATTTAAGGGTGCGGTATTTGAAAAGATAACCAATGCTAAAAATTTCCTAGCCGAGATTGAAAAACGTTTTGCTAAAAACGATAAGGCGGAAACAAGCACGCTTTTGCAACGCTTGATTTCCATGAAGTATCAAAGCAAAGGAAACGTAAGGGAGTACATTATGGAAATGTCTAACACTGCTTCAAAAGTTAAGGCACTTAAGCTTGAGCTTTCAGATGATTTGCTCGTGCATTTGGTATTAATCTCTCTTCCTTCACAATACAACCAGTTCAAGATCAGTTATAACTGTCAAAAGGAGAAATGGACTCTTAATGAGCTCATTTCGCATTGTGTACAAGAAGAAGAGAGATTGAAGCATGATAAGGCTGAAAGTGCTCATTTAGCATACACCTCTAAGGGAAAAGACAAAAAGAGAAAGAAGGATAAAGAAACTGCTAAGGGTCCGACTGAAAAGAAACAACAAAAGGAGACTGATGGTTGTTACTTTTGCAAAAAGGCTGGACATTTGAAGAAAGATTGTGCCAAATACCATGTAACGACCCGAGAAAATTACGGCTAATAAATTTGATTCCGGTAAAAATTGACGACGAAATTGAAACTAAATTTTTTTTAATAACGTAAGAATTTGTTGTAAATATCTAGATTGTTTGGAATAAAAGAAATTTTAAGTAAAATAATCTATTAAATTTGTGGGTAACGTATTTTGGCAATTTATTTGCATAAATGTTGAATTTTGAAATGTCATTATTTTGTTGTAATATTTAAGAGAAATTTATAATAAAATATAATAACGTCTGTTGTAGATTTGCGTTAACGTTAACGCAATTAAATTCATTTTTATATGGTTAAATTAGCAGTATCGGCGACCGCAAATTTCGTAAAATGAATATTTATTTGAAAATCCAAACATGATTTTTCTTTATAGTATTAGACTCGTACCAACAAGACGAGCGCAACAATACCTTATTTGCTGAATTTGGATGTCCGATGTGAAAGTTACGCACTGTTTTGTGTGTTTATAGCGGGTCCGTATAAATTTATTAGGTGTCGTTATAAACTGAAATTAATTAATTAAAATTCAAAATTTAAATTTCTAAACGTGTTGTATAGCTGTAGCCTAAAAATTAATAGGCAGGTTACCGAAGATTTATGGTACGTTACAAAATTTATGGTACGTTTTGAAATATCACCGGTTCCCTTCTATTTAGATCTACCGAAATCTCTGGATCCACAAATGAAAAAAAATATATAATTTTCCTATAAATTACAATCCTCTCTGTGTTCCCTTATATTCATTTCTTTCGTGTTCAACCTCCTCCTTCCGCATCATTTTCGCACCCAAATAAAAAAAAGAAAAAGAAAAGCAACAGCCGATCCACTTTTTTTTAAAACCAATTGTCCTCTCCCATGTACTCAAGGCCGCACCCCACACGCCCTCCCCCTCTGCGTTAGCCACCGCCGTGCCGTGCCCATCTGCCATCCCGCAATTCCCGACCCCACCGAAACAATCACCTTCCCCAGCCGCAACTTCCATGCCACGCCAAACTCAGCCAACCAACTTCCCTAACGTCGCCACGTCCTGCCACCGACCGACCTTCCCGACGCCGCCCTACACCATTGCAGCCCCAGCCGAGCACCATCAGCTCTGTGCGGTGAGTGTTTGTTGTTTTTTTCTTTCTCTTTTTCCTCCTTGCTGCGAAAGTTACATGCGTAATAAAAAAAAAAGGGAATAAACTTGGAGGCCTAAGAATGAACGAGTGCTGTAGGAACAAGGTGTAAGTCCTCTATTTAGTTGATGAAAATATACAGGCCATGTTGAAGTTTGCTGTAAGAGTTGGAATATATTTCAGTTTATAAGCTTTATTTGTTTTGTGTTAAAGGATAGCTGCACTTTCGTTACGATGAGTCCATTTTCCAGATTGTGTTTGCTAAATATTCCTCTAGGCTAGAAATTTTACTTTTTAGTTGAGTTTAAATTTTACCCAGACATGTATACAAGTTTATTTGGTGAAAAAAAATTTCATTTTGATTGAATACTATTTTCTGGCGTTGGGTTAAAACTCACATAGATCTGATCTTGAGCACTTTTTCTTTTCTTTGCTGTTTGGTGTAGAGTGACGAGGTTTTAGATATTATATATGTTACTTTATACGACATTTATTTTTATAAAAAAAAAGCATGTAGGCCTAAGAAAGGAATGAAGATATATATATGTCATACATTGTGAGTGCTGTTGGAAATTGGGTACGAGATTTGTATTAAGTCGATACATACACAGGTCATGTGAAAAACTTTGCTGTAAGAATTGATATGTATTTTAGTTTATAAGTTTATAAGCTTATATACATATGTTGGCCGTTAAAGCAGTGACTTTTAGGGTAAAGACGTGGGTTCTCCTCTCTTAGTTTAAAAGGTGATGACCTGCATGCATGTATGAGATGGGCTGTTTTGCCTGTTCAAAAAAGAAAAAGAAAAAAAAGATGATAACCGTAAACATGAAATATTTAAATTGTATATACGTAGTCCGTATATATAACTGACATTGTAGTGACAACCCAATATTTAAATACTTCTAACGGAATACATAGCGACATGAATATATTTTTATGGTTTTGTTACGTTTGTCGCAACCGAAATCTAATAACTTAGGAGTTATCTGTTTACCGTCTGATCTGTGCTCTCCGTCACTTCCGCTATCAAATATCTCTGTTCAACAAAGGTGAGTAATCACTCACGACCGTCATTTGATTGATAAGTGAATCTATCTTGATGAAATAACGACTGAACTGTTTACCGTACTGTAGGCATGCATGTAGAATTATATGTTAAATGCATCATGGTCATCGAATAATTCATGTCATTTCATATAGTATCATTTCATGTAGTGCTATTTGATAATATATGATTTACTTTCTGTTGTGTTTAATTCTTGTATATTTCTAGCCCTTGTTAGTCAGAAATCTCCTTTGGGTTGAAATGATAGACCCGAATGATTTCAAAACCTTTATTTGGGATTGCGGGTTGAAATGATATATACCCGTAGGTATAAATTAACGTGGATTGAAATGATACATATCCGTATCACTTGACCATAGGTTAGAAAACTTACATACAGACACCATGGTTGAGAGAAATTTGATCTTTTGAATTTTATACGGTCGATAAGTATTGAAACCGGAATTCCTAAATGTCGTTGGAACCTAATATGTCTGTAAGTCTTAAAGTTTATAGAGCGAATTTTTTTTGAAACTTACTTAACCATTATTTTCATATAGTATTATTTTTAAAGATTTCAAAAACTTTACTCTAAAATGTTTTAAGTAATTATTTCTTAAGCTATATATATATATATATACACACACACAGATACATGGGAACAATTTGAAGATTTAAAAATGGAAATTTGATAAACCACAACTGTACAATTCCAAACTGAGGAATTGAAGTTATATATTTTGTAAATGGTTTGAAATTGTAAATTGATTTTATAAAACCAACCATGGTGTGAAAAATATAACGATCGGTTGTTAAAGGGACCGGGATCGGATATTGTCCTATAGCCGGCCAATACAGAAAACCACTTTAACAACTGTGTACGCGGTGGAGATTCCAGAATGAAGTAGGATGGTGGCGACGTTTTCGAGGTATATTACGTGGACCCAACTCCCATGAGTTGGCATAAATGACTAAAACAGGATCTATACCGGGCTACACAAAGGGTCGCACCCTTTTATCGAGCATGCTTCTTCGGAAACCATTCTATTACTTGTGTTATTCGATTTGGTGGCGCCACTTTGATTCGGGGTATTGCACGAGGTGGGCAGAAGCTGCTGGCTTGCCGTCACCACCGATCCGGGAGTGCAAACAGTGTATCCACCCTGGCGTTGCCTCGCGTGCCATGTCATCTCCTTATAGCGAGCCCACTACGATTTTGGTTTTAATGATCCGACCGCGTTAAGGTTCACCATCCCCTTAACGCTATTTTCTATATGATTATACTTTACTGATTAGACATTACTGTATATAGCGTATATTGCTGGTTTAACGGATCCTTAAAGGATGACGATCCCAACATTCTTTAAGTTATTTGTACATTTCAGTAGATGTTTCACTCGAGTTATTCACTTAGATGAGAATGTTAGTCCTGACTCGGGTGTTTGTTTATTTTTCACTCGGGTCTGCCTGAGTTTGCAGCTTAAAGGAAATTATTCTTGAAGACGAGGTGCCGGAGCTCTACTTGATGTTCTTTTCTTAGTTCTCAGTTTCTGTTTTATTTGGACCTATATCATTTGGTTTTGTACTAGAGATCTTTATGTACCTGGATATATGTTGTATTTGTTTAACTCTGTTCTGTACCTGATTTGAAACTCTGGTCATCCTAGCTTATTTATTTTGCTGAAATATTTAGTACTCTGTGTCTGTGATATGTGATTTTGTGATATGATTTTATTTACCCCGAAATTTTAATAACAATCTGTCGTTTACGAATGATTTGAGTTGAAATGCGCAGTTTATTGTCGACTTAAATCGCTCAAAAAAGGCTGGATGTTACATGTGGTATCAGAGCTGATGGTTTATAGGGTAAAAGCTCATTAGAGATAGGGTAGCAATACCCTAGAATGAGTAAAATCACATCACAGAATTACTTTTTACTCACAATTCATCTTACTTGCTAGAAATCTTCCCTTGATTCGAAAATCTTTGATATCACCTTCATCTTTGTTCTAAACCTATTGTTGAACTTCCCAGATGGCTAACAGAAGAGTTGCTAGGGGAAGAGGAAACGCTCAACCTGCTCCTGCAGCTGCACCGGTCCCAGTAGTTGCCCCAGCAAGATTTACCACTTTGTGTAAGGAGTATACCCAGCTAGGAGGAACCAAGTTCACAGGTTCTGAGGGTATTATCGAGGCCCAGCAATGGTTGGAAAATGTAGAAATGATATTTACCGGGCTCGAGATTAATGATGCCCAGAAGCGCCAATTAGCTGCTTGGCAGTTGCAAGAAGCTGCTCGAGATTGGTGGAGATCCGTTACTGCCCAGGTTGTAGAAGCAGACATCACTTGGGAGCAGTTTAGGTGATATCTAAATTTGATCTTTATCCTTCTTCTTATTTCGCATCTATCTTGAATCTAGTTTAAATCTTGAGTATTTCTCTAGGGATGCCTTTATCACCAAATGGGTGCCAGAAGCGGGAAAATCGAGTCTTTATCGAGCTTTCATGGACCTGGAGCAAGGCAACATGACTTTCGCAGAATACGAAAGGAAATTCAATGAGTTGTCTAAGTATGGCCCCAACTTGATAGACACTCCGCTTAAGAAGAACGAAAAGTTTGTAAATGGTGCACGCCCTGAGTACTATGACCGATTGATACAGAATGTGCACGGACTTTCTCTAGCTTGGTAGACATGGCCACCCGATTTGAGAACCCAACTTGTAAGGGTAAGCAGGCTACCTCTACTCAGAGTTCGCTCAAAACCACTACGAGTCCAATGAAGAAGATGGATAAGTTCCAGCAACAGAAGAAGTGGCAACTTTCTCAAGGCATTGGTTTTACTACCCAGAAACAAGCTATCGACATCTCCCACATCACATGCTTCAAACGTAATCAAAAGGGCCATTACTCAAATAGTTGTCCTTTTCCGACCGGAGCCGCTATTCCCCCTCCATCCCAGGCAACCAGAAACAACCTTTGCCACATCTGCTTGCAACCAGGTCACTTCAAAAACAATTGTCCCACTCAGAAAAGGGCAAGACTTCTGGAGTTTTCTCTATGACTTCTTCCGACCCGACAGCTGATGATGCTCAAGGTACACTCCGTTGCACCTTCACTCTACATTCTCATACTGTTCATGTTTTATTTGATACCGGAGCTTCCCATAGCTTTATTTCCACTGATTTATGCGATAAACTAAAGCACCTATTAAAACCCGAATATTCATCTGAGTCACTTTGCGTATCAAATCCCATTGGTGGTCCCGCCAATCTTAAAATAGTTTGTAAGGGAGTGAAACTCACATATGGCTTACATATTTTCATTGGTAATTTTTATGTCCTTGGGTTCGATGCATTCGATATTTTACTCGGAGGCGACTGGCTGAGTAAATACGGTGCACATATCTCTTATAAGGAGCGGATCGTTTCCTTAGTTGATGATGAGGGTGATCCCTTAATAATTGAAGGTCAAATGCCTCAAGATTTTGCAGGCAGTTTCATCTTTTCGCTTGATGCTCATCCTAATGAACTTAATTCCACTCCTGTTGTTAAGAATTTTCCCGATGTATTTGGCGAAGTTACTTCTCTTCCCCCTCCACGGGAAATAGAATTCCGTATCGATCTAATTCCTGGAGCCCGACCTGTAGTCCTCCCTCCACGAAGGATGGCCCCGAAAGAAAAGGCAGAGTTGAAATGCCATATCGAAGACTTATTTTCAAAGGGTTTGATTAGGCCAAGTTATTCTGAATGGGGAGCAGCCGTAGTATTTGTCACTAAGTCTGATGGTTCTTTGAGAATGTGTGTGGATTATAGGGAACTAAACAAGCTTACTCTCAAAAACAGATACCCTATGCCACGCATTAATGATATGTTCGATCAACTATATGGGGCTAAAGTATTCTCCCAACTTGATCTTGCTACCGGTTTCCACCAACTCCGCGTAGCTGAGGAGAGCATTCCCAAGACAGCTTTCCGGGCAGAGAATGGATTCTATGAATGGTTGGTCATGCCTTTTGGACTAACAAATGCACCCGCTTACTTCGTTGATCTTATGAATCGTGTTTTTCGTGATGTCCTAAATAAATTTGTGCTGGTTTTCGTGGATGATATTCTCGTCTTCTCAAAATCCGAACAGAAACACGAAACACACTTAACTTATGTTCTTGAAACACTTAGAAAACATCAACTGAAGGTTAAATTCTCTAAGTGCCATTTCTGGAGGGATGAAGTCCGATTTCTTGGACACATTGTTTCATAAAATGGAGTTTACGTTGATCCGCTTAAAGTCACGGCTATCAATGATTGGAAAGAACCTAATACCCCTACCGACATTCGAAGTTTCTTTGGCTTAGCTGGTTACTGTCGGAGATTCATTGAGAATTTCGCTAAGATTGTTGCTCCGCTTACGGCTCTGACTCGTAAGAATGTTAGATTTGTCTGGAGTGATAAGTGTAAGGCTGCATTCAAGGAATTAAAGGACAAGCTAGCATCTGCCCCAGTTCTTACCGTCCCTAATGGGAGTGAGGGATTTATGGTATTTACTGATGTTAGCCGAGAAGGATTGGGAGCCGTGTTGATGCAAGACGGAAGGGTTATCGCCTATGCTAGCCGACAGTTGAAGACCCACGAAGTGAATTATGCAGCCTATGATTTGGAATTACTTGCGGTAGTATTTTCCTTGAAGTTGTGGAGACATCATCTTTTAGGAACTAAGTTCGAACTCTTTACGGATCATAAATCGTTGAAACATATTTTTAACCAGAAGGATTTGAATCAGAGACAAGTGAGATGGCTAGAATTCTTAGCAGCATATGACCTAGACATCAACTATACTCCCGGGAAAGAAAATGTTGTTGTCGACGCTCTGAGTAGGAAGAAGTTGATACTTTGCGTGATTATGGTTACTCCATCTCTTATGGATCGCATAGCGGCTAAGCAGAACGAAGACCCGATGTTGGTAAAAATGAAGGCGAATGTTCGTAAGAGAAAGAGTGATAATCAAAGTGAAATGGAGGCACAAATCGACAAATATGGGATTTTAAGAATTAAAGATAGAATTTGTGTTCCGGATGTTGACAATTTAAGACAAGAGGTACTCAAGGAGAATCATCAATCTAGACTTTCCATACATCCAGGAGTTTCGAAGATGTACCACGATATGAAGAGGCTATATTGGTGGAATGGTATGAAGCATGATATCTCTTCTTTCATTAGTAGATGCGCCATGTGTCAACAAATTAAGGCTGATCATCAGAAAACCGCTGGATTATTGCAACCTCTTGAGATACCCAATTGAAAATGGGAGCAAGTTTCGATGGATTTTATCGATGGACTACCTCGGACGAGAAAGGGAAATGAGAGCATTTGGGTTATTGTTGATCGATTGACTAAATCCGCTCACTTCATTCCGGTTAAGTCGAATCGTACCGCTTCGAGTCTAGCCGAGATTTATATGAGGGAGATCGTCAGACTACATGGAGTCCCAGTCAGTATTGTGTGTGATCGAGACCCAATCTTTACTAGCAAATTTTGGAAGGCATTCCAAGAAGCTCTAGGTACACGACTGAATCTGAGCACCGCCTATCACCCTCAAACCGATGGACAAACAGAGAGAGTGAATCAGATTCTAGAAGACCTTTTTCGTGCTTGTATTCTTGACTATGGTGGTTCTTGGGAAGACCATCTTCATCTCGTTGAGTTCACTTACAATAATAGTTATCAGGTATGATCTAATTCGAATTCCGGCTTATTTGAAATACAATTCGGTAATTTTCTATCCTTGAATGTAGGCTAGCATCAAAACATCCCCTTTTGCTGCTCTGTACGGACGACCGTGCAAATCCCCATCATGTTGGATTGGAGCGAGTGATCGATTAGTTCTT
Organism: Allium cepa; assembly: GCA_030765085.1. NCBI lineage: Eukaryota > Viridiplantae > Streptophyta > Magnoliopsida > Asparagales > Amaryllidaceae > Allium > Allium cepa. The sequence goes on from CM060932.1 coordinate 910,165,837, forward strand.
GGGCTCGACCTGATTCTTGAAGCTTCCAAGATGGTCGAGGATATTCGGGCGAAAATGAAAATTGCCCAAGATAGGCAGAAGAAATACGCTGATAGGAGAAGAAGGAAGTTGGAGTTTGCCATAGGAAATCAAGCGTTTCTCAAGATTTCACCGCTTAAGAACGTCATCCGATTCGGTCGGAAAGGGAAGCTAGCTCCCAGGTTCATAGGCCCTTTCCATATCATTGAAAGAGTTGGTTCTTTAGCCTACCGTTTGGATTTACCATAGAAACTTGCTAGGGTTCACAACGTGTTTCACATATCTCATCTTCGTAGATATCTTCATGATCCATCATTGCATGTCCAACCTGCTTTGCTAGAGAATCTCGATGTCGAACCCAATCTAACCGTAGAGAGAAAGCTGCTTCGTATTGTCGATAGGGATACGAAGCAACTCAGGAGAAAGTCTGTTAACCTTGTTAAAATCCAATGGAGTAATGATGATCGTGACTGCACTTGGGAAACCGAGGACAGTATCCGTGCTTCAAACTCCGAACTATTTGAATAGGTATGTTATTCTAATCTTCTCTATTTTTGATCCAATTCTTTCTTTGTTACTCTTCCCATCTGGCTTCGTTCTTTTTGGGGACGAAAAGATTTGAGTGGGGGAGAGTGTAATGACCCGAGAAAATTATGGCTAATAAATTTGATTCCGGCAAAAATTGACGACGAATTTGAAACTAATATTTTTTTAATAACGTAAGAATTTGTTGTAAATATCTAGATTGTTTCGAATAAAAGAACTTTTAAGTAAAATAATCTATTAAATTTGTGGGTAACGTATTTTGGCAATTTATTTGCATAAATGTTGAATTTTGGAATGTCATTATTTTGTTGTAATATTTAAGAGAAATTTATAATTAAAATATAATAATGTCTGCTGTAGATTTCCGTTAACGTTAACGCAATTAAATTCATTTTTATATGGTCAAATTACCAGTATCGGCGACCGCAAATTTCATAAAACAAATATTTATTCGAAAGTCCAAACATGATTTTTATTTATAGTATTAGACTCGTACCGACAAGACGAGCGCAACAATACCTTATTTGCTGAATTTGGATGTCCGATGTGAAAGTTACGCACTGTTTTGTGTGTGTATAGTGGGTCCGTATAAATTTATTAGGTGTCGTTATAAACTGTAATTAATTAATTAAAATTCAAAATTTAAATTTCTAAACGTGTTGTACAGCTGTAGCCTAAAAATTAATAGGTAGGTTACCAAAGATTTATGGTACGTTACAAAATTTATGCTACGTTTTGAAATATCACCGGTTCCCTTCTATTTAGATCTGCCGAAATCTCTGGATCCACAAACGAAAAAAAAAATCCCTATAAATTAAAATCCTCTCTGTGTTCCCTTATATTCATTTCTCTCGTGTTCAACCTCCTTCCGCATCATTTTCGCACCCAAATAAAAGAAGAAAAGCAACAGCCGATCCACTTTTTTTCAAAACCAATCGTCCTCTCCCCTGTACTCAAGGATGCACCCCACACACCCTCCCCCTCTGCGTTAGCCACCGCCGTGCCGTGCCCAACTGCCATCCCGCAATTCCCGACCCCACCGAAACAATCACCTTCCCCAGCCGCAACTTCCATGCCACGGCCAAACTCAGCCACCCAACTTCCCTGACGCCGCCACGTCCTACCACCAACCGACCTTCCCGACGCCGCCCTACACCATTGCAGCCCCAGCCGAGCACCATCAGCTCCATGCGGTGAGTGTTTTTTTTTCTCTTTTTCCTCCTTGCTGCGAAAGTTACATGCGTAATAAAAAGAAAAAAAAAAGGGAATAAACTTGGAGGCCTAAGAATGAATGAGTGCTGTAGGAACAAGGTGTAAGTCCTCTATTTAGTTGATGAATATATACAGGCCATGTTGAAGTCTGCTGTAAGAGTTGGAATATATTTCAGTTTATAAGTTTATAAGCTTTATTTATTTTGTGTTAAAGGATAGCTGCACTTTCGTTATGATGAGTCCATTTTCCAGATTGTGTTTGCTAAATATTTCTCTAGGCTAGAAATTTCACTTTTTAGTTGAGTTTAAATTTTTCCCAGACATGTATACAAGTTTATTTGGTGAAAAAAAAAATTCATTTTGAATGAATACTATTTTCTGGCGTTGGGTTAAAACTCACATTGATCTGGTCTTGAGCACTTTTTCTTTTCTTTGCTGTTTGGTGTAGAGTGACGAGGTTTCAGATATTATATATGTTACTTTATACGACATTTATTTTTATAAAACAAAAAAAAACCCTATAGGCCTTAAGAAAGGAATGAAGATATATATATATATATATATATATATATATATATATATATGCCATACATTGTGAGTGCTATTGGAAATTGGGTACGAGATTTGTATTAAGTCGATACATACACAGGTCATGTGAAAAACTTTGCTGTAAGAATTGATATGTATTTTAGTTTATAAGTTTATAAGCTTATATACATACGTTCGCCGTTAATGCAGTGACTTTTAGGGTAAAGACGTGGGTTCTCCTCTCTTAGTTTAAAAGGTGATGACATGCCAGCATGTATGGGATGGGGTGTTTTGCCTGTTAAAAAAAAAAGATAACCGTAAACATGAAATATTTAAATTGTATATACGTAGTCCGTATATATAACTGACATTGTAGTGACAACCCAATATTTAAATTTTTCTAACGGAATACATAGCGACGTGAATATTAATTTATGGTTTTATTACGTTTGTCGCAGCCGAAATCCAATAACTTAGGAGTTATCCGTTCACCGTCTGATCTGTGCTCTCCGTCACTTCCGTTATCAAATATCTCTGTTCAACAAAGGTGAGTAATCACTCACGACTGTTATTCGATTGATAAGTGAATCTATCTTGATGAAATAACGACTGAACTGTTTACCGTACTGTAGGCATGCATGTAGAATTATATGTTAAATGCATCATGGTCATCGAATAATTCATGTCATTTCATATAGTATCATTTCATGTAGTGTTATTTGATAATATATGATTTACTTCCTGTTGTGTTTAATTCTTGTATATTTCTAGCCCTTGTTAGTCAGAAATCTCCTTTGAGTTGAAATGATAGACCCGAATGATTTCAAAACCTTTATTTGGGATTGCGGGTTGAAATGATATATACCCGTAGGTATAAATTAACGCGGATTGAAATAATACATATCCGTATCACTTGACCATAGGTTTGAAAACTTATATACGGACACCACGGTTGAGAGAAATTTGATCTTTTGAATTTTATGTGGTCGATAAGTATTTGAAACCAGAATTCCTAAATGTCGTTGGAATCTAATATGTCTGTAAGTCTTAAACTTTATAGAGCAACAAAATTTTGAAACTTACTTAACCATTATTTTCATAAAGTATTATTTTTAAAGATTTCGAAAACTTTACTCTAAAATGTTTTAAGTAATTATTTCTTAAGCTATATATATATATATATATATATATATATATATATATATATAGATACATAGGAACAATTTGAAGATTTAAAAATGGAAATTTGATAAACCACAACTGTACAATTCCAAACTGAGGAAATTAAGTTATATATTTTGTAAATGGTTTGAAATTGTAAATCGATTTTATAAAACCAACCATGGTGTGAAAAATATAACGATTGGTTGTTAAAGAGACCGGGATCGGATATTGTCCTATAGCCGGCCAATACCGAAAACCACTTTAACAACTGTGTACGCGGTGGAGATTACAGTATGAAGTAGGATGGTGACGACGTTTTCGAGGTGTATACGTGGACCCAACTCCCATGAGTTGGCATAAATGACTAAAAGAGGAGCTATACCGGGCTACACAAAGGGTCGCACCCTTTTATCGAGCATGCTTCTTCGGAAACCATTATATTACTTGTGTGATTCGATTTGGTGGCGCCACTTTGATTCGGGGTATTGCTCGAGGTGGGCGGAAGCTGCTGGCTTGTCGTCACCACCGGTCCGGCAGTGCAAACGGTGTATCCACCCTGGTATTGCCTCGCGTGCCGTGTCATCTCCTTATAGCGAGCCCACTACGATTTTGGTTTTAAAGATCCGACCGCGCTAAAGTTCACCATCCCCTTAACGCTATTTTCTATATGATTATACTTTACTGATTAGATATTACTATATATAGCGTATATTACTGGTTTAACGGATCCTTAAAGGATGATGATCCCAACATTCTTTAAGTTATTTGTACATTTCAGTAGATGTTTCACTCGAGTTATTCACTTAGATGAGAATGTTAGTCCTGACTCGGGTGTTTGTTTATTTTTCACTCGGGTCAGCCTGAGTTTGCAGCTTAAAGGAAATTATTCTTGAAGACGAGGTGTCGGAGCTCTACTTGATGTTCTTTTCTTAGTTCTCAGTTTCTGTTTTATTTGGACCTATATCATTTGGTTTTGTACTAGAGATCTTTATGTACCTGGATATCTGTTGTATTTGTTTAACTCTGTTCTGTACCTGATTTGAAACTCTGGTCATCCTAGCTTATTTATTTTGCTGAAATATTTAATACTCCGTGTCTGTGATCTGTGATTTTGTGATATGATTTTATTTACCCCGAAATTTTAATAACAATCTGTCATTTTTGAATGATTTGAGTTGACATGTGCGGTTTATTGTCGACTTAAATCGCTCAAAAAAGGCTGGATGTTACATACCACGCGTGACGTGTTAAGAAAGGTACATCTTTTGCTTTGGTCTGTTCTGAAGTAAATTTAGCTACAGTACCTGGAAACACTTGGTGGTTAGATTCTGGTGCTTCTACTCACATAAGTGTTTCTATGGAGGGTTGCCTGAGCTACCGAAATCCAACTGATGATGAAAGATACATCTATGTGGGTGATGGAAAATCGGTAGAAGTGGAGGCTATTGGACATTTTAAGTTGTTATTAAGAACTCGGTTTTATTTGGATTTATTTGATACTTTTGTTATACCATCATTTAGACAGAATTTGGTTTCTGTTTCTAAGTTGGACAAATTTGGTTATTCTTGTTCATTTGGGAATGGTACTTTTAGTTTATCAATGAATTCAACTCTTATTGGAACTGGCTCTCTTAATGTTTATGATAACTTATATATGCTTGATGTTAATACCTCTTACAATGAAGCCTTGCATGTAGAATCACGTGGTACTAAAAGAAAAGCTAATAAGGAAACTTCAGCCACATTGTGGCACAAGCGCTTAAGTCATATATCTAAAAATAGAATTCAAAGGCTCGTGTCAGATGGCATTTTGGAATCCGTTGATTTTTCATACCTTGATGTCCGTGTAGAGTGTATCAAGGGAAAACAGACCAAACATAAGAAAATAGGTGCCAATAGAGCAACTGACGTCTTAGAATTAATACATACAGACATTTGTGGGCCATTCCCTGAGGCATCATGGAATGGTCAACAATATTTCATAGACGACTACTCAAGATATGGCTACCTATATCTTATTCATGATAAATCAGAATCCTTAGACGTGTTCAAGAAATTTAAGGTAGAAGTTGAGAACCAACTCAACAAAAGAATTAAAACTATCAGATCTGACCGTGGCGGTGAATATTATGGTAAATCTGACGGATCAGGTGAATAATATCTAGGACCATTTGCCAAATTCCTAGAGGAATGTGGAATAGTCCCACAATACACTATGCCAGGTTCACCTAGCATGAATGGTGTTGCTGAGAGACGAAACCGGGCTCTTAAAGACATGGTAAGGAGTATGATCAGTCATTCTACCTTATCAAAATCACTTTGGGGAGAGGCATTAAAGACAACAGTTTATATTCTTAATAGAATACCCACTAAAGCAGCTACTAAAACACCTTATGAGCTCTGGACAGGAAAACAACCTACTCTAAAGCATTTTCACATTTGGGGATGTCCAGCTGAGGCAAGGCCATATATGCTAAATGAAAGAAAATTGGACTCCAAAACAGTGAGTAGCTACTTTATTGGTTATTCTGAGCGATCTAGGGCTATAAATTTTATGATCCCATACCGAGGAAAATATTTGGGACGGAAAATGCAACATTTTTTGAGGATGTTGAGTTGAGAGGGAGAAATGAAGTACGGAACATTGTTTTTTGAGGAGGAATCATCGTCTATGATTCCTACTATAGTTACTTCTTCGGACAATGTGCAGATTATTGTTCCTGTCATTGATCAAGAAGTGAATGCAGAACCCCAACAAAACAATGTTGAAGAACATCCTCTTCAAGTTGAAGTTAATGTTCCACAAGAACAAATTCAACAACCTCAAAATGAATTGCCATTAAGAAGATCCACTAGGGAAAGAAGAAATGCTATTCCGGATGATTATGTTGTATTTCTTCAAGAGTTAGAGGATAATAATGGATTGATGGAAGATGATCCTATCAACTTTCACCAAGCCATGCAAGATATTAATTCTCAAAAGTGGATTGAAGCTATGAATGAAGAGTATTAATCAATGCAAGACAATAAAGTTTGGGATCTTGTCCCTTTACCCGAAGGTAAGAAGCCCTTTGGTTGTAAATGGATATTTAAAACCAAGAGGGATGCAAAAGGTAAAATGGAAAGATATAAGGCTCGTCTTGTAGCAAAAGGTTTTACTCAAAAGGAAGGCATTGATTTCAAAGAGACTTTCTCTCCGGTTTCATTGAAAGACTCTTTTAGAATAATTTTGTCACTTGTTGCACATTTTGACATTGAGTTGCATCAAATGGATGTTAAGACTGCATTTCTCAATGGAGACATTGAGGAAACAATTTATATGGTGCAACCGGAAAACTTTGTGGTCGAAGATCCAAAGAATATGGTTTGCAAACTAAAGAAATCCATTTATGGACTCAAACAAGCTTCTCGTCAATGGTACCACAAATTTCATAATGTAATTACCTCTTTTGGTTTTGAGGCAAACATCATTGATAACTGTGTGTATCACAAGTTTAATGGGAGTAAATTTATATTTTTAATTTTATATGTTGATGATATATTGCTTGCCAGCAATGATTTAAATATGTTGCATGAAACTAAGAGATTTCTTTCAAATAATTTTGAAATGAAAGATCTTAGTGATGCCTCTTTTGTATTAGGGATCCAAATACATCGTGATCATTTACGAGACATTCTTGGATTGTCACAAAAGAACTATATAGAAAAGGTGCTTAAGAGATTTGGCATGCAAGATTGTAAATCAGGTGATACCCCTGTCGCTAAAGGAGATAAGTTTTGTCTCAAACAATACCGTAATAACATCCTTGAAGTTAATGAAATACAGAAGATCCCTTATGCATCTGCTATAGTGAGTCTAATGTATGCTCAAGTATGTACGCGTCCGGATATTGCGTACATTGTAGGAGTGTTAGGCAGGTATCTTAGTAACCCTGGAATGGATCATTGGAAAGCAGCAAAAAAGGTTATGAGGTATCTTCAAAGAACAAAGGACTATATGCTTACATATAGAAGATCAGATCAGTTGGAAATCATTGGGTATTCTGATTCTGACTTTGCTGGATGTCCGGATAGCAGAAAATTCACTTCAGGATGCATATTTATGTTGAGTGGAGGGGCTATATCATGGAAGAGCATTAAGCAAATGCTTTTAGCTTCTTCCACTATGGAAGCAGAGTTTGTGGTTTGCTATGAGGCATCTAATCATGGAAAATGGCTGCGAAATTTTGTCACTGGGCTGCGCATTATAGATAATATTGAAAGACCACTAAAGTTGTTTTGTGACAATAGATCAGTAGTATTATATTCTAATAACAATAGAAGCTCAAGTAAGTCAAATTACATTGACATCAAGTTTCTAGTTGTGAAGGAAAGAGTGCAAAATGGGTTAATATCCATAGAGCATATTTGGACAAATTCCATGTTAGCGGATCCACTTACAAAAGCACTACCATCCAAGGTCTTTCATAAGCATGTTGCTAAAATGGGTGTATCTTTTATGTAAGAAGATTTTGGTTTAGGGGGAGTTTGTACCAAGTCATTTCTTTTGTGACATTGCTCTATATTTTGATTGTGGATATGCTTCAGTTTTTCTGATCAGAAATAAAGTTTAATTGCACTCAAATTATTTATATATGTTTAGATTTTGATCTCATTAAAGTAAAGTAGGACCAGTTGGAAATAGACATGTAAAGATCACATTTCATGTAATTTCCATGCTACACATACATGATTGATCTATGTCATTTGATTATATTGATATACGTGACCATTGATGGGTTTAGTTACACTAACGATAATGAAAACCGCTTTGATCCTATATTAGCACAATCAATGGACGAGATTGTTTTGGATATACCATATTGTCAAGATAGCTATTTGAGAGCTCATAAAGTTAAATACATTCTATAAGGTTACATATGTGGCCTGGGGGGAGATTGTTGGAATAATTCAGCATTATGGGGCCATATATTTTAATATTTGAATGTATGGGCTATCTTGGGATTAAGTTTAATTATGTGATCTATTTGAAATAAATACAACAAGACTTAAATGGTATATTCGTCATGTAAATTTATAATGTGTGGATACCAGAGTGACAATTTTAGTTTGTTGAAGGGTCGAACTGAAAAATGTCACACAATATATATATGGGGTTATGGTCCCCAAATTACATAAGTCTTATCATATTCTCTCCATCCTCTTCTAAAGAGAATTTTTCAAATCTAAGCTTGTGTCAATTTGGAAGATCTAAAACCTAGTTGATCTTCTTTTTGTAAACATCAATGGATTCAGGTACGACTTCTGCTGAACTATTTAATTTCATATATTTGTTTCTCGATGGAATCAATATGGGTTGTATGTATTTAGATCTAGAATCTATTTTTTTATTACAACACTTGTGCCGTAACACCTGCGTAAATGATAAATATTTCGACGTTAAACTGAAAATTATATTGGCAAAAAATAAAAATTAAAACAAACGTACTCAACTTAGAAACATTAAAAAAATGCATCGATTTGATGGACGGACTATAGGGGCAGTATTAAATTAACTTGTTTCTTCAATAAAATAACAAATACTAAAATAAACAATAGAAAAAACTGTTTTGAGAATATTGAAAGCAATAAAATGTTGAACTGCAAATTAATACAGATATTTCAAAAAGAATATCGACGTTGCTAATACTTCAGTTTACATCATATATATCTACCCTGTTGCATCTTGGCCAACGTGTACTTCAACTCAGGTAGTCTATTGCACTTAGGTTATACTACATCACATTCAGGCAGCATGCATTGAGTATAAATATACTACATTGCAGCAACTCCATGGTTATCTCAGATTGTATTAAATCTCAGTCAACATTTATTACTCAATCAATTTGCATTTCAGTCATCGTGATGTACTTCATTTCAGCGACACTTTGCAAGCGGACTGCTCACTCTATTTGGAGTTGGACATAATTTTGATTTAATGTTAATTCACTTAATTTTATATTTTATTAACGCATATAGCCGTTATTTATTGATTTACACTACTACAATAGCTATTATAGTTTGGGATATCGGTTGCTTGTGCCACTCATACATTTATTCACTCATATAGCCATTATTTATTGATTCGCCTCAGATTGTTCCTGGTGTCACTCCATGCTTTTCAGTTGCATGAACCCACATATCATGAAGAGTAAAGAAAGGAGATACACTCTCTCTTGTTTTATTTGTTTTAACATCAGAAGTTTTCAGTAGAGGAATTCATGCAGTAACCAAAAATGGAATGATTTAAGATTTTCTAATTTAATTCATTCAATTATATGGATCTAACTATAAAATAGTACGAGAGAAATGAGACAAGTCTTGTAAATAATTATAAAAAATATAAAGTATAAATTATAAGTACTTGAATGCAGACAGTGAAAGAAAATTAAGATAACTTTGTGGTTTATTGTTAAAATGATAAATTATAGGATTCAAATTTAAATCGGTAGGGAGAATTAAGTAAAAACCTAGAAATTTTTGGAATTAGGATGAGTTTCAAAAATTCTTCATCTTTATTATTATTTAATAGATTAAAAAAAATTAGATTTTCATGTCATTGAATTTTTGAAAAAGTTATCCACTAGAAAAGAATAATAGAAAAAGTTATCCACTAGAAAATGAATTTTGTTGAACTTAGTTCATTTTTGCTTTAATATTTTGTATTAATTATGACTGAGATTATAATGTATTGGATTTTCCTACGGAAAATTTGGTTATACTCATCTTGTAAACCATATTATTGTTGTTACGTGAAATGATTTATTTTTATTTTTTTGGTGTACTTTGGTATTTTCTATAAACCATAGTGATAACACACATGTATAAAATTATGAGGAGTGAGAACACATGTATAAAAATATGAGTCAATATAGATTTACATCATTATATTTCAGATTCATAAGATCAATAAAGAATGGTAGTGGCAAAATGATAAATTATAGGATTCAAATTTGGTTAACTAAAAATTCGTCAAAATGGTTTATATGTATTATACAGGTAGGGAATCTTAGAAAACATTAAGTTGATCCCTATAAGCTTCAATAAAGTAAAAAGTAGTGGACTATATTCCAAGGTTCAATCAATAAAATGATAAACAAGAGAAGACCGTTATGAATGGTTTCCTAAATCGGAAATTGTCACTAAATAAAACAGGGTAAACCTTATGCATACAAGTCATGGAAAGTGTGTCATTAGATTTCCCAAGACCAAGTTACTGTTGTTATTTCCCCAATTCTTATACAGAAGCTTGAAGCGATTGGAAAATACAAATTAAGATGTTTGATCTTACAAAAGCAATCGCCCACCAAAGTTTGTACACCATAAAGCACAAAAGAAAGCTTCCTAAAAGAAGTATGTTTCGGTTGCTGCATATCTTATGCGAATACAAATATGCCGCACAATAAACACAACTTCTCTCTTTAATTTATACACACACTTTTATTATGCAATTAAGATGCAGGTGATGTCAGTTCATTATTATATTAGATTTGTGAGACCAGTAAAGAATGGTTATGGGAAGGTGACAACATAAAATAGAATTATTAACATGTGTAAATTATATCAACTAAGTTTGAGTTTTTCTGTTGGAAGTTACAAGAAGCAGTCTTGGCTCTTTGACCGATTAAATAAATGATACATTAAAAAATTTATGTTTAGTTGCTAATATGATTATACTTTTGTTTCTAAGAATGAACTATATTATTTCTCCGTTCATGGAGTCCTTCCACAAATTATGGCAATGAATTCAGTAACACTACAAGGAGAAGACTGTTTAGCGTCGACATTTAGCTGACTTGATCCGACTCCGGCCGAATCTAGCCGACGCTAAATGCCGACACTAAATAGCTCGTCGTCAAATGAAATGATGACGGTAATGTAGATGGGTCCATCCTCTAGTCTAGCGTCGGCTAGCCGACTCCGACCGACGCTAAACGTAGTCCACGTGTAAAAAAATAAATGACCCATAAGCCGACCCTAGCCGACTTCAGTCGACGCTAATTTGGATAAATTTTTATGCATTTCCAACAGCCATTTCTGCCTTCCATCCACACAATCATATATATTCCTCAAATATACTTCACCAAATAACAATATACATCACATATATGCCCAACTAAGAAAAACAAAATATCAATATGCATCTCCAAACATCCATCATCACAAATATGCATAATATTTATAAAATTCAACCAAAAGTTCATCAAATATACAACACATTCAATGTTCATCAGACAAAATATATAAAAACCTACTACCACTCGCCTCAATCACCAACAGCGCCAGATCCTTGTGATGGCGGCATATTCGTCCCATGCTCTGTCAAGTAAGCAACAATCGTCTCATCTAGTTGCTGCTTCAATCCAGTCTTCCTCCAATCGTTCAACTCGGCGACTTGTGCTTGCAGGACCGCTATTGTTTCTTCCTGTTGTTTATTGTAAGCGGCTTGCGTCACGACCTATGTATTAATAAATTCGTTGTTATAGTTTATGCGTAATATACAATAAAATTTATAAACTGGTTAATGAATTAATTAAATTCAATAAATATTACCGCTTGATTGTCATATCCATACTGTCTATTTCTGGTCGGCGGGTTGGTAATACAAGCAAATATCCTGTCCGTCTTGTGACGCCCCACCTCTATGTTCACACTAACAAAGGTTATTATAAGGAATAACGTCTGCTATTGCGAATAATAAGGCTTGTTAGAAGCGATCATTCGTAAGTTATGCCTTAGACGAGTATTGATTACATCGATAGGAGTTGTGTAAGTTACTCCCAAAGATATATTCAATCCAAATCTAAAACGAAACTGCAGTGACTAAAGAAAAATTCAGAACAATTCATAATAACAATAACACAGATAAATATAATCACATCAGAACAGAAATATTAGATATATAGCAGAAGATAAGTCTGAATACATGCTACAACAATCGATGGTTCACATGAACCAAATGTACATATACATAGGTATCAACATACATGAGATGAGAGTCAATACACCAAAAGAAACACCTCGAAGTATAGACAAAAAGACGTGAAATCCCAAAAGATGAAGTGGCAACTGAATTTGAGATAGCGATTATCATGAAATATCTCGGTCTGACCCGAATATTATTTAAAAGAAAATAATAAACGGATCAGTCTAATTTAAACTTAGAAGTGAATGCATCATAAACAACATCAAAGCAAAATAATCATAGTCTCGAATGAGACTATTCAACATAAGTCATCAACATAGTTTAAATGAAGAATTTTCATTAAACACTATCAAAATCAACTTTCAAATTCATAATTGAATTCAAGACAGCAATTTACAAAATCTAGAAATCAAAAATAGATAACTAGAAAAATCAGCATAAAAGTACATCGATCCCAGCATATGGCGAGTCTAAGCTACGCCACACGTGCATCAACATATGGCCGAAGCCTACCAAGTACTGTCATCATAATTTTTGGCGTCCAACAAATGACCCGAAGGTCCAGTACTGGTAATTGACCCGAAGGTCCATCATAGTGGCTCGAAAGCCCAACAAAATCATCAAAATCATCAAGCAATATCAAATATTTCAATTAACGAGTCTGGAATTAACCGAGTTAGTAAAAGCGTGGTTCCATACTCCGCACTTTTGCTAAATTATTTAAATCTTTTTATCGTTTCCTTGAAAGTGCAAAATTGTGTATTTTATATAAATAAATTTTACGTTCTCAAACGGACAAGTCCGGGTTAAGAGAATCGATAAAAGTAAGGGTTCATAGTTCTTAATTTTGCTGAAGCGTTTAAATCGCTTTCTCATTCTTTTGAAAGTGTAAATAGTAAATTTTTTGGAAACAATATTTATTTTAAAACGATTTTTAAAACACGTGATTAAAACAGCAACAAGTATAACAATTTCAACGAGGAAATTGCGCATCACAAAACACCGTAAAAATGGATATCAAATCAGCGTTACGGAATAACCGCTTGAAATTCACTTTAAAATTGACGGTTACTGAAGTCAAAACACGTAATTTTTATTCGTCAAAAATGTCATCAAAACAACACGCTTCAAAATTTTAACACCGGAGTAAAAATCCGTTATAAAGATAACGACAATAAAATACGTTTCAAAACTAAACTTCGGTTCAAAATAAATTAAACATTGGACTGCACTACTATATTCAACAAAAATATTGTACCGCCTTGCAATATACACGTACACACTCAAATGAAATTGGCAATTTAAATTGCTTGAACAAATGCATGTGTACTACAATTTTTACGCAAACGATGCATTAAAATTTTTAACCTGGGCAATACAACAATATACTACACTTGCACTATCCTAGCTTGTACGCACTTTGCAAATACACAAAAAATTGCAAATTAGTGTGACCTGGCAACACTTTCTTTTTCACGCAATACGTAAATGATGGACCTAGCATTTCATATAAACTTGAATACACATAAATGAGTCACGAAATAAAGTAATCTGGGCATCGTCTTCCCTGTACATGTATTATAGCATGTAAGCATTTGATGCCTGGAAGGACACACTACATTTCTTTTTACACGCATAAATTAAGCATGCACGAAAATGAAACGGTTTGGCACTGTTTTACGCACGCACACCAAAAATATACAAAAGAAGATGACTTATCTACGTGCTTCACTCAATTGCATGCAAGTAAACAAACTTTTGTGCAAAAACGGATTCATGTACGCACGAACCCAAAAGTGAATTAAGGTGACCTGGCAATGCTCCAAAAGGTATGCACGTATATAAATATAGTAGTGATAATCAATGATGGTCAGGCAAAATTTGCACGCAATAATTGATGAAACTATAACCTGGGCAAAATTAACTTCACGTATGCACGCAACTAAACAGAGGTTTGGCCATTTTAAAAATCAAGGAACGCAACACTGATATATGCACACCACTATGATACATGCACGCATGTTTAAGATGACTTGTCAAATGAATTTACAAAATCTGCTAACTGGAATACAAACTATCTCAAGGTAAATACCCTATCCCAAAGCAAGTAGCAAGATTATTGGAATCAAAGGACCAGAATTTTGTAGCTTGCAAAACATGATTCATTTGCATGCGTACACACGTACTAAAGCAAAAATGTAAACCAACATAACATGTTTTTATGCACAGTAACTTGTATATATAAAAAAAACTCATACACAAAAATATAAAACTTGTACACACGCACACACTGAAACGAGGGCCTGGACATAGTTTCTATACTATACAACTTGCGTAAAACTGAAGTTGACCAAAATAAATGATGGCCATCCCTTCGTGTGTTACTTGAATACAGGTAGATGGATTTACAAAATATTGTAACTTAGTGCATACGTAAAGGGACGTGCAATTGCGAGGCCACCATACAAGTAGCACATACTAATTATAATCAAAAATATAAATGAACACTTTTAGTAAAAACGCAAGGACGTGTGCAAATGCAATGCCACCTTTACAGTATCACTAAATCATGGACAGTGGAGTGCATATCTACTTGGAACGGCAGTTAAAAAATCAAACGGGTCGAAAGTGCTAACAAAAATGAAGTGATGTGTAAATTAACGACGTGAGTTTTACACTCACCAAAATTTGCTTCAAAACCAATAAACAGCCCAGATCCAAAATAGAGCAACAAATTGAACTGCCATTAATGCATTTTCTGAGCAACTGGAAGAAATGAACAAACAAAAGTGATGGAGGCTACTGGAAGAAGAATGAACCAATTGATAAGGCAGCTACACCTCATTTCGAATTGTGAACAAGTCAATGAAAATGAGCGTGCTGGACATATTTTTGTACAATTGCATTTGAGGCAACGTGCACCAGAGGAGAGGAAGTACACACTTGGATTTAAATGATGACAGAAATGTTCAAAAATTTGCTTTTTAAAATTTGTGACAGCAAGTGTTAGTGTTTTGAAATGGACTTGTTCTTTTATTTGTGCTTTTTTTATACTTGTGGAGATAGCAATGCAAATTGTGTTCACATTAGCTTCATAAACTTTAGTCACAGCAAAGCAATAATATTTCAACTTGCTTTATAAACCGAATGTGACAACACAACAAAATATGTTCCACCTTGTTTTTAAATTGGACTATAGTTGTTACACGTGAAGAAGGCAGAATCAAAGTGTTTCCACTCTTGTGATAGCCAATGTGTTCGAACAATATTTTATAACCTGGTGACAGCATTTGTTCACTTTTGGTTTATATAATAAGTGGTATCCAGAAAAAGAAATGTTCCAACTTTTAGTTTAAAATGGCCTATTTCTCACGTACGTGAAGGCAAATGAAAAATAACACAACTTTGTTATTTGTTTCAAATGATTTTGCAGCTGACTACCACTTATATGCTCAACTGATTTGTGAATAATATTTCATTTACATTTTTCTTTAAATTTCAGATTAAAATTTCCATTTTAAATTTTATATCGACGGTAATAAAATCACGGTTGTTACAAACTCTCCTCCTTATAATAATTGCGTCCCCGCAATTTTCATACTAGAAGTTGTTTATAACACAAATTATTCATCACAACAAAGATTTAAAATAGAAAAGATGAATAAGAATGCTCATCCCCACCCGAAGAGGAGAGAAAACCCAGATAAGAACGCTCGATGAATTCTTTGGTTTTCCAAGTGCAATCTTTGGGGTTTGCGGACCATTGAATTTTCACAAGTGGGACTTTTTTATTTCGAAGGCGTTTAACCTCCGAAGCTAGCACACGAATAGTATTTTGCACAATAGACAAGTCGGGTGAGATCTCAAGATCTTGCAACATATGAGGATCAATAATAGAATCTGAATCTCGAAGGCATCGACTAAGCTGGGATACATGAAATACGTCATGAATTCCCGAAAACTGAATAGGTAGCGATACACGATAAGCAACAGGGCCAATGCGTTCCATAATTGGAAACGGTCCAATATATCGAGATGACAATTTCCCTGAGCTACTAAAACGCACCACACCCTTCATCGAAGAAAGACGAATGAATACGCGATCGCCAACAGAAAATTCTAAAGGCTTCCTACGATGATCGACATAAGATTTCTGCCTATTCTGCGCCTCTTTCATTCTCTATCTAATAATACCAATCTTCTCAGAAGATTCATAAATATAATCGGGGTCGAGAACTAACTTTTCCCCCGATTCCAACTAACAAGATGGTGATCGACACGGCCTTCCGTAAAGGGCTTCGAAAGGAGCCATACCGAAACTGGATTGGAAACTATTGTTATAAGAGAATTCAACAAGAGATAAGTGGTCTTCCCAACTACCACCAAAATCAAGAATGCAAGCGCGAAGGAGATCTTCTAAGACTTGATTCACCCTTTCAGTCTGACCATCAAACTGTGGATGTTAAGCTGTACTGAGATTGAGCTTAGTGCCCAAAACTTTCTGAAGGCTCTGCCTGAAACCACTAGTAAAAAGCGGATCTCTGTCACTAACAATAGAACTAGGAACACCATGAAGTCGAACGACTTCCTTAATAAAAAGCTTAGCCAACAAAGGAGCAGTCCGATTGGACTTGATAGGAATAAAATGGGCTGATTTAGTCAATCGGTCAACAATCACCCAAATACTAGTATGGCCCGACCTCGAACGAGATAGACCATCAATGAAGTCCATAGAAATCCGATCCCATTTCCATAATGGAATATCAAGAGGCTGCAAAAGACCACTAGGACATTGGTGTTCTGCTTTAATAAGTTGACAAGTCATGCAACGACTCACATAACTTGTAACATCACGCTTCATACCTTCCCAAAAGTATAAGTGTTTCATATCAGCATACATCTCACTACTGCCTGGATAGATAGTATACTTAGAACGATGAAAGTTCTCAAGAATGTTATTTCTAAGATTAGAAACATTAGGCACGATCAACTTTCCCTTCTTTCGAATACAACCATGAACATCAATATCGAAATCCTTTAGATCATCACTTCGGGATTCTGATTTACAACTCTGAATAAGATAAACAAGATCTGGATCTTGTTTCTGTGCATCGGCAACGCGATCCAACAAACTAGGACGAGCTTCCATGCTAAATAAAAGCACGGGAGAATCAGAAACTGAAGGACGGTCTCTAATATCAAATTGAGATAAAACTTCCAATATATTTCACTCTGCTAGCATCATGGAAACAACAACCTGCTGCTTGCAACTAAGTGCATCAGCAACTCGATTATCC
This sequence comes from Allium cepa, assembly GCA_030765085.1. Classification (NCBI taxonomy): domain Eukaryota; kingdom Viridiplantae; phylum Streptophyta; class Magnoliopsida; order Asparagales; family Amaryllidaceae; genus Allium; species Allium cepa. Next base: position 910,183,567 of record CM060932.1, read on the forward strand.
TTACCAGGGGTATACTGAATATCGAAATCATATGAAGCAAGAAATTCGAGCCAACACTGTTGCCTCATATTAAGTTCTTTCTGAGTGAATAGATATCTCAGAGACTTGTGATCAGTGAAGAGAATAAAACGCTCGCCCAATAAATAATGTCGTCAAATCTTTAGAGCAAAGACTATAGCGGCTAACTCCATATCATGGGTAGCATAACGAATCTCGTTAGGCTTTAGTTGTCTAGAAGCATAGGCAACTATTTTATCCTTTTGCATGAGAACAACACCGAGTCCATAACCACTGACATCGGTATAAACAACAAGATCATGATTCCCTTCGAGAACCACTAAGATAGGAGCATGAGTAAGGAGATCTTTTAACTTCATGAAAGAAGTCGCACACTTATCATACCAAATAAAAGTAACAGTTTTTCTCGTAAAAGTGGTAAGCGGTAAAGCAATACGAGAAAAGTCCTTAATAAACCGACAATAATAACCCGCCAATCCAAGAAAACTACGAATCTCAGTAATGGTCTCGGGCCTCTTCCAATTCTGAATAGATTCGATCTTGGTCGGATCGACAGAGATACCATTGGAAGAAACAATATGACCGAGAAACTTCACCTTATTCTCCCAGAAGTGACACTTGGAGAATTTGGGACAAAGCTGATGCTGACGAAGAGTGCTCAAAACAATCTCCAAATGCTAAATATGATCGGCTTCAGATTTGGAATAAATAAGAATATCATCAATGAAAACCATTACGAACTTATCGAGATATTCCCGGAATATCCGATTCATAAGATCAACAAAATACGCTGGAGCGTTCGTCAAACCGAACGGCAAAACAAGCCATTCGTAAGAACCATAATGAGTGCGGAATGCGGTAAGAGAAATGCTATCTTCCACAACTCATAACTGATGAAAACCGGTAGCAAGATCGAGTTGGGAGAAGAGCTTAGCGCCACTTAATTGATCGAACATGTCGCGATCCTAGGTAATGGATACCTATATTTGATATTGAGCTCGTTAAGCTTGCGATAATAAATGAAAAGCCTAAGAGTACCATCTGGCTTCTTAACGAAGACAATGGTGGCGCCCCAAGGAGATGAGCTAGATTGAATAAATTGCTTGGCTTCCAATTCAAATAATTATTGCTTGAGTTCCTCATTTTCCTTAGCAGACATCCTCGTGGGAGGACGACTGATAGGATGAGCACCAGAGATAAGATCAATACGGAACTCAATTGCCCTCTTCGGTGGCAAACGTGAAATAGGCTCGAAGACATCAGAAAAATAACAAACAGTAGGAATATTTGCAATGACATCCTCCGATTCGAAGGAAGAAATGAGAGCATTCGAAACAGATCCATGTCTCGAAATACAATAGATAACTGCTCGCTAGCATCGGGATGCTTGAGATATAAAGTTCTTTCGGGACATAGGATTTGATCTTCGTAACGGACGAGCCAATCCATACCCGATATCATATCAAAATCAAGATGATCCATAACATGCAGATTCGCATGAAAGGAAAAACCACATAGAATAATCTCAACATCAACACATAACAAACCAAGAGTAGCGGATCCACCAATAGGATTTATAACCCTCAAAGAGTCACAAAGAGTAAAACATCCAAAGGAATAACATCAACAAGCTCCTTTGACACGAATGAATGCGATGCACCCGTATCGAAAAGAACTCTAATAGAACGGCCATGAAATAAAATAAAACCTTCCAAAATAGAAGGAGTAATACCTTTGGGCTTAGGAGAATCACCAGAAGCTTTAGCAACTTAAGCTTCCCCGATTTGAAACCCTTAGGAGCAATAGGACAATCAGAAACCCAATGACCCTCTTTCTTGCAATAGCGACAAACGCGAGGCTTAGGACAACTACGAAGAAAATGATCCAAAGAACCACAATTATAGCACGCCCTCTAAATATAAGGTGCACTACTAGGCTGAGAACTAGAGGTAGCTTGCTTCTTCTTCTTCTTCTTGGAAGAAGAATCAGGCCTATGAAATGGAAACCTCTTCTTATTGGGGTTCTTAGAAACCTCAACCTCATCACCACTATCACGTTCCTTTTCAACAGCTTTAAGGCAAAGAGCCGAATCAACAAGTTCCTCAAAAGAAAGCTTAAGCTGAAGCAAAAGAACTTTCTTCAAATACTTCTTCAAACCATCAACAAAATGAAGATTCTTCTTACGCGGAGTGTTAATGAACTCAACTCCATATTTGGATAAGGCCTCGAAAGATGCAACATAATCAGAAACAGAGGACTTTCCTTGCTTCAACTCAAGGAAACTACGAGCAAGATTAGCCTTTTTTGATTCAGGAACGAACTTAAGTTCGAAACGTTCCTTAAACTGAATCCACGAGAGAGAGGACTCATCAACTTCCGCAATAAAAAGCTCATACCAATCAAGCACACGTTCTTGCAACATGTTAGATGCCACGAGAACGTGATGATGATCTGAAAGATCTATCCGAGAAAATATACGCTCACAAGCGCGCAACCAAGTCTGAACCTCCAATACACTTTTCGATCCCCTGAAAGGCTTGCCTCTAAGGTGGGAATAGTCACTATACATGCGGGCGAAGGCAGACTTATGAGAGGGAGCTGCGGGAGTAGCAACAGAAGGATGAGTACCCCGAAATAGCTCCATAAACTGATCAGCTGACATATAGACTCCGTACGGATGAGAACCACTAGACGGGCCTGCAGAAGAACGCTTCCCTCTACCCCTTCCAGCCATGGGCTGAGAGAACAAGAGAATATAAGGATTAGTTAAACATAACACAATTGATAAGAAATTTAACAAATGGAATACTACAGAATATGATATTTATTCCTAGACATACTCCAACATGTTAAAGTGGAAAGAATAGATTAGAAAGGCACGAATAAAATCCTGAATAGTTGTAACGCATGTTCCATTCTGCTTCTGTTCTGTGTTTATTATAATTTTTTCTGAATTTCAGCTCTGATACCAAGCTGTGATGCCCCACCTCTATGCTCACACTAACAAAGGTTATTATAAGGAATAACGTCTGCTATTGCGAAGAATAAGGCTTGTTAGAAGCGACCATTCGTAAGTTATACCTTAGACGAGTATTGATACATCGATAGGAGTTGTGTAACTTACTCCCAAAGATATATTCAATCCAAATCTAAAATGAAACTACAGTGGCTAAAGAAAAATTCAGAACAATTCATAATAACAATAACACAGATAAGTATAATCACATCAGAACAGAAATATCAGATATATAGCGGAAGATAAGTCTGGATACATGCTACAACAATCGATGGTTCACATGAACCAAATGTACATATACATAGATATCAACATACATGAGATGAAAGTCAATACACCAAAAGAAACACCTTGAAATCTAGACAAAAGAAGATGTGAAATCCCAAAAGATGAAGCAGCAACTGAATCAGAGATAGCGACTATCCTAAAATAACTCGGTCTGACCCGAGTATTATTTGAAAGAAAATAATAAACAGACTAGTCTAATTTAAACTTAGAAGTGAATGCATCATAAACAACATCAAAGCAAAAGAATCGTAGTCTCGAATGAGACTATTCAACACAAGTAATCAAAATAGTTTAAGTGAAGAATTTTCATTAAACTCCATCAAAATCAACTTTCAAACTCATAATTGAATTCAAAACAGCAATTCACAAAATCTAGAAATAAAAAATAGATAACTAGAAAAATCAGCATAAAAGTGGATCGATCCCAGCATATGGCGAGTCTAAGCTACGCCGCACGTGCATCAACATATGGCCGAAGCCTACCAAGTACTGTTATCATAATTTTTGGCGTCCAACAAATGACCCGAAGGTCCAACATACGACCCGAAGGTTTAGTACTGGTAATTGACCCGAAGGTCCATCATAGTGGCTCGAAAGCCCAACAAAATCATCTAACAACAGCAAATATTTCAATTAACGAGTCCGGAATTAACCGAGTTAGTAAAAGCGTGGTTCCATACTCCATACTTTTGCTAAATCGTTTAAATCTCTTCATCGTTTTCTTGAAAGTGCAAAATTGTGTATTTTATATAAATAAAGTTTACGTTCTCAAACGGACAAATCCGAAATTAAGCGAATCAGTAAAATTAAGGCTTCATAGTCCTTAATTTTGCTGAAGCGTTTAAATCGCTTCCTCGTTCTTTTAAAAGTGTAAACAATAAAATTTTTGAAAACAATATTTATTTTAAAACGATTTTTAAAACATGTGATTAAAACAACAACAACTATAGCAATTTCGACGAGGAAATTGCGCATCACAAAACACCGTAAAAATGGATATCAAATCAGCGTTACGGAATAACCGTTTGAAATTCACTTTAAAATTGACGGTTACTGAAGTCAAAACAACAGTAATTTTTATTCGTCAAAAATGTCATCAAAACAACACGCTTCAAAAATTTAACACCGGAGTAAAAATCCGTTATAAAGATAACGGCGATAAAATGCGTTTCAAAACTAAACGCCGGTTCAAAATAGATTAAACATTGTACTGTACTACTATATTCAACAAAATATTGTGCCGCCTTGCAATATACATGTACAAACTCAAATGAAATAGGCAATTTAAATTGCTTGAACAAATGCAAGTGTACTACAATTTTTACGCAAATGATGCATTAAATTTTTTAACCTGGGCAATACAACTATATACTACACTTGCACTATCCTAGCTTGTACGCACTTTTGCTAATGCACAAAAAAATGCAAATTAGTGTGACCTGACAACACTTTCTTTTTCATGCAATACGTAATTGATGAACCTAGCATTTCATATAAACTTGAATACACATAAATGAGTCACGAAATAAAGTAATCTGGGCATTGTCTTCCCTGTACATGTATTATAGCATGTAAGCATTTGATGCCTGGAAGGACGCACTACATTTCTTTTTACATGCATAAATTAAGCATGCACGAAATGAAACGGTCTGGCACAGTTTTACGCACGCACACCAAAAATGTACAAAAGAAGATGACTTATCTACGTGCTTCACTCAATTGCATGCAAGTAAACAAACTTTCGTGCAAAAAATGATTCATGTACGCATGAACCCAAAAGTAAATTAAGGTGACCTGGCAATGATCCAAAAGGTATGCACGTATATAAATATAGTAATGAAAATCAATGATGGCCAGGTAAAATTTCCATGCAACAATTGATGAAACTATAACCTGGGAAAAGTTAACTTCACGTATGCACGCAACTAAACAGAGGTTTGGCCATTTTAAAAATCAAGGAATGCAACACTCATATGCACACGTGTTTAAGATGACTTGTCAAATGAATTTACAAAATATGGTAACTGGAGTACAAACCATCTCAAGGTAAATACCCTACCCCAAAGCAAGTAGCAAGAACTCTGGAATCAAAGGACCAGAATTTTGTAGCTTGCAAAACATGATTCATTTGCATGCATACACACGTACTAAAGCAAAAATGTAAACCAACCTAACATGTTTTTGTGCACAGTAACTTATATATATAAAAGAAACTCATACACCAAAAATATAAAACTTGTACGCACGCACGCACTGAAACAAGGGCCTGGACATAGTTTCTATACTATACAACTTGCGTAAAACCGAAGTTGACCAAAATAAATGATGGCCATCCCTTCGTGTTTTACTTGAATACAGGTAGATGGATTTACAAAATATTGTAACTTAGTGCATACATAAAGGGACGTGTGCAATTGCAAAGCCACCATACAAGTAGCATATACTAATTATAATCAAAAATATAAATGAACACTTTCAGTAAAAACGCAAGGACGTGTGCAAATACAAGGCCACCTTTACTGTATCATTGAATCATGGACAGTGGAGTGCATATCTACTTGGAACGGCAGTTAAAAAATCAAACGGGTCGAAAGTGCTAACAAAAATGAAGTGATGTGTAAATTAGCAACGTGAGTTTTACACTATCCAAAATTTGCTTCAAAACCAATAAACAACCCAGATTCAAAAGAAAGCAACAAATCGAACTGCCATTAACGCATTTTCTAAGCAACTGGAAGAAATGAACAAACAAAAGTGATGGAGGCTACTGGAAGAAGAATGAACCAATTGATAAGGCAGCTACACCTCATTTCGAATTTTGAACAAGTCAATGAAAATGAGTGTGCTGGCCATATTTTTGTACAACTGTATTTAAGGCAACGTGCACCAGAGGAGAGGAAGTACACACTTGGATTTAAATGATGATAGAAATGTTCAAAAATTTGCTTTTTAAAATTTGTGACAGCAAGTGTTATTGTTTTGAAATGGACTTGTTCTTTTATTTGTGCTTTTTTTAAACTTGTGGAGACAACAGTGCAAATTGTGTTCATATTGGCTTCATAAACTTTAGTCACAGCAAAGCAATAATATTTCAACTTGCTTTATAAACTGAATGTGACAACACAGCAAAATATGTTCCACCTTTTTTTTAAATTGGACTATAGCTGTTACACGTGAAGAAGGCAGAATCAAAGTGTTCCCACTTTTGTGATAGCCAATGTGTTCGAACAATATTTTATAAACCTGGTGACAACATTTGTTCACTTTTGTTTTATATAATAAGTGGTATCCAGCAAAAGAAATGTTCCAACTTTTAGTTTAAAATGGCCTATTTCTCACGTACTTGAAGGCAAATGAAAAATAACACAACTTTGTTATTTGTTTCAAATGATTTTGCAACTGACTACCACTTATATGCTCAACTGATTTGTGAATAATATTGCATTTACATTTTTCTTCAAATTTCAAATTAAAATTTCCATTTTAATTTTATTTCGATGGTAATAAAATCACGGTTATTACACGTCTCCTCAATGATCAACTGCTCCTGCCAGACTCTGCAAGCACACAAGCAATCTCTTGATCGCATCTCTCCTGTGTTTAAAAAAATAGATTTTGAGAAGATGAATATTCAATTTAATGTATTGTTAAATAAGAGAAAATTTATAGTCTTTACACCTGGATATTCGCTGATTTGGCGTCTGACCATTCATATGTTACCACGCCATATTTATCTGTATGCTCGACGGCGTGTGTTCGGGTGAAGACGTCCAAATGAGATGGTGCAACACCACCTCTCCCCCTCGTCTGAAATTAGATATGAATAAAGAATATATAGACACACACACACATATATACATATACACACACATATATACATATATATAACTAAACAATTTATAAGTAAATTACAAATAATAATTTTTATATTTACCATTTCTTCACTATATTGCTGAAAATACTTGGATCCACCGTGGTGTGTTGCAGGATTCCTAAGCCTGTTTGCGGAGTTCCTCGATGCTACCGCCTGTATAATTTAACTATTATATAAACATTTAAACGAATTATAATTACAGACATATGAAAGTTGAGAATTTACCTTCGCAACTTCGCTGTCCCAATATTGCACAAACCGCGCATACAAATTTTCTCTCATCTAGTTTGGCTTTTTACCGGCCTCTTTCATCTTGGAGGGCGTACCTCTATAGTTTTTTCTCATCTTCCTCTCCCAGTGCGTCCTGAACGTCCCGAGATCTTTAGGATCCACAATAAAGGACGCCTACACGTTGAAATTTAAATGAATTATATAAATTGTATATTAATTTTCCAAGATCAAATATGCCAATCTCAAATTAATTAGAATTTTATACTTACCTGGAGGTCAGCCCATATGGCATCTTTGATATAAAGTGGGATCCTATCCCAATGCTCCCATAAGTCTGTCATCCTACTATAGTAGCTGTTGCAAGACACAGCTAGAATGGGCTCGGACGGCTGTAAATCGAAACCCCTGAATACATTTTGATATTGTCAGTTAATAAATCATAAATATACTAGTAGCATGCACTAAATAATATAATGAAGTTGCAGTAAATTAAATACTTACCCTTCATCGGTCTTCGGCACTAAATATACTCTCTGGCGATTATCGGCCATACCACTACTACCCTCGCAGGGCCTCGTGAACCTTAGGACCTCCTGCTGTATGACATAATATCTGCTAGAAACATGCATATATATATATATATATATATATATATATATCATTTCATATAATGAAAAAACATATATCATTTCATAATTAGAAAACATGTCTGATTAATAATCACATACAGATAGCTCACAGCAGAATAATAAAAGAATAATACAACAAATGATACGAATTTCCATTACATTAACACAGGTTTTAGAATTGACATAATACAACAAACTGTATAAACTTCCATCTTATATACATTACATCATCACTAATTAATAATCAATCTTCATCGTTTTCTGATTCTGACTCGGTATCGCACTCTATATCGTCATTTCCCTCTAAAGTCTCAAATGCTTCTATTATAGTATTTGATTCATCATTCAAAGGCCCTATATCAGCATGATCATCAGTTGTTATTAATTCATTATTTGGCTCAAGATCTGCTTGATAAGATGCTTCAAGTGGAATCGTCTGAAATATTATTTCCGTCAAGATGTCTTTGTTTTAAAACAGCCGACCAGTCTGCTTTATCTCATTTTAGTGATGCATAAGGAGCAAAATAAACCTGTAATGCTTGTTTGGCTAACGCGAAAGGATCATACTTTGAGTAACGTGATTTATGGTTTATTTTAATAAGTTTATAGTCTTTGTCCACGTTGATACCAGAGCCCGGAACATTGCTAAACCAACTGCATCTGAATAAAATTATTCTTTCTGCAGATTGGACAGAATATGTCAATTCCAAAACCTGTGTTAAGACTCCGTAAAAATCTTATACATCTTCATTTGGATCATCAGTCCCTTTAACAAATACACCGTTGTTATAAGTCATTTTTTCAGCACCGTATTCCTTGGTGTTGAATTTAAATCCATTCACGAAGAATATTGGATAAGTGTTGATATTTCTTTTTGGTCCTATCGCAAGACATTTCAATCCTTCATCACCGACACAATTTCTTTGATCATAATCGTATTTTGTAAACCAGTTAGCAAATTCTATGCTGAGATCGCCAAGTGGATGTTCTGATTCGTAAATACTACAAATATATGTATATGTATATTAAGTGCAAAATCAATTTAAATTGGGTAACTCATAAATAATGAAAATATGTACTATTATCTAAAATTATCATTCAATATTTACCTAATAAACGGTGCAACTTCAACATAATTAAGATGAACGTATGTGTGTGCTATATGGTAATCTCTGTCGTCTTACCATATTTCCACACATTTTCCAGCAGCTCGGCCATTCTGTCTAAAAAAAGACAACATTGATTCTAAACAATCTTGTTCAACGACTTCATCATTACGCGAAACACTTGCAAATGATAAGTTCACATGGTTACTGAAATAGTGAGAAAAAAAGAATGAAGCTTCTTCTTCGATATATGGTTTGCAAATCGAACCTTCAACTCATGCTTTTTGTCTGACTTTTTTCTTGAGATGATTCAAGTACCTATTACAAAATTTATTCGATTAAAATTTACTTACATCAAATTCAAATTCAAATTATTATTTCAAATATTCAAAATTACCTCTCAAATGGATACATCCGTCCATATTGCACAGGACCTCGAAGAAGTGCTTTATATGGAAGATGAACAGGTAAATGCTCCATTACATTAAATAATCCTGGAGGAAATATTTTCTCAAATTTGCAGAGCAGTATAGGAATGTCATTTTCAAGTTTACGAATACGCTCAACTTTTAACGTGGCCGAACAAAGCTCTTTATAAAACAGACTTAATTCTGTTATAGCACTCCACGCTTTTACGGGCAATAGTTCTTCGAAAACGACGGGTAAGAAATTTTCAATCATGACATGGCAATCTTGACTTTTCATCCCACTCAATTTATTGTTTTTTAAGTCAACATGTCTACGGAGATTTGAAGAAATCCTATCAGGACATTTCAGCCCTTCAATCCACTTCAACACAAGTTTTACTTGATTGCTGTCTAGCACATAGCATGCTTTGGGTTTTTTTTACCATCATTAGGGTTTATATGAAGTTCGGGACGTTTAGAATATTGTTCTGTATCACGTCTTGAATTGTGATCGTCCTTAGTTTTATCCTTGACATTCAAAACTGTATTAAACACATTATCAAACACGTTTTTTTCGTTGCATCACATCAATATTATGTCGTAGCAAGAGATGGTTCCAATAAGTTAACTCTCAAAATATACTTTGTTTGCACCAATTATTCCAGTTCGATTTACCTGGAATTTCAGTCTGTACTCTAGTTTTATGTATCTTCGGATCTTTAACTAGTTCATATAATTCTTCACCTGATAAAGTCGTTGGTCGTTGTCTGTTCTCTGCTCTATTTACTACAAAGTTTTTCTTATCTCTTCTAAAAGTATGATTAACATGGAGAAAACATCGATGACAATCAAACCATGAATTTTTCCTTCCATGCGATAATAAAAAGACCCGTGTATCTTCCATGCAGTAAGGACAAGCCAGACAACCGACCGTACTCCAGCCTGAAAGCATTGCGTAAGCCAAAAAATCACCAATAGTCCATAGCAAAGATGCAAACATACGAAAATTCTTTTTTTTGACACATCATATGTATCCACCCCTTCATACCATAATGTTTTCAACTCTTCGATCAATGGCTGTACATAAACATCGATTTCATGTGTCGGATCATCAGGAACAGGGACAGCAATCGTAAGAAACATACATGGAGTTTTCATACACATCCACAAAGGTAAATTATAAGGTGTAACGATAATAGGCCAAGACGAATATTTACTACCAAATTGAGAGAATGGTGAAAATCCATCTGTACATAAACCGAGTCTCACGTTACGACTCTCTATGGAAAATGGAGGTTAAGTCTTATTGAAATGTTTTCATGCTTCTCCGTCCAATGGATGTATCAAAGTCCCCTCTTCTTCCGTTTTCACACTGTGCCATCTCATATGTGATGCTGTCGCAGACAACGCATATAACCTTTGAATTCTGGGAGTGATGGGTAAATAATGCATTCTCTTGTATAGAACTTTCTTTCCTTTTTTTCTTGGTTTGTATCTTTCCTCATTACATATTCCGCATTTCTTAAGATTATTGTCATCTTTCCAATACAACGTACAACCTTTTATACATGTATCTATCTTCTGGTAGGGCAAACCGAAAGCAAACATTAGTTTTTTCACTTTATAATGACTATCGCACATCAGATTATTGGGTGACATATGCCGTTTTGCTGCTTGTACAACTGCTGTAAATTCAGCTTCTGTAAAATTGAATTTTGATTTCATAGTAATGTTTTCGGCAGTAACTGACAATTCCGTTCCGCTACTATAACCTTCCCAGATGGTCTTTTCGCAGAATCTAGTAAATCATAAATTCTTTTCACCCCCTCGGTCGGTCTTTCTTCGACATTTACATCATTAACTTGAATAGTAGGGAACATTGACCGTGCTGCAACTTCCACCATATCTACTATTGGATTCGTCGTAACATTATTGTTATTCACCTTAGCCTTAGGCATTATAGAATTAGATGCGCCAATTTTTTCTCCATGATGATCATAGAAATAATAATTTGGCAAAAAACCGGATTTACACAAATGTACAATAACTAAATCCGGTTTTCGATAATGCAAATGTCGACATTTAAGACAGGACAACGAATTTGTGTGCCGCTTTCTTCATTATTAGCTTTAGCGAATTCAACAAATTCATGTACACCATATTTAAAATATTTTTTCGTTGAACCTTTCGTTCCTGTTCGACTTTCGTACATCCAGGTATGGTCGAGAAGATAGTTGAACATTTTTTCTAATTTAAAAACATTTATATATTAGAAATTTCAATAGCATTTCTTTTCTATTCCTATACGCATATAGTTGCATCTGAAGTTTTATGTGATTATTATCATAATTTCTAATCTACCAAAGCCTTTTTGGGACTAAAGGCTTTGTTGCTGTCTTATTTTCATTTAAATTATTTATATTAATTAGAGATAGACTAAAATAAGTAAGAAGTTTATTTATAAATTATTTTCTTTAAATCATTTATATTAAGATGTTTACTACATATAAAGCATTAAACATCCAAATAGTCGCTTCACCTAGGCGCTAGAAATAAGCGATAGTGCATCAAGGCGATACGCCCTTCGTAAAATATCGGCACGGCCCGAATGGACTGGCTATTGAGACTTTTCAGGTATAAATACCCAAAACATGGTGCATAGGCCAGTCAAACAACACTCGACGACCAAGTGGTCCTCACTCAATCCAAATACAAGGCGCACAGGACAGTCAAACAACACTCGACGACCAAGTCGTCATCACTCAATCAAAATATAAAATATAAGGGATCGATCAGGAATAAAATTCAAATTCACACTTTCACACTTTTAAATTCTAAATACCTACACCCAATTATTCCCAATTCACACTTTCAAATTCAACAATTTCATACTAAAAATAACCTAATACACTAAATTAGCAATACCTACACCCAATTATCATCACAATAATGTACATTTAAACCTAATTAAACAATTTAATTCGAAATTAGGGCTTAGAAAATTATCAAATTCAAGAAGAAGAGGAGAATCTGACGAGTTCCAACGGGTTCTAGGCTTCTACGGCGACGACGACGGAGGGTGACGGCTAGAGAGGGTCAGAATTAGTGATGGGGAAGAAAAAAATCGTTTTTTAGCAAGCAAAGAAAGTGAGGAAGAAGATCTCGGCTGAAACCTGTATACTCGATATGGCGTCGGTTGGCGTCGCCTAACATCGGGCCGTTTAGTGACGGCTTGAGTCGCCTAGGGTCGGCCCGTATATTTTTTTTTAAATTCCTTTTTTACACATATTTCGTTTAAAAAAAATAAAAAACACTACTACCATAAATAAAAAAATTGACATGTATGATTATTAATATTCACCCAGCGGCAGGTCGTGATTGGTTAAATTTATATTTTCGATAATAAATGTTCGTATAATCTGACAATTTTCGTTGTTGAAAATCTAACTCGCACGACAATTTGATGCTACTTTTAGTCGATCCGTTATACAAATTCGATAAAGGTGGTTATATGTAACATTTTCAAGAATTAAAATAATTTTTTAAATCGTTAGGTAATCAATTATGAATTTTTAAATGTATTTGGTATAATAAAATTATATAAAATAAAATATGCGGCGTAAAAATAAAGCCTTTGAATGTTTTGTCGATCTAAGGTATTTTGGACATGTTTACAGAATATGGTTTAAAAATAAACGAATCTGAGGCGACGATCTTGAATTTCAAATTAATGGCCGTTCGTGGACTTTCGGACAAAAAACCATTCGTTCGAAGGCCGAACGACCTTCAAACGAGACGAAATTTGAACCAGTGATGCTTTATAGTGTTTTAATTGAATCTGTACCATCGGATTCGCAAAAAAATCATGGAAAATAAAATTATCAAAGAAATATGGCATTTTGTAGGAGTTAGCTACAACACTTATATTATAAGTGTTATAGCTAACTCTTAAAAAATGATATATTTCTTGAATAATTTTATAGGCAATGATTTTTTTGCGAATCCAACCGTACAGACTTGATTAAAACTCTACGAAGCATCACTGATTCAAATATGGTCTCGTTTGAAGGTTGTTCGACCTTCGAACGAAGGGTTTTTTGTCTGAAAGTCCATGAACGACCATAAATTTTAAATACAAGATTGATACCACATATTCGTGTGCTTTTAAACCATATTCTGAAAACATGTCCAAAATACCTTAGATCGACATAAGATCCAAAGAATTTATTTTTACGTCGCATATTTTATTTTATATAATTTTATTATTCCAAATACATTTAAAAATTCATAATTGATTACCCAACGGTTTAAAAAATTATTTAATTCTTTAAAATGTTACATATAACCACCTTTATCAAATTTGTATAACGGATCGACTAAAAGTAGCATCGAATTATCGTGCGAATTAGATTTTCAACAATGATAACTTTTCGAATTACACAAACATATATCATCGAAAATACCAATTTAACCTATCACGACCCGTCATTAGGTGAATATTAATAAGCATACGTGTCAATTTTAGTTTTTTGGCCATTTTAGTAGTGTTTTTTATTTTTTCAAGCGAAATGCACGTATATAAAAATTAGATTGGTAAAATAATTAAATAGTCGACGCTAGCCAACTCGGACCGTTGCAGACCGTCTCCAGTCGGTGGAAAATTTAATAAATTTTTTGCCGTCCCCAGCCGACACCATAATGGGGACGGAGCCGACTCTGGCCGACTTTAGGCTCCATCCCCATTTTAAAGTATTCTGGTAGTGTAAGTTAATCTCAAAACTTAATCATCCTATCATTTCTCTAACCTCTTTGTATGGAAAAAATGGCCTTTTATCTCTTTGAACAAAAAAAGAAAGTTTCAAACTTTTAGAGAGAAATAATTTAAGAAAAACCTAGTAAAATACAACACTGTCATCTATAGAATTTGTTAATGTCTCTTAGATCTACGGCGTAACCTTGATCATAAGAAACAAGTAAACTATTATACTAAATGATGTTAATTAATAGTGTAATGTGTAATTCTTTTAAAAAAACATAAATCTTATTGATATAGTCGATTACATATTAGTCTAGTTGGAATAATTAACTTAAGAGGCTTAACATACTAGATCAAGAGTGACTAAGAAATATTAACTATTGCTTAATTAACATATATTTGTGTTACGAAATATGGATTTCCATTCCCGAAAGATGCATCCGTATTCCTAGAGAGTTTCAAAAATATAGGAGTCTAATTAGGTGGACAGTTATAAAGGCGCATAACATATGGCAAGCCTATTTTATTAACATCATGATTGTGCTAAATATTCATATGAGAACATGATATCAAATGTTATGCAATCTTTTATCTAAACATTACCCATTGAACAAGTGCATACCTTAGTATCAAGAAACAATTGCATGTAGAACTTGTCGGTATCATAAATGTTGGTTTCACCAGTATTAGAATTTCTTCTATGCCTTTGTGCACCTTGACATAGTCTTTGATGAAATACCTTTATTTTCTTGGCCATATTCACAACATCTGCTGCCAAATCATAGTATCGAGTTGTAATCCGTCTTGCAGTTTTAAGCTTTAACTCTGCAATGTTCGGTTCTGTTAACAGATTGATATGTTCCCCTTTTAGGAAAGTCTTGAGTGGTCTCAATATCCTTAGAACAAAAGATGGATGTCTCACTGGAACTTTATTGGACATCCTGAATGTTGCTGAGATCCCCACAACATATGTTAAATCAATACATACATACATACATACATTCACACTTACATATACATAAACATACACATAAGGGATGAAGTTACCTCAAAAGACAATTTGACTATAGCTTAAATTATTGTATCCATTATTGTAGGTAAACATTCCCCTAATGACTTCTTTACTTGTAAAATACTTTGTTTCACAAGAACCAGAACATCAGTAGGGCAGGACTCAAGAACACCAACTACATATGCAAGGTAATATCCTTCTATTTCGTTAACCAAAATTGTAGGTCATGTACCACCTGCAATTCGACAAAAAAAATCAGGTGCGATAACTTCATTTGCACATCAGTGATCAGTGCATGTGTTATTGCAAATAAATGGATTATGGTAGCATAATTTTGATAGTGTGGGTATGTGTAGATGTGTCTTTGGGTCGGAACATCATGATGTATGCATAAAAAAAGAATGGATAGTCAAAGGTGAAAGTGAATCAACATTACTTCGAAGATAGAGAGGAGAAGTGGTTAAATTTTTAATGGTAAAAACAAAACCCAAGAACTATCGAATTTGGAACAACAATAATACAGAAAACAAGTTTAACGACAGTTGTGTTGTGTGCCACTAGTAATTTTTGATTGAAAAACATAGCTAATCTCAATGAAAATTAGAAAATGAACTTCGTTTAGAGCTGGTTCATACATATATAAAGTCCCATATACGACCATTGATAGCCCATTTAGAGCTAGTAGCAACTAATTTGAACTTTGCTTATGGTAGAAATATATATTTTGCTCTGTTATTTATACTAGTAACTTAAAAGTTGTCACTGCTTCCACTACTGTCTAAAATGCAATAGCTTTTCATAGAAATATTGGATTGACCAACTATTCCCATAATTAATTCACAAGCTTTTTAATTTTCTAGTTATAAACACTTTACGTATGTAAAATCAAAATTTGAAAAATAAATATCGAATTGGTAGGTAAACCGATCGCAAGAATCTAAACCCTAGTCGCCCTCCTCCTGTCGATTACTACTCCAGCTTCCGATTCACCTGCCATCAGCTCGTCCCAGCCTTTTTTTTGCCCTTCACTTGCCAGCATCCTACTTCTGTATGAATGGCGTCCCCCAATCCTAGCTCCATCCTTCCCCCCTTCCCCTGACCCACCACCTAGCATCCCTGATCATCTACCTGGTTTTTCCTCTGTATTGCCAACAACTACTCAATCTGATGCCAATGATGGTTTTACGTAAGTTAGATCCAGAAGATGGAAACGCCAAAATCATATGCCTCATCAAAATCCGATCCCACACCAATATCCCAATAATATCCAGTATAAGAACCCTTGTCCTACACATCAACAGAACTTAAAACACAACGCTGGTCCTATAACCAAAGATCCTCATCGCCCCATCAGTCCGATAATAGAAATACCGCCAACAAATGGAATTCTTCCACCTCATCAAGTCGAGCATGGAAGTTGTTAAGGGTAACGACGTTCTAGTTTCCATTCTGCCAAAGTTCAACTCTCCCTGTGAATTCAATTCGTTGAAATGTGCTAAAACGTTGCTAGAAGTTGTTCAGGGCGCTAAAAAACAATGGGATAATGCTATTGTGGTATATATTATTGGCCCTAATCCATACTATCCTTATTTTAAATATTATATTGTGAGAGTATGGAAACCTGAGGGCGCATTTTCTATTTTCTTCAAGGAAAATAGTTTTTATGTAATCAAATTTAATAGGAAAAAAGATTGCGAAAGAATTTTGGAAGGTGGTACATTCTATTATAAAAAAAACTAATGATGATGAAAAGGTGGACTCTTGGTATGCAACTTAATAAGGAATTACTCAACTCCATTTTGATTTAGGTTCACTTTCCCAATTTGTCTCTTTATTATTGGATCGGAGAATGGATCAGTCGTATTGCTTCAGTCCTTGGTTCCCTAGTTAAATTAGATAAATTCATTGAAGGTATAATTAAAATATTATATGCTAGAGTCCTAATTGAGATTAACAATTCCTTTGAATTTCCTACTAGAATTCCTATCTTTTCGGAAAAAGAAGCAATCATATGGCAAGAAGTATCTTATGAATGGAGACCGCCTGTTTGTTCAAATTGTTCTAGCTTTGGTCATAACAAAACTCACTATCAATTTCAAAAAATATAGAGACCCAAACCCTCCCAACAGGACTAGTTAGCAGATAGATCAGAAATGAATATTGACTCAACTATTAGTGCTGATCACAAAGTGATGGAAACTCCCACTAATGAAGATACTTGCATGGATTCAAACAACTCAGAACAGGGAATTCAATATAAAAATGATATATCTAAAGTAGATATTACTGTGATGACAGATCAACAGAATACAGCAGTCCTTAATTTCTAGTCAGAACCAATAGTTCTGACTAATTATACAATGTCAAATCAGAAATCTCAATTTACAGAAAGCAACTCAGAAATTCAAATTGATAATTACAGTAACATTATTAATATCGATGCCAAAGGTTTGCAAGATATGGCGCCTCCTGATCTCCTCATCTGCTCAAAAAATAAAGATCCTAATTCTGAATTAACTGCTTCTACCAGATCTAGATCAACTTGTAAGGTCAGGCCAGATGAAGCACCATTTGAATTCAAAGCCACCACATCCTTGGATGTTGTGGAGAATCCTGCATGGAATATGATGGTTAATCGGTTAAAGGGTAAAAATACGAAACCAAAAAAAAGCTTAGGTACATGGAACTCTTATTTCCCTTTCTAAAAGTAGCAATTCTGAAAACATTTTATAATGCAATTCCTATTTTGGAACATTCGAGGCCTAAATGCCCCCTCAAAGCAGTTAGAAATCTTTAACCTACTTCAGAATAGACAATATTCCTTTCTAGGAATATTAGAGAATAAGTTAAGTACTGAAATTGACAGACTTTTAATAAGTTGAGTAATACTTGGAAATACTCCTATAATATTTCAAATGACCTAAAATGTAGAATCCTTATTATTTCGGATTCCTTACAATGGTCAAACATCTTGCTACACTCGAGCGACCAATTTATTTCTTGCATTTTACATAATATGCATGGCCTTAGTGTTCTCTGTAACAGTGTGTATGCTTACAATGATGCAACTAAGAGACTGGATCTATGGAATTACATTGCTGAGCAATGAATTTTTTTTAATCTCCCTTGGATCTTGGCGGGGGATTTTAATGCTATTTTATCATCTATAGATAGAATTAGTAATGACATTTTTAATTCTATGGGTGATCAAGATTTCTTTAATTGCATATATTCTGCTAATTTCATAGAACCACACTTTACGGGGAATTTCTTTACGTGGAGAGGAGGGCTTAAATTTTCCATACATGGTAAAATAGACAAGTTTTTGTGAATTCCTTATGGATGTACAAATTTCCTCATTTTGGTATCAATTTTGGTCATCATTCCATAAGTGACCACACTCCATTATGATTAAAATTTTATCTAACATTAAGGAAAAACAAGTTACCTTTCATATGTAATAATTCATGGCATCTCCAAAATGACTATCAATCTTCTCTACAAGAAATTCTGATGCATGTTGTGCAAGCTTAAAGCTGTTAAAGCTACTTTAAAGATCTAGAGAAAATGTAAAATCAACAAACAGAAAGCGATTGCTCAATTAAAAAAAGAAGCCAATGATGTATATCAACTACTGGTCGCTAACCCTATAGACAATAGTTTGATTGATCAGTATACAACCAAGTATGATTAGATTCATATCGTGATGAAACTCTTAGCTATAGAAATTGATCAATGAATGTAAGCTAATTGGTTGATTAAGGGGGATAAACCTACCAATTTTTTTACGGTAAAATATCTGAAGCTCTGCCTAAAAGAATGAATAATATTATTCTTAATTTAGATGGCTCTTGGAATTCAGCATTAGATAAACTTGCTTGTGAGGAAATTAATTACTTTTCATCTCTTTTTAATTCATCACATGCCGTAAACCAATTTCTAGACATTATTTGTAAGAAAATCCTATCTGAACAGGCCAAAACAAATTTATGCAAACCACATCAGCTAGAGGAAGTAAAAACTGCAATATTTCAGATCAATGATAACAGCACTCCAGGGCCTGATGGCTTAAACTTAAAATTCTACAAGTTGCACTGGGACCAAATCAAGAATAATATAATTAATGCTATGAATGGCATTTATAGTCAGGTAAGTTATCAAGGAAATCAACCATACTTTTATATGCCTCATTCCAAAGAAACCTGAGGCAATGGATATGGTTGATTTTAGACCAATATCTCTTTGCAATGTTTCATATAAAATAATAGCCAATCTCCTTTGAAATAGAATGAAAGATTATATGAACGATCTTATTTCATATAATCAAAATGCTATTATCCGGGGAGAATAATCAATGAAAATTCCTTTCCAGCTTATGAAATGGTTAGAGGATTCAATAGGAAGAATTCTAATAAGTTTTTTCTAAATTTAATTTACAAAAAGCTTATGATAAAATTAATCGTAAATTTATTCATCACATATTGATATCTATGGGTTTCCCCTCGACATTTACTGATCTTATTTACGAATGTATTTCTACTCCTTCATTCTTAGTATTAGTTGATGGTTCACCCTTTGGTTATATAGAGAGCTCAAGAGGACTTAGACAAGGCGACCCTCTTTCTCTGTATTTATTTTCCATTGCAGTGGAATTCCTCCCTATTAGTTTGGATATGGAATATATAACAGGCAATATTACACCCGTATACAACATTGATCCTATGGTCATCGATTTATTATAGGCAGATGATATTTTAATTTTGATCAAGGTCTCCATTGAAAATGCAAAGAGTATACAACAGGTGTTTCAGATGTTGGATGTGTTAACTGGTCTGAACTTAAATGAAAACAAATCCACTCTGAATTTTAGTAAAGGAGCAGTTCAGAAACAATAAATTGCAGATTTGCTTTAAATCAGTATTGGCCAACTCCCTGTGGTTCATTTAGGCATTCCTTTATCAAACAATAAACTTAAAGCAATGGATTTTGGGTGTTTAATAGAAAAAATTAACAAGAAATTCAATCATTGGAACATCAGATTACTCAATTTAAGTGGTAGAATTGAGCCAGTAAAAACTGTGATCTATGCCATGATTCAATTCTGGATACAGTTTTCCCCCATTCCTGCCTCAGTCACAAATAGAATTAGTTCTATATATGCTAATTTTTTATGGAAGTCAAAATCACACAATATGAGCTGGGAAGATATGTGTAAAACTAAAAGAGAGGGTGGTTTTGGTATTAGGAAAATTGAAGATATTGGAAAAGCTATTTCTATCAAACTGATATGGAAATTTATTCAGAGGGAGCCTTTATGGTCTAAGTGGATGTACAAAAAGTATTGCAATAATAAGAATTCCGAACCATTGATATAGATAATAATGCATCTGCTACTTGGAAATATTTACTGCGTGCTATAATATGGTGAAGGGGTTAATTGAAAGAAAATTTGTTTATGGTAATGATAACAATGTTTGGTGTGATCCATGGTTAAATGGACATTCTTTAGTGGACATATTCGGGTGGAGTTTCATGTTTGCTTTTAATAGACACAACAGAAAAGTTTCTTCTCTAATAACAGGGCATAATTGGAAGAACCAACTTGATGGAATTCCTATTCAAATGCATCAAACAAATCATAATATACAAGACCATTGGTCCTGGATCCCTAACAATAATGGTCAATTCACTCTTAATTCAGCATGAGATCAAATTAGAGAAAAACATGTAGAAATAAACTGGACAAGTATAGTTTAGGATAAATTATATGCTCCTAAAATGTCTGTTTGCACTCTCATGACCAGACAAAACAAACTGAATACCAAAGATAGGACAAATGGAAACCATATATTAACCTATCTTGTGTGCTGTGTCAAAATCATAATGAAGATCGAGACCACTTATTTTTCAAATGCACTTATTCGAGAAAGTTACTAGATGATTTTATGAAGAAGCTTAAAATCAATCTCGGAAATTCATATGAACTCATCCAAATTATGGAATTACAGTGTCAACATCAGAAGTCAAGTTTAATTCACAATCATCTCATTAATATTTCATTCACTTCTCTGATTTGGTATATATGGAGCGAGAGGAATTCTCGTATTTTTAAAAATATTAAAATGCCGACTCAAGTCAGGAATTAGCTAATTATGCAAGCGTGATAACCCGGATTTCTAAACATCTGTAATTAATATAATAATTGGGTTAATTATAGAAATACTGAATTATAGATTGATTTTAAATATAATAACTATTTAAATTGAGTTATTTTATAAATTTAATTTTAAATAGACTAATTATTTTCAATTTAATAAGAATTGTTTAAATGTATGACTTTAAGTTAGAATTTGATATATCCAAATTCAATAATATGTTTGTTCAAATTAATATATATATTTAGTTGGATTGATTTGCAAGTTGGATTTAAAGAAAATAATAATTTGTGCATGAGATTTTTTTTAAGTTTATGATTGATTTTATATCATTGTTTTTAAAAGGTTTTATAAATATAGGTAATTATAAGAGAAGTTCAAATATTAAACATTTAAGTCATTTTTAATATATAACTAAATTAAAATTTTAATATAAATATATTTAAATGCCATATTAGTTAATGAAATTACAAATGTAAGGTTATATGTACATGTATAATTACAACTGTAAGCTAAAAGATGTGTTTTGTGACGAGTGTCAACTTTTATTTTAACTTTCTTTTATTTTTAATAAAATCTAATTTAAACCTATATTAATTTCTACCTTTCATCTTCATTTCTTTTCCCATCTTCACTTTCTTAATCAAAAAAAAAGAGAAAAATCTGTAAATTACTTCAAACTAAAAAGTAAAATTTCATTTCCAATTTGCAAACTCAAGAATCAACAGCCTGTAATCATTTCAAGAGTTCAAGTAAGGAAATCTAAAGCAAGAAAGAATCAAATTCATGTAGCAGTCAATTTCTAGTTCTCGAAGCATAATCATTTTCCCAAGCTCCTCTGTTCATTTTAATCAAGTGAGTAAACACTTTTTGTTTATTTGGATTTAACTGAATTGCATGTGATGGTTTTTAATTGCCTTAAATTCTTCAGTTTGTATTTATCTGGATGTGCATGTATATATATGCATGTGAGGTGTTTGATTTTATATGCATCCTGTACTCTGTGATCTAAGCAGTGATGTTTGTCTTCAAAAATTCCCAACACCAAATCAAACAAATTTTAGATCTCGATGTATAAATGAAAATTGTTTGTTAATGAATAAAGATGTTTTTAAAAGTAATTCCAGGATTTTCAATTTAGCAAATGAGTTCAAAATAGGGATAACAATGGAAATTTCTTTTACAGGTTAAAATCAACTATCTCAATTACGAATTCGAATTATGGAAATGGATTCGTGATGGGAAATCACGAATTTTAATCTTCATTTCATGATTTTTAGGCTGTTAATTCTTGTGAAATCTTGGACTGTGCGAATTTGGGTATTTGGTGATTTGCCGTTGATCGACGGTGATAGGGGAGTCGATTTGGGTTGAAGGTGGCCTAGGGGATGTCGGTCGTAGGAAAATAGGTAGACAATTTATTTGTAGACGTGGTGGCCAGGGGTGGTCAGAGTAGGGTGTAGCACACTGGTTCTTGACGTTGCCTTTCGGTGGGTTTTTCGTCATCGTGGCTTGATCGGAGTCGATCGCGTGGCTTGTTGGAGGAGCTGGGGGTTGAATCATAGGTGCGGTGAGGATGGCAGAGGTGCTTGAGGTCGGAGTCGCCGGAGCAAGGGAATTTTTTGATTGGCGTAAGTCCATCGAATTGCTCGATTTCGATTTGTAAGGGGATATTTGATTTTGGTTTCTTGAGAATTCTTGTTGAGGTAATTGTGATCATCGAGAATCGCCGCCATGACCTTCAAGGGTCGGAAATGGTGGTTGACGTGCACCACGTGTACGTTGTTCTGGGTTGCTTAAAGCCTGAGGAAATGGCGATTTGATTTCGTGTCGTGCTCGAATTTTTCTGATATCGTCTCGAAGCAGGAATTGTACGCGAGTGCACCGTGTTTTGTTCGAAAAGAATACGAGTTTGACTCGAGAAGCTAGGGTATTGCTAGCTACTCAGGTTCTCAAGTAATTATGTATGAATAGTTGAAGTTTCTAAGTTAAGATATTTTGTTTCAAGGCAATGTTTTTAAGTTTTGAAAGCAAAATAAAAACCAGGTTGTAAATATAATTAAAGTAGATCAGTTTTAGGATGTGATAATCAAATTTTGAAATAACTATATGATATATGTATTTAAACAATCTGTGGAAGATTTCAAGGATTTTAAAGGTAAAAATTTCGATGCTTGAATTTCTTTTAAATTGTTGTTCAAATGTGTTATTCGTAAATATTTTTTAATGATAATTAAGCAAGCAATTATGATAAGGGATTTGACTTTAAGTTATTAAGATTTTGATCTTTAAAATTAAGTAAGGTTAATTAATTTACTTAAGAATAGTTCCTTTATGTAAATGATTTGTTCTTAAGTAAAAGAGTAATTAGGATAAAGGATTTTCTTAATAAATTAAGGGGTCAAACCCGAGTAGGACTTTAGTATTAGCATTTTTTTAGAGGGGGGGGGGCAGTTTGGGATTTGGGCCAGTTAATTTTTCCTTTGGCTCGAGTTTCCTTTAGTATAAATGGAATTAATGTAAGAAAAGTTCAAGGGTTTTATCAAATTTAAAGTTAATATTTTATTTGGAATAGAATATAAATAAAGAAATTCCTAGGTTTAACATAACCCATAACCTAGGTCACTAGTGATGCAATTTAATTATGTAAGATAACTGTATTTATGATAATTAATTAAAAGTGTATTTAATAAGATTTTAAATAAGTTAATTAAGACAAAGGACTTATCATTTAAGTAAATTAAAGTTTGATGATTAAGTATAATTAATTAATGTAATTAATTAAAGATCAATGTAATTAATCATGGTTAATTAATTACTGTGAAGGTTAAGAATAATTACTTAAGGGCTAATTACTTATTGTACTTAAAGGTGACGATTAAGGATTGATTAATCAAGGTTAATCAATTAAGGAGTCATTAAGTGATAAGTAATTTAGAGGTTTATTACTTAATGTAAAAGAATTATTATGAATAATTACTTAATGAAGTAATTAAAGGAATTAATTACTCCGTATAATTAAGTTGATGTGGCTAATTTTAGTTAATTAATTTAGTTTAATTAATTAAAAGTAATCATTTGACGTTGAGTTAAATACAATTACTTAAGGTAATTAATGAGGTATAATTACTTAGTGAAGTAATTAGTGGATAATTACTGGATATAATTAATTTAAGGAAATTACTTGATGGGTAGTAATTAAAGGATAATTACTTGATGGAAGAAATTAAGTAATGATTACTCTGGTAATTGAAGGATTAATTTATATAATTAATCAAGGAGTTGGTTTAATTGATGAAGTGATTAAAGAAAGATAATGTCTGATTGTGATTAATCAAGGTTGATTAACGAATGTAATTAAGTTAAAGGTTAATTATTAAATGAAATTTAAGAATAATTAACTAATGAAAGTAATTAGAGGATCATTAATTAATGTAATTAATGGAAATGATCAATCTTGCTTATTAATGATTGAATGATGATGAGTGCTTTGAATTGGTTGATATCTCTGATATGAATTGTTTTGTGATATGATATGTTGGATAGACGATGATAATGTGATTATCAATCAATTATGAATTGCTGTGTAAAAGTATTATCCGACAATTAAAGTTGAATTGCATTTAAATGGGATAACTTGGGTTTAGATGACATTGGATTCGAAGAGACCGGAGTCGGGTATTAGTAAATACCCGAAAACCACTTCGATTCTTTATTGATATGTGAAATCAACAGGCTGGTATGGAATGATTTAAATGAATTTAACCGTTAATCTAAGTTCTGGTACTTAGATATTGATGTGTGATATCAGTGATGTCTATAAAAAATTATGAATTTGTAAATTGATACGAGTACCTCGGGTTTATATAAGTTGTATGCTTTTGTCATTCATGTTAGATGGGTTTACTCATGCTGGTTTCCAGCCTGACCCGGGTGTTACTTTGATGTAATGCTCGGGTCAGACCCAGTATTACAGATTTTCAAGTAAGGACGTTCTGGAGCTCTGGAGGCGAGCTGGATGGCAGGAATGTATGTAGGGTTTTCCGCTGTGTTTATTTGTAGCTTATCTGGGGCATGTTGAATTAAACTGCTCAGTGTTGTGTAATTATTGCAACTCTGATATATTAAAGTGTAAATTTGACCAGTATAGTTTTCCTTTGTGTAACTGCTATTTATTTAATATTAGATTTTAATCCGCTATGAATGTGAGAATCTGTGTTTTGGGGTTTCTGTTTTCTTCTTTTTCTTCTATCTCTTTCTTTTTTTCATAATTATCTGGAGTTTTCGGGATCGAAAATTTCGGGTCGTTACATTTGGTATCAGAGCCGAAGGTTAAGCGAGAACCTTGGCTTGGTGGGGAATACTCATTAAGGATAAGGTCAATGGTACCCTAGGATGAGTTGAGTGTATATATAAGAATGCATACTTGTTATTTTCTTATATAAAGATTTTAAATGATCTTATATAACATTATATTTAATATATAAAGCAATATTTCTTTCTAATAAACATTAAGGGAATTGGTTGTTAAATTTTGGAACTAAATTAAGAAGTAATATAATACAACCAAATTGAAATCTGGAATTGGGATTAAATTAAGTGGCATTAGAAATACAACCAAACTGAAATTAAATAAAGATAAGTTTGAAATGGATTCAAACTGAAATTGAAATCTTAAATTGGAGAAGAATTTCAAAATAAGATGAATCGAATTGGTTCCAAACCAGGAAATAGAATGGTTATTGTGTTTAATAATGGGATGATTGTTTTCCAATAAACAATAAAATGTTTTAAAGGAAATAATATTATTCAAACTATTATGAATGTAATCTTATTTTAAAATAAAAAGTTGTTTGTAAACTTTAAAAGAACTTGTTTTGAATTAAAACCAAGGATGGTTTAAATTTTAAAATTTGGCTTGGTAGGCCAAGAAGAAAATATGTATATATGTGAGGAATATACATAATACAAAAGATGGTTTGAAAATAAGCTCTAAATGTTGAATTTTAAATTTGGAATGAGATGTGAAAACCCAAGGTGATAAGTTTTTGAACTTATAGATGGGAAAGAATTTTGAAATTTGAGGTGGGTTCGATTTGAAATTAGCCAAATTTATTTGAATAATTTGGAATTGTAATTAAAGTTGAATAGTTTTAAATTCAAATGGATTTTGAATTGAATTTGGGAGAAAATCAAGAATAATTCAACTTGATTTGGAAATAGGGTTTGAAATTGGGATTAATCCAAACTGGAGTTGAAATGAATTGAAATTTGAAACTAGTTCAATTGAAATTTATTTGAATTAGTAGAATTTGAGATCAAGGTTGAATAAAGTTAAATTTGGAAAGAAACTGAGGTTAATTCAACTTGAATTAGGGTTGAATCAATTTCAATGGAAATTGAGGATATTTAAAATTGGAAATTGGGTCAATTTAAATGGAAGTGGAAATTTAAATTGAATTGATGAGAATGAAGATTGGGAAGTAGGCAGTTTTGACTCTGGACTATTTTTAATATGAATTGTTTTTCCAAGCTATTCATTACATATACAACCTTTCTTTTAAAAGCCAAACTATCTTATTCTTGTTTTACAATTATGTTTGAAACTGTTTAACGATTTTTCCAACTGTTTTATAAACTAATTACTATATTCCAACTATTTTACAAAACTAATTATTATCTTACTATTATTTTGTAATTATCTAAAATTTCTATAATTATTTTAGCTATTTTCAAACTATTTTACACTTATTTTACAAACTAGTAATTATTTTCCAACTACTTATCTATTTTTAAAATTTTCAAGCTATTTGCCAAATAAACTGGTCGGAGTTCAAACTGTTATTGGTTAAATACCCAATCGAGATATGAATAGAGGTGAAATCTAAATGGATTGAAGCAATTATGAGTAAGTGAATGAAAATCAAAGTGAATGTGAATAGAAATGGAATTGATTTGGCTAATAACTAATAAAGATAAATACGTAGGGTGTACGTATGTTATTCTATTCGTATAATGATTTGATCCAGATTCGAGCACAGAATTTCAAGATAGTATGTCGATCCGAGTTAGGATTTTTCACTCGATTTTCGATGGCGAACCTGGATATGGATTGTTGATTGGTTCTGGATATTCTCTATCATAGTTATGACTATGCAAGGAGAATGACGGTTTCTGATCAAGAAACCAGATCTGTGTCCGCACTAGGAAGTCGGTCGGACAATACTAGTTCGGAAGTGAAATTGTGTGGTCAAGTGAGCGATCATATTAGTATAGCGTATGGATGATATGTGTACACCGTACAGATTTGAATAAAATAATATTGAAAGGAGTAATCAACTTTGAATATTTGATTTTGAGTAAACAAAGTTAAATATCTTTGTTTATAAAATGAAACTCCCCTTGTTGAGTCTTTTGCCAGAAGAAAAGGGTTTTTGAAAATGTTCGAAGTATAAAAAGAGTTTTATACAAGTTTGAAATGATCCAAAATTTTAAAAATTATACGTGTCTATATATATAAAGGATCTTATGAGGATTTTTGAAAAGGTTTTGGGAACCTTTGGATTTGGAAAGGCTTTTGATTTTTGGGTAAAATCAATATGAGAATTTGGAAAGCCTAGTTTGAGAATAATCGATTTTGGAATAATCGATTTTGTGTAAAGGGGCTTTGTATAAGATCATACTAGGTGTATGATTTGAAGATACTATATGCGTATAATATAAAATGTTTTAATGATGACTCTGGGAAAAAGGCACTTCCTAGAAATGAACTTCTCAGGAGTGCCACCAGGTGGTGCTGCCTTGAGCCCCAAGAGGGGGTTCTAAAGTTGATCCTGTGAGGAGTCCGGACAAAACTAGTTCCTGAGAATTATGAGTAGAGTATAACATAGCGAAAGTCGTGTATGCCGGTGAGAGCTAACAGTCTACGTTTGATTTTATATCGGTAGACCGTGACCTTTGTAACATAGCGAAAGTCGTGTGTGCTGCTGAGAGCCAACAGTCTGCGTTTGATTTTATCGGTAGACTACGACCTATGGTAACATAGCGAAAGTCGTGTGTGCTACTGAGAGCCAACAGTCTGCGTTTGATTTTATATCGGTAGACTGCGACCTATGTAGGAGTGGAGAAGTTTCATTCGACAGCGAAAATCGGAGGCCGCTGAGATCCTGCAGTTACATGGACTTTTGCTGTGATGGCAACGTAACCCTGGAATGTAACTGCGATCTGTCGTGGGTTCCATTGCGTAATCGAGAGGCCGTGGAGAGCCTGCAGTTACATGGACTTTTGCTGCGATGGCAACGTAAGCATGGAATGTAACTGCGACCATGGATGGGGGTGATGATTTCCAGAGCATACTCACTAAAGATATATCCTCTATTTTCAAAAAACTGTTTTCTATATTTTCAATAAAATTATTTTTCAAGTATTTTCACTAGGTGTTGAAATCGAGTCTACTAAGCACTTATAGATTTTCAGTCGTACGCCTGATCAACGTATGACCGAATTTCTGTAAGAACAAGGATGGACCGGTAGAAACATCGAGTTATAAAAAGTATTTTTATAAAAACTATTTTATAATATTATATATATTTTAAAAGTGTTTTAAGGGCGTATCAAAGAATAATTTTTCTAATAATAAGCATTTTAATAAATTCTGGCTTCGTTCCTTTTCGAGGATGAAAAGATTCTAAGGGGGGAGGAATGTGATAACTCGGATTTCTAGACATCTGTAATTAATATAATAATTGGGTTAATTATAAAAATACTGAATTATAGATTGATTTTATATCATTGTTTTTAAAAGGTTTTATAAATATAGGTAATTATAAGAGAAGTTCAAATATTAAACATTTAAGACATTTATAAATATATAACTAAATTAAAAATTTAAGGTAAATATATTTAAATGCCATATTAGTTAATGAAATTACAAATGTAAGGTTATATGTACATGTATAATTACAAATGTAAGCTAAAAGATGTGTTTTGTGACAAGTGTCAACTTTTATTTTAACTTTCTTTTATTTTTAATAAAATCTAATTTAAACCTATATTAATTTCTACCTTTCATCTTCATTTCTTTTCCCATCTTCACTTTCTTAATAAAAAAAAGAGAAAAATCTGTAAATTACTTCAAACCAAAAACTAAAATTTCATTTCCAATTTGCAAACTCAAGAATCAACATCCTGTAATCATTTCAAGATTTCAAGTAAGGAAATCTGAAGCAAGAAAGAATCAAATTCATGTAGCAGTCAATTTCCAGTTCTCGAAGCATAATCATTTTCCCAGGCTCCTCTGTTCATTTTAATCAATTGAGTAAACACTTTTTGTTTATTTGGATTTAACTGAACTGCATGTGATGGTTTTTAATTGCCTCAAATTCTTCGGTTTGTATTTATCTGGATGTGCATGTATATATATGCATGTGAGGTGTTTGATTTTATATGCATCATGTACTCTGTGATCTAGGCAGTGATGTTTGTCTTCAAAAATTCCCAACACCAAATCAAACAAATTTTAGATCTCGATGTATAAATGAAAATTGTTTGTTAATGAATAAAGATGTTTTTAAAAGTAATTCCAGGATTTTAAATTTAGCAAATGAGTTTAAAATAGGGATAACAGTGGAAATTTCTTTTACAGGTTAAAATCAACTATCTTAATTACGAATCCGAATTATGGAAATGGATTTGTGATGGGAAATCATGAATTTTAATCTTCATTTCATGATTTTTAGGCTGTTAATTCTTGTGAAATCTTGGACTATGCGAATTTGGGTATTTGGTGATTTGCCGTTGATCGGCGGTGATAGGGGAGTCGAAATTTGGGTTGAAGGTGGCCTAGGGGATGTCGGTCGTAGGAAAATAGGTAGACAATTTATTTGTAGACGTGGGGGCCAGGGTTGGTCAGAGTAGGGTTTAGCACACTGGTTCCTTACGTTGCCTTTCGGTGGGTTTTTCGTCATCGTGGCTTGATCGGAGTCGATCGCGTGGCTTGTTGGAGGAGCTGTGGGTTGAGACGTAGGTGCGATGAGGATGGCAGAGGTGCTTGAGGTCGGAGTCGCCGGAGCAAGGGAATTTTTCGATTGGCGTAAGTCCATCGAATTGCTCGATTTCGATTTGTAAGGGGATATTTGATTCTGGGTTCTCGAGAATGCTTGTTGAGGTAATTGTGATCATCGAGAATCGCCGCCATGAACTTCAGGGGTCGGAGACGGTGGTTGACGCGCACCACGTGCACGTTGTTCTAGGCCGCTTGAAGATTGAGGAAATGGCGATTTGATTTCGTGTCGTGCTCGAATTTTTCTGATATCGTCTCGAAGCAGGAATTGTACGCGAGTGCACCGTGTTTTGTTCGAAAAGAATACGAGTTTGACTCGAGAAGCTAGGGTGTTGCTAGCTGTTCAGGTTCTCAAGTAATTATGTATGAACAGTTGAACTTTCTGAGTTAAGATATTTTGTTTCAAGGCAATGTTTTTAAGTTTTGAAAGCAAAGTAAAAACCAGGTTGTAAATATAATTAAAGTAGATCAGTTTTAGGATGTGATAATCAAATTTTGAAATAACTATATGATAAATGTATTTAAACAATCTGTGGAAGATTTCAAGGATTTTAAAGGTTAAAATTTCGATGCTTGAATTTCTTTTAAATTGTTGTTTAAATGTGTTATTCGTAAATATGGTTTAATAATAATTAAGCAAGCAATTATGATAAGGGATTTGACTTTAAGTTATTAAGATTTTGATCTATAAAATTAAGTAAGGTTAATTAATTTACTTAAGAATAGTTACTTTATGTAAATGGTTTTTTCTTAAGTAAAAGAGTAATTAGGATAAAGGATTTTCTTAATAAATTAAGGGGTCAAACCCGAGTAGGACTTTAGTATTAGCATTTTTTTAGAGGGGGGGGAGTTTGGGCTTTGGGCCGGTTAAATTTTCCTTTGGTTCGAGTTTCCTTTAGTATAAATGGAATTAATGTAAGCAAAGTTCAAGGGTTTTATCAAATTTAAAGTTAATATTTTATTTGGAATAGAATATAAATAAAGAAATTCCTAGGTTTAACATAACCCATAACCTAGGTCACTAGTGATGCAATTTAATTATGTAAGATAACTGTATTTATGATAATTAATTAAAAGTGTATTTAATAAGATTTTAAATAAGTTAATTAAGACAAAGGACTTATCATTTAAGTAAATTAAAGTTCGATGATTAAGTATAATTAATTAATGTAATTAATTAAAGATCAATGTAATTAATCATGGTTAATTAATTACCGTGAAGGTTAAGAATAATTACTTAAGGGCTAATTACTTATTGTACTTAAAGGTGACAATTAAGGATTGATTAATCAAGCTTAATCAATTAAGGAGTCATTAAGTGATAAGTAATTTAGAGGTTTATTACTTAATGTAAAAGAATTATTATGAATAATTACTTAATGAAGTAATTAAAGGAATTAATTACTCCGTACAATTAAGTTGATGTGGTTAATTTTAGTTAATTAATTTAGTTTAATTAATTAAAAGTAATCATTTGATGTTGAGTTAAATATAATTACTTAAGGTAATTAATGAGGTATAATTACTCAGTGAAGTAATTAGTGGATAATTACTGGATATAATTAATTTAAGGAAATTACTTGATGGGTAGTAATTAAAGGATAATTACTTGATGGAAGAAATTAAGTAATGATTACTCTGTTAATTGAAGGATTAATTTATATAATTAATCAAGGAGTTGGTTTAATTGATGAAGTGATTAAAGAAAGATAATTTTTAATTGTGATTAATCAAGGTTGATTAACAAATGTAATTAAGTTAAAGGTTAATTATTAAATGAAATTTAAGAATAATTAACTAATGAAAGTATTTAGACGATCATTAATTAATGTAATTAATGGAAGTGATCAATCTTGCTTATTAGTGATTGAATGATGATGAGTGCTTTGAATTGGTTGATATCTCTAATATGAATTGTTTTGTGATATGATATGTTGGATGGACGATATAACGTTATTATCAATCAATTATGAATTGTTGTGTAAAAGTGTTATCCGACAATTAAAGTTGAATTGCATTTAAATGGGATAACTTGGGTTTAGATGACATTGGATTCGAAGAGACCGGAGTCGGGTATTAGTAAATACCTGAAAACCACTTCGATTCTTTATTGATATGTGAAATCAACAGGCTGATATGGAATGATTTAAATGAATTTAACCGTTAATCTAAGTTCTGTGTAACTGCTATTTATTTAATATAGTTTGGCCAGTATAGTTTTCCTTTGTGTAACTGCTAT
Organism: Allium cepa; assembly: GCA_030765085.1. NCBI lineage: Eukaryota > Viridiplantae > Streptophyta > Magnoliopsida > Asparagales > Amaryllidaceae > Allium > Allium cepa. The sequence continues at coordinate 910,216,359 of CM060932.1, forward strand.
TTATTTAGTATTATATTTTAATCCGCTGCGAATGTGAGAATCTGTGTTTTGGTGTTTCTGTTTTCTTCTTTTTCTTCGTTTTCTTCTATCTTTTTTTTTTCATGACTGTCTGGAATTTCTGGGATCGAAAATTTCGGATCGTTACACCAAGACTATAAATAACTTATTCAACAGCAATCAAATATTACTATGAAAAGCAAGGAATTAGAGCTTATCTTGGCTGAATTCGGAGTCGTTGTTGATTCCAACTCAATGCATCGACCTCTGTGAGTTTCTTGTTTGATGGTAATCCTTTGGTAGTGGTTCAACTCTGTGATACCCTCAAGAATTCATTTTACAGACGGATCTGCCTTTTTCGTGAGTCTCCATAGCCCTAGATCTGATTTTGAATGAGAGAATTTTCAGTTTGCTTATTTTATCTGGAAGCTTCGTAGTTAATGAACTGAGTTAGCAGAGGACTTCATTTAGTGCTTTGTCTTTGCTATGTACACGTGGCTCTCATTTGTCTTTGTTTTTTTCTTTAGTTTTTGTGATTTTATTTTCTTTTGCCCCAAATGAGTTCGCATAGATGGTTTTGAGTCCTTTCCGCTTTGTTTACTCCTTCATCTATATGACCACTTGGTTGGCTGTTTTGTTTTGTTTTTTCTCTCTACATTGTACTGTTAATATTTGGACATGACATGTACTCTTTTTCTTTGCAAGGTACCATTTATGTTAGGGAGTCACAAGGTTTTAATGAGGCATATTATGAAAATATATGTTTTCCTGTTTGTTAATAAAGAACCTTTTTTTCAAAAATAATAATAATATCTAATTGGTGATCCATTTTTGACATTATAACTAATTAAGCTCTTTAAAACAGATGATATTGTAACTCATGTAGTTGCTCATTCTTGCTGCACAGTCAAGGAAATGAATATAGCTATACATGTTCAATATATTTATATTTATAGCAGAAATTATACTTTGGATATAAATATTCTTCATTGCATACTTATCACGAAATAAAGAGATCATCGTTAATTTTATCAAATTGTTGTATTTACTTACATAGTTTTTGGACTATCATTTTTGTTAAATATTGATAAGTACAAAAAAAAAAATATTTCAACAAGTCAATTTTAAAAAAACATGAGTTTAATTTTTTTTCAGACAGCTTCTTTCTAAGCTCTCACTTTATACATTTTTTCCAGATGTAACACTTTGTTGATTATTTAATGGTGATAACAAACCTTTTAATTTATTAGTAAACATATAAGTTGAGGATTGACTAATGATAGTTTTATAGGAACTTTTATAAATCCTAACTGACCACTATAGCTAATAGTAATTCATATGGATTTTATATCTTATAGATCTATTTAGTTCACCTCTCTTGATTCTGATATAAAAAATGTACCAATATAGAACAATAGATTCAACCAAACTATATTGATAGTGTTACAAACATAAAGGTTTGTGTCAGATGTACTCCGTTCTTTGTATATCAATTATGGATAACCATGGGCTAATTTCTTAAAATAATCATAAACTTTGCAGTAATGAACCAATCTCAAAGTCTAAAACCATGCATCCAATCATAGAGCATTAACACCCCATCATAGAGCAAAAAAAACCGAAAGTAATATACATGATATGTACTTTAGGCATATAACTAAATAACATGCAATTGTTGTTTACGGATTCAGGTATTAAATATTAATAACATAAAAAAAATAGAAATTACCCAACAATTTAGTTGTTGATGCTGGAGTGAATCGACGCAGTCGTCGTTGGTGGAGTGAATTGATGAGGTAGTTGCTGGTGGAGTGAACTGATGTGGTCGACGTCATTGTTGGCTGCTAGTGTGAGCGGATGCGGAATCGACGATAGTTACTGGTGGGTGAATAGATGTGATGCGGTGACGATTGCTGGAGTGAATCGATGCGGTGACGACTGCTGGAGCATCGAGAGCAGAATGTTCTAATTTTGTGAATGTGTTGATGATTATTGAAGTGGCAAAGGAAGCTCACCCGCTTCATGGACCAAGAAGTTGAGCATCAGGTTTTTGGCATCTGTTGTTCTTACAAAGAATGGAAAATCTTTCAAATGCATGTTTTTTAGTCCTCATATCATGTGTACCTCTACCTCTAGATATGCTTTCTTTTCATAAGCCATATCTTAGTAGCAAAAAAATTATTATTTAATTTCCAAAGGTATATGCATACATATTCATAACTAGCTAGTTGAGTTAGTAGCACACTTTTAAGAAGAACAGGACCTCTAGTGAAAAGTTCAAGGTTAACGATGATAAGCAAGGATGCTGCAAGCGCTGGCACTACATAAGAGAATGCTAGGAATGTGCAGTTCTTTCATGGCATCAAGAGCAAAATTCATAATTTCATCACTTATAATACATGCAACATTAGGAGCATTTTCTTCTCCATTGAGCTTGACTAAAAGTTTCTTAAGTGGTGGAGTCGCATATAGCAGGTATACAGGCATTATGTTTAAATTAGGAGGAGAAAATATGTCTGGTATTGTCTCGAATCTGAAGTCAGGAAAGCCATCAATAGCGTGAGACCCATTGGAGTTTAGAAGGCGATTGTGGTTGGACACTGTTTGCATATGCGATGAGAAGTTTGTATAAAGAGTGGAGAAGTTTGGATAGTTTTTGCATTGGAGCTATGTGGCCTTTAGCCTGGATATGGAAATAAAACTACGGTGAATTTTGTGCAGGGACTGAATTTGAACTCATTTTTTTGTTTCTTATTTTTGGTGTGTTTTCTTTTTTATTGGTTGAGGGTTGGATGAGAGTAAGGAGGAGGTCGTGTTGCTTGCTTTATAAAGAGCTGCAAGAAATCACATATATCACAATAAAAACTTTTATTTTTGAATTTTAGTAGTTCATCTCAAATCAAGCAACTAATTCTTGAATGGTGAATCTCGAATTCAGATTACCAATGTAGATACAGTAAAAACTTGTAATAAAATTGCAATCAAATACCCAAATGTATTATCAAATGATTCTTATGACCAGACTCAAACAATAAACAGAGCAATATAAGGTTAAAATGAATATCTGGTGAGAATAGCAGTGAATCAATATAAAAACTATAAATAAATTTGAAAAGAAAATAAGATTGAATCTGAAATAAACAAACCCAATTTACTAACTAAAATTCAAGTCGCCTAAGAAGAGGGGGGGAAAGAAGGAAAGAAACAAAAGTACACAAGCAGATTGTATCCATTCCACGATCCAACTCATACGGAGAATGAAGAAGAAAAAAATTCTTATGCATAACTAGAATTGAGCATACTTCGCACATGAGTTGTTTATATTATTACAAACGGAAAGCAAGGGCATTTTCGGAATTTCAAAAAGACGCCGAGTAAATTAATTCAACGAATTTTCTTTATTAGTAGTAGAGATATTATCCCCCTTCATCACACATTCTTTTTTATAGGGAACACTTACACTGTTTTTGAACCTCATCCCATTGGAATTAAATAAGCTTTAAAAATTTAAAGCAAAATAGAAATCGTTGTAAGCATGCTTAATAATTCAAAATCAGTAACAACTTTTTTCCCGTAAGTAACACATTTAAATTAACTTACTTGTTTCGGTTAATTCCTAATATCAACCGGTAAATGAATAAATCCTATGTTCAAATGATATAAATATTGAAACTAAAAAGCCTTTTTTTCTTAGATTGAAGATTGAATGTTAGTAAATCGCATTTAATTTCACATACTTAAGAAAAAACTTGTTGATTACATGTTTTGATAAAGGGAAAATTGTTTACTTGAGCTCGGGTTTCTTGCATAGTGGATGAAAAACGAAGAATTTAGGTTTTCAAGATTGAGTTCAGTTCCAATGATTTAGTAGTTCTATTGGGGGAAGAAAGGAGGAAGTTTGGGTTTCCTTTGTGTAACTGATGAAGAATAGGGGTTTTTGTGCTAGACCGGGGAGAGGAGAAAATATGAGAGGGAAAGAAAATATTTACTGCCTAAAAATTTTATGCTTTAGCTTGATTACGGGAGGGACGAGAACATAGCGTATATACATTAGGTCCTCTAAAACCTAGCTAATGGAAGATAGCGCTAAGCATTCCAACTCCATGGTATGATGCTATCAATAATGCCATTTCCTGTAGTGCGTGTTGCTCATTTAAGCCTTGTTATCCTTTGTTAGAATGACTAATCCTAAAGAGTGAGTGGAGCCAAGCTATGTGGGGTTGCTCCCATTAGGTTATTTTCACATTTACTCTAGATTGGATTCGGTGTTGTGCATTGAGACGTGAAATACTGGGATACTCAGTAACAGTTGGCGGGGTCCGGGTGGAGGCTTTCGAGAGCCATTGGAGTTCTCAAGTTATTTCTAGAGGTATACTCTCGATAAGGGGGTCCACCCTTCTAGTCATTGTTGGAAAAACTTCTCTTTTTTCCTTGTTGTTAATTCAAATCTTTAAATTATTTCCTTAATTGCATGGAGAACCGCTTTATGCTCTTTTCTATGTTCAATTATTTATGACTATTCTTTCAAGTCTGAAATTTGATATTATTTATGCTCATTCATTCTATATGGGATTTGTTCTTACTAGCACCCACCTATATATTTAGATTGTTTCTGTTGTTTATTTAAGTTCTTTCATGATCGGGTTGTTCTGAATTATTTCCCATTTATTCACCAATGGATGTTATTCTTGTGAGGTAAAAACTAGTTCCGCATTAGCGAAGTAGTCTCACAATTTTTTTATATTTTCATCATACTACTTGAGTTTTCTCATGCTAGTTTCTCAAACTGATCCGGGTGTTTTTTTATTATAATGCTCGGGTCAGACCGAGTTTTTCCCAGGTTGGCTTTGGTGGCATGGATTTATTGAAGAAAAACTGGATGTTCACCTATCGTAGTGCTTTATTTTCTGTTGTATCATATGTTATACCTATCAGCAATTTATAAGGTCAGAATTTTATAACTACCAGCTGATAAGGTTTTTTTTTAACTCTGATGTACTCTGTATTTTGGAGTGACAGTTTTTATTGTCTTTGTTATATTATATGTTGTCAATTCTGCTGTGAGATTTTGATTTTCCTATTAATTGTTCTTTTCCTTTTTATTTTACCCTAAAAATTTGCCTTTCCAATGATTGGATGTTCAGTATTTGAATACCGTCAATGTATTCAGTGTCGTCTTTCGATGGTCGAAAAGGTGGATCATTAAAATTTGGTACCAAAGCTAAAGGTTAAGCGAGAACCTTGGTTTTGGTAGGGTATGGCTCACTAGGGATAGGGTTAGTAATAACCCTAGAGTGAGCAACTCATTAGAGATAGGGTAAGTGGCGCCCTAGAATGAATTTGAGAGTATTATATATATACGAGAGCGTAGTTCCTATTGTTATAAAAATAGATTGTGTTAATTGGTATGATGAGTTGTTTATGAATTCTGGTCGAGATGTGGGATGCCATGACATCAATAGGGATTTCTAAACACCTGAACAAGACAAACAGACACGATATTGATTTTTGAAAATTTGGTAAATGATATATTTTACCTCTATCTATATATATAAATAATTTTCAAATTTATATAATTATATAGTGTTTGTTTGTTGATGATAATCCTTCTTTATTACCATTATTGTTTGATTTTTCATGCTCTGATAGTTTAGGAGCATTGACTATTGTTTGTTGATTGTTAATCCATGCTCAACTAGTTTATGAGCATATATTATTTGATAATTGTAAATACATTAACCCCCTGTGAATTAAGTTTCACAATTTAACTATAAGGTGCTCGAAGCAAATTTTGAGTAAAGTAATATTTTAATAAAGGTTGTTTATAATAATCTAAATGATAGGATAAGACATCTAGAGAACAAATATTTGATAAAATTTTATTATACTAAAGGATTATTATCATAATATGAAATGATTTTGTATAAAGGTAATTTTTGTAAACTTGATTTATAAAATGTGTTTTAATTTTTTTTTGAATTTAAATCCAGAAGTTGTTTGAAATAATTTTGAAAGGTTTTTGAAATATATATATATATATAGTAGTACTATTTGATAGTATTTCTAAATAAAAATATTTTGGAAGCAAAATTTTAAGTGGAATGCGTTTTCTTTACGGTAATCGAAGGAAAATGTCTCGATTAGTTTTGTGGTAATCTGAATAATCTTCTAACTAACGATTGGATGTTGCTTAGGCAACGTTGTGGAGTACTTAGTAAATTATTCTCTTTATCATTATGCGATTGAAATAAATTCAAGTCTAGACGAACCTAAAGCGACTTTTAGTAAATCAGTTGTTTGAAGTTATTTCACTAAAAAATATAAGTAGTATGTCCTCAAAGGTGGAATTTTGAAATAAAGCCGGGTATTTAATTTTTAAGTTTCCTAAAAGGAAAATGATTTAAACTAAAAGCTATTTTGAAGAAGAAATTTTGATAAATGAAAATTTGAAAACTCTTGGATAGAAAAGAAATAATTTAGCTCAAGTTTTAAATGGGTTAAACTAGATAGAAATATTTTGGTAAATTTATTTAACTAAAACTATAGTTTTTGTTAATCATATAAGTTGTGTAAATTATTTAGTTATATTGGGCCAACCCATGAACAATTTACCTTAATGCACTCTAAGGTAAAGAGATCGAAGGGTTGACTCGGTTTTAAAGTCCCATATTGTGTTTGGACTTCCACTAAAATTTTAAGAAAAATAAAAGTAAATAATAAGTAAATAAAATAAAATTTGTATTTTGTATATACTCTTAAGATCTAGAAGAGTATTATACAAGTAAACAAAATAGAGCAAGCTTTCATTTACTGTTTTTTAAATAATTGCCTTTGTAGAATATTTATAAACTTAGGTTAAAATTTATGAAGTAATTATTAAAATAATTTTAGTATTTAATAAAATACTATTAACTAAAATAAAATGGATTTAGAAAGAGATTGGTATAATTTAGAAACCAATCGAACTAAGTACATAAGTCATACATAGATCATCTTTTTTGCTCGGTTTCTGATCTAGAATTCGAATACATAGCTTTGGGGTGATTCTCACCAGTTCAAAAAAGGACCTCTCACTTAATCCTTGTTAACGAACACTTCATTCAGATTCTTGATATGATACCGAAATTTTCTATCATAGTTTATGGCTATGCAAGGAGAACGGAAGTCTCTAATTATGGAATCTGATCGGAGTCCGCTCTAAGGGAGGTCAAGTGAGCGATACTAGTTCAAAAGTAAAAGTTTATGTATCCGAGCAAGTGATCTGATCAAAATAGCATATGGATGATTTATGCATATCATATGGACTTAAGTATAATTGTATACTTAGTATGTGACTTAAGAAAATTTGTGAACTTAAGCAAAATTCTAAATCTGGTTGTTAGTTATTTGACATTTTAAATAATGTTAAGTGTTATATTTTTTCCCTTATGGAAATTGATTGATTGATAGTGTAACAAATTGTAAATTCGAACATATTTTGAAAATATTAATTATAATTGTTGTATAGAATATGGTTAGAAATAAAAAAATTCAATTATTATTGTAAATAATAATAATAATAAATTTGTTAGAATATAAAACATAATCTTAGATAAAATTCTCAAACAACTAATCTTTATTTAAATGGAAGGTGGTAACGCATATTAGAATATAATTTAGTAATACTGATTGAATGTAATTGACAACTGTATTAATGTAATTTCAATCAACTGTAACAATAAATGTTACTTAAGAATGGGATATAAAATATTCTAGATATGTTAGCAGACAACAAAAATCAATTATTTGGTAAGTAGATTTATACTCCTTGTGTAAACAATAAATTAATAGATATGAATTACTAAGTCGTAACAATTGATTTGTTCCTCATCCCATTGATTAATCCGCTTTAGAATTTATTTTGTAATCAGTGGAATTAAATGTAATTGAAATCTTTCAAATAAAAGGAAAGAGAACATTAATTGTAATTAATGAACGTAATAATAGAACGTACGTTTGAATTATAATAAAAGAGGAAGTTGAGGAAATAAAAGGGAAAAATATGTTTTAATTGAAAGAGAAATTTGATGTAATATAAAAAACATGTAAATGGAAATAAAGGATAAAACTTTTTTGAATTATTTAATGAAAATAAAACGATTAGTGTGTAATCAACATTTAATTGAATATTTAATATTGAATAAATTGGAATTAAATCTGTTAATTAAGGTAAAGAATAATAGATGGTAATTGATTTAGTCAAGAATAAGCAACATATGTTGAATTGAATAAAATGAACATTTGAATGAAGACAAACCAATGTTAATAAAATGAAGGTTCAATTTAGTCAATTTTAAAATATACTATTATATAATTTAAATAAAGTATAAAGGTTAAATTTAAGAATAAATTTTGGAATATTGAGTAATATAATTTTCCAAATTTAATGAAATAGAAAATTTTCTAAAATTTTGAATTTGGTCAAACTTAGCTAAAATTTGACCTTTGATTGAAAATTTTAAATTTTGAATTTTAAAATTTTATTCTTTTTATATGATACTAGACTGATTTCTAATCTTTTCTCCACGTTTTATTTCGTCAAAATCAAATATCTATTGCTCTAAATATTTGAATTTCCGTATAAAAAAATTGACATAAGTTTGTGCTGTGTAGTTGTGAAATTTGGTTAAGTCCTAATGGGTTTGGTTTAGTCCTAATAGGTCTTGCTTAACCAAGAGACTCTAACCATACCAAGAGACTTGTGTCTATTTCTATGCCTACGACCATTTGTTTCCTTCTGACTAACTTGTACGTACATAATTTTCTCTTGAGAAAACATTCTCATCACACTTCCTTCTCCCTCTTCAAATTTACAGAGAGTTCTAGATCTAAAAAACACAAATTCCTCTAAATCAAAACTCATTTCTTTTCTCTTCCACATTCCTTCCACCTCCTCTTCTATTTCCGCCTCTCCTCCACCATCTAAGCCATCTTTCCCTCTCCTTCATCTCGGTCACCATTTCCTCCAAGCAAGGATGAAATCATCCCCTCTTTCCTAGCCAATAGTCATGCCTTATCTCCACCAAATCCCACCCAAATCACCGCATCTTATCCTCTTTCATAGCCAAACCATCTCTTCCACCCTAGCCCACCTTAAACGCATCCAAATGCTTTCAACCCTAGGTCGAGCCTCTTTACCCCTCTCCTCTTCTTTTTTATATATAAAAAAAATGAAAATATACCCATATATATATATATATATATATATATATATATATTGTGTTGCATCAATTCAAGTCCGCTTTGATTTTCTTTGGAATTCGCGACTCAAATTCATAGCTTTGTGTCGTCAATTTTCCTAACCTGGAAAGTTGAGTTATTCACTCACGATTTATAATCTTATGTAACGTAAATGGATATCAATTGATATGTTATTGGAATGTTGCAATAGTTAAGAAATTTTGTGTAATTTGGTTATGATTTGATATGACATATGTCCACCTATGTTCCCTTATTATTTTTTACATGAACTTTTTTTTGATATGTTGTTTATTATAAAAATAGATGTGATGATATGGTTATTAGTATGCATCATGATGTTAATATTAAATCACTATGTTGAAAAGAGAAAAAGGAAATGTTATATTGATTTAAAGGTTGACACTTTTGTGATAGAAATTGTCATTAGTATGTTATGTGAAATTTATGGATGAAAAAGAAGAAGAAAAAGAAGAAGAAAAAAGAATAAAATTTGTATGAATATATGTAGTCTGATTGTAATATAGGAAATCACCTAAGGTGCTATATTGGAAATGATTGCATGTTAGGTTATGTTATGGTAGAAAATTTATGCCACATTCCATGCTATTTTATGTAATTGATTATGTAAGTTACCTACTATGTTATGTAATTAATTATGTAACAATTAATTATGTAAGTCACATGCTATGTTTTGTAATTAATTATATAAGTTACATAATTAATTATGTAATAATTAATTATGTAAGTTACATACTATGTTCTGTAATTAATTATGTAAGTTACATGCTATGTTATGTAATTAATTATGTAAGTTACATGTTATATTCTGTAATTAATTATGTATTATGTAAGTTACGTGCTATTTGTTATGCAAGTTATATGCTATTTTATGCGATTTGTTACGTAAGTTATATGCTATTTTATGCAATTTGTTATGCAAGTTATGTGCTACCTTATGTAATATGTTATGTATGATTTTATGTTATGTTATTTATTTTATGTAAATCATGCTGCAAGTTCCCTTAGTTTTAGGTATTCCTATGGGTTGAAATGATACGTACCCGAATATTCTTTAGAATAAAGAAAAATCGTTATGGGTTGAAATGATAAATCCAAGCGGTTTTTATTGATTTTGAAAATTTGGGATTGAGGAATGAAATGATATATATCCGTAAATTTTAAATTATTGCGGATTGAAATGATAAATATCCTTATTACTTGACATTAGGATAGAAAACTATATACAAATATCGGTGGTCTGTTTTTAAAGTGATTTCTGAAATTTTGAAAAGATGTTTTTGGAAGAAAAAGAAAGGAAAAATGATTTTTAAATTTAATATAAAGATTTTATTTTTAAACATATATGTAAAATTTAGATTTTTAAATTATTTGGTTAAGAATTCTAAATTTATAAGTTAAAATGTAAAATTTAAGGTTTTACTTATAACTTTATTTACATTTTCATAATATAAGATTTAATTTAATAAAATTTAATGAAAATAAAATATATTATATTGAAATTGTTTAAATTAATATATTTATTTTAATATATAACCTATTTTAATATATAAACTATTTCTAATACATAAACTATTTCAATCTATAATCTATTTTAATATATAAATTATTTCTAATATATAAACTATTTCAATCTATAATCTATTTTTAAAATATAAACTATTTTTAATGTATAATTATTCCAATGTATAAACTACTTTCAATATTCAAAATGTTTAAAGTTGGAATTGTTATGATTTAGATTTAATTGATTTAAAATGCGAATATTTTGATATAATGGTTTAACCTATTTTGTGGTTATGATTTTGAAAATGAATATGATTTCGAAAGTGATATGGTTTTGAAAGTGAACATAGTTTTGAAAGGGAATATGATTTTGAAAGCGAATATAGTTTTGAAAGGAGATATGATTTTGAAAGTGAATATAGTTTTGAAAATGAATATGACACCGAAAGAAATATGGTTTGAAATCGAATATGATATTTTGATATTAATTATGAACTGGTTTTGGAAATGTAAAAGAACTATCCGATGTGAAATAAGAGTTTGGTTGCTAAAGAGACCGGGATTGGATATTGTCATACTCTCTGACAATACTGAGAACCTATTTAACAACTGTGTACGTGGTGGAGATTCTAGAAATGAAGTAGGATGGTTTGGCGAACGTTTCCGTATGAGGTATTTACGTGACCCTGACTCCCGTGAGTCAACTTAGATGTGACTAAAACAGGAGCTATACCGGGCCAAGTGAGATCACACCTCCGATCGGGCACATTTCTTCGATACTATACTATTACTTTGTGATTGATTTGGTGGCCACCCATGATTTTTATTATGGGAGTGTGTTCCTGGAGTGCAATTGGTATATTTACCTTGGCATTGCCTCGAGTGCCGTGTTCACATACACTATCGCTCTTTCTATGAGTTTGTTTTGTGTCGTACCTATGAAGTGCTCCTTGATAGCCCACCTACGGGTGGAGTTCACAGTATCTGTATAGACTACGTCATTATATAAAATGTGTTAAGCGGGATATGGGTAACGCCTTAACGCTGTTTTGATATTTTACTTTACCATAGGCATTATTTATGTAGCGTATTGTATTATGTATGTAGATAGTTCCACGGATCCTTAAAGGATGGAAATCCCAAACATTCTTTAAGTTATTGCATTTCATTTGGACATTTCACTTGAGTTGGTTTACTCGCATAAGATTGTTAATCTTGACTCGAATGTTTCGTGTTTTGCTTTATGGCCGGGTCAGCCTGAGTATTACAGCATTTGAGCCTCACCTTTGGAGCTTGGAGCTTTGCTTGAAGATCTATCTTTAATCTATTCATCTTTTCAAATATCTCGGTTATTTTAATTATTTCCAGTTGTTTATGTTCAGACTTGTCATTTGCTTATGTATTAGAGACTTCTCTGTATTTGGACTTAGGTTGTATTTGATTATAGACTCTGATATTTATCTAATAGCTTTGTGAACTACTATTTATCTGCTCCGCTGTGTATTGTTGTATTACTCTGTGTCTGTGATTCTGTGATTGATTTATTTACTATATATGCTAAGTTTTGCCAAATATAAATAACAATTTGTCGTTTTGAGCAATTCAAGTTCGACATGTGTGGATTATTATCGATTTGAATGGTTCAAAATGGCGGATCGTTACAGATAGTGTTAGTTTATTCCTATACAGAATTTGATTTTATTTGAAGGGTTGTGTGATTTATATACAATAGTTTATAAAGTTGTAATTTGTAAATAGAGGTTTTTGAATTGTTGTTTATTAGGACTTAAATCCCGATGGTTTTGAAATAGTTTTAAAAGAATTTTTGAAACGATTGTGAAAAGAAATAATAGTATGATTTGAAGTATTTGAGAAATATTATTATTTCGATAAATATTAAAATTTGTCCCGATAGATATTTGTAAAGTGTTTTACAAAATTTGCATTTATTGCAACGAATGACTAAAATCAAAGCATGATTGGGAGTTTTCCTCATTTTGAGACTCGCTAGGTGTATTTACTCTATTGTTTATGGAGGTACTAGAATACCACTAGAGGCTCCATTGTTTTTGCTTAGAGCTATACCATGCTCGGAAGAGGGGCGCACGCTCCTAGTCATGTTGAATCTTTTTTGACATATCTCTTTCTGAAGGAGTATAAAAATATTTTTTGAATATAAGATCGGGGTATTTGGTTCTAAATTTATGGTGTGAAAATATTGGATGCGTGGAATTTGTTACATAATATTTTCTGTATTTCGTTACATATGGTTGATATGTTGCTTTTGGTTGCATATAGCTTTATTTCATGCTAGACTTCTGACGCAGCGGAAATAACAAACTTGACGTGCTACTAATGTTTTGATACAAATTGACGCACTTTCTTCCTCACGAATGAATTCGTGTCACGTAAACTTGGTAGAACGATAAATGCCCAAATCCGTTGATCTCTCGAGATACCGGATTCTAGTTATCTTCAACATGTTGATCGCGCACGATTCCGCGTTAGAAGATCTACGATTCTTCGACGTTGATCTCGCGTACAAGATTCCGTGAATCGGCTTCAAATTCGTTGATTCGAGCGCAATCGAATATCCGAAGATGGAAGAAGAAGAAGGAGATCACACTCAACTTCAACAAAGTGGCAAAAAACACACAAACAAATTTCATTCAGAAATCAACTCCTTTTTACAAGTGACACAACGCCCCTATTTATAGAAATTTACAACACAACATAGCCGACCTAACACACGGCCGACCTAACATCACACGAGTTACACGTTACACGACTTAACAGTACACAATACACGCGACATACGACTCAATGACATAAGAGTTACCACACCATGCGACATAACAATACAATGACATAACGGATAACGACCTAACAACATACCCGACTTAACATGTATGTGACATAACGTCAGCGACTTAGCAATATAATACAAGTTACAACATAACGACATAAGAGTACACGACATAAGCACAGGAACGACTTAAGCTTCTGGAGCGGCATAAGGAAATAGCGACATAACAGATATCATGGCTTCAGATTGCGGCATAAAGAAGGTCTGCGACATAACAGATGCGACCTAAGGAAGCAAAGGCTTAAGAGATCAAAGCGGCATAAGCACGCGAATTAAGAAACATGCGGTCTATCTGAGCGACCTAAGTGATGCGGCTTCAGGGAACGACTTAAGTGATGCGGCTTATCTTTAGGCGACTTAAGAAGGTGAACGGTTTATAGAATGCGACTTAAGCTCGAGCGACCTAAGGACTTGGCGACTTGTTATGTTGCATTTGTTCTGCCAGCGCTTCATTATTTATCTCATTAAGTTGCAAGCGACTCAAGGCCAACGAACGACCTAAGGTAGGCAACTTAAGGACCGAGCGACCTATAGTATAACTTGCTATGTCGTTCGAGGCATAGTGCGCTGCATCATCCTCCCTTGGTTGAAAAGAATTCGTCTCCGAATTCATACTTTCCTCTTCTTTGACATGCTTATCCCCATGATATGGAATCAAGTGTTTGACGTTGAAAACGTCAGCAGTATGGATATGATCCGGCAATCTCAACTGATAAGCATTCTCATTAATCTTCTTTAAGACTTCCAAAGGACCAATCTTTCTAGCAGCTAGCTTGTTGTAAGCACCAATAGGAAATCGATCCTTAGTCAATACTGCGTATACAAAATCTTCCTCTTTGAATTCAACATGTCATCGTTTGATATCTGCAGATTGCTTATATTTCTCACTAGCCTTAAGCAATCGTTCCTGCACAACCTTGTGGCATTCTTGCAACTTATTCACAAAATCACTAGCTCGTTTGATCACTCCTTTCTGATGTGGTACTATAGACAAATCCAATGGTCCCTTCGGAATTGTTGAATAAATGACCTGGAATGGACTGAACCCAGTGCTACGATTCACTGCATGGTTGTGTGCGAACTCAGCTTGACACAGCTTGGTATACCAACTCTTCAAATTATCATTTACGAGACATTGCAATAGATTACCTAGGGATCTGTTCACAACTACTGTCTGTCCATCCGTCTGTGGATGATAAGCACTACTAAATTTCAGTTTTGTCCCGACCATTCTCCATAGACTCATCCAAAAATGACTCAGAAAACAAGTGTCTTTATCTAAAACAATAGATTCAGGCAACCCATGAAGACGATAGGTCTCTATGAAGTATAACTGTGCAACATTAACTGCATTTGCCATCTTCTTGCATGCAATAAAATGTACCATTTTTGAAAAACGATCAACCACCACATAGATAGAATCATTACCACGTTGTATCCTCGGCAAACCCAATACAAAGTCCATGCTAACATCCACCCATGGCTTAGTAGGTATTGGCAACAGAAAATATAAACCTGCATTTGTCGCGGTCCCCTTTGTAACTTGACAAACATGGCACCTCTGAACAAACTTTTCAACTTCTTTTCTCATTGACGGCCAAAAATAAGATTTTGAAATCAATTGCATAGTACGGTCGCGACCCACATGTCCTTCCTCATGCAACTCTTTGATAATTTTCATTCGTAAACTTCAATCTGGAATACACAACTGATTTCCATTAAAAAATAGAAAACCATCAACCAACACATATCCATCCATGCTTCCCTCTTGACTTTGTTTAGGATCCTGGAAAAATATGAATCTGAAGTAAGCAAATCTAGAAGTAAGTCAAAACCCATCATCTCTACTCGCATGGTTGTCAGTAAATTTTTCCTCCGACTCAATGCATCAGCAACGCGATTAGTTACTCCAGACTTGCGCTTCACGATGAATGTAAATTGCTGCAAATAAGATGTCCACGATGCATGCCTAGCTGCAATTTTATCCCGCCCTTGTAAATGTTTCAATGCTTCATGGTCCGTATACAAAACAAATTCTTTATGGAACAAATAATGTCTCCAATGCTTTACAGCCTGCACGATAGCATAAAACTCCACATCATAAGTATTGTATCTCATCTTTACTCCAGAAAGTTTTTCACTGAAATAGGCAATTGGACGACCCTTCTGACTCAACACTCCTCCAATTCCAACTTTAGATGCATCTGTATGTAACTCAAATAGCAACTGAAAATCTGGCAATACTAGAATCGGTGCTGAGGTTAAAAGTTCCTTGATCTGTTCAAAAGAAAATCCTGCCTCTTCCGTCCATGAAAACTTCTTTCCCTTCATACAATCTATAACAGGAGCCATCACACTACTGAAGTGCGGTATAAATCTTCGATAAAATGAAGCTAACCCATGAAAACTTCTGACTTCTGTTATAGTTTTGGGTTGTGGCCAATTTATGATTGCGTCTACTTTACTCTGGTCCACTTATATCCCCTCCTTGGACACGACATATCCCAGAAATAAAACACTTGGCGTCATGAACACGCATTTCTTCGTTGCTGCTTAGAACCGTTCCTGACGAAGAATAATTAACACCTTCCGCAAGTGTTGAATATGCTCCTCTGTGCTTGCACTATAGATTAAGATATCATCAAAGTAAACAACAACAAACTTCCCAATGTAAGGTCTGAAAATTTGATTCATCACCCTCATCAATGTACTTGGTGCATTCGATAGACCAAATGGCATGACTAGCCATTCATATAATCCTTCCTGAGTCTTGAATGCTGTCTTCCATTCATCACCTGGTCTAATGCGAATCTGATGATAACCACTCTTAAGATCAATCTTTGAAAAGATTACAGACCCACTAAGTTGATCCAGTAGATCATCAAGTCTTGGCATAGGAAATCTGTATCTGACAGTTATTTTGTTGAGTGCTTTGCTATCCGTACACATCCTCTATGAATGATCTTTCTTTGGCACTAACAAAGCTGGTACATCACAAGGACTGAGACTTTCTCGAACATGCCCTTGCTCAAGCAACTCCTCAACCTGTCTCCTCAAATCTTCATGCTCCTTTGGACTCATCCGATAATGTGGCCTATGCGGTAAAACAACACCTGTCACTAGATCAATCTGATGTTGTATATCTCTCAATGGCGGTAACTCCTTGAGCAATTCCGTAGGAAAAACATCTTCCAATTCATTCAACACTGGTCTGACCTCCGTAGGAATTTCAGCATCTTCACTTGTCTCATACCCAATCAACATAAACAATTCAGCACTATCCTTCACTTCTTCAACAAATTCTTTCGAAGATAATAGGCTAGTTGATTCCACCTTCTTCTCTAACTTGCTTTCACTCTGTTCACGCTTCTTAGGAACCAAAGTAATTTGAGTACCTTCGAACATGAAACTGTAGCTGTTGGTGCGACCATTATGTTGTACAGCTCTATCATATTGCCATGGTCTTCCCAACAGTAAATGACACACATGCATGTCTACAACATCACACCATATATCATCTTTATACTTCTTCCCAATAGAAAATGTAACAAAAGATCACCTTCCCACTTTCACTTCTCCACCTTTCTTCAGCCATGCCAGTTTATAAGATCTAGGATGCTTTTCAGTCTTCAACCCTAACTTCGTGACGGCTTCTTCAGAAATAATGTTATCACAGCTCCCCGCATCAATAACAAATCGACAAACCTTCTCCAAGATAGTACATGTAGACTGAAAGATATTGCTTCTTAGCCAACTGGAATCATTCTCTTGCTTTGGCGTTAAACAAGACCTCCTCATCATCAAATTACATCCTTCATCTCTTGGCACAACTTCTTCATCATCATCAAACTTTGATGGTTGAGAATAATCAACTTCAGCTCCCTCATTCTCATATTCACATTCTTCTGCAACCAATGCTCTCTTCTTTGGCTTTGTACATTCATTACTCTTGTGGCCAAACTCCTGTCAATTGTAGCACTTGATACTATCATTGACCTTTGCTTTAGCGGCTTCTTTGACAATTAGTTTACTGACTGCCTTGGAAACATTAGGACTGCTACCAGCACCCTTATTCTCATTGTTGGAATTTGTAAACACACCACCTCCTCGTCTCCCTTGTTTCTCCCAAGCTAAGGCTTTCTGATGTGCTTCAACAACAGATATTGGATTAAACATATTCACCATGTCCTGAATTTGCATTCGTAACCCTCCAATATATCTAGCTGTTAGCTGTTCCTCTGTCTCCATAATATCATTCCTCGCAATCAACTGATAGAATTCATCTGCATAATCATTCACTGTCCTCGTTCCTTGTCTCAAGTTCTGCAAACGTTGATACATAAGTGATTGATAATTGTACGACAAGAAAGTTGTTTTCATCATCTTTCTCATCTTCTCCCAAGTGACAACTTTGGATTTTCCCATTCTCTCCCGAGTTAGTTTAGTTTGCTGCCACCATGCCATAGCTCTTCCCCTTAGTCTTGTAGCAACTAACTGAATTCTTCGATTCTCAGGCACCTCCTTGAATTCCAAAATTTCTTCAACATTTGACAACCAATCAAGAAATTCTTCTGTTTGCATACGATCCTTGAATTCTGGAATTTCCATCCTCATACCTGATTCCCATCTACGATCATTCTCTGAATCAAGATATCGATTTCGCACTTGGTCTCGATCGCGATAATGAATACTGCCTCTATCACCATATTCTTCAAAATCATATGTATGTCGATATCGATCTCGTCCATCTACATCTCTATGATCTCGCATGGCCCTTCTATCATGTGTTTCAACATCTCGATATGGATCATCTTCAAACCCATGATGAGTTCTTCTTTCTTCATTTCTATACTCATGGTGTTCTTGCCTCATAGAAACTGATGACTCTTTTCGACCTCGATAAGATTGGGGTGACATTCTCCTTTCTCCCGAATCTGAAGGTGAAACTCTATTTCCACTCTGGTACGAAACTGGTGACGTTCTCCATTGACTTTGATTCATGTCTTTCATCAACTTCTCTAACTTCTCAATACCCTTATTGATACGCTGCTCCATCTGCTCAGCTTCTTGTCTTCGATACACATCTTTAACATTATGATAACAATTAGCACATCTTGGAGGCATGATCTTCAAACAATCTCTTTTCCCATCTAACTTCCTTTAACTCGTCATTGCACTAGCTTGGCTCGGCTTTGACTTAGCTCGGCTCTGAACTGGATTGAATCGGCCTTGATCTTACTTAGTTTTGCTTTGAACTAGGATTCGATCTAGGCTCTGATACCAAACTGACGCAGCAGAAATAACAAACTTGACGTGCTACTAATGTTTTGATACAAATTGATGCACTTTCTTCCTCACGAATGAATTCATGTCAAGTAAACTTGGTAGAACGATAAATGCCCAAATCCGTTGATCTCTCGAGATATCGGATTCTAGCTATCTTCAACACGTTGATCGCGCACGTTTCCACGTTAGAAGATCTACGATTCTTCGACGTTGATCTCGCGCACAATATTCCATGAATCGGCTTCAAATTCGTTGATTCGAGCGCACTCGAATATCCGAAGATGGAAGAAGAAAGAGATCACACTCAACTTCAACAAAGTGGCAAAAAGCACACAAACAAATTTTATTCAAAAATCAACTCCTTTTTACAAGTGACACAACGCCCCTATTTATAGAAATTTACAACACAACATAGCCGACCTAACACACGGCCGACCTAACATCACACGAGTTCCACGTTACACGACTTTACAGTACACAATACACGCGACATACGACTCAACGACATAAGAGTTACAATACCATGCGACATAACAATACAACGACATAACGGATAACGACCTAACAACATACGCGACTTAACACGTATGCGACATAACGTCAGCGACTTAGCAATATAATACAAGTTACAACATAACGACATAAGAGTACACGACATAAGCACAGGAACGACTTAAGCTTCTGGAGCGGCATAAGGAAATAGCGACATAACAGATATCATAGCTTCAGGTTGCGGCATAAAGAAGGTCAGCGACATAACAGATGCGACCTAAGGAAGCAACGACATAAGAGATCAAAGCGGCATAAGCACGCGACTTAAGAAACATGCGGTCTATCTAAGCGGCCTAAGTGATGCGGCTTCAGGAAACGACTTAAGTGATGCGGCTTATCTTTAGGCGACTTAAGAAGATGAACGGTTTATAGAATGCGACTTAAGCTCGAGCGACCTAAGGACTTGGCGACTTGTTATGTTGCATTTGTTCTGCCAGCGCTTCATTATTTATCTCGTTAAGTTGCAAGCGACTCAAGGCCAACGAACAACCTAAGGTAGGCGACTTAAGGACCGAGCGACCTATAGTATAACTTGCTATGTCGTTCGAGGCGTAGTGTGCTGCATCAAATTGTATGTTGATTTATACCATGCTAGTTATTGCATGTGAGGTTGCCTCATTATTGTTAGTTTCCCTTATTGCCTTGTTGTCTATGAATGTTATATTTTTTATGCTATTTGAATTTATGATAGATATAGCTAGTATATTTATCTTTTATCAGTATGACTCTCTTTTGGACTATGTAAGTACAGGGAAGCGAGAGAGTTCTACTTAACTTCTTCCGCGCCTGCATTTGCATCGAGATAATAAACTGCTTGCTAAAGTATAAATCAAACACAAAAAGGTATGTAGTAGATTTAAAAATTTAAAATTAGCTGATGGTTTTATGCCCAAGATATGGGAAGCCATTTGGCTTTAGTTTTCTTTTGTTGGTTTAGGCCCATAGAGGAATTTGTAGTTTTTTCGATCGAACCGCGCAAAGGAAGTGCCGTCGAAATTTACCATAATATTTGGGAATTAATTAGGTAATAAGTAAATAAATCATTTTAATTAATAAGTTTTTTAAACCTTGGGGGTTTGGTAGCAATTTCTTCCTTGGGAATTTGGAGGACTAAATTCTTTTAAGGGGGGAATGTAACAACTCAGAATTTTAGTCATTGAATTTTAAATGTTCGATTAATTTTAAATATTTAAATAATTGGATTTTGGAATCTAACAACTTGTATTCAAATATATGGATTACTTAAATATTTGAATTTGTGAATTGATTATTAATTAAATGGATTTAATGGTTTTATTTAACTCCTTTTAATTAATAAACAATATTGGTGAATTGAATTTGTAAATTTAATTACAAAAAAATAAATAGATCGGATAAATATCAATGATCCGAACAAAAATGTAAAATAATATTTAAATAATGTTAAATTATCATTCTGGGACACTGTCTTAGATTTTGATGAACTAGTGTCATTGGAACCAGAACATTAAATTGTTGTATGCCGAGGAGTTTCATAACGATCGGACGTACTGTGTAATCAAGCGAGCTCGAAATGCGTAATGATTAATTTTAGAAAATTAAAATATAATAAATTGATTTAAAATGCTAACTTTTGTATATGATGGAATTAGCTCTCGAAAATAGTTCCATTGAGTTCGAAATATGGGTATTCAGCTAGGAATGCTAGTGAGAACACTTCGATTGGAGTTCCTCAATTTTGTGGCGTGAACGGTATAAGTTAGATTTCATATATAAGGACCCTTATCTTCCTTTTTTCTCAAGAACCCTATCCCTAAATAGCCAAATTCAACGACCCAATCTAATCGAAGCCACTAGAGGCAATTTTGTCCTTTCACCATAACATGGGAAATGTTCGTCCAGGCGATACAAGCACATTGAACGGTTGGATCGACTTGGACTGGCACGAGGTGTTGTGGATCTACATTCAAAGGCAGCATTGCATTGGGTATTTTCACAAAGTCGACGGTGGGAGGAAGGTCGTGGGCGATGGCATTGGAAGCGAGCGTGTCGGGGCAACCTCCTGGAGGTGAGCGACAACGCGGCGAAGCTTGTGGCGGCGGCTAAATGAATTTGAACAATGACGTGGCTTTGGATTTCACGTTGGAGCTACAGGCTTTAGCTAAGGGTGTGGTCTGTGCTATAGGTGACATCAATGTCGAGGGTGGCGGCGAAGTCGCTGCGGCGGTTGGTTGTTCGGTGCAGCGGCGATGGGAGAGGAATGTTGAGCCTGGGTTCGATAATAACAAGATTTGGATTTGGTTAATCTTGGATTACAGATAACAATGTAATTAACATTTAATTATTAATTGATTAATCATTGGTTGTTCTTTAATCCATAGTTATTTCGTACGATGTCCAAATCGACGTGGGGAGTTGCGTTGTTGTCACGCCTCGGCTCCAGTGACCGAAAGATTAGAGGGAGTTTATCATCCAATAACTCAGATCAATGGGCATGGAAGGAGGGATCTCTTGTATATGCTACTTTGGGCCAACACGGATACGTTTAAAATACCGGTACATCTCTGAAATGATACGTATCTCATCTCGACTCAATGTAGTATACATGAGTTCAAAGAATTTGTATCTAAATCATATATATCAAGAATACAAGATACAATGGTTTCCCAAAACAGCAGACCAAAAAATAGATATATATACATAGCATAATATTTGTACAACCAGACGTCAGAGTACCATTATATATTTACAACCATCACAAAAATGATATCCTAACCACACTCAGTTAAATATATACAATCTACGTATCATCAGACCATGCACAAACAACTAACATAACTAATATAACTCAACAGACTCAAGACGGATCTCTCTAATGTTGTCTCGCCATATAACTCTAACTGTACCCCTGACACCTGTTGCGAATGTGCGTCCGTCGAGCTCTAACTCTACCATTATCTTAAATTTGTACGTGGTATGCCAGTCTCCCTCCATTACAATGTCATAGGAGGTCACTTCAAAATCTTAGAAGGAGATCATCCTGTAACACCTCGGTCTGACCCAAGGAGTTGTCACAAAACAAAACCTCGAGTCAGGCTATAAATCTAGCTGTAAGTATACTAGTGTAATAATGATTCATATAAATGTGCGGAATCGGGTTATATACGAGATATTAAAAGAAATAGATATGTCACACGCTCCATAATCTAAACCTGCCTACATCCTATTAAATTATTTCAATTTAAATATATGTGTCATTGCACTACTTAAAGTGAATCACAGCTGCAACTCTAATCAACGGGGATATCACATCCTGTTCATTTATAAGTTGCAATCATTATTCAATAGAGATTTCACTGTCAAGTTATTCATACACGAGGTCTGGATTACTAGTGAATCCTACTCATTATTCACTCTTACTAGACTCTGTATCGAACCGATACCGCGAACCTTTTCATCCGTATATCTTTTAATCAGAAATTCTGGGTGCCCACACACGATCTATTGGTTGCACTATCTTTTCTTGTTCACTGTTGGCGCTCACCCCTTTGTGTTGTAATCTTCATCTTTGTTTCACCACATGTCCATCAACGAGATTACTCTTAACTCTTCCTCGTTTCCTGTTTGCACTGTGCTTATTACCGTGGGTGCGTCTGTGCAACAGATCGTTTGGACAATAAGTGACGAGGGACCAGGTCGTCACGATTCAGGGTGCGACCCCGAATCTGTCTGCTACGATGGATTCTAGCATCTAGTGGTCTCACCTCGTCTCGTTTGCTTCATCGGTTAAATTCATTTATTATTATTTTTTTCCATTATTATTTGAAGCTTTCTGATCAATCTAGACTGTTGCTCCTGTGTATTTTTCAATATAACCAGAATCCAACGTTTGTATTTTCAAATTCATTTATAAAGTAACTTTAGTAATATCTAAAATGATTCTTCAAAATTCTCCTAGCTCACATATTTTTAGTTCTCTGTGCACCAAACATGTGCAACTTCGTTGCCTTCTCCTATGCATGGTACATGCATATGTCCTTCTTTTATTTCCTTTTCATTTACTGCCTTTCTTTTGTTTAGTTGTTTTCTTTTCTTTTCACTTTTTTTGAAATATTTAGTCATTTCTCCGTGTATAATCACTATGAGAAAAAATGAATCGGATGACAGATATGCTCCGTTGTCTGAATGAATATCTATCCATCGTCTATTTCTATGCCGTCTCATTACACATCAAACCACAGATATACCCCGTCGTCCGATATGCACTAGCACATTAAAAGGAAAAAACCATATGTTGCCTGATGTTATAGTATCATTTCTGGAGTTTTCTATTAGACAACATATAAATATTAACTGGTATGCATACCAATTACAATTATATTATATATTTTAAGAATGCAATATATGAATCGCAATTTTATTTAAATATTTTATTTCAAATTAAATTCACATACAAAATAACTTTCACTATACTTACACTTACAAATACAATACAACTTTCACTATCACTCTTATATATATAAATTTTTACTACCCTCTCACATATAACTTTTTTTTACTAGCACTCACTCACACTCAATCGAGTTTATTTTTGATGTTAATCTTGATTTTCTTACTCCGGCTTGTGTTCAGCCATCTCCTATAACCGTTAAAAAAACTCAGTAAAATGGAAATGGAAACAAAGCTAAATTGTAAAAATAAAATTGAATTTGAATATTGATATTGCCTTAGTTTATGGTGTTTGTTTTCTCTTCATGGTTTAGACAGGGACAAATATATATATATATATGTATATATATATATGTATGTATGTATGTATGTATGTATGTACGTATGTATATGTATGTATGTATGTACGTACGTACGTACGTATGCATGTATATATGCACGGACAACTTATGATATTCACAATTTAGCACTATGAATATCACAAGGCCGAGCGTCTATTAAATATCATGACTATTGCAAAGATCAAGCCCTAAGGTTCGACACAGTGCAAATGTGCACAAGGTCAAGCCCAAGCCTCCTCGGGCTCAACTCAGGTGCACAAGGAAATGCAACTTAAATCAGAAAACCAAACTAAAGGAAGCAACACAATTCAAAATTGTAACAAGAACTGAAAAATATCAGTTATCAGGCGTGCACACATAATGTAAGTGATGCAAATGAACTGCAATCAAGTATCAATAGTATCAACTGTAATCAGTTCAAAATAGATTTCCAAATCATGGAGCATCAAAAGTATATGTGAGCAACACACATATACGCATGTACAAAATACAAAAGATGCTAATATTTCATGCATACATACATACATATGTATATGTGTATATACATGGAATCAACAAGCAAGAAGACTGCATATAGCAGTAATAAGCTCACTCAGGTACCAAAATCAAAATGGTTCCGAAAAACAAGTTCAACTCGGCAAGAATTTGAGATAGTGCACATAAACAAGCTCATACAAAACAGCAAGTGCCAAAGCACATAAAATGGTTCAGAAAAAACAAGTTCAACTCAAAATGGTTTAGAAAATGCACATTCAGGTGCCAGTGCACATAGGAGCAGCTCACTCAGGTGTCAGCACACTCAAGGATGTATACATGTATACATAACTTCAATATTGGAATATACATACATACATACATACATATGTTTATGTACACATATGGTTCATAAATATATACAAACATATGTATGCATGTATATATGGTCCAGCGAACACAAGAAGACTGGAATATGGAGCAGCAAACACAAGTGCGGCGAATATGGTGTAGTAAACTCAAAATAAAACAACCAAGTATGCATGCACATGTGTATCAGATCTTCTCAAATCAGTTTCATTTTTAGGCAATAATGCACTAGAACAAGATGGATATATGTATAGTTCAAACCATAAAGTAACGCACTAGAACAATTTCAGGTAATAAGTGCACGTAGAAGTATATGTGAGCAACAAATGCACATACAATCATGTATATGTGAGCAACACACATATACACATATGTATATACTTGTATGTCCAGTAGTTTAAATTGATTGCCACTATAAGGAGAGGTCCGGGTGGTGGCAACCCCCTAGGTGGGGGTGTGGGGGCAATATGAATTATCCAAATAGAACAAGTGACTAAGGTTCGCACATATATATAAATTGTAACAGGAATTATCCAAATAGAACAAGTGCACACATATATACATGCATACGTATGTGTGTGTATACATGGAAGTTCTATGTGATGAATTAATATAGTGAAATGCATGAAATGCATGAAATCTCAAAACAGTTTAAGCATAGTGCATGTGTATATACATACATATAGAACCATAAGCACATATTCACACAATCAAGCATGGTGCAAACATATATGTATATACATGTACACATAACTAGCAACAAGCAAGAAGACACTTCAAACATCAACTAGTTCAACAACAACTTGAACTAATGCAACGGGCTAGCACTAACTAGTTCAACAGTGATGATTTGATACAGCGAACCATACGCACACTGCTTCTACCACTTCAAGCATCAACTAGTTCAAAAACAACAAACATTAATGATACAACAGAAATGGAGCATCAAAAGAGATATAAACCAGTAAAGTTATAAATCAACATAGAGAAAAACTCATATGTACAAACCAACAGAGATAATACAAATCAACAGAGATAAAAACTCCAGGAAGCACACAAATCATTGCAAAGATCAAGTTAGAATCAAAACCCAGCAGTTCAAAAGAGATAAAACTCTAGGAAGAACACAAACCAGCAATTCAAATCATAGTATATAATCGAAAATATAGGAATTTGATTCCTATATATACACATATCATCATTGGTAGAAAAAAAAATCAAGTCGAGTTCGAGCATAAAATTGAAAAGGGGCTAAACTATACACATAACAAATCGACAACGGTCTACGTAGATGCAACCGAAAGCAAATCCAAGCAATCGAAACCAAATCCAAGCAATCAAAAGCAAATCCAAGCAACTGAAATAAAATCCAAGCAATCGAAAGCAAATCCAAGTAATTGAAAGCAAATCTAAGAAACCGAAAGCAAATCCAAGTAATCGAACGCGACCACAAAATATAAGAGATTGATCCTATATAAACCCAAATCATCACTGGAAAAAAGTAGAAGTCGAGAATGCTGCAAAAAAATTATAAAGGGAAAAATCATACCGAATAATCTACTTTTTTTTTAGCTAGGGTCGGCAGCAGATGATGGGTAAGGTTGGCAGCAAATGATGGGTAGGAAAAGGCAATGGCGAGGGAGGAGAGGAGGGAGAAGATTTTTTGGGCCGCCATTTTTTTCTTTAAGCCACGAACGAAATAAGAGAGGGAAATAAATGAAAAAGTGCGACTATGAAATATCAAGACAATTTTAAGAGAGGGAAACAAAATATTGATAAGGAGGAAAAACCAAAGTTTTGATAATTTCAATCAGACAACAGATGTAATGATATCTGAATGACATTGATGAAATCTCAACAAAATAAAGATTTCACGGGTTATGACATATAACAGATGGTTTTTCCATGTGTTGTGTGAAACGGTTGTAAATATTGGGATAACATCAAATCTAGCTTATATTGTGTGATGGCCGTTGTCTGATTCATTTTGTGGCATGGTGAATCATGCACGTCCTACCATTTCTTTTATTGTTTTTCCATTGGTTTGTTGATTTATATTTTATTATATACATGTAGTTATCATTTTCTTCCTCGTCGGCTTTTCAATTATGGCCCCGTTACTGAATCGAGACCATCATCGCAGTCAGCTATGCAATACGGTTTTGCTGGCACCTTCCGTTTTGGCCATAATGCTCCTTTTCATCATACAAACGCGAATATAACATTGTCATTTCTGATCACCACAGTGTCCGTCGACCAAGCGCAAGCTAGTCGATTTGTTCGTCTCACTCATCATATATTTTGAGTTATTAATAATTAAAGTTTTGAAACAAAACTTGTTTTATATTATAAAGTTTGCATAGTTGTTACTGTAATGTTCATTATAATATGGACTAAAGCAATGCATGTTCATTATACTATAGACTAAAACAAGCACGTTTATTATATTATAAAGCACGCTTGTCTCATGTAATGTAGTTTTGATAACTTAATAATGTTTTCATTATACATTTGTCTTATATTACTATAGTGTTCATGTAACGTGCAAAGTAAAAAAAGAAAAGAAAGAATACTTACTTTTTTTGCTTTGTAGTTCATATTCATGAACATCGTACACTTAAACTATTTTTAGTTAAGTCAAGAGAAAAAGAACCTATGTACTAATGTTGAAATGGATCAGCGAGATATACATGTGCACTGATATTAACATGAACATGAGATTGAACTAAAGCACGTACACAAAAAAATGTACTCACATTGATTTGCGCAGTCGGATGAAAATGAAAAGGAATAGGAAACTAAATTAGTATATGTTTGCTTGCATTAGTGAAGAATGGGATGCGGTGATTATATAGGTAAAGAGAGATTCATCTTAAGTAAAAAGTTAAACGATAAAAGTCAATTTATAATCATGAAAGAGATAAGAAGGAGAGGTGCATAATTATGAAAGAGATAAGTATGCAGAGGTAAGGTCGAATGAAAATAAAGCCATTTATTTTATTTTTCAGTAAATAATTTTATACCTTCAAATAAATTTTCACACCCTTAACCACAATATTGCCCTACCGCAATTTGGTCTCCGATTATAATTCCGCTCATGGCGTTTTACTCCAAATTTTACTTTATATTCATATTGATTTTTTTAACGAAATTTATTATTATAAGTTAAAACAGTAGCGGGATGTTATGGACTTCCCTTCTTAAAGAAATTGCATCCTCGCAATTTACTAGAGAGTACCGTCAGCTATTCGTATATTAAATATCGTCCTATCAACAAAGAAAATCCTAACATCCATGACTCGATACACACACACACACCCCTAATGAGTTTCAATTAAATCAGGATGTGACTTCCTAATTTTCTTCTCAGTTTCCCAAGTGCAGTCTTTTGGATTATCTGGCCATTGAACTTTGACTAGTGGAACTTACTTGTTTCTTAACTGCTTCGTTTTTTAATCCAATATTCTAGCTGGCTCAACGATGAAAGTCAAGTTCGGTTCAATCTCTAATCATCTAGTTGCTTTGGTTCTATAATAATGTCAAAATCCAATAGGCATTTCCTTATTTGGGATACGTGGAACATGTTATGAACTTCGGATAGATATGTTGGTTATTCAACTCGGTAAGCAAGGCTTCCGATACACTCCATAACTGGATAAGGTCTAATATACCTTGGAGCTAATTTTCCTGCTTCGCCATATCTTACACTTCCTTTCATTGGGGATACCTTTATAAAAACGCTTCGACCGTGAATTCCAAATCCTTTCTACGTTGGTCAGCATAGCTCTTCTATCGTGTTTGAGCAATCTTCATACGATCTCTAATAAGCTCGATCTTCTCAGTCGTTTCTCAAACATACTGGTCCTAATATAAGTCTATCTACATTTTCTAACCAACAGGTTGGAGAACAACACAGTCTTCCATACAAAGCTTCAAATGGTGCCATACCGATACTGGATTAAAAACTACTATTGTAGGAGAATACAATCAAATGAAGACATTCTTCCCATGAACCCTCGAACTCTAAGATTCATATCCTGAGTATATCTTCTACAATTCGATTTATTCTTTTGGTTGTCCATCCGTCTGAGGATGGAATGTTGTGCTAAAATTGAGTTGTACACCTAAGACTGAATGCATGCTTTGCCAGAATTGACATGTAAATATCGAATCACGGTCGCATACTATATTCTTTGGAATTTCATGTAATCGTACAATATGTTTCAAGAATAGTCTGGTTAATCTTTCTATAATACTATTCATTTTAACAGGAATGAAATGGGCACTTTTAGTGAGTCTATCAACTATCACCCATATACTTTCATTTTCTGACCTTGATCTGAGAAGTCCATTAATGAAATCCATAGAATTCTGTTCCCATTTCCATTGAGGAACTTCGAGAGGTGATAAAAGTCCACTAGGCTTTTGATGCTCGCCCTTTACTAATTGACACATAACGCATCGTTTCACATATTTACCAATGTCCTTCTTCATGCCTTCCTATTAGTACATCCGCTTCATATCATTATACATCTTTGTACCACCAGGATATATAGAAAATAAAAATTGATAACATTCGTCTAGAACTTCTTTTCTCAAACCGGTTGTGTTAGGAACACAGGGTCTTTCTTTAAATTTCAAGTTCCCCTTCAAGTCCAACTCGAACTTATTGAGATCTTCTGATGTATTTTCATTCTTCAATTTATTAAATTCATCTGCTAAGATTGGATCATTTCTTTGATTAGCTTGAATTTGATCGAGTAAACTCGGTCAAATATCCAGACTTGCCAACATGGCTGTTGTTTCTTCCACTCTTCTGAACTGGTGGTTACAAGAAGATAACACTTCCAATTCTTTCCATTCTACCAACTTCATTGATACTATGGCCTGGTGTTTCCAGCTGAGAGCATTTGCCACCTTATTACCCTTACGTGGCATATATTAAATTTTTAGGTCATACGCAGCTAGAAATTCCAACCATCGCTGCTGTCGCATATTCAAGTCTTTTTGGGAGAACAAATATTTTAACAATTTGTGGTTTGTGTATAAAACAAACCTTTCTCCCAAAAGATAATGCCGCCAAAGTTTCAAGGCAAATGTCACGGCTGCTAACTCAAGATCGTGAGTCGCATATTTTACTTCATTAGACTTGAGTTGTCTAGACACATGGGCTACAACTCTGCTTGTTGCATTAATACTGCACCAAGCCCTGTTCCACAGGCATTTGTGTATACTGTTGATCCTGATTTCCTTCTTGAATTATTAATATTGGAGCGTTAGAAAGTAATTCTTTCAAATTTGGTAAGCCCCTTCGCATTTGTATGACCACAAATTTAACTCCTTTCTTCGTTAAATTAGTTAACGGAGCAGAAATCTTGGAAAAGTTTTTAATAAATCTTTTATAATATCCTGCTAAATCCAAGAAACTTCTGATTTTAGTTATTAATTTGGTTCGCTTCCACTTTTTAATTGCTTCAACCTTAGCTGGGTCAACTGAAATTCCTTTCTTTGAGACAATATGTCCTAAAAATTTCACATTCTTCTGCCAGAAGTGACATTTTGAAAATTTCACTTTAAGTTGGTGTTCTCTTAAAGTTTCTAACACCACTTTCAAATGAATCAAATGCTCTTCTTCTGTCTTTGAGCAGGCGAGGATATCATGAATAAAAACTAAGACCAACTTGTCCAAATAACTTCTGAATACTATTCATCAAATCAACAAAATAAACTGGAGCATTTGTTAATCCGAGTGGCGTTACAAACCATTCATAGGAATCGTATCTAGTTTGAAATGCTATTGGTGGAATATTATCCTCTGTAACTCTTAGTTGATGAAAACCTATGGCTAGATTTAGTTGTGAAAAGACCTTTGCACCACTCAGTTGATCGAATAAATCATCAATCCTTGGCAGTGGATATTTTTCTTGATAGCAAGGTCATTCAATTTTCTATAATCCATACAAAGTCGAAGTGATCCATCTACCTTTTTAACAAATAAAGCTAATGCTCCCTAAGGAGAACTGCTTGTCCTAATGAAATTCTTTTGCTCAAGATCTTCTATTTGAGATCTTAATTCTTCCATCTCACTAGGTCACATTCGATTAAATGTCTACTAAAAGGTTGAGTTCTAGGTTTCAAATCTATCCTGAACTCAATTGCTTGATGTGGTGGTAAACCAGTAAATGGTTCAAAGATATCAAGAAAATCTCTAACTACTGGAATCTGTCTTATTTCATCTTCTTTAGAATCCAAAGCAAATAAAGAATAACCTAAACTGGCATTTGCTCTTTCCAGAGTTATAAAAATACATTTGGGGTAATCGGGATGTTGGAGAGTGATTACTCGTTTCGAATAGTATAATTGAGCTTGATAGCACTCCAGCCAGTCCATTCCCAAAGTAACTCCATAACTTAGCGAATCCATAGTAAACAAGTCACATGAGGAAGATTACCTAGACAAGCAAATTATGACTCCACTACATTTCATCTCTAGGGTACATTCTCCAACAGGATTGGCCACCCTAAGAGAATTGTTAAGAAAAGAAACATCCAATTTTAACTTTTCTACTATTTCTTTCAATATAAATGAATGTGACGCACCTGTATCGAAAAGAATTCTGATATATAATCCATGCCATAAAATTGTACCATCTAGGATGGAAGCTTGTTTGCTTCATCTGGTTTCATTGAACTCGGACCATCTAGTGCGAACATTTTCCCTTGAGTTTGCTTCTTCGGCTTTGTGCATTGTCTCGCTATATATCCCATTTCATTGCGATTGTTGCATTTCTTCATAGGACCTTGACCTATATTTCTACATTCATTGGCATAATGACCCTTCCTTCCACACGAGTAACATTCCACTTGTTCTTTAGCTTGTTGCTTCGTCCGGTCCTCTTGCATTGGTTGGAATGGTCGCTTGTTCTTTTGAAATTTTGCTTTCTTCTTCAAGAAGAATGGCCTCTTCATTTGTCATTGGCATTTCTTAAAGCTACATCCTCAA
Organism: Allium cepa; assembly: GCA_030765085.1. NCBI lineage: Eukaryota > Viridiplantae > Streptophyta > Magnoliopsida > Asparagales > Amaryllidaceae > Allium > Allium cepa. The sequence continues at coordinate 910,248,438 of CM060932.1, forward strand.
TCTCTTCAAATCTTAAAGCTACATCCTCAATCTCTTCAAATGGAAATCTGAGTTGAGTAAGTAACTTATCCCTCAGTTCACTATTTAGACCAAGCATAAACTTCTCATTCTTTTCCAGTGGGGTACTAACGAGTGATGGTCCATACTTTGATAGTGCATTAAACTCATCGAAATGATAGTTACAGATAAATCTTTCTGAGTAAGATCAATAAATTTCCGAAGCAGTGCTGCCCTCTCTGCTTCAGGTAGAAAATGGGCTTTGAAAATATCTTTGAATTTTTGCCAAGATATGTCTTCCTCTAGAGGTGTAGTGATTATGGCTTCATACCAATCTAAGGCACCTGCTTTTAACTGTCGAGATGCAAACCTTCTCTTGTCCTGATTGGAGAGATTCAGATCTCCGAAGATTCTTTCACATGTTCTCAGCCATGCATGAACTCCCATTATGCCTTCATTTCCCAAGAATGGTTTACCACCTAGACTTGAGTAATCTTTGTAGAGCTTGGTAAACTCTGATCCAGGATTTTGATTATTGTCTCTGAACATGCCCATATCTTGAACACGCCTCATGACTACGACCCATTGATCCATAGTTGAAAGTACATTTTGATTGCTTGGTTGACCATTTGGTGACTCAACCGTTGAGCCTGTTCTGGGTCTACCTGGTCCTACCATTTTTTGATGAAGAATATTTATCATTTTATTATATAATAAAATTTCACTAACAACTACATATTCCAATGTTCTTTTTTTTCTTTAAAACACTCATTAGAACTCGTCTATCACATATACGAGTTAATCCCAATTCCCGTGGGGTTATACTAACTGGGTAACATGTTAAGTATGATTCCCTTATAGTCAAATGTGTTTTGATTACTAATTTATAAAAATTCTTTGAATCCTCGCTCTGATACCGCGCTGTGATACCCCGGATCCAGTGACCGAAATATCAGAGGGAGTTTACCATCCGATAACTCCGATCAATGGGCATGGAAGGAACGATCTCTCGTATGTACTACTTTGAGTCAGCACGGATACGTTTAAAATACCTATACATCTCTAAAATGATACATATCTCATCTTGATTCGATGTAGTATACATGAGTTCAAAGAATTTGTATCTAAATCACATATCAAGAACATAAGATACAATGGTTTAACAAAATAGCTAACCAATATATATATATATATATATACACACACACACACACACATAGCATAATATTTGTACAACCAAATGTTAGAGTACCATCATATATTTACAACCATCACAAAAATGACGTCCTAACCATACTAAGTTAAATAAATACAATATGCATATCATCAGACCATGCACAAACAATTAACATAACTAATATAACTCAACGGACTCAAGATGGGTCTCTCTAATGTTGTTTCACCATATAACTCTAACTGTACCCCTAACACTTGTTCTGAATGTGCGTTCGTCGAGCTCTAACTCTACCACTATCTTAATTTTTACACGGTATGCTAGTCTTCCTCCATTACAATGTCATAGGAGGTCACTTCAAAACGCGAGAAGGAGATTATCCTGCAACACCTCAGTCTGACCCGAGGAGTTGTCATAAAACAAAACCTCAAATCAGGCTATAAATCTAGCTGCGAATATAATAGTATAACAATGATTCATATAAATGTGTGGAGTTGAGTTATATATGTGATATTAAAAAAATAGATATATAACAGACTCCATAATCTAAACCTACGCACATCCCATTGAATTATTTCAGTTTAAATATACGTGTCATGGCACTATTTAAAGTGAATCACAACTGCAACTCTAATCAACTAAGATATCATATCCTATTCATTTGTAAGTTGCAATCATTATTCAATAAACATTTCACTGTCAAGTTATTCATATACGAGGTCTGGAATTACTCATGAATCATGCTTATTATTTACTCTTGCTAGACTCTATATCGAACCGATATCGTAGTCTTATACATCCGTATATCTTTCGATCAGAAATTATGGGTGCCCCCACACGATCGATTAGTTGCACTTTCTTTTCCTATTCACCATTGGCGCTTACCTCCTTTGTGCTATAATCTTCGTCTTTGTTTCACCACATATCCATCAATGAGATTACTCGCAACCCATCCTCTTTTTCCGTTGCACTATGCTTGTCACCATGGTTGTGTCCCCACAAAAGATCGTTCGGACAATAAGTGACGAGTGACCAGGTCGTCACGATTCAAGGTGCGACCCCGAGTCTGTCCGTTAGGATGGATTCTAGCGTCTAGTAGTCTCACCTCGTCTCTTTTGCTTCATCAATTAAATTCATTTATTAATTTTTTCCATTATTATTTGAAGCATTCTGATCGATTTAGACTACCGCTCTTATGTATTTTTCAATATACCCAAAATCAAACGTTTGTATTTTCGAATTCATTTATAAAGTAATTTTAGTAATATTTGAAATAATTCTTAAAAATTCTATTAGCTGGCACATTTTTAGTCCTCTGCACCAAACATGTGCAACTTCATTGCCTTCTCCTGTGCATGCGTCCTTCTTTTATTTCCTTTTGCTTTTCATTTACTGCCTTGTTTTTTTACTTGTTTTCTTTTCCTTTCAATTTTCTTGAAATATTTAGTCACTTCTCCCTATGTATAATCATGCACGTCCTACCATTTCTTTCATTGTTTTCCCTTTGCTTTATTGATTTATATTTTATAATATACATGTAGTTATCGTTTTCTTACTCGTCGGCTATTTAATATGGCCCCATTACCGAATCGAGACCATTCGCACCCGGCTACGCAATACGGTTCTGCTGGTTTCCTCTGTTTTGGTCGTAACGCTCCCGTTCACGTACAGATGCAAACATAATGGTGTCATTTCTGATCACTATGGGGTCCTTCGGCCAGGCGAAAACTAGTCGATTTGTTCGTCTCACTTTCCTCTACATATTACCTTTTGGTTTCATGGACAAAATCATCATAGATTTTGAGTTATTAATAATTAAAGTTTCGAAACAAAACCTATTTTATATTATAAAGTTTGCATGGCTATTGCTATAGTGTTCATTGTAATATGGACTAAAGCAAGCATGCACATTCGTTATACTATAGAGTAAAGCCAGCATGTTCATTATATTATAAAGCATGCATGTCTCATGTAATGTAGTTTTTGATAACTTAATAATGTATTCATTGTACATTTGTCTTATATACTAGAGTGTTCATGTAACGTACACAGTAAAAAAAAGAAAAAGAAAGTATACTCGCTTTTTTGCTTTGCAGTTCATTTTCAAGAACATCGTACACTTAAACTATTTTTAATTAAGTCAAGAAAAAAAACCTGTGTACTAATGTTGAAATGGATCGGTGAAATATATATATGTGCACTGATATTAACGTGAATAGGAGATGGAACTAAAGCACGTACTCAAAAAAATATACTCACATTGGTTTGCATAGTTTGATGAAAATGAAAAGGAATAAGATACTAAAATATTATGTGTTTGCTTGCATTGGTGAAGAATGTGATGCGGTGCTTATATAGGTAGAGAGAGATTCATCTCAAGTAAAAAGTTAAACGATAAAAGTCAATTTATAATCATGAAAGAGATAAGAAGGAGAGATGCATAATTATGAAAGAGATAAGCATGCAGAGGTGAGGTTGAGTGAAAATAAAGCCATTTATTTTATTTTTCAGTAAATAATTTTATATCCTTCAAATAAATTTTCACACCCTTAATCGCTTATAGCCCTACCGTAATTTGATCTCCGATTACATTTCCACTCATGGCGTTTTACTCAAAATTTATTTTATATCCATAACGACTTTTTTAACAAAATTTATTATTATAAGTTAAAACAGTAGCGGGATGTTACAGTTGTACTCATGGAGTTGATATCTTCACGTTGGAATTTGATTAGTACAAATTGGAGATTCTAGAATTTCAAGCTAAAATTGAATGCCAGTTTGATTTTAGTTCAAAATGGAACGCCTCGGTGGTAACTAGAATTTCTGTAAGCTTACTCATCTTCAAATTTACCATATAGTACTTATGACGCTATAGACTATTGTTGTTTGCTTGGATGCTGGTTAAATTGTTGTTTGATTGATTGTTTGGTTGTAATTTCGTGTTGGAAAACTGATGACATATTAACTTGATTATTGTGAACCCATATGATTACACACGCACGCAAGCACGCGCATGCGCGCACACACACATAAACATACACACACATACATATTGTTCGTAACCATTGTTTTGCAGAGAACATTTCTTGTAACAATCCTGAATTTTAATTTATTTTAAATTGATAATTTAAATTATTTTTAATTTAATATTGAGTTGTTTTTAAACAATATTAATATAGAGATATTTGAATTCAGTCTTATGAAATGGATTTTTAAAGTTGTATAAATATAACAAAATTTTTGAAATAAATATTTAAGTTAAAAATAAAAGAAAACATGCAAAATATAAAGTAAAATGCAAAATATAAAGTAAAACATAAATGACAAATTCTAACAGCAAGTTGAATATAAGACAAATTATATAGTTATGTAATAATATAAGTAAACCCATGAATAAATTTAAACAACATATTAATAATTGGATTTCATTTAAAATTCCAAAGCAAAGACAATGTTATAGTTCAAGTTGAACAAATGTACGTAGATAAATATGAATTAACTTGTATAAGAAAACCAAGAAATAAATCAAACAAATAAAAGACAAAGTAATACACTCAAATGAGAAAAGAAAAGAAAGAACATAAACAAAATATATAAGTATATGTAGGCTGAGAAAACAAGTAATAAGAAACAAAACAAAGTAAAAATAACAAACAAATACATAAGTATGTAAAAGCAAACAAAATAAAGTTTCAGCCACCAAATAAAAACAAGTAAGCTAGGCTGTAGACAAAGTATGGGTAATAGCTTGTAAATAAAAACCTAAAGTACTAAATAATGTATGCATATAAACATGTCAGCCACAAAACAAAGTAAAAGAAGAAACAAAGCACAGTGTAAAATATAATATGAAACATAAGGGCTAAAGCAATTAATGCAAGCATTTTCAGCCTTACTCTGGTTGTACAAACAACAATATACATCACCTGTACACCTCCTTCTATATATCCATATCAAGAATCATCTCAGAAAGCAAGATCTGTTTCTCAACATCAAGACTGGAAGTTCAAGTCCAAATCTTGAAGCTACAGATCAACTTAAAAGCAAAGTATTTCAGTTTCAAATTGAGGGGAAATCAAGCTCAAGGATTAAATCTATTTTTGGTCTTCAAGTTACAGAAGAAAAAAAAAGCTTTCTCTGTTATATAAGAGAAATTCAAACTATAAAAGCTTCAAGAGATTAAAAGGAAAAAAAAAGTTTCCAGGCAAAATGTTTTGTCTCTGCCTTTCTCTGTTCTTTCTAAACTTCAGGTGAGCAAACTCTTAACCCTATATTTATATATACGAATCTTGATCTGCCTGTGATAAATACTGTGATGTAAATGCAATGCTTAATGTCTGTGTACATAAGAGTTTATATCACTCTGTTAAACTCTACAGGCTCTCTGTTTTAAAACAGATAATAAGTGAGTAAAACATCAAATTTGAAAGCTTTAAGTTGATTGAAAATGGTTCTAGATGTATTGGAAATATAGTTTGCATATGTTATTGTTTAAATTTATCACTGTGATGATCTGTATTTCTATTTTGTTTGTTACAGGTTCATATATTCTTTTCAAACTTAAAATTTTATGCTCATCAAATCATTATAGAACTTTTAGTTGCAATCAATAAGATTTTAAAAACTAAAATAAGGTTTTGCAAGCTGGTTAAAAACATGATTGGTGGGATATTCTTTACTGGAAGTCATGGTTACAGGAAATCAAGAAATCAATTGATAAATTCAATTGTAAATAAAAGCTAATTCAAGTTTATAACTTGAATGCTTAATGAAATTCATGATTTTTAAAACTAAAACGAAGATTTTTAGTTTGGGATTTTAATAGCGATTTGAATTTGAACCAAAACTGCATTTTTACAAATTTCTAGTGAATTAATCAATGTAAAAAGGTGAAATTTGAATTGAAGAAAGTTTGAGTACCTGTGATTTCTAAAAAATTATCAACAAATTTTCTATTGGGTAAATTTTTGAAACGAGATCAATGTAGGGTTTAAGGTCAAGATGGTAATGGTTGGGTTCTCGTGATTGTTGCGTGGTCACGGGTGATGTGGAGAAGATCGGTGGTGGGGGAACATGTTCGTGGGTGAGTGGCGGAGGCTTTTTCAGGTTCACGTGGACTCCGGTGGCGTCACGAGGTAGGAGGAGGCAGATCTTGGTGTTCGAATGGGTACAGGAAAAAGAGAATTGGCCCTGTACTCGCTCGATTTTGACTCGGTGATGATTTTGCATCGTGGATGGCTCGGAACGATTGGGATGGTCGATGGTGACTTGGGTGGGGCTGCGGCGTTGATCGGAGTTGGTCGCGGCGTTTGTGCACGTGTACGCGTGCGCGTTCGTGTTAGTGGGTTGTCAGTGATTTCGCATATTGACTCGACTCGAGTGATGCTTGAGTATGATGAGGGGTTTCTTCGAGGCGAGACCTAGGCGCGTGGGTTTGTTTTCACGAGTTAATGCTGCTGTAACTTGAATGTAAACTAAAAAAAATAGGGAAGAAGAAACAGGCACGGGGAAGAAAGGAAAGGTCCCAGGGAAGTAACGAGTAGACATCGGGGTTAACTCGGGTGAAATACCTGTTTTACTCGGGTTTTAAAGAAAATTGGGTTAAGCCCAAACAAAATTTTCAAGTTAACAAATGTTAAGTAAGCCTTTGGCATTTAAAAGGTAAACAAATGTAGATTTTGTTAAGTTAAAATATATCATAAGTTAAATAATTTGTTTAACTTGAATTTTGCAAGTTAAAATGTAGTGTAATGCAAAAGCTAAATTTTTAAATAAAAAAATGAAGTAATTGAGTTTAAAGGCTTTTCCTTATATAAGTTTCCTGTGTAAATAATAAATGTTCTTTATAATTATTTTAAGGTTTATAAGTTGATTTTTAAAATTGTTTAATGTGTAAATGAATAATCATTTTGAATCTTATATTCAAAATGGAACTGGAAATTAAATTTAGAAGTGTAAGGTTTTACACAAATGTTAATGAAGTCATCAATAAGAAATGAATTATATTAGAGATAATTAAGGTAATAGAATGATTTAAATTAATATGGTAATTAAAGAATGATTTATTTAATTTATAAATAAGTAATTTAGATTTAATTTATAATTAGGAATGATTAATGATGAATTAATCCAAGATACTTTTCTTGAGAAAGTAATTAAGGAAATGTTATTAGTTAATGAAGATAATTAACTAGAGATTATTAAGTAATTAAATAAATGTGATTAATATTGATAATTTATTTGATGTACTAATTAAGATAATCAATTGTAAATTGTTAATTACTTAATGAAAGTAATTAAGGGGTTAATTACTAATTGTAACTTAAATTGGATATTTTGATTTATTTATTGATAAAGATTAATCGGTAATTAATGATTTATTGGTATGAGATGATCGCTTAATGGTAAGAAATTAAAGATTTAATTTCCTAGAATGATTAAATTAAGGGGTTAATTCATTATGAATCCAGTCAACTCTCATGTCCGCTCCTACAGTTCCCCTTCCTTCTCCTCCCATCATCTCAACTGTTCCTATCATCTCATTCGTACCTTCCCTTACCCCTGTTGCCCCCCCTATTCAGTCCCCTGTTTCTACATCCAAGCCACCCATCCTGTCAGTACTTCCTGTCACCTCCTCAGGTTCATCTCCCCACTTAGCCAATATTCCTTTGAACAAGCCTGTCATAGTCTCTCCTCCTCCTCCGACTATCCCCCATCTCGAACCACCAGATCCATTACCAACGCTTTCTTTGTCGCCTTCTCTCCCAACGCTAACCGGTAACACCCACGCTGCTTGTACGAGTGAACGGAAATGGACTTCTCTGTTTAAACGCAAACCGAGGAATGCAGGTAAGTACATACCCGTTGACTTGATCCCGGTGTATGAGGAAGAAGCCTTAGTGCCTCCAAATGAAGTTGTTGAGGCAGGTGCTGCTATCTGGTATGATTCATTAGTTGGCTTTTTCCTCGACAAGCCATTGTCGTATACTGCAGTTGTTCAGAAGTTAAAGACAATCTGGAAACTTAAAGGTGCTGTTTCAGTTAAATCCGATGGAAACATCTTCTTATTCAAATTTACTTGTACTGAAGACAGGGAAGCTATTATGTTGAGTGACCCCATTATCATGAATAATAAACTATTCATAATAAAACCGTATGATGCTTCAGTGAGTAACGTCACGGGTACAGTCACCGCTGTTCCGGTATGGGTTCATCCGTATAACCTTCCATTATTCACATGGTCCCCTTTAGGAATAAAATGGCTCAGCAGTCACTTAGGCAAACTTTTATGCATGGATGAGATGACAGAGAAGCAAGATAGGTTGAGTTTTGCGAAGTGCTTGATTGAAGTTAGGCCAGGAAAGGAGCTAGTTGATGACTTCATGGTTAAACTAGTCGAGGGAGGACAGCAGAAAATCTTTGTAGAGTACTTATGGAGGCCAGATGTATGCGTTACGTGTAAGAGTTTCGGGCACAAAACAAAGGAATGTGAAAACACTGGTAGTAGTAAGACCAAGTGTGAAAAAAAAATAGTGGCGTTGACAGATAAGAAGGTAGGGATGAAAAAAGGAGAATTTTCAAGCATTTAAAGACAACAGACTAATGAAGAAGCAGAGCATTAAAAAATGGCAGCGAGTTACGAGAAATAAGATAGATTATACTGTTAATGAGAAAAAACTGGTTCAAACAAGAGAAGGAAGCGAAGAAAGAGACTTGGCAAAAGGTGATGCTGTCACCCTTGACATGGTGAATACTATGGTGGAGAAGCAATTGGGCAGTGACATTAATGATAACACGGTATAGTATGTTGAAATGGGAGAAGAGCAAGAAAAGGTAACAGAGTCAGACAAACAGATTGAACTAATTGTTGAAGATGTGGAGTGTGATGACTGTTGTTTGTTATCCAATAAATTTGATATATTGTATGATCTGGATGAAGAGGAAAATTCAGGTAATATAAATTCTGAAAGTTTGGCTGTGCAACAAAGGAATTGGATAACCGAGGCAATAAATGATAATATCAAAGTAACAAATAAAACAAGCACTACTGGACGTGAAGACCAGAAGGAGACATGCAATGAGAAAACAGTGAAAGTAAATAATGAGCATATCAAGCATTTACATGAAAAGGTAGAAAGTGTACAAGACACAACAATAGCAATAAATGGTAATATAGCAGGCAAGTTAAGCAGTGCAAACAAAAGCAATGAAGAGCAAAAACCAGGTGACAAAAAAGGTAAAAAGAATAGAAATATGAAGTCTCCCCTCAGCAAGCCTAATGAGTTGCTTTCTGATACATGCATGCACACTGTAGCATGCACACCATCAATATTTTCCCTACCTGCTAATGATATAGCAACAACTCCATCCTCATTTTATAACAATATTAAACCACCGGAAGCCTACAGGCAACCCCCCCCCCAAAACTCCCCTCACCACCAAACTCTTCCACAGCCACGACAACCATCGGTCAGCAAACACCACCAGCAGTAGATGGAAATACAACCAATGAAGACACACCTCTGTCTAAGGACATTCCAAACTACTTATCCTCTTCGCAAGCTGTTACGAGGAGAATGAAAATTGAAATGATTAACGCTCGTGCTCTCCAATGATGCTAAACATTGGAGCATGGAACATACGTGGGGGTCACCAAGTCATCAAACTAGATCAATGCAAAGATCTTATCGCTACTCATAAATTATCCATCATTGCCATGCTAGAGACAAAACTAAATCGTGAATTAACTCTCAAGGCTGCAAAACATATTAAACCTGACTGGTACCATGTTCACAACCTCGATGATGCTCCATATGGTAGGATCTTAATTCTTTACAATCCACTCCAAATCCAAATAGTGCCTATCCTCTCCAACTCTCAGATGATTCACTGTCATGTAAAATCGCTTTTTGACAATACTTCCTTTTACGTTACCTTCGTATATGCCTATAACTCTGCAGCTGCTAGAGCCTCATTGTTTGATGTAATTCCGGCTCTGCGTCAAAACACGCACCCGTGGATAATTATGGGAGATTTCAACTGTTGTTATAAGCTCTCTGATAGACAAGGTGGTAATTCACTTTCTCTGAATGAAATGCATCCGCTTGCAAATACTATGTATCAAGCTGAGTTAATTCCAGTTAGATCTGTAGGAATGCAATATACTTGGAACAATAAATGAAGGAATGGTGGTAGGACTTTCTCCAGGATCGATCATACTTTTTCCAATCATGCTGCACTTATCAAATGGCCCCTACTCTTCAGCCTTCTCCCCCCTCCACTTCTATCAGACCACTGCCCTCAAATTGCCAATCTGTGTGGAGCAGACAAGAGAGGAAACTCAAATTTTAAATTTTTTAACACTTGGACCAAAGAAATTGACTTTAAAACTACTGTCTTACTTGCTTGGAATAAAGAAAAAAAAGGTAACCACTTATTTATTTTGCAGGAAAAAATTAAAGAAGTTAAAGAAGCACTGAAGCAGTGGTCTTTCAAGAGATTTGGCAAAGGAGACAAACTGAGCACTTCTATTGGTGAGAAATTAGCTGAAGTGCAAACAGAGATGATGTCCAATGTTACAAACTCCAATCTTTCTGATACTGAGTATAACTTAACACGTCAATACAGCGAAGCATTAACAACAGAAAGTGACATGATTAGACGAAAGTTTAGGATTAAATGGCATGAACAAGGTGATAGAAACAGTGAGTATTTTCACGCAAGCCTGAGAAACAAACAGCGTAGAGAGAATTTAACAACTATCAAAGACTTGGACGACCATCTTCACAATACAATCCCTGATGTTCAGAATGCCTTTGTGCAATACTTCACCTCCATATACGGCAACGCTTGCAGATTCAAACCTAACATTGAAGACATCCCGCCGGAAATACTTCCTAGAATTTCTGATGAACACTACAGCTTCCTTTGCAACGAAGTAACTGATGAAGAAATTGAGATTGCGATGTTCTCGCTGAATAGTAACTCATGCGGTGGCCCCGATGGCCTAAATGCCAATTTCTTCACTACTTGCTGGACTATTGTATCTTTTGACGTCAACAATGCCATCAAGTTGTTCTTTAAAAGATCTAAGTTGTTTAGGTCCTATAACTACACTAATATTGCTCTCATCCCCAAGTCACGGAATGCCCACTATGTCAACGAGTACCGGCCTATTTCTTGTTGCAATACCATATACAAATGCATCTCCAAAGTTATTGCTTCAAGACTAAAACTTGTTCTACCTACTTTGATATCCACTAATCAAGCGGCGTTTATACCTGGTAGGAACATCCTTGATAACATTCTTCTTGCACATGAACTTCTAAAAGGTTACAACCGTAAAAAGGGTACCCCAAAGGCTATGTTTAAACTTGATATTATGAAAGCTTTCGATACATTACAATGGGATAGTATTATTCGAATCATGGGGTACATGAATTTCCCTACACACTTTCTAGCTTGGATATATGAATGCATATCAACCCCAACCTTTTAGGTCATTGTTAATGGCGTACCTGCTGGTTTCTTTCGTAGTAAGCAGGGCATAAGGCAGGGTGATCCAATTTCTGCATACATCTTCATAATTGTGATGGAGCTCCTGACTAAAATGATCAACAGGCTAATTGAGCAAGGCAAGTTTAAGTGCCATCAAAAATGCAGTCAACCGAGCATATCTACTCTGATGTTTGCGGACGACCTTGTTGTTTTTTGTTCGCCTGATATCACAACTGTGAATAATCTCATGAATACTCTAGCTCAGTTTCATTATATGACTGGTCTGAAGGTTAATATTCAAAAGTCTGACCTCATTATGGATGGTGTCGGCGAAGAGCAGGAGGAAGCTATTTATAATGTCACTGGTCTGCATCATAACCCTAATACTATCTCATACCTGGGGCTTCCGCTGGCAACGTCTAGAATAACTTTAAATCATTGTCTTCCCTTATTTGAGAGGATTACTGCGAGACTTAACTGTTGGACAACTGTGAAACTTAGTCAAGCCGGAAGACTTACCCTTGTTAAGTCAGTTATATTTGCCATGCAAGTTTATTGGGCTAGAACTTATGTTCTGCCCTTAAAACTTATGAAAATGATTACTGGTTCATTCATGCGATTTCTATGGAAGGGAAGAACTACTGGCAGGTACATTGACCCAGTTAACTTTAGCAGAGTTGAACTACCTTTGAATAAGGGGGGGCTGGGCATTATCAGTTTAAAGCAGTGGAACAAAGCAGCGTTATCTAGACACGTGGATACTTACTTCAATAGTGATGACAGTGTTTGGGCTGAGTGGTCTCGAAACAATGTTGTTAAGAGTAGAAACTTTTGGAAAATGAATAAGCCCCAGAATCTGAGCTGGACTTGGCAATGTCTTTTCAAGATAAAGGAGGAGGTCCTTCCGCTATGTCAAATGAGCATCAACAATATGTTCAGCGTTAATTTTTGGGATGAACCATGGCTTGTATCAGGGATGATACTTAGCAGGCACATAACTCACAATGAAATAATGCAAACTGGTGTTCACCTATCAGCTAAGGTAAGTGATGTTCTTCACAACATACAAAGCTCTAACTCCTTCTCATCCAACCAAAGAATACAGCGTATTTGGGACTTGATAAGAAGCAAAACTACACTAATGGCTACTAACGAGAGGCTGGTTTGGGATGCTAATAGGACCAAATTCAAAATTGGCACTGTTTATGAACATCTTATGAAGAACAAAGCTCGGCCGATGTGGAAATGGTCCAAGCGAACATGGTATGAAGACAGTAGTATGAGAAACAACTTACTTCTCTGGAAAGTGCTGAACCGGGCAATTCTTACTAAAACCAAACTTGTGTGCATAGGGATGGATGTCAATATTTTTTGCACCTTCTGTAATGATCAGGCAGAAACTGTTGAACACTTGTTTTTTGAGTGTTCTGTCATTAATAATGTTTGGCAGCAAGTTAAGGCCAAGCTCTCCTGGGTTGAAGCTTTTAATGGTATCTGGAATGAGTGGAATAAACTATATGCGAGAACGGGGTTCAAAAGAAAAGAAAAGAGAGTTCTTCTTCATGTTTTGAAAAGTTTTACTGCTGTGATATGGAAGGAACGTAACACCAGGGTGTTTGAGCCAAACAGTGCCAAATCTGAATCTACCTTTATGCCATGGGTTATGCATGAGATCGATATTGCGCTGAGTATGCTATCATTCTATATTGATCCAGGAATACCTAACACCTTTTAACGGGTGCTATCTCTCTTGTTCTTATGTTTTTTATTTTTGCTCGTGTTCTTTCTCCTTATGTGCATGTTGTTTGTAGCGCTTTGTTTTCCTCCATTTTCTTAGAGCTTGCTCTCTGTAGTTTGTGTTGTAATCTTATTGGTGCTGCAATAAAATGGTCGGGGACCATCCAACCCCGTCGGCCTTGCCAAAAAAAAAATTAAGGGGTTAATTAATTATGTAATTGGTTTAAGGGTTGATTAAATTAATATGATTAATTAAGAATAATTTAATTTATTAAGGTGTTTGATGAATTTATTGATATCAAATGATTTGTAATTAATTAATCAAGATTGGGTAATTAATTCGTAAGTAATTAATTTACTTGGAAATAAATTGAATTGATTAGGATTAAATGATTAATTAATCCTACTTATACATGACTATTGAATGCTTGGCCTTACTTATGAATGATTGTATTGTATGAGATACCTTGAATTGATTGCCCTAACTGATCTGTGACATTTTGTTCTGTGGATTGAACTGAGTATTTTATTCATTTATTGATGATACATCTGCATATTATCTGTGAATTGTGAATAGAAGATAAGCGTTATACTTTATATCGCTTATCAATTATATTTCTGTGTTTGATCTGTGGTGACTGAATGTTGTTGCACTATTGTGTGTTAAACCCCTGGACCACACTTATACACACACCAATATGGATTTCACGAGGAAATCGATTAAGTCACAGAGTTTTGAAATAGTTTTAGATTTTAATTCAAATGTTTTGGAAATGGATTGGGTTTAAAGTGAAAAGCCTTTGAAATGGAATTTCAAAGATGAAATTTATTTTGAATAACTTGATTGGATTTTGAAATTTAAATATTTTGATTTAAATTTGAATTCAATATTTAAAATTGAATTCTTATGATTTGAAACTAGGGATTAACGATATTATACTAGTTATATATGAGTCAAACCATTTTTAAAGTATTGTTCTTTTGGGAATTTGAATTAAAACAAAGATTGTAACTTGTATAAATGAAATCGGATTTTTCCGAAATAAGATTGTTGTTTCTAAATGATAAAAAGCTTTCATAGGAGAAATGAATTTCAAATTGTATTAAAGGGATTTCAAGTTTAAACTAAAATAGTTTTCCAAGTTATTGATGAATATTTGGAAACGGATTTTGAAAGTGAATATTTGGAAACGGTTTGAAAGCTATAAGATAAATCTTTAATTTAAAGATTTAAATGAATGAATCCAATTGAGATGGAATTGTTTTGAAATCCGGGAATGAATCTTTGTGAAAATGGGTGAACTTAGTAAAATAAATCTTTTGTTTAAAAAAATTGGAAATGGTAATTTGTTTAAACCATTTGAAAGAAAAGTTTTGAATTATTAAGTTGTGACTTAATTGAAATCCCTTATCCATATGTTTTAAATGTTGCGCTTACTATTCGGGTTAGCCGGGAAAGGACCTTTGGATCATATAACCCATTCCGAATATGTGATTCGACGTTATGGATAGCATTTGAAGACCGGTGGTGAAGACCGGGTATTTGCGAGAACGATAGGATGACCTATCGATTGTCTCTGCACTGAGTTGCTCCGGTATAGAGATTCCCTAAGTGATGGGAAGTCCAATCGGGATTGTGAATACCCGGATTGCAAGGGCTTCTTTGGAAGTGCCTTCAGTTCTGTTCTAAATCCAGAACAGACTTTTATAGATTGTATGTCTGACATTACATTTTGAGATATAAAGCAGATTTCTTTCAAATACATTTCTGTTGGTGGCGGAGAACTTATTCTCTTAGCATTAACACCCTTCTCTGAGACATACGGGCTCAGAGGTTATGTAGTTGAT
Source organism: Allium cepa (assembly GCA_030765085.1). Lineage (NCBI taxonomy): Eukaryota > Viridiplantae > Streptophyta > Magnoliopsida > Asparagales > Amaryllidaceae > Allium > Allium cepa. Next base: position 910,263,694 of record CM060932.1, read on the forward strand.
GGTTATCAGCGATATATTCCCAATTTGGTAATGTGACATGCTGAGTGTTGCTGTGAAATGATCATTGTTGATCATTTGTGATATGATCATTTGTTTGATCATTTATCTTTGTGATCATTACTTTGATCATTTGTTGACCCAAAGCATGGCTTTGTACCAAAGGTGGCTTTGTGGACGAGACTTCGTCAAGCCCCACAACCCGGTAATGGTCAAAACAGGAATCGTGGCAGCAAGGTTTCAGGGGTAGCTTCCCTAGGGTAGGACCATTCCTTCTGGAAAGGGGTAGTATCATGGTATGGAGCCCAGATACTTACTCATGTGGATACACTATATCTATTACTGTGTGGTGTTGTTGGAATCGAGGCCTCGTATAAAGGTCCAAAAGGACCAGGGGTGGTATATCTGAGGTTTCTTGCTCCCTAGGAAAGGGGTAGCCGGCCTTGTTTGGCAGAGATCCATTTGGGATGCTCGGGGACGTCCTTCCAGAGGCGTTCCATTTCGGTTTGGGAAGTTCCTTTGCCCGACCATTTGTTGGAAATCCATTCTTCAAATACGTACCTTGTACGGTTTTAGTTGTAGAACCTATCATTCACTTATGGTGGCGCCCCACTGTTTGGATGGTAGCTATAGTAGGCATAGTTCGAAATGTCTACGTTGGCTAAGATTTATATCTTTACTTTCGAAATGATTTTTTCTACACTATGCACTAGTAATAATATTAAATGTTTCTTTTTAATGCGTATCAAGCATCTTTGACTATCATAAGGAGAAATCTCCTCCAATTCTGCGTTTGCATTGTGTGTGTGTGCGGGAGGCCTTATGGTAGTCTCATTTCTAAAAAGCATTGCGAATTGATTTTAAAATATTTCGTTGCTTGTTTTTAAAGATAAAACTGTTTTTGTTGCTCACACCAGTCCCATGACTGATCCAGAGTTTATTGTTTCTTTCCTAAACTCTGGGTGCTCAAAATTTTCTACACGAGCAGTCTAGAGTTGGGTTTTTCTTTCCAGATAGTCAAGTTTAGTAGGTTATCTGAAGCTAGTTCCGTCTTTGGATGTGGACGAGACTTGCTTGTCTTGGTGAATCATGATGTTGTATCGAGCTGCTGTTGCTGGAGTTCTCTTTTGAAGACTATCTTAGAGTTATATTGTTTCGCTGCTAGATGTTATCTATTTTTCTTTTCCGCTGCTATTTTCTTGTATCATATCTCTGATGTATATTGATATTCATTGTATCACTCTGTTGTATCAGACATTGTATATCAATGTATTATTCTTCTTTTCCACTATGTTGTTTACTTAATGTTGTTATAAGCTCCGGCGAATCGGATTTGAACGGTCGAATCTACGACATTCGAGTACGATGTTAAAGTATGGATGTCGATTTTCGAGCACGAAAATCCCCTCTCGTCACATTTCTAGAGAGACGCTGAGGGATTTCTCGCCAGCAATAATTATTTGTTTCTTTATGCTACTGATATTGATGTTTAGTAAAATTAACCGTGATATTCTATTTAAATTATTAATGTGGCTTTATAGCAATTTTCGCTATAATGTCAATTATTGAATATCATCTCCTAATCCCTTCGCGTATGTTGTCTTTAGCATGTATTTTCAAAAAATTAGATGATTTAATTAATCATTTAATTAATGATTATTTGAATATAATAAATTGATTTAATTAATGATTTTTTAAAGGTAATTAATCATTTTAATTAATGATATTTGAGTTTAAAAAATCGTTTGAATTAATGATGTTTAAAAGTAATCAACCATTTTAAATAATGATATTTGAGTTTAATTAATTATTTTAATAAACAATGTTTTAAATTTAGTTAATTATTTAATTTAATGATGTTTGAATCTAATTTATCATTTTAATCAATGATATTTGAATTTAGTTAATATTTTAAATTTATGGTGTTTTAAAAGTTAACTAATTGATTTAATTAAAGAATTTTAAAGTAAATTAATCGATTTAAAGTTAATTAGCTGACTTAGTGTATTAAAGTTAATGAACTGATTTAATAAGGTTTAAAAGTTAATTTACCGATTAAATAAAGGTGTTTTTGTGATAATTAACTATTTAATAAAGATATTCGATTGGTTTATTAAAAGAGATTATAAATTTGATAAAATATCTTTCGGGACAATTTATACTGTTTTTAAAATTATGAATGATTATAAATGTGATTAATTATCTTTCAGGATGATTAATGTTGGTTAAAATTTATAAGAAGGATTTTTAATTTGATTGATTTCGTTTGGGAAAATTAATATGGTTTTAAAATAAAAAGGTTATTTAAATTATCCGTGGGGATGATTACCTTTGATTTAAAATTTATAAAAGTAATTTAATTGATTTATTAATCTTTTGGGATAATAAATATTGTATTAATATTTATAAATAACAGTTTATAAACAGGAAGATCTTTTAAAAAGGATTATTTCAAGTAAAGCTAAATGTAAATTATTTATGGTTTACAATAAACTATGTTTTGATATTTGTTTTGACCTTGATTTTAATACACTTAGAAAATTTAATTTGCCCCTTTAAAACAATATTTTAAAGAGTGTTCTTAAAGTGACTTTAGATGTAATATGATGTGAAAATTAAGCGCAAGTGGGAAAAATAATTTTTTTCATTCCCCATAGTTGATTTATCGACTATTGACTTTGATTCTGCTTTCTTCTCTATATTTCGTCACTCTACGACGATGGGTTGCTCATTTGAGCCTTGTTATCCTTGTCAAAAGTGACTAAACCAAAAGAGCAAGTGGTGGCCAAACTATATGAGGTTGCTTCCATTTGGGTATTTTCACATCTACTCTAGATTGGTTCAGTGTTGTGCATTGAGGTGTGAAATACTCAGGTACCTGATAACAATTGGTGGGGTCCAGCTTGGAGGTTTCCAAGAGCCATCGGAGTTCTCAAGTATATTTCTAGAGGTATACTTTCGGTAAGGGGGGTGCACCTTCCTAGTCATTGTTGGAAAAATTTCTCCTTTTCCCTTGTAGTTAATTCAAATCTTTGAATTGTTTCCTTAATTGCATGGAGAACTGCCTTGTGCTCTTCTTTATGTTCAATTATTTGTGAACATTATTTCAAGTCTAGAATTTGGTATTTTTTATGCTTATTCATTTTGTATGGGATTTATTCTTACTAGTACTCACCTTTATATTTGGATTATTGTAACGACCCAGAATTTTAGTCATTTGAAATTGGGATATTTAGTTGATTTTAAATATTCACAAGTTAATTTTATAAGCCGAATAACTTATATTTTGAATATAATGTTTAATTGGATAATTAAATGGTTAATTTAATATTTGAAATTTGAATTTATTATGAATAAAAATGATTAATAAAGTTGAATTAAATTCTATTTGAATCAGAATGATGTTAGAGAAATTTTAAAATTGATTTAAAAGTAAATTTATAGAAAATGAATATTTCAATATTTAATTAACGTGTAAAAGTAGTCATTTTTGATGCAGTCTCAGACTTCGATGAAACCAGTTTCATTGGATCCGTAATGTTATATTATTGTTTTCAAATTTCGTATCAATCGGATTTACGGTTTAGTCGTGGCAAACTAAAATGCGTATGAATTTGTTTACGTAAATCTTAATTTAAATAAGTCGATTCGAAAACCTATCTTTCAAATATGATCGAATTGGCTCCCAATATATATTTCATTGTGTTCGAAACATGGGTAAAACATTATAAACGCCAGGCATCATGCTTCGATTAGAGTTTGAAAATTTTTTTGGTGAATAGTGTCGCGAAATTTTCTATAAAAGGCCGAACTTTCTTCGATTTTTCACTGAAACCCTAATCTTTCCTGCCCTATCCGGCACTAAACATTTCAATGGACAAAATCACTCGAATCTTCTTCCCTCAATCCTTCTCAATCCATTAACAATTAGAAGAAACACTTAACTACCACGTTGTAGAGCTAGATGAGATCTTTCAATCCAACAGGTAATGATCGAATATGGTGCGATGTGGAGGTCCAAAACCATTTGCGTTCATGTTGCCTTTGAGCATGTTTTTCAAGGCGTTGGAGAGGTCGAGCTCTACCAAGTTAGGGGCAGTGGTGCATTAGGCGATGGGCTTCAATATGGCATTTCCTGATCATCGCGTAGATCATCGATGGTGGCACGATAATTCAAGCAAGATCGGCGACTATATGGATTCTTCGGTTTAACCTGTACGTGTTTTGGGAAGAATAAAGGAAGTGGCCCAGATCTTGTGTGAGGAAATCGAATGGTTGCGATTGAGTAAGGTTTAAAAAAATTAAAAAATATAAATTTGTAAATTATTATATAATTAAATCGTGTAAACTTTGAAACATCATAACTTCTTCATACGAGGTCCGTTTTCGATAATAAAAGTTGTGTTCGGTCCGTATTGACGAGCACTATATTTTAGAGCTAGTTTGGAGTTGATTGGAGCTAGTGAAAATTTTAAGTAAAATTAAACGCCTGTTTAATTTTATTTGGATGATATATTATATATTATCTTTATATTGATCGATATTTGGATACTCTCCCTACGTATTGGAGCAGATGATACCATATACGTTCCCGTGTATAAGCAGATGACACTTTGTACGCGCGTCTACCTCGAAGCGGACATTGTACACATATTCTCATATATATATATTTGATGCAAATGACAGATTGGAAGGATCCAACTGGATTCCTCACCAGTATTGGTTTATTTACAAATATCGATATGTATGGTGTTATCATGTGATATATGATGATTTGGATGCCGTGATTGATGTATTTAGTGTTGTTGTAGCATTGGGCCTATTTTGGTAATTTAAAAATGTTAAATTGATGATTTTCAAATTAAAAAGGATTTTTAAGTGATTTTGAAAATAGATGTTTTATATAATTTTTAATTGTTAAGGAAATGAATTTATTTTAAATATATAATAATATAATTTTACATTGTAAAAATTAAGGTTTTTGTGAAATACAATCGGAATACGATTTTGAAAATATGGAGTTAACTATTTTGTAAAATAAGTTAAAATTGAGATTTTTGAATTATTATAAATGGTTTATATATAAGACTTATAGAATTGATATTTATAAATCAAAATAATGGAAGTATAAAGGAGTTTTGTAAATGTTGAAATGAAGTTATAAGTGAATCTTATAGTGAATAAGATTTATAATTTGTCAAGTTATAAAAAGAATGAATTTGTAAATAAAGAGATTTATATGTAGATTAACTTATAATTGGATTTTGGCATGTAAATGAGATATAAATGGGATTTGTTAGAAATGGAATTTATAAACATCGTTTTATAAATCCAAAATCAATTGAATTTGATAAGTTAATTACGAAGGTTTATTAAAGGAATTACATTCATTATTTTGCACAGTGAATTATCCTTTAAATTAAATGTGTAGAAATAATGAATTTCACTAAAGAATTATATTCACGATTTTGGACAGTAGTAATCTTTTAAATTAAATGAATGTTTTGGGAAGTGATATTATTAAATGGAGTTAAATGGTTTGAATATGTTTTAAAATGTGTTAAGTGTCGAATACATAGATTTCAACATTCATTGTTGAAATAGACGTTTTCGAGAAGCAAGGAAATGATGGGCTATAACACTGTTGTTATAGTAAATGATTTTCAAAAGGAGATGTTTTGTATAGTATATGGGATTTATATATCTATCTAATTTTCGAATCTCTATACTAGTTATTTTGGGTTGTCGTAACGATGTTTTACACAACATTCGTTTTGACCCAAATAAATATGTTTAAAAGAATTTTTCCTTAAAGAATAAAAATATACTTAATCATGATTTAAGTATATGTAATATTTCTAAGTGTTGAAAATAAAGAGGATTGTGAATTACTTGTTATTAAATTAGTATATGGAAATGTTTTCCAAATATTGAAATGTTGAAATGGTTTTGAGAATATATCTTTTTAAAGATAATTTGAAGTGAATATTTGAAAAGTGATTTAATCAATAAAAGATAAATCAAAGGGCCTAGTGATTTCTTATGGTGCTAGATATTTGCTGTTTGCTTTGGTAGTTAAATAACCGACTACCAAAATTTGGCCATTTTAGTTCCTCGACTTGAAGTGGGAACTATTTAGTCGTACACTTAGTACATAGCCATCTGTGTAGGCTTGATTATCGTTTGTGTTAAGGAAGTTGATTCGTATAGTGTGGAGTATTAGTCCAATCTATCGAGCTTCCTTCTTAGCCGAAGGATAGCAAGTTGAAAGTTGAAGACGTGATAAGTCTATGAATCTTAGTTTCTTTGTGAGGTTGAGAAACGCGTTTGCGTTGTTGGTGCGAAGAGAACGGGATCAGATTTATCTGAAAACCACTTCATAACAACGTATATGCATTCGATTGTGCAAATTGTGATGATAATAATATTCAGGGTTTTAATAGTGGAGGACTACTTGTTGATCGTTTGGGGTTAAAATCCCAATATACATCCAGTAGCATTGGTCTCTTCGTTATGAAATATCCAATGCAAGGACTATTCGCTACTAATCTTAGGGATTTCTCGACATGATGTGCTAGAAAAGTACCTTCAGTTTGTCCTATTCCTAGACAACTTTTATAGACGTTTTTCTGACATTGCATTTCTAAGATTAGGTACATTGGTTTTTACAATGTACATCAATGGTGGCGGAGAAGGCAACTTCTCTTAGCTTAACACCTCCTTAGGACATACGAGCGCAAGGGTTGTATTTTTGTGGAAAGCAATTAGTAGTCAACTGAAATGGCTGTGTGGCATTCAAAGTGATGCGATATGTGAAAGGTAATCATTACCTTAGGCCTCAACAACCGAAAATGACCGAAACAGGGTTAGATGCGGCAAGGCTACGTGGATCGCTCCCATTAGGATATGATCATCCTCTTCTAGATATATTTCTTCCTACTATGATGTTTGGGTTGTAAATTAATATGGTTTGTATACTATGAGAGCCCTCGTGAAATGTCGGTAACGACTGGAGGATGATATATTTGATACTATCCAGTTACAGAGATAGGTCGATCTTGTGTTTGTAGAGGTTCTTTATAATGTTCCTCGATACATTCCTATAGAGATGTACTACCGAAAGGTAGTCCCTTCACCTAGTCATTTGTATGGAAATCCAAACCCCACTACGTGCTTGTGGTTTTGTTTGTATTAGCGTAATGAATAGCCTCGAAATGCTATATGGGTAACCATTTCGGCTATGATTAATATTGTTTGTATATTGGACACTAGTATAATATAAGATGATTTGATATAAAATGATTTGGTTTTCGTAAGGTAAAAACATGTCCGTGTATATGTGTGGGTGTGCCTTACGAGATACTTTTGTTTTGAAAGGAAAGTTTTGTGTAATTTAATAAATTCAGATGAGTGTGTTTCTCACGCTGGCTTACCAGACTGATCCGAGCGTTATTCCCTTAAAATGCTCGGGTCAGATTGAGTATATTTACAGGTTTAGATTTGGTGCTTTTGAAGCTTCAGCAGACAAGCTAGAGATCTTCATTTTCGTATACACGTATCTGTTTATTATCCGCTGCTTAGTTGTTGTATATTATCGGCAATTGTAAGGATGGATTATTATAACTGTCCAGGCTGATAACTAGTGATTGATTGTTGAACTCTGATTGATGTATGTATATACAGTTTCTGTTTTGTAAAGATCATTGATATGATATTATATGTTTTCTATTGCGATGTGAGATTCTACATTGTTATGTTTGGTTCTCTCTTCTCTCTTTCTTCTCTTCTCTTCTTCTCTCTTCTTTTTTTCATGACTTTCCATCAGTCTATGCTTTTTGGTTCGGACATGTGTGGTTTATTATCGATTCAAAGGGTATGGATTTGCAGGTCGTCATATTTGGTATCAGAGCTTAGATTTTGTATATTCCTAGGCTTTTATGTGTAATCAGTATAGATAGGGACAATAACACCCTAGATTGAGTTTGACTGCATTACATATATGAGCGCGTATTTGTTAGTGATATAAAATGTTTTATATTGTGTTTACTTATCAGTTGAGTTGTTTGTGAATTCTGGTCGGTATGTGGGACGCCATGTTATCGATGGGGATATCTAAACGCTTAAACGAGGCAAGTCAACATAGCATTATTTTTGAATTGTTAAATGAAATAATTTTACCTTGATTATATTTTATATATAAAAGGAATAATTTTTCAAAATTATTAAAGTGTATATAAATTGATTGTTTGGTTGTTTGAAAATGTAAATATATATAAGTTAATAAAAGCTGTTTGAATAATCTAAACAAAAACAACAATTGTAAAAGGAAAAAAATTATATAAGCAAAGGAATTATAAAGTATGGAATTATAATTAATATGATTTACAATTGTGAAATAATTTTACATATAAGAAATGAAACAACATGAGTATATTTATAAATATTTGTAAACAAAAATGGATTTAAACTAAGAATTTGAGAATTTGAACCCTATTGATTTTGAAAGTTATTTTTCAAAATTAAAAGATATTATATTATTATAAATCTAAATAAGGTAAATGAATTTGGAATGAATCTTATATAGGTAAAGTAAAATTGCGAAACTACACAAGTAAGAAGATTTATAAATGTGCTTTATATACAATTTTTTTTAAAAGAATACAAAGCACTGAATTCACTACCGTTGCTAGGAAATAATAGGGGTGATGACTGCAACATCATCAGTATTACTCCCGTGTGATTGATTTGCTACCAATAGTAAATTGAATTTAAGTTTTGTTGTGATAAACAAATTTGAATTTAAAATCCAAGTTGAAATCGATAAATATAAGTAAAATGAGTTTTGAACTTATAATATGAAATAAAAAAAATTAATTTTAGTAAAGTTAAATTGAATTGAGTTAGTAAGTGAATGATATAAATTGAAATTTAACTAAAGGAAGGTTAAATAAATTGAATCGAATTTGAACTGGATTAGATAAGTTATTGAAATGAAAAATTAAACTTAAGTGGTAAGTGATTATATGGTATGAATTTGAAAGTCTAAAGTAATAAGTTGTATAACTTATAAAATGGGAAAATGTAAGTAAAATCAATAGTTAAAATGGTCAAACAATTTTGTTAAGCAAAACAAAATCTAAATTTGAATAGTGATACGAAATTTGACTTAAGTAAAAGTTAAATAAAACAGAATTTGAATTAAATTAAAGATGAACTTAAGTTATATAGTGGAAGTGAATGTAAGTGAGAATGAAATAAAACTTAATTTAAGTGATGTTGAATGAAGTTGAATTTGATATCAAAATGAATTAATAAAGTAATCAATGAAATGAAGTCATTAAATGAATATGAATTTGAGTTATATAATGATATTCAACATTAGTGGTAAAATGAATTAGTAATTGAATAACTGAATGAAAATCAATTAGATATCAACCAGCTGGAATTAAATTTATTAAACCAAATTGAAGGTAAATGAAGTAAATATAAATGTTTGAGTGTAAATTATTAAAATTTGGTTATGTTGGATATACATTGGTTGTTAGATGGATGTTAGTTGATTGTATAGAAATTCATATGGAATTGAATCAATAAAATTTGAATCTAAATAGAATTGAATTTGATTTGAATTGAATATGGACTAACTTGAATGTAAACTAATTGAAAATAAATAAATAAATGTTAATGAAATCCAATGTCAATGAACTAAATGTGATTAAATTGAAGACCAATTTAGTGAATTTGAATAAGAAATGAATGAATGTTGATTTGATTATGGATTTGCTGGATAGATATTTTTTATTGTATGTTAGTTGGATGATAGTTATTTGATGGTTGAATTTGTTGCTTTTGATTGCATTTGCTATATTGGCATATATAGTTGTTATATTGGTATATGTTGTATATTGATATTACTTTCATATATACATGTTTCTCATTTGTTTGTTGAGTGTTTAGTAGGTGCGGTGTACCGACCTTGACTCGACCTTCGAAAATCGGCACCCGTACTTCACTTGTACTCGAATGCCGCAGATTCAAACGCTGAATCTATTTCGCCAGAGCTTATAACACATTAAGTACAACAACACAGCGGAAAAAGGAAATGAATATCAATATATACAACATTGATCCAATATCGATACAGTATGAATCTCAACAATATCAGAGGTAAATATACAACAGCGGAAAGATAAGCATAAATAGAGAAACTCCAAAGAGAACTCCAACATCAAACTGTAACTGCAACTCCATAGCTAAAGCTTCAAAAACTCCAAAAGCTAGATCCACCAACATGCTTCCCAAACGTGAAGCGAGAAACCCTCAATCGCGAGGTATTAAGTAAGGTCAGCCCGAATGCTAAAAAGAAACAAATGCGATTCCAAATCTAAAGGCTGGATGCTATCGAATACTACACATATTATTTGATTATCTGAAAAACCCAACTCTAGACTACCCATATGGAAAATTATGGGCACCTAGAGTTTAGGAAGGGAACAATAAACTCCAGGTCAATCATGGGACTGGTATGAGAAAATAAAATAGTTTATCTGCATCAAAAGCAAAACAAAGGAATTTAAACGAAATCCGCAATGCTTTTTGGAAAATAAAACTGTTATAAGGCCTCCCGCCACACACACAATTCAAGCGCAAACTTGGAGGAGATTTCTCCTTATGACAGTCAAAAATGCTTACTACACAAAATCTTTTTGATATTATTATTATTAGTTCATAGTGCAAAAAACCTTTCAAAAGTATAATATAAATCTTAGCCAGCATATGTACAATTATATTATGCCTGCTATAGCTGCCACCTAAGGTGGCAGGTTATACAACTTCAATCATAAAGGGCTCGTATTGGATGATTGGATTTCCAACAAATGGTCAGACAAAGGAACTTCCCACACAAAATGGAACGCCTCTGGAGGGACGTCCCCGAGAACCTAATCAGATCTCTGCTACATAAGACCGGGTTACCTCTGTAAGTAGGTAACTACTGACACGAGTATGCCACCCCACGGTCGTTACCCACCTTTATCCGAAGCGCCTCTCAACCAACAACCACAAAGCAATAAGTTTGCAGCATCCACATAGGCAAATATCTGGGCTCCATACCTTGATACTACCTTTTTATTCAGAAGGAAATGGACATACCCTCAAGGGGCGCTACCCCCAAATACCCTTGCTGCCATGATTCTTGTTTCAACCATTACCGGGTTGTGAGGCTCGACCAATTCTCGTCCACAAAGCTACACTTTTCACAAAGTCATGCTTTGATCAACAAATGATCAGCAACACTTCGTATGCCACATTACCAAATTAGGAATGTATCGCTAGTAACCATCAACTACATAACCTCTGAGCTCGTTCGTCTCAGAGAAGGGTGTTAAGCTAAGAGAATAAATTCTCCGCCACCAAACAGAAATGTATTTGATAGAAACCAGCTTTATGTCTTAAGGTGTAATGTCAGACACACATCCATACAAGTATGTTTCGGGTTCGAACAGAACCTAAGGCACTTCAAAAGAAGCCCTTGCACTTCGGGAATTCCCAATCCCGATCGGACTCCCCATCACATATGGAGATCTCTATACCGGCGCGACTCAGTGCAGAGACATTCGACTGGTTATCCTTTCATTCTCGAAAATATCCGGTCTTCACCACCGGTCTTCAAATGCAATCCATAACTTCATATCATTATTAGGAATGGGTAATATAACACAAGGTCTTCTCCCGGCTAAACCGAATAATGAGCACACTATTTAAAAACATATGGGTATTGGGATTTCAGTTAAGTCACAACTTAAACTGAAAATTTTCCTTTTAAATGGTTCAAACAAATTACCATTTTCAAAATCTTTAAACAAAAAGATTCACTTCACAAAGTTCACCCATTTTTCACAAAGATTCATTGACAATATTTAAACAAAAGATCTATCTTTGAGATCCTCTTTAGTTTGAAAACAAAGTTCACCAAATATTTCACAAAGATTCCTTCATCGTTTTTGAAACAATTCCCTTTCAAATCTTTTATACAAAAGATACACCTTTAAGATCCTCTTCAATTTCAAAACAAAGTTCAACCATCTTTCACAAAGATTCATTCATGGCTTTCAAAACAATTTCACTTCAATTTTAAATCTTTTCAACACAAATTGGAAATCCTTTCTTTAGATGAAAGCTACTATTATTTGAAAACAAAGAGTTTTCGTTTTGGAACAATTCAATTATATTTGCACAAGTTAAGGCTCTTTACGTATAAAACTTGAGTTAAATTCAAATTCCCAAAATAATACTTTTAAAATGGTTTAAAACCCATATAAACACATTTATAACTTGTATAACCTTTTTAAACCATAATTTCCAAACATGGAATTCAATTTCAAAACTTGAATTCAAATTCAAATCAAATTATTTAAATTTCAAAATTTTATCAAGTTATTCAAAATTACTCTTATCTTTAAAACTCCTTTTCAAAAGCTTTTCAACCCAATCCCATTTCCAAAACTATTTGAATTTAAAACTCAACTTTAAAACCATTTTAAAAATTTGTGACTTAGCCAATTTCCTAAATCCATATTTGTGTGTGTAAGGTGTAGTCCAGGGGTTTTACATAATAGTGCAACATCATCAATCATCACGGGTTCAAAAACATTAATATCGATAAGCGGTGTATTTCTATAACACTTGTCTTCCATTCACAGATTCACAGATAGATAATATACATTCATCACAGATAAAATAAATTACATTCATCACATCTTGAATCAAAATAATTCATATCACACAACATCACACATCAGGGATATCAATAATTCAACATCCAATAGAATCCAAACATTGATAAGTAAGATCAATTAATTATCTGATTAAGTTAAGTCAGATTAATTGCTTATGAATAAATCGCTATTCCTGGTTAATTAATATTAATTAATTACAAATAAATTGATTTATTATTCTTTAATCATTTATTAATTTTCCTTAATTAATAAATTAATTAATCCTTTAATTATTGATTAATCAATCTTAATTGATAAATTAGTTAACCTTTAATCATTAAATAATTAACCTTTAATCATTAAATAATTAACCTTTAATCATTAAATAATTAACCTTTAATTATTCAATCATTCTTTAATTATTTATCCTTAGTTAATTACATTAATTAATTAATCCTTAATTAATTACCATTTAATTAATTATCCTTCATTAATTACAAAAAGTGATTATCCTTAATTATTTTCATTAATTAAATAACCTTTAATTAATTATCCTTAATTAATTACATTAATTGGTTAATCCTTAATTAGTTATCATTAACTAATTAATTTCCCTTAATCAATTACAACAAGTGATTATCTCTAATTACTTATACGAATTAATCACAAATTAATTACATTGAGTAATTATCTTTTAAATAATCACATTAATAAACCATTAATCAATTATCATCATCTTTAAAATTAATTACATTAAGAAATTTCTTAATACCTTTTTATTAAAACTTAATACACTAATCTCAATTTATAAATCAATCAACGTTTAAATAAAATAATATTTAAATTCAAAATCATTTCTTAATTAAAGTTTCTAATATACTTATTTCAAACACTAGCTTAATTCAAGCATTATCAAATTCCATTAAAATACTTAGAAATATATTCATTATCATCATAGCCCGAGAATAACTTCGAGTCCCACCATCATCCTCCCGAGTGCATACCCGAGCAAACCCCTTTTCTTTAAACTTTTTGCTACACTTTAGAATTTGAAAACCTATTTTAAAACCCACACGAATGCCCTGAGATAATACTCGAGCCAAACCCAAAATTACTCGATACCATCCCGAGACAATCTTCGTCTTCAATCATCATGACATATTTAGACACAACGCTCATGTGTGCATCGTGCACACCAATCTGGCCAACTCTGACCATTGCCAAGACCGCTGACCAGTCATCGATGGTCATCTCTCCCTAAACAAACACCCAACATCGAAGAATTCATCACGAAATCAAAATGAGCTATCGAGCTCAACCTGGAAACCAAAACTTGCAGCCTAGATCAACCTCGTGCCGGCGACCTCGTCCACCGACAACCTTGCCACTTCGACCAATGTTTCCCCGGCGACCCTCAAACCTTTTCCCCCAGGTGCGATCGTACTCGATGCACCACAGTCGATGCAATTGCCGCGTCTTCTTCGTCCAACAAAACTACAATAAAAACCCTAGTTTATCATTTTCCAGCCACCACGATCATCGGGAAAATCACTAAGTATTTTTCCTATGTTCACCATCAACCCAGACTTCTTCCAGCTTAGTTTTAATGATCATAACGTCGCCGATCATCGTGGATCAACGAATGACTGAAATTCGTTCATCTTGAATTTTCTCAACGATTATAGATTTAAAATCATGAAATGATTGTCAAAAATCATAATTTTCCAATATGAATTAATCCCCATAATCTAAACTTAATATAGAGATGATAAATTTTCTAATCATTTTAGCATATTACTGTACTCTGTACATTTTGAAACGATTATTAAATAAAATTTCCTAAAACCATTTTTAAAAAATCATTTTACCTACATACATACATTTTTCATTTAGAGGTTAAAAACAATAATCATTTAGGTGTAACGATTTTAAATTTTTAAATAGGTATTAAAACCTAAAAATAAAACAGGGGCATATTTGCCTGGACACAAGCTTGCACACATCTTTTGCATATAAACACTCATATAAACATATTCACACAGCATTCATGTTTCAACCACTTATCTAATCAAATAAAAATATAGCCATACTAAGGTCAAAAGGGTAAGGTTTGCTCACTTTGATGGGAAGAACAGAGGACCAAAGCTTGGAAAAGATGTTGCTGGAAATTGATTTTTTTGGTTGCCTGCTTGATTTGTATTCAAATCTGCTCTGAGCTTTTAAATTTGCCTGAAACTAATGCTTATTCCAGGTTTGAGGCGGATTTCAATTCTTATTCCGGGTTGAAGACTGATTTTTTTATTTCCTGTTTCTTGAAAACTTGTTATTTGATTTTTAAATGCTTTCAGTTTGAATTGCATGCTTGATCTGAAGATTTGCTTTTGTTTCTTGAATTGCTCGGTGTTTAACAGAGAAGAAAAATCTGTAACTGCTTCCAGATTGATTGATGAGATGATTTGATTTCATAAAAACTTCCAGGCTTCGAAATTTACGGAGGATTTTCTTTCCGGGTTTTTGAATTTAACTTTGCTGTTTTGTTTTCTGATCTGTTTCACAAATTTGTTTTGAGATGATTTTCTTTTTCTCAGGTTTGATATTAGTTTTGATTTTTCTGGTTTGAGATGAGTTATTGCTTAAGTTTTGAGATAAATGAAAATAGCCTGGCATTTTTATTTCTTTATTTTATATGTTTTAATTTTGAAAAAAGAAATTAAGCCACTTGTTACTTATGTCTACACTTTTAAATTTATGTAGTTACTTTGGTTACAAGTGTCATTTATAATCAAATTGTGTTTAAACCCTTGTTTCAATTAATTTATAAATTTGGTTTTAAACCCTTGTGCATTTATATTTTTATATCTTAACATATGTAAATGTTTTACATTTTAAATTCATAAATATACAAACTATATTTATTTATTTCAAAAAGAAATGTCTTTTAAATCTTTTTATCAAATCTAATATATATATATATATATATATATATTTATAACTTCAAAGAATGTAGTTTAAAATAAATCAAACATTAATAAATAAATATATAATTTGAGTTTAACTCTTTAAATAGCTTTTGTAAATTTATTTATATCAACTAAAAATAAAATTTGCAAATCATCATGTTATAAATACAAAACAAATTTTTCCTATAAGTATTAAATTTCAGAGTTTCCAAACCCAATATATTATTTAAAATATTAATTTCTGAATTTCCAATTAGAAATTTTATCTAAAATCATACTTATACACATATATTTATGATAAATAAACAAACAAATATCTATTAAATTTGGAAAATACAAAAATTAATTCATAATTCAATTTCAAAAATTTCGATTAATTTCCAATTTAAAAACGGGAATGTTACAGATTCCTCACCTTAAGAAAATTTTGTCCCCGAAATTTTCCAGGGAGACAACAAGGAACAAATGAAAGATAGAGAAATATCTTTCCAGATCAAACCGAATATCTATTTGGCTTACCAAATCAGAATATCATCAATAGATACGAGAACAAACTCATTTAACACTTCACGATATACTCGGGTCATTCGGTCTACGAATATGCAGGGCACCGGTTTGTTCGAAGGATAACTAACCACTCGTAGAATATATTTGAACCCAAAAGAACAAATAAATGGATTTAATCTTCTACAATTCTCAAATGGATTCCAAACTCAGGTCGGAATACCCCAAAGTTTACACCAACTTGTCCCTCTTCGGACTTAGATCCACACCAGAAATTACAATAGAATTTTCAAATTTAGTTTCGATCGAAATCGTTTTGTCGATACAAATCTTCATATTTAACTTCATATTTAATTTACCAATTTATTCAAATAAAATTTCAATTTTGTTAAAATCAAAAACGAAAAACTGATAGAATTTTGATGAAGATAATACGAGACAGAAACTTATCTACACGATTCGCAGGGCCACCATCACCCCAAAGCTTCTCCCTCGAGCTGCCACGAAGCAATCAAAGAATTGAAATTGGATGAAAAGAGATTGTGGAGAAAATTTGTTCCTTGTTGTTTCAGGGTATCGACCATTTATAGTGGTACTCCCCTGTCCCCTACCTCGTCGTCTTCTTACACTCATACTTACTATCAGTGGATAGTAAGAGAATTTACTGAGGCACATGAACAGATATCCTAGGGATATACTCATTCTAGGGTATACTTCACCTATCACGAATGAGTTACCTAACGTGTTATACTTCAAAAGCTAAAGTTCAACCTTCAGCTGTGATACCACTGTAACGACCCTGACTCGACCTTTGAAAACCGACACCCGTACTTCACTTGTACTCGAATGCCGCAGATTCAAAATGCCGAATCTGGTTCGCCGGGGCTTATAACACATTAAGTACAACAACACAGCGGAAAAAGGAAATGAGTATCAATATATACAGCATTGATACAATATCTGATACAATATGAATCTCAACAATATCAGAGGTAAATATACAACAACGGAAAGATAAGCATAAATAGAGAAACTCCAAAGAGAACGCCAACATCAAACTGCAACTGCAGCTCCATAGCTAAAGCTCCAAAAACTCCAAAAGCTAGATCCACCAACATTCTTCCCAAATGCGAAGTGAGAAACCCTCAATCGCGAAGTATTAAGTAAGGTCAGCCCGAATGCTAAAAAGAAGCAAATGCAATACTAAATCAAAAGGCTGGATGCTATCGAATTCTACACATATTATTTGATTATATAAAAAATCCAACTCTAGACTGCCCGTGTGAAAAATTATAGGCACCCAGAGTTTAGGAAGGTAACAATAAACTCCAGGTCAGTCATGGGACTGGTATGAGCAAACAAAATAGTTTATCTTTATCAAAAGAAAAACAAAGGAATTTAAAAGAAATCCGCAATGCTTTTTGGAAAATAAAACTGCCATAAGGTCTCCCGCCACACACATAATGCAAGCGCAAACTTGGAGGAGATTTCTCCTTATGACAGTCAAAAATGCTTACTACGAAAAATCTTTTTGATATTATTATTATTAGTGCATAGTACAGAAAACTTTCAAAAGTATAATATAAATCTTAGCCAGCATATGTACCATTATATTACGCCTGCTATAGCTACCACCTGAGGTGGCAGGTTATACAATTGCAATGTAAAGGGCACGTATTGGATGATTGGATTTCCAACAAATGGTCAGGCAAAGGAACTTCCCACACAAAATGGAACGCCTCTGGAGGGATGTCCCTGAGAACCTAATCGGATCTCTGCTACACAAGGCCGGGTTACCTTTGTAACTAGGTAACCACTGACACGAGTATGCCACCCGCCGGTCGTTACCAACCTTTATCTGAGGCGCCTCTCAACCAACAACCACAAAGCAATAAGTTTGCAGCATCTACATAGGTAAATATCTGGGCTCCATACCATGAAACTACCTTTTATCTAGAAGAAAATGGACATACCCTTAGGGGACACTACCCCCAAATAACCTTGCTACTACGATTCTTGTTTCGACCATTACCGGGTTGTGAGGTTCGACGAATTCTCGTCCACAAAGCTACACTTTTCACAAAGTCATGCTTTGATCAACAAATGATCAGCAACACTTCGTATGCCACATTACCAAATTGGGAATGTATCACTAGTAACCATGAACTACATAACCTCTGAGCTCTACGTCTCAGAGAAGGGTGTTAAGCTAAGAGAATAAATTCTCCGCCACCAAACAGAAATGTATTTGATAGAAACCAGCTTTACGTCTCAAGGTGTAATGTAAGACACACATCCATACAAGTCTGTTTCGGGTTCGAACAGAACCGAAGGCACTTCAAAAGAAGCCCTTGCACTTTGGGAATTCCCAATCCTGATCGGACTCCCCATCACATATGGAGATCTCTATACCGGCGCGACTCAGTGCAGAGAGATTCGACGGGTTATCTTTTCGTTCTCGAAAATACCCGGTCTTCACAATGGTCTTTAAATGCAATCCATAACATCGTATCATTATTCAAAATGGGCAGTATGACACAAGGCCCTCTCTCGGCTAAACTGAATAATGAGTACACTATTTAAAAACATATGGATATTGGGATTTCAGTTAAGTCACAACTTAAACTCAAAACTTTCCTTTCAAATGGTTTAAACAAATTACCATTTTCAAAATCTTTAAACAAAAAGACTCACTTCATAAAGTTCACCCATTTTTCACAAAGGTTCATTCACAATATTTAAACAAAAGATCTATCTTTGAGATCCTCTTTTGTTTGAAAACAAAGTTCACCAAATATTTCACAAAGATTCCTTCATAGCTTTTGAAACAATTCCCTTTCAAATCTTTTATACAAAAGATACACCTTTAAGATCCTCTTCAATTTCAAAACAAAGTTCAACCATCTTTCACAAAGATTCATTCATGGCTTTCAAAACAATTTCATTTCAATTTGAAATCTTTTCAACACAAATTGAAAATCCTTTCTTTATATGAAAGCTATTATTATTTGAAAGCATATAGTTTTCGTTTTGGAATATTCAATTATATTTGCACAAGTTAAATTCAAATTCCCAAAACAATACTTTTAAAATGGTTTAAAGCCCATATAAACACATTTATAACTTGTATAACCTTTTCAAACCATAATTTCCAAACATGGAACTCAATTTCAAAACTTGAATTCAAATCAAATTATTTAAATTTCAAAATTTTATCGAGTTGTTCAAAATAACTTTTATCTTTAAAACCCCTTTTCAAAAGCTTTTCAACCCAATCCCATTTCCAAAACTATTTGAATTCAAAGCTCAACTTTAAAACCATTTTAAAAATCTGTGACTTAGCCAATTTCCTCGTGCAACCTGTATTTGTGTAAGGTGTAGTCTAGGGGTTTTACAAAATAGTGCAACATCATCAATCATCACAGATTCAAGCACATTAATATCGATAAGCGGTATACTCCTATAACGCTTATCTTCCATTCACAGATTCATAGATAAATAATATACATTCGTCACAGATAAAATAAATTACATTCATCACAGCTTGAATCAAAATAATTCATATCACACAATATCACACATCAGGGATATCAATAATTCAACATCCAATAGATCCAAACATTCATGAGTAAGATATAAGTTAAGTTAGATTAATTACTTATGAATAAATCACTAATCCTGGTTAATTAATATTAGTTAATTACAAATAAATTGATTTGTTATTCTTTAATCATTTATTAATTTTCCTTAATTAACAAATTAATTAATCCTTTAATTATTGATTAATCAATCTTAATTAATAAATCAGTTAACCTTTAATCATTAAATAATTAACCTTTAATCATTAAATAATTAAACTTTAATATTAAATAATTAACCTTTAGTTATTCAATCATTCTTTAATAATTTATCCTTAATTAATTACATTAATTAATTAACCCTTAATTAATTACCATTTAATTAATTATCCTTAATTAATTACAAAAAGTGATTATCCTTAATTATTTTCATTAATTAAATAAACTTTTAATTAATTATCTTTAATTAATTACATTAAGTAATTAATCCTTAATTAGTTATCATTAACTAATTAATTTCCCTTAATCAATTACAACAAGTGATTATCGCTAATTACTTATATTAATTAATCACAAATTAATTACATTGAGTAATTATCTTTTAAATAATCACACTAATCAACCATTAATCAATTATCATCATCTTTTAAATTAATTACATTAAAAAAATTCTTAACACCTTTTGATTAAAAATTAATACGCTAATCTCAATTTATAAATCAATCAACCTTTAAATAAAATAATATTTAAATTCAAAATCATTTCTTAATTAAAGTTTCTAATATGCTTATTTCAAACACTTGCTCAATTCAAGCATTATCAAATTCCATTAAAAATACGTAGAAATATATTCATTATCATTATAGCCCGAGAACAACTTCGGGTCCCACCATCATCCTCCAAAGTACATACTCGAGCAAACCCTTTTTCTTTAAAATTTTTGCTATATTTTGGAATTCGAAAACCTTTTTTAAAACCCACATGAACGCACTGAGATAATACTCGAGCCAAACCCGGAATTACTCGATACCATCCACGAGACAATCTTCGACTTCAATCATCACGACATATTCAGACACAACGCTCACGTGTGCATCGTGCATACCAATCTGGCCAACTCCGACCATTACCAAAACCACCGACCAGTCATCGATGGTCATCTCTCCCTAAACAAACACTCACCATCGAAGAATTCATCACGAAATCAAAATGAGCTATCGAGCTCAACCTGGAAACCCAAACTAGCTGCCTAGATCAACCTCGTGCTGGTGACCTCGTACACCGACAACCTCGCCACTTCGACCAAAGTTGCCCCGACGACCCCCAAACCTTTTCCCCTGGGTGTGATCGAACTCGATGCATCACAGTCGATGCAATTGCCGCATCTTCTTCGTCCAACAAAACTACAATAAAAACCCAAGTTCATCATTTTCCAGCCACCACGATCATCAGGAAAATCGCTAAGTATTTTTCCTGTGTTCACCATCATCCTAGACTTCTTCCAGCTTAGTCTTGATGATCATAACGTCGCCGATCATCGTGGATCAACGAAAGACCGAAATTCATTCTTATCGAATTTTCTCAACGATTATAGATTTAAAATCTTGAAATGATTTTCAAAAATCATAATCTTCCAATATGAATTAATCCGCATAATCTAAACTTAATATAGAGATGATAAATTTTATAACCATTTTAGCTTATTACTATAATCTGTACATTTTGAAATGATTATTAAATAAAATTTCATGAAACCATTTTTAAAAATCATTTTACCTACATACATACATTTTTCATTTAGAGGTTAAAACCTATAATCATTTAGGTGTAATGATTTTAAATTTTTAAACAGGTATTAAAACCTGAAAATAAAACAGAGGCATATTTGCTTCGACACAAGCTTGCACGCATCTTTTGCATATAAACACTCTTATAAACATATTCACATAGCATTCATACTTCAACCACTTGTCTCATCAAATCAAGATATAGCCATATTAAGGTCAAAAGGGTAAGGTTTTCTCACCTTGATGGGAAGAAAAGAGGACCAAAGCTTGGAAAAGATGTTGAAAAATCTGGAAATTGATTTTTTTTTTGTTGCCTGCTTGATTTGTATTCAAATCTGCTCTGAGCTTTTAAATTTGCCTGAAACTAATGCTTGTTCTAGGTTTGAAGCAGATTTCAATTCTTATTCCAGGTTGAAGATTGAATTTTTTTATTTCATGTTTCTTGAAAACTTGTTATTTGATTTTTAACTGCTTTCAGTTTGAATTGCATTCTTATCTGAAGATTTGCTTTTGTTTCTTGAATTGCTCAGTATTTAACAGAGAAGCAAAATCTGTAATTGCTTCCAGATTGATTGCTGAGATGATTTGATTTCAGAAAAACATCCGGGCTTTGAAATTTACAGAGGATTTGCTTTTCCAGATTTTTGAATTTAACTTTGCCGCTTTGTTTTCTGATCTGTTCCACAAGTTTGTTTTGAGATGATTTTCTTATTCTCAGGTTTGATATTAGTTTTGATTTTTCTGGTTTGAGATGAGTTATGGCTTTAGTTTTGAGACAAATGAAAATAGCCTGGCTTTTTTTCTTTATTTATATGTTTTAATTTTTTTTTAAAAAGAAATTAAGCCACTTGTTAATTATGTCTACACTTGTAAATTTATGTAGTTACTTTGGTTACAAATGTCATTTATAATCAAATTGTGTTTAAACCCTTGTTTCAATTAATTTATAAATTTGGTTTTGAACCCTTGTGCATTTATATTTTTATATCTTCACATATGTAAATATTTTACATTTTAAATTCATAAATATACAAACTATATTTATTTATTTCAAAAGGAAACGTGTTTTAAATCTTTTTATCAAATCTAATTAATATTTATATATGTATTTATAACTTTAAAGAATGTAGTTTAAAATAAATGAAACATTAATAAATAAATATATAATTTTAGTTTAACTCTCTAAATAGCTTTTGTAAATTTATTTATATCAACTAAAAATAAAATTTTCAAATCATCATATTATAAATACAAAACAAATTTTTCCTACAAGTATTAAATTTCAGAGTTTCCAAATCCAATTTATTATTTAAAATATTAATTTCTGAATTTCCAATTAGAAATTTTATCTAAAATCATATTTATACATATATATTTATATAAACAAACAAACAAATATCTATTAAATTTGGAAACAAAATTTAAGTCACGATTCAATTTCAAAAAATTAAATTAATTTGCAGTTTAAAAACGGGAATGTTACATACGGATGGCGTATACTTCGCATTTGGAGCTCGCTTTCGCGCTATATTAGCCATATATGCCCGCTAATAATATTATAAGGTGCATATTTCGGATTACATATCGTACTTTTATATATTTTTTCCCTATGGGATGCCTCATCCTCGAAGATGAGATGTATATTTGTGATATATATATGTTGTGATTCTACTACGATCGAACTGTGCAAAGGAGGCAATGGTAAAAATTTTTAAAAATTCGATGCGTTAGAATTTTTTTGGGAAAATTGGAAAAATTTTGATAACTAATTTTTTATTTTGAGTTATAATTCGAAACGATATTAGTTGGTTTTGAAAAGAATAACTATGAATGGATTTGAAAACTTAGAAAAGTTTTTATAAGAAGTTTAACTAATGGATTTCGGGAAAAGTTAAAAAGGTTTAAATGAATTTGAAATCTAGTTTGAACAAATTGTTTTGAAAAGTTAATGAATTTTGTAGCTTTTTCTTAATTGGTAATTTTAAAGACGAAATTCTTTTAAGTATGGGAGAATGTAACGATCTAGAATTTTAGTCATTTGAAACTGGGATATTTAATTGATTTTAAATATTCACAAGTTAATTTTATAAGCTGATAACTTATATTTCGAATATAATGTTTAATTGGATAATTAAATGGTTAATTTAATATTTGAAATTGCAGAAATAATTGGAATTTGAATTTATTGTGAATAAAAATGATTTATAAAGTTGAATTAAATTCTATTTGAATTAGAATGATGTTGGAGAACTTTCAAAATTGATTTAAAAGTAAATTTATAGAAATTGAATATTTCAATATTAATTAACGTTTAAAAATAGTTATTTTTGATACAGTCTTATATTTCGACGAAACCTATTCCGTTGGATCTGTAATGTTTTATTATTGTAGGATTTCAAATTTCGTGTCAATCGGATTCACGATTTAGTCATGGCAAGCTAAAATGCATAGAAATTGGTTTAAGTAAATTTTAATGTAAATAAGTTGATTCGAAAACCTATCTTCCAAATATGATCAAATTTGCTCTCGATATATATTCCATTGTATTCAGAATATGGCTAAAACATTATAAACGCCAAGCGGCACGCTTCGATTGGAGCTCCAATTTTTTTTTTGTGAATAGTGTCGCGAAATTTTCTACAAAAGGCCAAACTTTCTTCAATTTTTCACTTAAACCCTAATCTTTCCTGCCCTAGCCGCCACAAAACATTTCAATGGCTGAAATCACTCAAATCTTCTTCCCTTAATCTATCTCAATCCATTAACAATTAGAAGAAACACTCAACTACAATGTTTTAGAGCTAGATGAGATCTTTCAATCCAACGGTAATGATCGAATATGGCGCGACGTGGAGGTTCAAAACCACTCGCATTCATGCTGCCTTTACGCACGTTTTTCAAGGCATTGGAGAGGCCAATCTCTATCTGGTTGGGGTGGTGGTGCAGTAGGCGATGGGCTTCAATGTGGCATTTCCTGATCATCGTGTAGATGATCGATGGTGGCGCGATAATTCAAGCAAGATCGGCGGCTATATGGGTTCTTCGGTTCAACCTGTACGTGTGTGGGGAAGAAGAAAGGAAGCGGCCTGGATCTAGTGTGAGGAAATCGAACGCCTGCGATTGAGTAAGTTTATTTTAAAAAAAAATATAAATATAAATTTGTAAATTATTATATAATTAAATCATGTAAACTTAAAACTTCATAACTTCTTCATACGAGGTCTATTTTTGACGAAATAAGTTGCATTGGGTCCATATTGACGAGCACTACTTTTTAGAACTGGTTTGGAGTTGATTAGGGCTAGTGAAAATTTTTGGTAAAATTAACGCATGTTTAATTTTATCCGGAGTAAAGCACTACAACTGCTATTGGAACCAAAGTGAGTACAACTCACTCTTTCTGCCTTACCGATATTTTTATATAAGTAAGAATAAATTTATTTTGCATTAATTGATGATTGTTTGGATGATATATGATATATTATCTATATATTGATTGATATTTGTATATATTCCTGCCTATTGCAGCAGATGAGACCCTATGCATTCCAGTGTATGAGTGGATGACCCTTTGTACGCATGTCTGCCTCGAAGCGGACATTATACACATATTCTCATATGTATATTTGATGCAGGTGATAGGTTGGAGGGATCCAACTGGATTCCTCACCAGTATTGGTTAATTTACAGATACTGATATATATGCTGTTATCATGTGATATATGATTATTTGGATGCTGTGATTGATGTATTTAGTGTTGTTGTAGCATTGGGCCTATTTTGGTAATTTAAAAATATTAAAGTGATGATTTTCAAATTAAAAAGGATTTTCAAGTGATTTTGAAAATAGACGTTTTATATAATTTTGAATTGTTAAGGAAATGAATTTATTTTAAATATATAATAGTTATAATTTTTATGTTATAAAAATTATGCTTTTTGTGAAATATAATCAGAATGTGAGTTTGGAAATATGGAGTTAATTATTTTGTAAAATAAGTCAAAATTGATATTTTTGAATTATTATAAATGGTTTATATATAAGATTTATAAAATTGATATTTTATAAATCAAAATAATGGAATTATAAAGGAGTTTTGTAAATGTTAAAATGAAGTTATAAGTGAATCTTATAAGTGACTAAGATTTATGATTTGTGAAGTTATAAAAAGAATGAATTTGTAAATAAAGAGATTTATAAGTAAATTAACTTATAATTGGATTTTGGCATGTAAATGAGATATAAATAGGAATTGTTAGAAATGGAATTTATAAACATCATTTTATAAATTCAAAATCAATTGAATTTGAAAAGTTAATTATGAAGGTTTATTAAAGAAATTACATTCACGATTTTTGGACAGTTAATTATCCTTTAAATTAAATGTATAGAAATAATGAATTTGGTTAGAGATTTATATTCACGATTTTGGACAGTGAATAATCTTTGAAATTAAACGAATGTTTTAGGAAGTGATATTATTAAATTGAGTTAAATGGTTTGAAGATGTTTTAAAATGTGTTAAGTATCGAATACATAGATTTCAACATTCATTGTTGAAATAGATGTCTTAGAGAAGCAAGGAAATGATGGACTATAACACTGTTGTTATAGTAAATGATTTTCAAAAGGAGATGTTTTGTATAGTATATGGGATTTACATATCTACCTAATTTTTGAATCCCTATGCTAGTGATTTTGGGTTGTCGTAACGATATTTTACGCAACATTCGTTTTGACCCAAATAAATATGTTTAAGAGAATATTTCCTTAAAGAATAAAAATATACTTAATCATGATTTAAATATATGTAATATTTTCTAAGTGTTTAAAATAAAGAGAATTGTGAATTACTTATTATTAAATAAGTATATGGAAGTATTTCCCAAACATTGAAATGTTGAAATGGTTTTGAGAATATATCTTTTTAAAGATAATTTGAAGTGAATATTTGGAAAGTGATTTAATTAATAAAAAATTAATTAAAAAGCCTAGTGATTGCTTATGGTGCTAGATATTTGCTGTTTTCTTTGATAGTTCAATAATCGACTATCAAAATTTGGCCATTTTAGTTCCTCGACTTGATATAGGAACTATTTAGTCATATATTTAGTACGTAGCCATCTGTGAAGACTTGATTATCGTTTGTGTTGAAGATGTTGATTTATGTAGTGCGGAGTATTACTCCAATCTATCGAGCTTCCTTTTTGGCCAAAGATAGCAAGTTGAAAGTTGGAGACGTGTTAAGTCTATGAGACTAAGTTTCTTTGTGAGGTTGAGAAATGCTTTTGCATTGTTGGTGCAAAGAGACCGGGATCAGATTTATCTGAAAACCACTTCGGACCAACGTATATGCGTTTGATTTTGCAGATTGTGATGATATTGATATTCAGGATTTTCATAGTGGAGGAATGCTTGTTGATCGTTTGGGTTAAAATCCCAATATACATCCAATAGCAGTGGTCTCTTTGTTATGAAATATTCATTGCAAGGACTATTCGCTACTAATCTTAGGGATTTCCCGACATGATGTGGTAGGAAAGTACCTTCAGTTTGTTCTGTTCCTAGACAATTTGTATGAACGTTCGTCTGACATTGCATTTCTAAGATTACGTACATTGGTTTTTGCAAAAGTACATCGGTGGTGGCGGAGAAGGCAACTTCTCTTAGTTTAACACCCTCCTTGAGACATACGAGCTCAAGGGTTGTATTTTTGTGGAAGGAATTAGTAGTCAACGGAAATGGCCTTGTGGCATTCAAAGTGATGTGATATGTGTAAGGTAATCGTTACCTTCGGCCTCATCAACCGAAAATGACTGAAACAGGGTTAGATGCGGCAAGGCTAATTAGGTCTCTTCCATTAGGATATGATCATCTTCTTCTAGATATATTTCTTTCCGCTATGACATTCAGAATGTAAATTAATGTGGTCTGTATGCTATGAGGTCCCTTCGTGAAAGGTCAATAACGACCGGAGGATGATATATTCGATACTATCTAGTTATAAAGATAGGCCGGTCTTGTGTTGGTCGAGGTTCCTTTGTGATGTTCCTCGGTACATTCCTCTAGAGATGTACTGTCGGAAGGTAGTCTCTTCACCTGGTCATTTGTATGGAAATCCAAACCCCACTACGAGCTTGCGGTTTGATTTGTATTGGCGTAATGAATATCTCCGAAATGCTATATGGGTAACCATTTCGGCTATGATTAATATTATTTGTATACTTGACACTAGTATAATATAAGATGATTTGATATGAAATGATTTGGTTTTCGTAAAGTAAAATCATGTCCGTGTATATGTGTGGGCGTGTCTTACGAGATACTTTGTTTTGAAAGGAAAGTTTGGTAATTTGATAAATTTAGTTGAGTGTGTTTCTCACGCTGGTTTACCAGACTGATTCGAGCGTTCTTCCCTTTCAATGCTTGGGTCAGACCGAGTATATTTACATGTGCTTTCGGAGCTTTAGCAGGCAAGCTAGAGATCTTCATTTTCGTATACATGTATCTATTTATTATCCGCTACTTAGTTGTTGTATATTATCATCAATTGTAAGGACACGTTATTATAACTGTCCAGGCTGATAACTACCGATGGATTGTTGAACTCCGATTGATATATGTAGATACAGTTTCTATTTTTTAAAGATCACACATATGGTATTATATGTTTTCTACTGCAATGTGAGATTCTGTATTGTTATGTTTGGTTCTCTCTTCTCTCTTTCTTCTCTTCTCTTCTTCTCTCTTCTTTTCTTTCTCATGACTTTCCGTCATTATGTGCTTTTTGCTTCGGACATGTGTGGTTTATTGTTGATTCAAAGGGTACGGATTTACGGGTTGTCAAAATTGTTTCTGTTGTTTACTTCCGTTCTTTCAAGATCGGGTTATTGTTCTGATTTGTTTCCCATTTCTTCATCTCTGGATGTTATCCTTGTGAGGTAAAACCCTACTGGAAAACTAGACTGGATCAAACCCTTCTCTAAGAAATCTTAGGTCCACTTCACCAACTCTTCTCTTTCCTTCGGCATCATCCTTCTACTAGGCTGAACAACAGGTACTGCCCCCGGAAATAAATCGATCCGAAACTCTATCTCCCGGTGAGGAGGCAAACCTTTCACTTCCTTGAAAACATCCAGAAAATCTCTGACCACTTCGGTGGAATCTACGCCTTCTGGAGATGCCTCGATCCCATGCAAAAGATTACTCAAGTGAACTCTAGAATTATCGCAAGTCACTTTTGCGATTCTTCCCAACTCAGTCTGTAAAGTCACAATCCTCTCTTCACACATAAAAACAACCTTATACTTATCCAACCAATCCATACCCAGAATAAGATCAAACCCTTTGAAATCCAATACAAATGGGTTGCAAGAAAAACTATGGGACAGATAAGAAAGCCTTAAGTCTCTACAGATCTTATCTAACTTGGTCACCCTGCCTATAGGATTAGATACAAAGATAGGACGATCAACCAAACAAAGGAAAAGACAAAACTTCTCTAGAACTCATGCTGGAAACCCGAACAGGTAACCCAATAAATTTAGATAGGTATATAGTTATATAAAAATTACAAATACGCGCTCTTAAGATAGACACTACTCCAGAGCCTAGGTATTATCTCAACTTATGCTCTGATACCAACTGTGACGACCCGCCTTTCATTCCACAGAAAGACACATCATCAATAAGAAAGAAATAGGTAGAAATAGAATAGGTAGAAAAAAGAACAAAACAATATCAGAATCTCACAACAGAAATGGAGCAAAATATAATATATCACATAACTATTACATAGTCATTACATCAGAGTTACACATATTACACAACATTTCACATTAGACGGTTATAAAGGCCCGTCTATCCATTACATTCCAAAATAAAGCAGACAAAAAGGTTCAACACAGTGGAAATAGAAATACATAGATACGCCAAGCTCCTACTCCAAGGTATCCAAAATTCGTCTAGCCAAACCTAATCACTTGGCTACTCATAAAAATTTGAGTACCCAAGAGTTTAAGAAAGACAGAATAAACTCTGGGTCAGACATAGGTCTGGTGTGAGTAAACGGTTAAGTTGTTTAACTTGAAAAAAACTTTTGAAATAAAAGGTATCTCATAAGACTCTTCGCCAATAAATACGGACGAGTTTTTCCCTTAAGATAACCAAAACATTTGATAGGAAATCTACTTATATTATAATAGGGTCTAGGGTTCTCAAATAAATATTCACATAGCTGAAATTGTTACATTATTAAATTCCAGCATACTAGCCACAAAGTGGGTTATACAATCAAGTTCGTGATCATTTATTAGAGATTGGATTCCATACAATGGCAAGGCTACTGAGGTACCATCCGTCATAGTACATGGCCTAGATCACCGTATTGAGGATCCCTCCCGATCCCCTGCAACACAAAGCCGGAGCTACCCCTTACTGGATAGTCCGATAAGACAACCATGCAGTTGCAGCTAGCAACCGCCCACATAGCCGAATAAAGGGACTCTAGACAAGGGAAAATCTAATCCTACTTGGGTGCTACCCACTTAGCCTTGCCGCACTTCCCCTGTTTTAGCCATTCCTGGTTAATGAGGTTTGAGGCTACGATTACCTTTAGAGAACACATTTTGGAATGCTCATCGTCCTCCATCGACGATGGTCTGATAGCATTCATCCACACAAGTTCGTTCCGGGTTCGAACGAAATCGAAGGTATTATCTCGTTACAGTCATTTTGTAATCACCCTCAGAGTTAACGACAATAACCCTTGCACTCTGAATCTCCATCTCGATTCACTTTGAGATATCACGACCTATCATTTAACTTTGATTGATGTAGTTTTCGGATAATCGAACTTGATATCCAATCCCGATCTCATCGAAATCCAAACGTTTCTTAAAGGTCAAATTGTTTAAGGTTTAAAAAATTCAATTCAATACTTGAATTCGCATAACATTTATCACAGATAAATATCACACATTTATCACAGCTATATCCAATATCACATCATAGAATATCAAGCTAAATATCAATCCATCCGGACATTCTACTCAAACAATCATCCACAAGCAAGAATTATTAATCCATACTATAACTAATTTAATTAACTTAAATTAAATTAATTACTTAAGAATTAATCGCCAATTCCCTGCTTAATCGATCATTAATTAATTACAATCATTTAATTAATTAATCACTCCTCAATTACCTTATAAACCAACTAATTAATCTTTAATTACAGATTAATTATCCTTTAACTATTAATTAATAAACCCTTAATTATTAATTAATATTCCTTAATAAAAAATTAATTAATCCTTAATTACCAGTTAATCAATCCTTAATTACCAATTGATTAATCAATTAATTAATCTTTAATTATAGATTAATTATCCTTTAATTATTAATTAATAAACTCTAATTATTAATTAATAAAACTTAATTACAAATTAAGTACTTCTTAATTATCAGTTAATTAACCTCTAATTACTAAATTAATTAATCTCTAACTACTTAATTAATTAATTAATCTCTAATTATAAATTAATCAATCTTAATTACTTAATTAATTAATCTCTAATCATTAATTAATAATCTCTAACTATCTAATTAATAATTCTTAATTACAAATTAATTAACCCCCAATTAATTAACTTATAACCCTTAATTATTAATTTATTAATCCTTAATCATTAATTAATTAAATTAATTAATTACTCTTTAATTACTTTATTAATTTAATTAACTATTAAATCATTAAAACCCTAATTAACTTTAAGATAAATTATTATCTTTATTAATGACATAATTATCATTAACATATTTAAAACATTTTATCTTTAAAATTAACTTCCTTAATTAAATAATAAGTTTTAAAAACTAAATAATGATTTAATTAAGTTTTAAAAATGAAATAACATTTAACTTAACAAATTAAAGTTAACTAATTATATAACCTCTTAAACAAATGTTTAAGAAAACATTTATTATATAGAAATTAATTTACGAGATAGGGTTTAAACTAGATTTATCTTAAAATTTAAAACTTGGTTTATAAAAACTTTTTAAGATCTGTTTAAAACATTGATTCGGGTTCAACCCGATTCCTACTCGAGTCGTGCCCGAGAAAAATCACCCTTCCTTTATTTTAAATTTAGTTAGTTAAAAACTTTAAACCTGTAAACATGTTAACTCTTACGTTCCTACCCGAGGATGAACTCGAGCAAACAACACACAATCCCGAGTATCCCTTCGAGATAACTCCTCTACCCAAACCATTGACACCAACCCACACTGGTGCACCTGCACAGATGATCGCGACGACACTGACAACCGCCGACACCAGGAACCCATCGTCGATCACCACAACAAACAATCCCAACCACCCAAACACTATCACAAGCCCAAGATCAAAATCGAGCATGCTCGAGCAACCTGGAACAAAAAACCCTCGCCTGAAACTCCCTCGATCCCACGACGCCGACCACAGGAATACCTAAAACTCCAGCCACACCTTCGCTATCCTTCCACGCTACCACTTCCCAAAGTCTGGTGAAACTCGATCCACCAGAGACGCCGCAGTAACAAGATTCCCGACCTCGACCCATTAGAGGACTTAAACACTACCCCGCCCAAATTCCGACGCCATGGTGCACAAACAACATTTCTGACATTTTTGCCGAAACCACCAGACTTCATCCTTCCTCCAGCAAGGTTCCTAACCACCCCGAGCACCTTGATCACCAGAAACAGCTCAAAACCCCTTTTCTGGTCAACCCCAAAATACTAACTCAATCCCATTCTAAAAATTATGATTCCATTCTTAAAATTTATTAATCTTGACGACGATCAAGATTATATAAGTGAAACAAGAATCTGATGCTTGAGTTTTAACAGGTTTTAAATTTCTACTGTACTTTCTTGATTTACAGAGATATATAAACTTGTTATGCTTAAATATATATTTTTACATCTTGATTTATGTTCAAACAAACATATTTTGTTTGAAATCCAAAACCTAACATGGATTAGATAAAGAGATTTTAAATTTTGATTTATTTTTAAACACTGAAGCTATGAAACAGGGATATACCTAGTTATACAAACATGCATACTTCAACACATACAAATATACAGAGATCACACTTATATATACACATGCAAAGCAATCTTCATCACAGAAATTCACATGCAACAGATATTTATTTACTTAGGCTTTTTAAATAAATGTTTACTCACTAGAATTAGTTGAACAGAGCTTTAAACTGAGATGCTTGAAAACTAGAATTTGAAAAATGCTTGAAAGCTTATTTTATTGGAAACTTATGAAAACTGAAATGTTTTGTTATTGCTTTGATTATGGACTGAAAATCCTTTTAAATATGAAGCTAGTTGTTGTTGAGAAAGTTTAAATTGGAAACACAGATGATCTTCTTTTGATTACAGGTTGAATGTTGCTGCTAGATTATTTGAGGTAGTTGAATAAGTTGTTTTTGTTCTTAATTCTCAGGTTTGTAGATTTAATTACAGGCTTGAGTTTACTTGCTTTTGAAATGAGAAGATAGGAAAAGGAATGGAAAAAAGGAGACAGGTGTTTATAAAGAGTTAATTAGGATTTATTAAAAATATAAAAGAAAATAAAATAAATGGTTGACACTTGTAAAATTTCCTAACATTTATCAATTACATAATTTAATCACACTACACATGTTATTAACATGATTTAAAAGCTAACACTTGTCATTATACATTTTTAATTATTTTTTACTGTTAATAGAAAGCTTTTATATTTATTTTCCTACTTAATGAATACCTTTCTTAATTTATATAAATAAGATTCCTTAAAGAAAATATTATAAAACAAATTATATACTAATAAAAATCTTATACATATTTTTTAAATCCAGAATGTTTTTAAAATATATATCTTTTAAATTTCAAATTTAAATACAAATTCAAATTCAAATTCAAATTCAAATTGAAATCTAATTTAAAATCAACTCAAATATATATATATATATATATCAAATATATATATATATATTTAAACAAACACAAATTAAAATTGTAAATAATAATTCTAATTTAAAATCTATTTATATCTATATTTAAAAACATCACATTATTATTATTGTTTGAATTTAACATTTTTACCAATTTTAAATAATTTATAAAGCAGATTATCATATTTAAATTGCTTGAAATTCTGGGATATCACATTCCTCCCCCTTAAAAGAATTTCATCCCCGAAATTTAAAACAAAAGATAATCCAAAATCTTTTTATTTTATTTCAACAATCCTAGCATACATATCATTCATACACTAACAACCAAACAAACAATTCATCCAAACAAACATTACTAGCCATTCGGACACAAATCCGGATAAGCTTTTCTAACTCTATCTAGAGTTTTCCACGTACAATCTCTGGGATTCTCGCTCCACTACACCTAGACTAGCTTCACGACCTTACTTCTGAGTTGTCTCTCATTTTGGCCAATGATGCAGACTGGATGCCTGACAACAAATAAGTCTGGTTCGATCACTAAATTTTCCTACACTGCCTGCTTCACAACTAGAGATGGGTCATGCACGTATTTCCTCAGATGAGATACGTAAAAAACATTGTGAATTCCAGCCATCAGGACTGGCAATTCAATCCTGTAGGCCATAACACCAATCCTTTCGAGCACTCGGAACAGACCTATATACCTTGCGGCAAGTTTTCCCGTCTTTCCAAATCTAATCGCTCCTTTTATCGAGGAAACTTTGACAAAGACTAAACCTCCGATCTCAAATTCCAATTGCCTTCGTCTCTTGTCCGCATATTTCTTTTGGCGATCCTACGCTGCTCTCATTCTCTTCTTGATAAGCTCCACCTTCGCAGATACCTCTCTAATCATATCTAGACCAAGAATAAGACGATCTCCCGACTCTACCCAACAGGATGGGGATCTACAAGGTCTTCCATATAAAGCTTCATAGGGTGCCATCTTGATACTCACCTGATAACTGTTATTGTACGAGAATTCCACTAAATGTAGATATTCCTCCCAAGATCCACAAAAATCCAAAACACAAGCCCTCAGCATATCCTCTTGAATTCTATTCATCCTTTCAGTTTGTCCGTCGGTCTGGGGATGATAGGCTGTACTCAAACTCAATATCATACCCAAAGCTGTCTGCAAAGCCTCCCAAAATTTGTTGGTGAAGATAGGATCACGATCACTAACAATGCTGACTGGAACACCATGCAGTCGGACAATCTCCTTCAAGAAAATCGCAGCCAAAGATGCTGTAGTACGGGTTGCCTTAACCGGAATAAAATGGGCGCTCTTGGTTAGCTGGTCAACGATTACCCATACTCCTTTATTTCCCTTTTTGGTCCTCGGCAAACCGTCGACGAAATCCATAGAAATCATTTTCCACTTCCATTTAGGAACTTCCAAAGATGATAATAAACCTGCGGTCTTCTGTTGATCACCTTTCACCTGCTGGAAAATTGCACATTCATTGACGAAAGTAGCTACATCCTTCTTCATGCTCGGCTAGTAGAAGACTCTCCGCATATCCTTACACATCTTTGGAATCCCTGGATGGATACTCAGCCTGGAGCGATGACTCTCTAACAAAACTTCTTGCTTCAAATCCTTGAAATTTGGAACAAAAATCCTTCCATTGATCCTCAATGTTCCTTGGTCATCAATCTCAAAACTGGAACACTGACCATTCTTGACTCAATCCATCACCTTTGTCACACATAAACGTCCGTGTAGACCTCAAACTTACTCTTACCATCAGGAATAGCTAGAACATGTGCACTGGTCAGCCTTGCCTTCAAATCCAAGAAAGCCTCTTCACACTCGGGGGTCCACTTAAACTTTGCTCCTTTTCGAGTTAACTTGGTTAAGTG
This sequence comes from Allium cepa, assembly GCA_030765085.1. Classification (NCBI taxonomy): domain Eukaryota; kingdom Viridiplantae; phylum Streptophyta; class Magnoliopsida; order Asparagales; family Amaryllidaceae; genus Allium; species Allium cepa. Next base: position 910,299,150 of record CM060932.1, read on the forward strand.
CGAAGAAATCTTAGAGTGGTCCTTGATAAACTTCCTGTAGTACCTTACCAAACCCAAAAAACCGCGGACTTCTATCAGAGTCTACGGTTGCTTCGATTCCTGAATAGTAGCTACCTTGGCCGGATCTACAGAAATACCCTCACCAGAAACAATATGCCCTAAAAATCTGACTTCCATTTCTGAAAAAATGGCATTTCGAAAATTTTGCCTTCAAAACATGTCTACTCAAAGTCTCTAACAATCCCTAAATGTCGCTCATGCTCCTCTTTAGACTTGGAGTAGGTAAGATTTTCATTGATGAAAATGAGAACGAACTTATTCAACACATCCCAAAAACTCGGTTCACCAAATTCATAAAAATAGGCAGGAGCATTGGTCAGCCCGAAAGACATAACCACTCACTTATAAAAAAAATTAGGTCTCCAAAATGCAGTCAAGGGGATATTGTCCTCAGCTACCCTTAACTGATGGAAACCCGAAGCTAAATCTAACTGGGAGAAAACAGAAGCTCCAAGGAATTGATCAAAAAGATCGTCTATGCGGGGCAACGGATACTTATTCCTAATAGTAACCTTATTCAGCTCCTGGTAATCCACACAGAATCTCAAAGACCTATCCGACTTGGTCACAAAGACTACGGCAGAACCCCAACTGGAAAAACTAGGCCGGATCAAACCTTTCTCTAAGAAATCTTGGGTCTTCTTCACCAACTCTTCTCTTTCCTTCGGCACCATCCTTCTACTAGGCTGAACAACAGCTGCTTCTCTCGGAACTAAATCGATCTGAAACTCTATCTCCTAGTGAGGGGGCAAACCCTTCACTTCCTCGAAAACATCAGAAAACTCTCTGACCACTTCGATGGACTCTATGCCTTCTGGAGATGCCTCGATTCCATGCAAAAGGTTACTCAAGTGAACTCTGGAATTATCGCAAGTCAATTTTTCCATTCTTCCCAACTTAGTCTCCAAAGTCACAACCCTCTCTTCACACATCAAAACAGCCTTATACTTTTCCGACCAATCCATACCTAGAATAAGATCAAACCCTTTGAAATCCAATACAAATGGGTTATAAGAAAAACTATGAGACAAATAAGAAAGCCTTAAGTCTCTACAGATCTTATCTAACTTGGTCACCCCGCCTATAGGATTAGATATAAAGAAAGGATGGTCAACCGAACAAAGGAAAACATGAAACTTCTGTAGAACTCATGTTGGAAACCCGAACATGTAACCCACAAATTTAGATAGGTATATAGTTATATAAAAATTACAAATATGTGCTCTCAAGATAGACACTACTCCAGAGCCTAGGTATTATCTCAACCTATGCTCTGATACCAACTGTGACGACCCGCCTTTCATTCCACAGAAAGACGCGTCATCAATAAGAAATAAATAAGTAGAAATAGAATAGATAAAAGAAAGAACTAAACAATATCAGAATCTCACGGCGAAAATGGAACAAAATATAATATATCACATAACTATTACATAGTCATTATATCAAAATTACACAGATTTTACAACATTTCACATTAGACAGTTATAAAGGCCTATCTATCCATTACATTCCAAAATACAGCAGACAAAAAGGTTCAACACAGCGGAAATAGATATATTAATAGATATGCCAAGCTCTTGCTCCAAGTTATCCAAAATTCGTCAAGCCAAATCTGATCACTTGGCTACTTATAAAATTTTGAGTACCCAAGAGTTTAAGAAAGACATAATAAACTTCGGGTCAGACATGGGTCTGGTGTGAGTAAACGGTTAAGTTGTTTAACTTGAAAAAAACCTTTGAAAGAAAAGGTATCTCGTAAGACTCTCCGTCGATAAATACGCGCAAGTTTTTCCCTTCGATAACCGAAACATTTGATAGGAAATCTGGTTATATTACAATAGGGTCTAGAGTTCTCAAATAAATATTCACATAGCTGAAATTGTTACATTATTAAATTCCAGCATACTAGCCACAAAGTGGGTTATACAATCAAGTCCATGATCACTTATTGGAGATTGGATTCCATACAATGACAGGGCTACTGGAGTACCGCCCGTCATAGTACGTGGCTTAGATCACCGTACCGAGGATCCCTCCCGATCCCCTACAACACAAAGTCGGAGCTACCCCTTACTGGATAGTCCGAATAAGACAACCTCGCTGTTGTAGCTAGCAACCGTCCACACAGCCAAATAAAGGGACTCTAGACAGGGGAAAATCTTATCCTACTTGGGTGGTACCCAATTAGCCTTGTTGCACCTCCCCTATTTTAGCCATTCCTGGTTGATGGGGCTTGAGGCTACGATTACCTTTAAAGAATACATCTTGGAACGCTCATCGTCCTCCATTGACGATGGTCTGATAACATTCATCCATACAAGTTCGTACCGGGTTCGAATGAAACCAAGGCATTATCTCGTTACATTCATTTTGGAATCACCCTCAGAGTTAACGATAATAACCCTTGCATTCTGAATCTCCATCTCGATCTTCACATTGAGATTTCACGATCCATCGTTTAACTTGGATCGATGTGGTTTTCGGATAATCAAACTTCCGATCTCGGTCTCATCGAAATCCAAACGTTTCTTAAAGATCATGTTGTTTAAGGTTTAAACAATTCAATTCAATTCAATACTTGAATTCACACAGCATTTATCACAGATAAATATCACACATTTATCACAGTTATATCCAATATCACATTACAGAATATCATAGATTATCAAGCTATAAATATCAATCAATCCAGACATTCTACTCAAACAATCATCCACAAGCAAGAATTATTAATCCATTCTATAATTAATTTAATTAACTTAAATTAAATTAATTACTTAAGAATTAATCGCCAATTCCCTGCTTAATCAATCATTAATTAATTACAATCATTTAATTAATTAATCACTCCTTAATTACCTTATAAACCTATTAATTAATCTTTAATTAAAGATTAATTATCCTTTAACTATTAATTAATAAACCCTTAATTATTAATTAATATTCCTTAATAACAAATTAATTAATCCTTAATTACCAGTTAATCAATCCTTAATTACCAATTGATTAATCAATTAATTAATCTTTAATTACAGATTAATTATCCTTTAATTATTAATTAATAAACTCTAATTATTAATTAATAAAACTTAATTACAAATTAAGTACTTCTTAATTATAGTTAATTAACCTCTAATTACTTAATTAATTAATCTCTAATTACTTAATTAATTAATCTCTAGTTATAAATTAATTAATCTTAATTACTTAATTAATTAATCTCTAATCATTAATTAATAATATCTAATTATCTCATTAATAATTCTTAATTACAAATTAATTAACCCCAAGTTAATTAACTTCTAACCCTTAATTAATAATTTATTAATCCTTAACATTAACTAATTAATTAAATTAATTAATTACTCTTTAATTACTTTATTAATTTAATTAATCATTAAATCATTAAAACCCTAATTAACTTTAAGATAAATCATTATCTTTATTAATGACTTAATTATCATTAACATATTTAAAACATTTTATCTTTAAAATTAACTTCCTTAATTAATTCATTTAATTAAGTTTTAAAAATAAAATGACATTTAACTTAACAAATTAAAGTTAACTTATTATATAACCTCTTAAACAAATGTTTAAGCAAACATTTATTATATAGAAATTAATTTAAGAGAAAGGGTTAAACTATATTTATCTTAAAATTTAAAACTTGCTTTATAAAAACTTTTTAAAATCTGTTTAAAACATTGCTTCGGGTTCAACCCGATTCTTACTCGAGTCATGCCCGAGAAAAATCGACCTTTCTTTTTTTTTAAATTTAGTTAGTTAAAAACTTTAAACCTGGAAACATGTTAACTCTCACGTTCCTACCCGAGGATGAACTCGAGCAAACAACACAAAATCCCAAGTATCCCTTCGAGGTAACTCCTCTACCCAAACCACTGACACCAACCCACACTGGTGCACCTACACAGATGATCGCGACGACACCGATCACCGCCGACACCATCAACCCATCGTCAATCACCACTAGAAAAAATCCCGACCACCCAAAAACTATCACAAGCCCAAGATCAAAATCGAGCATACTCAAGCAACCTGGAACAAAAAACCCTCACCTGAAACTCCCTCAATCCCATGACGCCGACCACCGAAACACCTAAAACTCCGGCCACACCTTTGCTATCCTTCCATGATACCACTTCCCAAAGTCTGGTGAAACTCGATCCACCAGAGACGCTGCAGCAACACTTGTTATTAATCCCAAAGTATGGTGTAACATTTGTCAATTACATAATTTAATCACATTACACATGTTATTAACATGATTTAAAAGCTAACACTTGTCATTATAAATTTTTAGTTATTTTTAAATGTTAATAAAAAGATTTTATATTTATTGTCCTATTTAATAAATACCTTTCTTAATTTATATAAATAAGATTCTTTAAAGAAAATATTATAAAACAAATTATATACTAATAAAAATCTTATACATATATATTTAAATCCAAAATGTTTTTAAAATATATATATCTTTTAAATTTCAAATTTAAATCCAAATTCAAATTCCAATTCAAATTCAATTTATAATCCAATTTAAAATCAACTCAAATATATATATATATATATATATATATATATATATTTAAACAAACACGAATTAAAATTGTAAATAATAATTCTAATTTAAAATCTATTTATATCTATATTTAAAAACATCACATTATTATTATTGTTTGAAAATAACAATTTTACCAATTTTAAATAATTTATAAAGGAGATTATCACGTTTAAATTGCTTGAAATTCGGGGATATAACAGATCGAGTTTTTCCTAGTTGGCTTTAGTGGTGTGGAGTTATCGGAGAAGAGTTAGATATTCATCTATTGTTGTGTTTTATTTTCCCCAGTATCATATGTTATACCTATCAGCAATTTGTAAGTTCAGAATTTTATAACTCTTCAACTGATAAGTTTTGTTTTTAACATTGATACACTATGTATTTAAAGTGATTGTTTTTATTGTCTTTGTTATATTATATGTTATCGATTCCGCTATGAGATTTTGATTCTCTATTCTCTGTTCTTTTCTTTTTATTTTACCCTAATAATATGCCTTTCTGATGATTGGATGTTTAGCATTTGAATATCGTGGATGTATTCGGTGCGACTTTCGATGGTCGAAAGGCGGGTCGTTACAATTTTGTAGGTAGAATTTAAATCAATTTGAGCACATTGAATGGAGAATCTTCTATACTAATTTCACAATTGAAATTCATTATTTTATTCTTGCCAATGTGCTCACCATATTCGTACTACATTTGCCTTTCCTAAAAAGAAAATTTTATGGCTAATCGATCATAAACCTTCAGATCTAACTATCAAAATCTTATTTCGATGATGTACTTGGATTCTAATTCGGATTTGCGCATCGTACAATATCATAGAGTCAATACTCTTAATTGTTTAACTAAACAAACTCATAGTTTCTTCGTTATTATGCAAGAATAATCATTTGATACTCTAATGCTATGCATTAATTTATGTTTAGTTAATTTCATTTCATCTCTTGTAATCGGTTTATCCTTGGATTGTACCCAAATGCATTTACTATGAATAATTTCTTAAAGAAATTCCATTTCTAGGAAGTTGGTATTTCTTGAAACATCAATTATTTCTTCTTGCAATGGAACAGGCATTCATAAACATTTTATGAATTGCCATACATAAAACTGATTTGGTATTGGTTCATAATATTTATGTTTATAATATAAATTGGTCATCCAATGACTAACATCTCCAAACTTCTTTGGGACAATTCATACAAGATTTATTATACACAAATATTACGTGAGATCCTTCGACTCAAACAACCAGCTAAGTCCATGGTCTAGAACAAGATGGGGTTTCTTATAAACCCTTATTTTGTATGACTTTGTAAACTATTCTTTAGATTATATCAATCTTAATCTTGTGTACTATTCTTAAGTACACACCTTATAGAAAGAATTCAACTTAACTTCACTCATCATTTAATCATCTTTTGTTCAATAAAGTTCAATTACTCCTTATCGACACACCATTCTATATTAATGGGAGAAGTGACTCTTGAGACTAAATCTTAATTCATTTTATGTACTTGGAACTCTATCCAATATACTTACCCATTCGATTAATTCAAATCATTTTGTTGCGTATTATTTTCTTCCATTTGATATTTTATAAATTTATCAGAGACATGCTCCATATGTATTGTGACGACCCGACTTTCTTACCAAAGAAAATCACATCATCTTTAAGAAAGAAAGGGATAGAAAAGAGAAAAGACAGAGAAGAAGAAAAGAACAACATCAGATTCTAAACAGCGGAACAAATAAATTATATTAATAACATAAATATTACATAGTTTACAATCACTATCAGAGTTACACAGCTAAAACAACACATACTAAATAGTTATAAACACCTGTCTAGTTATACAACTCAAAGACAACAACTTAAAGAACACACAGCGGAATACTATATAGCTATAAGTAGAAGCCTTCTGCTCCATTTGCTCCTCCAGAATTGTCAAAGCCAACCTAAAATCCCCTGACTACTCGTAAAAATTTGAGTACCCAAGAGTTTAAGAAAAACAGAATAAACTCCGGGTCAGACATGGGTCTGGTGTGAGTAAACGGTTAGCAACTTTAAAAACCTTTTGAAAGAAAAAGGTATCACGTAAGACTTCCCACACATAAACATGGAAAAGTTTTTACCTTACGCTAACCAAAACATTTGATAGGAAATCCGATGATATTATAATAGTGTCTAGGGTTTTCAAATAAATATGAAATAGCCGAAATTGTTACATTTATTAAATTCCAGCTATTAGCCACAAAAGTGGGTAATACAATCAAATCTGATGGCACTTATTGGAATTTGGATTCCATACAATGGCAGGGCTACTGGGGTACCGCCCGTCATAGTACGTGGCCTAGATCACCATACCGAGGAGTACGCCCACTCCCCTGCAACACAAAGCCGGACCCATTCCTTACTGAACAGTTCCAAATAAGACAACCCCGGCGGATGTAGCTATTCAACTGCCCACACCGCCGAAATAAATGGGACCTCTAGACAGGGGTAAATCTTACTCTCAAGTGGGGGCTACCCACGAAGCTTTGCTGCACCTCCCCTGTTTTAGCCATTCCCGGTTGATGAGGCTTGAGGTTACGATTACCTTTAGTGAACACATCACTTAGAATGTTCATCGTCCACCTGACGATGTTCTGAAAGCATTCAATCCATACAAGTTCGTTCCGGGTTCGAACGAAACCGAAGGCATTATCTCCTTACACTCATTTCGGAATCACCCTCAGAGTTAATGACAATAACCCTTGCACTCTGAAACACCATCTCGAACCTATAAGAACTAGTTCCGTCAAACTCATTACGGAATCACCCACAGAGTTATACTGACGTATAGCCCTTACACCTCGAGTCTTCACAAAGCTCCACTTTGATTCACGACCTAACGTTTAATTGGAATCGATGTGGTTTTCGGATATCCAAATATGGAAACCCGATCCCGGTCTCATCGAAATCCAAAGCGTGTCTTTTAGGTCCAAGTTGTTTAAAGTTAAATAATTCAATTCAACTATCTATATACACATAGAATAGATAATTCACAAGTCACAATTGATAACCACATTATCAATTAAACAGATAATTCATAACAAAATAGGTAATCCACATCATTATCACAATAGATAATCTATATTACCATCACAATGCAACCAAGCATTCATACCACACAACATTACTTATCTCATTTCTGAGATTACATCCATTCAAAACAATCAATGTCATCCATTCATACATAAGCAATGATTTACTTAATCACAACATAATTAATTTAAAATGAATTAAATTAACTATCCCTAACCTCTAATTAATTTAAAGTGAATTAAATTAATTACTTCATCTTTTAATTAATTTAAAATTAATTAAATTAATTACCTTCATCACAATAAATCTTGCTTACTTATTAATTAAACCAATTAATTAATCATTATTTTAATTAATCAACCTTGATTAATTAACTCTCAATTAAGTAATTAATCCTTAATTATTCTCATTAATCATATTTATTAATGGACCTTAATTAATTACTTCCATCAATTAATTAACTATAATTAATTACATTATTTCTTAATTAATTACATTAATTAATCATGCTTAATTAATCAACTTTAATAAATAAATACAGTAATTAATTATTTTTAATTGCTTCTTAATTATTTTATAAATTCTTTGATTTATTACACCAAGTAATAAACTCTTAATTACTTTACCAAGTAATTATTCATTTTAAAATTACTTCCCAATAAGTAATTTTACTTATCTCAATTACCCCTGTAATTTATCAATTACTTATTTTAAGTAATCAGCCTTATCAAAACTTTATTAAGTAATCATACTTAATCATTTATCAAGTGACTATATTTAATTAATTAACAAATTAATTAACTTACTTGATCACAAACACCCTATAAATCATAATTGAGCAATTCATTCTTTAATTACTCTTTAACCAAATTAATCATCAATTAACAGATTAATTAACCTTCAACTATTAATTAATAAACCTTAATTATTAATCAATTCTTTAATACAAAGTAATCAATCACTGATTACTTTTATAATTAATTAATTAACCTTAATTAGCCAATTAATTATCTCCTAATCATTAATCAATTAAAACTTAATTATTAATTAATATCCTTAATTACAAATTAATTAATTCATAATTATAATTAATTAATTCTTAATTACAATTAATTAACCTTAATAAAAATAGTTAATTAATTCTTAATTAACTTGCATTAATAACCCTTTAATTATTAATTAAGAAAACCCAATTATTACTTAATAAAACCTTTATTAAGTATTAATTAATTACTATTTTAATTAACTCTTAATTACTTAATTAATAGGTAATTATAATTTAATTAATCATTAGACATTAATTAAATTATCCAAATTATTAGTTAATTAATTTAATTTTTACTTCATTAATTACTTAATTAATCCTTAAAAATAATTAATTAAATTAATTAGCTAAACTTAAAATTCTTAATCAACCTAATTAATTAAAACATTAATACTTAATTAATATTTAAGATAAAACATTATCTTAAATTAACTTTGAAATCTTTACTTAACTTAATTCATTAATTAAATTAAAATATAAAGAAATCATTAATTACTTTCCTTAATTATCAATTAACAATTATAATTTCAAGTTAATAAATTACTTAAACCTTTAATTGTTAATTTTAAATTATTTTTCATTAACCAATAAAAACATTCCCTTATAAATTTCCTTTTTATATTTTCAAAATAAGTTTGAAAATAACATTAACTTAAAACATTTAAACCATTCATACAAATCCAATTATAAAAACAAATCAATTTAAAAACAAGAATTTAACTTAGCTTAAATTATTTAAAGTTTAAAAACTTACTTTGTTTTAAATTTAAAATCTAGTTAAATGTTCCATTTGGGTTCAACCCATTACTATTTGAACCAAGAAACAAAGTACATCTTCTCTTTTTCTTTTTAAAACAGTTTGATTTTAAAAGTTAAATACTGTTTCAATTTAAAACTTAAAAACTGTTAAAACAAAACAGTTTAAACTCACAAGCCAAAAAACACAGAACGCACACGAGTCCCTCCCGAGCCATCTTCCTTAAATCCCGAGACCTGCTTCGAGAAAACGAGCAAACCCAAAAAAAAAACTGCAGACACCATCAACTCGTGCAAGTGCACCGGCGCCGGAACCACCTCCGGCCAACGTCGAACCCACCGACAAGTCACCCAAGCACCCCGCAAACCCCTACGACCAACCAAACACCACTTCTTGCCTCAATCCAAAATCGAGCTCCTCATGGTTACTGAAACCCAAACATCACCAGAACTTTTCCCAGAACCCACGCCACTGATCAACGTTAACCCCTACAACTCTGACCATCTGTTGCTGACCCACCGCGCCTCCTTCACCAAGAATTTCATCCAACTCGATGCAGAGAAGAAGGTGCAGTAGACCAATTTACAGCAAGAACTAAAACTAGGTTTAAAAATCAATCTCTAGCAAAATCAAACTTCACAGTGATTTACAAATTCATCAACCATTTTTACTTTACTCTCTAATCCAATCCCCAGCTTCATCATGCATCCCGAGAAATCCAGATGCTCAGATCAACAGAATTTGCAAAAAACCCAATTTGCAGGAAACCCCCAATTACTTACTTAATACAAATTTAAAAACTTTGAATTTCTTTTCAAAATTCATAATTTCCAATGATACTTTAGTTTATATAATCATTTTAACGAAATTAAACACTTGTTTTCAAAAATTGATGTACATTTGTTACTGCATTATTTGTTTCCAGAAGAATTTTCAAACCAGAACTTAGTTTTATTTCTTTGTTCTTAGTTTATAACAATCCAACTTATTTTGCTTGAATCAAAATCCTACTGTTGTTTTAAATAGAAAAATCTTGTAGTTCTAACTGTTCTCTAAATTTTGCAGTAAGAAAAAAAATAAACTGATAAGACCAAGCATGCACAGATTCAAAGCCATACATCACATTGCATGTTTATATACAGATAACAGAGGCAACTTATATAAATAAAGATCATCACAACTTATATGCAACATAAAATATACTACTTAATATATTTTTTGTAAATTGTTTGCTCACCTCATAAAAGAAATGCAGTGGTTTTGAAAAAGAACAGGGAGGCTTCAAACTGAAATTGCTTCCAGATTTTGCATTTTGAAATACTTGTAAACACTTAAGCTTTGAAACTGAATTTGTTTCAGGTAATACTTTTAACAGATTTGCTTTAAAAACTGGATTGAAGTTGAAAACTTGAAATTCTAGCTTTGAAAATCATGGCCTCTGGAATTTGAAATGCTATGAACATTCTGATTAACTTGCATGCATTTGGAAATTGAGGCAGATACTTGAAATGTTTGAAAACATGCTGTGATTTTGTTTTGAAGACAGGTGCAGGCATGCAGTTTGATTTGCACACAATACTTCAGGTTTTTGATTTGAGTTTGAGGAGTTAATGCAGGCTTGGGAAATTTTTTACAGGAAGATAAATTTGCAGATTTTATTTTGAGGAGAATTTTGATTTAAACAATGATTTTTCAGATTTTTTTTTTGAGGATGGTTTGAATCGAGGAGCTTAAGATTTGCATCCATATTCAAGTTTCTCTTTTTAGAAATGAACAAAAAAATTTAAAGAAAAAGAAAAAGAAAGACGGAGGAAATGGTGTTTACATAGGCAAGTTTCAGATTTAATAAATTAAAAAGAAAATAAAAACAATGGACACTTGTCTTATAAATCATAAATATTTTAACACTTGTTAACATAGTGATTAAGAACTTAACACATGTCAAATTGGGTTTGTTTTTAATTCTAAAGAAATTTAAAAGCATTTTAAATTAATTTCCAAATTAACAATCATGTTTTCTTAATTTTAAAAATAATTTCTAATAAATATCTAATAAACAATTACATTTATGAATTTACACATGTTTGCTAATTTATATAAAATACAATCTTTAAAAAGAACATAAAATAAAATCAATTATAATTTAAATAAAATTTATATACAATATTTCAAACTTATTTTAAAATGTTATTTCAAAAGCCTTGTATTTATTCTTATTAAATAAATAAAATCCAAATTTCTAAGATAAATTTCTATAAAAAGAATAATACAAAACAAATCTTATTTTTAATTAAAAACATTATCTATATATTTTAAAACCAAACTATATTATTATTCTATTTTAAGATGTATGTATATCTTCTTAAATTCAAATTTATATTTAATTCAAAGTCAAATTTAAAAATAATCCAACTCTAAAATTAATTTAAATAAATAAATATCAATTTTTAAATAAGCTCATTATTATTTACAATTAATTTATCCTATTTTAAAATCAATTTTAAATACACAGATATAAATATATTTTAAATACACTTATCAATTTTGAGAACAATAAGTCTATTTAGAATTTATTTACACAAATAAAATAAATATTCTTAATTTAAAACCAATTTATAACCAAAATTAAAACATTATATTATTATTACTTGGTTAATTATCTTCGAAAAGAACAATTTATTAATTTCAAATAATTTAAATAAGAGATTATCAACATTTTAAACTCCTGGAAATTCTGGGATATTACATGTATCAAATACACATATTCATGTTGTGATAGTTCATCGGTGAATAGAATAAAGTGGGTGGAACCGTTTTGGTATATATGCTTTTGATTGCATACATCAGTATGTACCAATCTGAAGAGTTAATCAACTCTTTTGATGCTCCTACTGAATGCGTGTTCTGCCCTTAATTATTTGAGATATAATTAACAGATATCATATGCTTTAAATCGTATAATAGAAATTATTTTTCAAAACAACGACTCGGTCTATAATTCCTAAATAATCGTACGTAATTTTCGATACTTCAGTATTTTTCAATTCATGAATTTTGTTATGATAACAAATATTACATTATAGTTTTATTTCACAACGAATATTCATAATACTCTCATTGAAATAAAACTATGTTTAATTTTCAATCATCATTAAAAAAACAGATATAATTTCATAAATAATGTATGGAACGATTTACAAAAACAATATTCAAAACTTGATGCAATCGATAATTGATATGTAACATACTCCCACTATTTTCGTCGTTACTATAATGGCATACTGAATACGGAGGTCCATCATCCACTTAATGTAGACTATTTATTTAATATGTTGTAACCAGTTTATAGTGGAGAGTTTTTTAATCAATAATCTTGAACTCAAAGACATATATCTTATATAAAACGATTTCCTATATATGAAAATACATTTTTGGAATAGAAATCTTATTTTTATTCTAGTGTTAAGTATCAATTATTATTTTACAATTTTCGTTTTTGACGTTTCTTTATAAAGCAAAAGTGATAATTCACTCTCCTCATCCCAATTGTACCATAAATCACGTCTACTCTTACACATTTGTTTTCCCCTTTTTTAAATGGTTGAACCATTCAAAATAAAAACCTTACTACAATATCATAATTAACTCTTTACAAAAGTGAATTCGATCATCTTTAACATTTAAAGGCATTAGTTATGTTGCATTTTATGCAAACTGATCAAAAAACATTTCAACGATGGAGTTCTCGGATCCTTTTTGTATTTTTAGTCTAGTGTTGCATTTAACACAATATGATCTTCATTGCAATCAATCAAATTGATTACTTGATCTTATTGTATGGTTTATTCACTTATTTTGAATCAACTAATTTCATCGAAGCATCATGCATTACAAACTATGACCGTTAACTATATAACACTTATATGTGACTGTATATGGATCTATGGATCAAATATCTATACTCTTGTATTGCTTTAGAGTTTGAAAATCATTGTATACAATACACGATCTCAGTTAAACAAAAAAATGTGCGAACATATAGGCACCAATTAATAGATTAGCTAGACATCTAATTAAGATCACGAACGTATTTAGTAGTTGTAAAATTAGGCGCTTACATGTGTATTGAAACATCAATATACCAGAAATATTTATTAGTAGGTATATGTTATATTTTTTATTTATCAATCTTCAGTTCAGTTCATTTGTACATTTTAATTCATAAACTTTTATCTATCATCTTAAATGCTCAAATTATCAAAGTACATTATAACATTATATAGCACATGTTCTTACAATATTAGAAAGGTTAAATATTGTAATTTCAATTTTTTTAATATGGCCCCACTATATTTTTATGTTTATTAAAACCCTAAGTGAAGACATAGAATTCATTATAAGTGGGTGTTAAGACTCGTATGCCTTGGGATTTTGACCTTAAGAAAAGCTCAACAAATCATAAGCTCACATACAATGTGTAATGACTGCCTTTCTTGCACCGAAAGACAAGCCATTAAGGGTAAAAGAAAAAGAAATATAATAAGAAACTATACAATCATAGAATCTCACCACGAATCAGAACAACATATAATAGATAAGATAAGATATTATATTGTCATTTCCATAATAATAATAATACATCAGAGTCTATACAATACAACCTTCAACTAGACATTTATAGCTACCTGTCCATACAAAATACATAGATCATGCATAACACGGTGGAATAAAATAATAGCAAGCTAATGATGAAGTCACCTGCTTCAACTCCTTTAAAATTCTTCCGTAAGAAACTTAGATCACTTGGCTACTTATACAAATTTGAGTACCCAAGAGTTTTTAAAAAAGAAAATAAAAATCGAGCCAGACATGGGTCTGGTGCGAATAAACTTAAACAACTTAATTTTTACTTTTAAATGATTTGAAAATCAAAGGTATCTCGTAAGACCACGCCACTTATAAACATGGATGGGTTTTTACCTTACGATAACCAAAACACTTTATATAGAAATCAAGTGATATTATCATAATGTCAAGGGTTTTCAAGTAAATAATTCACATAGCCGAAATTGTTACATTAATTAAATTCCAGCATAATAAGTATACAACTAAGACCGAAGGCACTTATTGGGAAATGGATTCCATACATGACCGGGTAAGGAACTACCTTTCGAAGGTGCACCTCTAGGTAAAATAGACCTGGAGTCTAACAAGAACATCTTATACCCTTGCTACACAGAACCAGCCTACCACTTGACTAGTAGTACCGAATATGTAATGTCCCATTTTTCTGTACCCTTTGAATCGATAATAAACCATACATGTCCAACTCAAATTGCATGAATAAGTGGATTATTAAGGGTAGAAGGAAAATAATGACATAATAGAATCTCACACGAATGGAATAACATATATTATTTCAATAATAATCTTTATAGCGGATAAATTTAAAATACAATATCAGAGTCTAACCTAGATTCAGCCTGGATAGTTATAAACCTCTATCCTTACAAATGCTGAAAACGACAAAACAAATGCAATAGATGCAGTGGATAACGGAATACTGCATATAATGATGATCTTTATCTCTCCTCTGGAAACTCCAAGCATCTTCAGCTAAACCTGAAACTACTCGAATCTGACCCGTGTATTAAAAATACTCAAATCAGGCTTGATAAACCAGCGTGAGATACTCAAAATTTTAAATATATAGATCATGACGATGTTATCAAAACCATTGGAAAGAAGGGTATCTCATAAGACCACGTCCACTCATAAATACAGATGGGTATTTACTTTATGTAACCAAAATACTTTATATCAAATCATTTGATATTATCTTTAATGACCTTCTCTTAAAAACACCTTTCAAATAAACTTATTCAAATAAGTTATCAATATCCAGACTAAGTATAATAGAATATATCCGGACTGGTCAATAGAATATACCAGACGTAATATATGATACCAAAAGGGGTAGCTGAAATGTTTGCAAAGCATTACAGCTATTTTGGGACTAAAATCAAGACTGTAAATCTCGTATTGGGATTGGATGTCCAACATGATAGGGAACTAGTGGCCTTTTCCTTTCTCCGATCCATGCATAACAACCACAGTCCCCAGTAACCATTGCGCTTTTCTCAAGCTTGCTACTTGGAACTATACTTTCTACACTACTACTGATAACAAATAGTTTCCTGCTTTTCTCAAGCTAACCACTTTATCAAAATGGGGCAATAATTTCCTTGAGGGATGTTCCCCCAAAGGGCCTAACCTATTGGACTCCAACGTACATACTTACTTATCCCGAATTTATGTATGTCAGACCATATCGTATCCCATATCATCTTTCAGGATGTGAGGTTAGTGAGGGTACACTCAATTTCTTCAAAGCTACATTTTACTCTTCCACAAAGCACATTCCACTTAGAATGCCACATTGCAATTCCTTCGATCACTATTTAACTTTCACGAATATAGAACCTCTGAGTTTCAAAGATGGTGTTAAGCTAAGAGAAGTTGTCTTCTCCGCCGCCAACAGACGTACGTTTGTAAAAGTCAATGTTTGTGACTCAGCAATACAATATCAAACATTCGTCCATACCAGTTCATTCTAGGATAGAACGAAACCAAAGACACTCCTCCTACTACATCCTACCGGGAATCTCCTCTAGGATTAGTAGCGATTAGTCCTTGTAATCCGAATATTTCAAACATGATAGGACCACTGCTATAAATATCTCTATAGTGGGAGCTACCCAGAGAATGTCAACAAGCAGTCCTTCTTCTATGAAGATCTTCGGTCTTTAATACAATGAATATTTTAGAATACAGATACCACTACTAAATATAATGTGGCATAAACCCATGGGACTCGTGACAGCAATCCCTACGTTTTGAAGGTTCCCGGTCTTCAATAATCATCATCTTCAACACATCTTTGCTTTCGAACGTATACATTGGTTCGAAGTGGTTTTCGGATTGAAATCAGCCAACTCCGACCCTGGTTCCTTCGAAACCAATTATCAATTAAAATTGTCAAGTTCATATGTGATTATCAATGATCAATCAATTACTTTTTCTTTTTCACTAAATCAAATATCTTTTAGAGATATATTCATTTCAATTTATTCCATTTTCTTTTTAATAGTAGATGGAATCATTAAGCCTCATTATTTAATCATTTGATTTATTAAACCTATTTAGATCTTGGAGTAATTCCAATCATTTTCTCTTTTACTTAGGAAAATCATTCCAAATCATTCATTAAAACTTAATCAATGATTTCTTATATTCAAGTTATAAATTTTAACTCAGGAAAAATATTCTCAAATCATTCATTAAATCTTAATCGAAGATTTCTTTCTTAACTTCAAATCATATTCTTGTAAATCAAAGATTTTCATATGAAAGCACTATTGCTACCTTAGATATGTGAAACGTCACCTCGAAGGACTAGTGGCAAAAAGTCGGACATCATGAAAATCTTCCTCTTCAATGATCTTTGTCTTCAATATGTTTTATTTCGAAAATAATTTCGAATGTATTTTCGGATAGGAATCACCCAAATTCGGTCCTGGTTTTTCAGATAGGAATCATCCAAATCCGATCAAGGTTCCTTTATACTAATCATCGATAAAAAGATGTTAATTAGTTAATTATTATTCTAAAATTTGTTTGTCTTTATCTTGGAAAAACATAAATATGATCTTTTAAAGCATCCGGGCATTCCTTTCGTTCTGTTCCACCCCTCATCTAAAAGATAAAGCGAAGGCCAGGTAAGTTCAGGGCATTGGTTGCTCCATTCCTAATCTTAGTATACACCTTATTTTACCATTTAGCTCCCACGGGCGGGACAAATATACTGTTCGTTTCTGCACACTCAGTTTGTTATTATATTCAATATTTCTCACTTTTTACTTAAGTTTTACAAACAATTTCTCTGAACCGTTTATTAAAACTCTTATTAAAACTTCCAAACCATCTTTAAAATACTTAATTATTCTTTTAAAATCATTCACAAAAAATTTAGGAAAGAATTATTAAGTTTAAAAGTACACTTCAAAGGTTATTTAAAACTGCTGTGAAAAGCGTTGCGAAAAGTATTGCAAATAGTATTTTAAAAGCTATATTCTTCAAAACGACTTTTATATCATTTAGAAATCCATCTTTTCAACTTAAATCTCTTATTAAACATTTTAAAAGATTTTTATAATTTATTTCATACTTTTAATCCTTTTAGAAATATCATTTTAAATGAAATTCCCTTTTTAACTCCGAACTGCAAAACCACGATGTTTTAAGAAAATTGTTTTGGACATATTTTAAATTCTACTTAACGAATTCTTTATCTTCTTTCTTCGTTGGAAAAATATGGACATAATAGTCCAAAAAATTCTTATCCTGAATGATTCCGAGCTATATTCCACTTTGTATACTTATTTGACTTTTATAGGGCAAAATCGCGAACTAACGTTACGCGACGTGCCTGTTTTTGACTTGTTTTTTCATTTCTTCTCGAACTTCATTGAAATACTTTTAAATGTTTATAAAACATTTATAAATCATTTTAAACTCAATTTAAACAATATTTTATATTTTCAAACTCATTTTTCCTTTCATTTGATATTATAATATTTTATTATCATAATACCATTTTCAATCTTTTTAGAATTATTTAGAGGCTAAATTACTCCATACACATATTATTAAGCATTTAATTTCCACTAAATTAAATATGGTTAATTACTAATCATTTCTCTTATTATTTATCAAACCAAGTTATCAATCATTTCACAACCATAATATCAACCAAGTTATCATCCAGTATCAACCAATATTCAACATATTAATTTTTAATTTAAATTGTATATTATCAACTTAAATTTTATTTAAACAAACTGAGATTTTGAGTACTCATGCTCCAATCTATTTCGTACGCTTTCCTTTTTGATTCTGGCAGTACTTCCTTCTCTTTTCCTTGCTTTGGAGCTTCCCGAACTTGCTCCTTTCTTCTTGATGTGCCCGGCCTTGACCTTGTAGGTGGGTATATTGCTCATGAAATAGGCTAGGGTGATGTGGTTGGCTCGGTTTTTGAGGTGTAAGGGGGTGGCCATGGGTAGGAAGGAGGAGAGAGGGGTTTTGAAGTGATTTTGGTGAAGCTTTTGTGAAGTTTTCTCTTTATAAATTTTATGGAAATATTTTGCCATTACCTAATTAAGGAAAGAAGCCATTAAAGAGTGGAATAAAGGTTGAAAAAGGAAGAAGAAGTTGTGAAAAAAGTGAGAAAGTGGTTGCTTATTTATAGAAAAAGTTTTGGATTAAAATCATATTTGTAAAAGACCAAAAGACCAAAATATCCATACTTGTAAATAAAGTAATCTCATTTTTTTCAACATTTACCATCACCATTTCAAATCATGCTTTATGTCACATTCACTTAAGGAGTAAGAAAAGCAAAGTAATAGTTTTATTTGGTTTGATTTGACATGTTTTGAAATTTTGTGCTTACTTTTCCTTAATGAAATTCTAGAATTTTCCGAGTATGTTTAGTAAAAGTAAACTGGATTAGTGAATTAATTAACATTTATACTATTTGAATATATATTCCTATATAAGAAAATAAAGGTGCGACAACGTTGCGATAACTTTTAATCAACAAAACATTGATTTTCGATAAAATATTTTACGGTCATATTTTGACGTTTTTGTTAAACTATCTCTAGACGTAAGCCAAATTTAAAAATAAAATTTTATAATGTTATTTATATAAATAAGTTAAAATAATTTATTTAACCATTGAAACTTACTTTTTTGAAATCGGAATTTTGTCAATTTTGTTAATATAAGCAAATGTTACTATTTTTATGTATACTTTTCTTTTCAAATCTCATCTAATATTATTTGAATCATAATATTTTATATATATTTTATTTTTAGAATCATCTTAAATGTCATTTTTAAGGTGGTCAAATTTTGGGTCATTATTGAATACATCACTACCTCGGTTGGGATCAGCAACCAAACCGGAGCACACTAAAATGAGTCAAATATCGATTCTAAATATGGTGATGACATATCCTGATGAGCACGACCCACAAAGCCCTGTTGCACATCCCGTTATGGTCATTACTAGTTGATGAGGCATGGGGCTACATTTACCTTTATTATAGCATTGCCGCTTGGAATGCTAACATTTCCTTCCATATATTGACACAATGTGTAGCGACCCACTTTTCCGTACAGTTCAAGCTGATAATAAACCAAACATGTCCAACCCAAATTGAATGAAAAGGTGGATAATTAGGGCAAAATAAAGAAGAAAGAAGAAAAGGAGAAACTAAACAACACAGAATCTGACAGCGAAATGAATAACTATAATATATAATAAAACTTTACATAAACAAAACTGTAACATATGTATATATAGACACCAATCAGAGTACACTAAGCTATTTTAACCCGAACAATTATAACAACATGTTCTCACAATTGTTGAATAATATACAATAATGAATGCAATAGAAAAATAACCATGTACTTGAATCGTCTTTGGGCCGCCAGCTCGTCTTTTGAAGCTCCAAAAATATCCAACTAAACCTGGAAATATGTTCGGACTGACCCGAGCATTATAGGAAAAAAACGCTCAGGTCAGTCTGGTAAAACCAGCGTGAGAAACATAATCAAATGGATTCTTAAAGTTTAAACAAACCTTTTGAAAACAAAGGTATTTCTAAGACCATGCGGCACATAAACACGAACGGGATTTTACCTTACGATAACAAAAACCTTTTATACCCGAAAATCCAGTTATATTATAATAATGTCTAAGGGCGAAAATAATAATAATCAAATAGTTGTGATGCTTGTGAGTGTACGTCATAACAATACTAGTTATATAACTAAAAACCGATCAGGCACGTTCTCTAATTGTGTTGGATTTCCATGGAGGTGCCTTCAGTACTTCGAGGAACGGTCCTCCTACACAAGGATCAAAGAAATCCTTCTGAAGCAGCATATGTCCCTAGTGATATACCATAGGAAAACATGGCTGGTCTCGCTAAGACCGAGTGCATCGCCCTATGCATAATAAATGTAAGTGACATTTAGGAGGAGTCGACGACATCCTATAGGTTTGCCAACCCTACTGGCCATTCCTTCTACCTTTGGTTTCAATCATTCTTGTTGATGAACTAGCAAACTATTTGGAATAACCATAAATAGTAAGTTATTACTTAAACATCTTTCTATTTTATTTAAATTAAATCTCATTTAAAATAATAACTTAAAGTCTCATTAATAATGTATTACATTAATTTTAAACACTTTTATTATAATACTAAGTTAACTTCAAAACAATATTAAGATAATAATTAATTAACTTCGAACGTTATTAAAACAATAATTAATTAACTTTAAACTAATATTAATTTGATAATTAATAAGATTATAAATATATTTAAATACTTTAATCAATATAATTAATCAACTTTGATTAAAATTAAGGTATAGATAATCATTTTAAATAATTAATTAAAATATAATCAAAACGTTTTTACTCCATAACTAGATTACTTTAAAATAATAATTACATATTCTTAAAAAACATTAAGAAATATTTTTTAGAATCATATTAGTAAAATGATTAACTTTAAAGCATTTTTAAAACAATTATTAATAGCTCTTAAACCATATAATAGTAATTATTATTATTAAAATAACTATCAAATCAATAATTAGCTTTTCAAATTTGAAAGAGGCTTAAAGATCACTATGGTAATTACATAAGCTACCATATCATTCCATTAACTTTTCAAGTCAATAATAGATATTTACATAATCCATGACTATATAAATAATTTAACACTTAATCATCATTGGTTAACATATCACTTATTAAAAGTGGCATATCAATTCATCGATATATAATCAGATGTCCAAATCTATAGACTAGCAGAACAAGATTTATTCTGCTAAATAAATGTCAAATTAATTTGATTAGTAGAGCAGTGATTTATTCCGCTAACAGATGTTTCGATTACCATATTCAATTCAATCTAACTTAATAATATTTTATTTGGCCAAATAAACTTCAATAATTAAGTTATATAAATTTAAACAACGTTATTCATTAAAATAACGTAATTTAAATTCTGTCTTTATTGATATGTGAAAAAAAATTACTTATCCAAAGCTATCAACAAATTACACTAAAATGTTGTACTCGTCCAAGCTAGTACAACGCAAAAATCCACAAGTTAAACGGATTTTATATGACCGAGATATGAATTTCCAAAGTTACTATGTTTAATATATATATATATATATATATATATATATTAAAAAAAACAATATACATATTCTCATCCAAACAAATGGGTCAAAGCCCAATGCCTTCCACTCAAAAATGATTAGTGCCTTCTTCTTCAACAATGAATGCCTGTGCACAATCGAGAATGTGCACACATGCACGATTCCCATTAATACCAAGCTCCGGTCCACCAATGTCGAATCCAAGACCACCATCATGCTCGACTTCGCCGCCTCCATCCAAAGCCCCCCTCCATGAAGTTTCCCGACCATCACACCGATGCTCGACCCCGCGACCATCGAATGAGCTACAGGTGAACAAAACCGCGACAAATTTTCTCACGAAAATCCACCAAAATTCCACCACTCGAGCACCTCTCCTCTACAAACACAATTGGGAGCTCCAAATCATGAATCGACGACCAAAACGGGGAAAAATCAAACCCTAGTTTCGAAAAACCTTCAATCGTCATCACAGAATCATGCCGATACCTCCATAGAAATACTACGTGTCTATATGAACTCGACAGTGCTAGTGGCGTCGATTAGTTCTACTTGGTATAAGACAAATTGAATTTTGAAGTTTGATGCACATATTTCCTATTTACTAAACTTTGATGATTTCTTGTCGTTACTTAATGAAATTTTAAGCAACAAATTTTTATAAATACTAAATTCGATGACAAACAACTTTGTACTTGAGAGTTACGGTTAATATCGAATGGATTGGAGGAATTTGATTTTTGAATTAAGGAAAGGGAGTTTATTTTCATGGCTTAGAAGTGTTACAGGGATGTCCATGTACAAGAAAATGAAGAAAAAGAAGATTGCCTTACTAAGCATATATACATATAAATGCTCACCTCCTCTAGTACCCAGATCAAATAAAAGACAAAATTGATGGAAAAAAGGAGGCATAGCCAAACATGGGGAGACAAAGGTCAAATTGTTGGTGTGCTGAGATAGTATGGTGGCTGTGGAAAAGTTAGGTCCCATGTGTGTGTGTGTGTTTTTTTTGAAATTGAAAAGTCTATGATGTCCAGCTACCCTACATCCCATCTGCGTCTAAGCTGTGGACGATAGAAAATAATGTATGGCCGCGTATAGCAATATCAAATGACCACAAAAAGAAAAATAGGCAAGTTGTTAAATCATTTGAAGTTTTCAAAATGTCAATGTTTGCCGTAAAATACGTCAAACAGAAATTTATTTATTTTCCAAATTAAAAATTATGGAAAAATTATTAAAATTAAATTAAAAATATACATCATTATAAATCAAGTCTCAGTTTGAAACAGATAATTCAACATCATTTAAATTCAGATCTGAATATTTAAATAAATTAAATATTCGAATCTGAAGACCCAAGTATACGGGTCATTATATAATGTCAGTCCTTGTTATTAGAGTTTCTAACCCAATAGAATTCATTGGAAGTTAGAACATCTGCATCAAGTCAAAATGACTTAAGAATCAACTAGAAGGATCAAAAGAAGGAACCAAGAGGGCCTCAAGAGAAAAAAAAGCAAAGAATAGCCTAAAGGTATGGATTGCTAGCGGTCCATCACCTATGGATTGCTAACATTCCATAAATATTGCTCATAGGTCGTCCAATCTTCTTGCATCATGAAGCGTTATCTTTTCTTTGGACACCTTCTAAGTTTCACGATGTTCCAACTAAGCTAGATCGAGAAGTGGGCATTCGTCTGATCCCAGTAATAGTTCAATGAAACCTGTACATGAATCATCATCAAAACAAAGCTTCTAGTCATGAAATTGCATGAAGGGCACATACAAAAAGAATGGAAAATGTTACAATTGAACCGACCAAAAAATAAGCTAACTGCATGGATTGCTAGCGATCCACGTCCTATGGATCGCTAGCGATCCATCGTATTAGCTCGTCTCGCTACAAAATTTCCTAGGTGCCATCGTATCTTCAAATCCAAACTTCTGGCAATGCGGCCTAGCTAATAGCTATCCGATCCCTATAAATACCCATCTATTTACAACATAAAGAGCTTCGTCTGGACTGACTACGGAAACTCTATAGAAACCATTCTTCACTCTTCTCCTCCAATACAACAGTCATCTAAAGGGTTCACTGTGATTCTCCAGTGAACTCTAATGCTGGCGACATAATCTAAATTAAAAAATCCTATCAAATTGTAATCAAATTTAACTTGTAATAGCAGTTAGTCAGTAATAGAAAGTTATAAAGTGGATGTAGGCTTCATTAACAGCCGAACCACTATATAAATCTCTTATCTTTTTGCCTTTCCTGCAATTTGCTATTGTTTGTTCCACTTTATTTTCCCTGATAAACAGGGTTGGTGCCTTCACACTTAATCCATGGTGTTGATTATTTTTTGGGGTTAACATTTTGGTGCTTTCATTAAGAAAACTGAATGCAGACTTAGACCCAGCTATCTACTTTGGGTTAGATAGGTTCAGAAGTTAGATCCTCTATCTCCGCTCAGATGATCTGTCGCTGAGAATCAATGGCACATGGAAGAAGGAGAACTACCTCCGAAAGATCCATAGGATCTACCATTGCTGGAGAAGAAACAAACGCTCAGCAAATTGAAGTCAAAAACCCAATAATCTATAGTTAGGAACTCACTCCGTAGATCAGGTTCCAAAATCCTCTATTCAACGTGAATTTGTCACTAGAGATAAATTAAATTAAATGGTCGACGAAATTAATCGGAAGATGGAAAACAACCAAGGAGCTTTTATGGACAAATTGAATGCTCTATTGACCTTACAGTCACATGCTGCTTTAAAAACCATGACATAGCCCATGATTGCTATGGAACAAGAAAATTCTTCTATCCCTGGCCTAAACAGGAGAAACGGGAAACAACAGCAAAAAGGAGTGATAGGTGGAACCATAGGAATTAATATGGAAGGAAACACAACATTCCACCAACAATGAGGCAGCCGGCTACAAACTTGAGTCGAGGGGCGAAAACCCTACGGGAAGATATAGCTATGGATCTCACCGACTCAAAAGATGCTGAGCGACTTGCCGACGACAAGTTGGAAGGAAATACTAATGATATCAATGATGCTAAAGAGTTCAAAACTACCCCTACCAGGCCAACCGCAAGCCAATGGAACCCTAAGGGAGTGCGTCTCCCAAAGGCAAGAGAGCCTAGTCTTCAGCCCACTTACCAAGATTTTTTACAAAATCAAACACTTGGTGCGGTCGCTGAAAGGCAACCCACAGACTATCAGACATCTGAGGCATATATCGTGGACATAGTCAAGTGACTAATGGATGAAAGTAAAGATAGAAGGGATGATAAATGAGGATCTGCTCCAAGTCAGTCTCCCTTCATTGATGACATTCTGAATGAGTGGTACCTTGAAAAGTTCACTATGCCAACGGTTCCATCTTATAATTGAACGAGAGACTCGAAACCCAACTTTTCTAAGTATAGTTGGTACATGGATGGAGAAAATGCTTCAGATGCCGTTCGATGTAGATGTTTCCTAATTTTCTTGGAGGGAGTTGATTCCATGTGGTTCACCAGGCTTTCGCCAATATCCATCTCCACTTTCAATCAACTAGCAATAAGATTCCTTGATCATTTTAAACTTCATGCGGTACAACCAAAAGATGTGATATCCTTATCTGGCCTATTCCTGGGACAGAATGAATCTTTATAGTCCATCATGAGTCGGTTCAACACTACAGTAACCGTAGTAAGTAATCCAATGAGGTTATGGTTTTCATGGCCTTAGTCTGTGCAGTTGACTTCGAAACTGAATTTGGGAAATGGATCAAAATGAAAAAACCTACCACTAGGAAGGACTTCAACCAAAAGGCGAGCCAATACATGAGATTGAAAGAGGCGCATAAATTAGAAAGGAAATCTGCTAACTTACAACCAACCAATATTGGACAGAATAGTATGGCGACAAACCAAGACATAAATACCTCTGGGACCATTGAAGGGAATGCAGGAAGAAATAGGAATCAGAAAAGGAAAAACTAGAATTCCAACAAGCAAAACGGAAGTAGCAAGCAACTCAAAGGTTTGAGGGCCAAAGAATACACCCTGCTCAACGATACTCCAGAAAACATCTATCTCGTGACATAGGGGATAGAAGAGTACAAGAAGCTGTCTAAAAATTAAGAAACTGAACAGTAAAAGCATTCCAAAAAGTACTGCTACTTCCATGAGACACGTGACCACAACAAGAATGAGTGTTGTTACTTGAATAATTTGATTGAGGAGTTGATTCGAGAAAACAAGCTTCAGTAGTATGTGAGGAAACCACAGAATCCTGATCAACCCGTAGTCCCCCAAGCTCCTAAAGATCAAGGGTATCAAGCTGGAACCAGAAAAATGGAAAAGACTCATCATTAGAACAATATCTGGAGTACCTCATCCCACTTAGAAGAGAGGGGAGAAATAAAGCGGTATGCAATCTTATTAAAGCATGCTCTAAAAGATTCATGCTTTGCGATCGAAGATAGAACACCTTCCAAGCCACAAAGAACCATGAACGATGACATAGTATTCCGAAACCGAGACACTGAAGGGACAAAAGCTCCAACTTTTGACCCCATGGTCCTGACAGTAGGAATCAGACCCGCCATGGTCCGATGAGTATTAGTAGACAGTGGGAGTTCTGTGAATATCCTTTTCAAACACACCTTTGGTCAGATGAAGATCGGTATGAAAGATGTATCTGCCTGCCGAACAAAGACTCAGGGATTCACCGATGAACCCAAATAACCTGTCGGAATGATTGGCTTACCCATAGAACTCGAAGAAGGCGGCCAAAGAGTCACCCTCATCCAAACCTTTATGATCATAGATGAAATTTCCGCTTATAATGCCTTCATGGAGCGGCCCACCTTGGCAGATTTCTAGATTGCTTTAGCTCAATGACGTCTAGCTATGAAATGTCCAATGGAAAGTGAAGTCAGGGTGATCAAAGGAGACCAAAGTGTCGTCAGAGAATGTTAAATCATAGAACTGTGTGAGTCTAAAAGCAAATAAAAGGGGAAGAATGTAGGGAGAACTCTCTACATTCATGAACCTATCGAATAGCAACTACAGAGCCGCCCCTAGCTTGGGGACCATAACTGATTTGATAGGGCTTTAGACCCTAGAAAGAAGAGATTAGTGGAGGAATGTGAAACATTAGCGAAATTGAAGGTGTCTTTCTTGGTTGATATGGAGAACCAACACGGGTCCTGAAAATTGGATCACATCTTGGAAACAAGATGCAATTTAAACTCATCAAATTTCTTTTCTCTAACTTCGACATAATCCCTTAGATGCATTCTGATATGTGCTAGGTATCGCTAGAGATTGCATGCCACACACTTAACATCGATCCCAAGTATACGCTAGTGAAGCAAAAAAGGTGCAGCCTAGGACCTGAGCGGTCCAAAGCTCTGAGAGAAGAAGTGGACAAACTGATGGCGAATGGTTTTATCCACGACACAGTCTACCCCAACAGGTATCCAACCTGGTCTTAGTCAAGAAGTCTAATGGGAAATGGTGAACTTGTATCGACTATTCGGATCTGAATAAGGCTTGCCCGAAAGACAGTTTTCCTCTGCCCAGAACCGATCAGCTTATGGATGGGATGACTGGACATGAATTACTATCATTCATGGATGCATACTCGGGATACAACCAGATCATGATGCATGAACTTGATTAAGAAAATACCTGTTACATTACAGATCTGGAACTATGCTACTACAAAGTGATGCCATTTGGCTTAAAGAATGCTAGGGCGACCTAGTAATGACTAGTGAATGCCATGTTTAAGCATTAGATTGGGAGAACTATGGAGGTTTTATGTAGATAGTATGTTGGTTAAATCACGCATATTTGCAAATAACTTGGACAACCTCGTCAAAACATTTGAAATACTCCACAAATATGGAATGGAGCTCAATCCACTTAAGTGTCACTTCAGGGTAGCTTCTAGAAAGTTCTTGGGATTCGTCGTAAGCGCCAGAGGCATCGAAGCAAATCCCCAAAAAATAACCATTTTACAAGAAATCGAGGCCCTGAGGAACAAGAAAGAGTTACAAAGCTTGGATGGAAAGGTTGCAGAACTGAGCCGGTTCATTTAAAAAGCAATCGTCAAATATATACCGTTCTTTGACGCGCTACAGAAGGGAAAGAAGAACTTTGAATGGAATCAAGCTTGTCAAGCTGCGTTCGAAGAGCTGCTGCGACATATGGAAACCCCACCAATCCTATCCAAGCAAATAGACAGAGAAGATTTGGACATCTACTCAGTAGTCTCTGTTAGAAATGCGGATTACAGATCTTAAGACTAGGATTAACACTAGAGGGGGGTGAATAGTGTTCATAAAGAATTACTAAATCTTTTTGAGTTTATGTTAATTTAGACACAGATGTATGCAATCTACAGATACAGGGATAATCACAGAAACAAACACAGATGTAGAAATAAAATAAAAGCAGTAAAGGAAAGAACATACCGGATTTTATACTAGTTCAGAGTTACCCTACATCTAGTCCCGCAACACAAGTACGGATTTCCTTTCAAAAGCAATTGTATAATTACACCCTCGATTTCAAGGCTATGAGGTACACCCTCCAGAATTTCAATCCTCTGGGTAGAGATACTTGATTTCCGGGCCACAAGTTTACCCAATTGATTTACCAAGGCTACAATCACACCTTTTCTCGCTTGATTGATTTTCAAGGCCACAATCACACCTTTTCTCACTTAATAGATTACAAAGAAGCCTATAACTCTGAATAGCACGGAGAATCTTGTTGAGATAGTGATAGAGAATCAAACTAGAAGCAATTGATTATGATTCAATATTGATTTTGGCAGAGTAATGGTAAGAATACGTATTAAGGAACGTGGAAGAAGAAGAGGAGTGAAAAACCAGAAAATCTAATCTTAAATTCGTTGAAACAGACCCTATTTATAGAAGAACAACAGTCATGTCCATTGGTGAAGAGCTATGGAGAATAGACACTTCTTTTGAAATTTAAATTTTAAACTCAACTGACACCATGTCGACATGTGGTACTTGGGCATGTCGACATCCCAAAGGATTTTTTGATGTTTTGATTTTCTTTGAAAATAAATTTTATTTTATATTAAAACTATTTTAAACTTTATAAATATATTTGACTATAGTTAAAATTCATAAGTAGATATAGAGAATAATATATATAGAATTTAACTATAATTTTATATTTAAATCTAAGTATAAATATTTAAAAGTTAAATATATTATATTAAAAGATGTTTAAAATCAGGAGTATTTTGTCTTTGAAATTAAAGATGATTTTGAGGCTAAAATTGTTAAAATCAGGATAGAGGTTTTTGATGCTTTTAAAAGGAAAGTTTTGAAAACATTTTAAAAACAGGATATAATTCTGAAAAATCATTTTGAATAAAAAGTTAGCGGATACAAAACAATGTTCCACTAGATTTTTCGTAGGTTCCATCCTACTTAGGATTCCATCCCTTTAACAGGCTCGAAGTGGATTCCATTCCACGAATAAATTGGATTTTAAGATGCCAGTGTTTTTTACGAGTTTTAACAAAAATTCCTAATAAAAATACTTATCCTTGAAATCTTGAACTCTTGACACTTGATACTCATGAGTCTTCTATCTCGATATCTTGAATCTCTATACTGTACAGTCTTCATTCCTGGTACCTGCATGATGAAATCCTGCATATACATATATATCTAAACTTATAATGTTAGTATTTATATTTTATAATCTATTGTAAGGTGTTGTCATCAAAACCATCATCTTACGGACTAACAATCTCCCCCTTTTTGATAACCTTTGTTTATAAAATATTACTTCTATCCTAATAACTCCCCCTAAAACTAATAAACTCCCCCTTAATTTATGCCTAACCACCCTATTTTATATTTCTCCCCCTTTGTCATCAACAAAAAACTCACTCTCCCTCATTCTTGGACTTTAGTACCTACATTGATAAACTATACAACGGAATATATAATATGTAGATTAAGAAATAATTATACTTATGAACATGATAACTAATCAAAGACTATATACATTTCAATGTGTGTATATATATGTTTTATACAACAAACTTCAAACCAATATCAAGAAATCAATCCACACCGAGTATCAATCCAAACCAAATCAAATTAATTCAAACAAACAAAGGAAACAAATAAAAATAAACGTTACGTGGAACTTCCATCCATCCTTCTTCTCCAAAAATAGGGTCTGCTTTAATTGCATCCCAATTTTCATTGTCATTGGTGAGAGAGTCAGGAGGATGTGCTTCGTTATCATCCTTGTACAGAGAGGAGATCATCCATAGTATCGCATCGAAGTGCCTTTCTTGTTCCTTGATCATCTGCATTTGACTCAATTCTAAGTGACGTTGGTTTCGCAGAATAAATGAGAGAATATTCTTGAATGAATTAAGGGTTTCTTCTAGATTTTTGGATAAATTGTGAATTGGATTATCCATAGTTGAATTTGTGAAAGAAATAAAGGATATAGAAGATAAGAAATAATTTTCAGTGAAGAATCTGGAAGAACCATGTATATATAGGTGTAGAAATTCGTTTGAAATGAATAGACATGAGGTAGTTATTCAAATTTCAAATTCAAAATCAATTGTCATTTCTTATCAGCACATGTCGACATGGTCATAGAGGGGATGTCGACATGGGTTAGTGAAAAATTATGACTAATTTGATTTTGTGAATAATTATATATCTATATATATATTTATATACTATACTAACATTTATTCTGGAGATAAGATAAGGTAGATAACAGAAAAGAAATTTCATTTCATTGCATACTAAGATGTTACAATGATTAAATACACACCAAACTACATAAACTTTTGAATTAAACAAACTAAAACACATACAATAAGATACGAAAAGATAAATCTAGTTAGAGGATGATGATGATGAAGACAGTCCAAGTATCTTGCTGACTTTGGAAATGAACTTGTTTATCTTCGTAGAAATATTATCCAACTTTTTACTAACGAATCGTTTAAGAATCCGTTGATTCTCAACAATAGTCTTTTGGTTTTTGAGAAGGGTTTTGGTGGACGGATTTGGAGGATAGTCAATACTTCCCAAAGAAGTTTCATCTTCTTCTTCTTCAGTTTCCATTTTATCCCCTTCTTCTTCTTCTTCCTCTTCCTCTTCTTCCATTTTCTCATGAGCCAAACGCTCTTCCTTTTCGGCAAGGGTCTCATAAGGTTGAAAAACAAATGGAATTTTCATAAGCGAAATGTTGGAATGATTGAAAACTTTTCTATAAACAAATTCTTCACCTTTAAAATCCACTCCAAAATAGTTAAAAATCTGAGTGAGATAAATTCTATGATATAAAGTATTCTCACCCATTTCAAGATTTTTAGGACGAAGTTCTTACAAAATAACTTGCATCCAATTTATGTCATAATTTCCAAAAATAGCAAAAAGAGCTTTGCAAACTTTTGAAGTAGGATTGTTAAAATTCCCCGATCTTGGCGTCAAAGTATGTTGCAAAACAAGATTGACAATTCTTGCCTTTGGTCGAAAATTTTGATTTTTGAATTCAAAATTATCATTCCCTTCAAAAATGTGATGAAATGTCTCATGATCATTTTCATCGATTTTAAAATTAGAAAGATCCATTCCCGTACACTTGCAATTGAGAATAGTACCCAAAAGATCACAATTCAAAACAATTCTAGTGCCTTTGACATTACTCCAAATTTCATCCTCATTTCCATGATAAATTCCACGGTTTAAATTAGCATAGAAAATTTTGACAAGATTTGGATAGCAAACAAAATAATTTTGAGAAGCATCAATAAGACTAAGAACTCCATTGTTTGCAAAAAGAGAATCAAGTTCATAAGAAGAAAAATCTTCAAAAAATAGCAAACTTTCCGGGATGGACTCTGGCATAGTTAGCATAATTGATGTATGCTTTTATTGCCTCCGGATCAGTGAATAATTGCTCTTTGATTTTTCTGGAAATTTTCATGGTGGAGGGGTTGCTTGAAGAAGCCATTAAAGTAGAGAGTAGAGAACTTGAAGTTATAAAGAAAGAGTTTGAATTTGAAAATGAGAGTGAAAAGATATGATAAAAGATAGTGAATAAATAGATTCTCAATGGACATATTCTCTGGTCAAAAGGTAGCTTTTCAGAGAAGTGAATGAAGTGAAAGATGGAGGGAAATTCAAACATTTGAATTCAAATTTTGAAATTCAAATTCTGGTACCCATGTCGACATCATGGTAGGGACCATGTCGAATTGTGCCAGTGAATTTTGGTAAATTATTTTTCCTATGATTTCTAATAAATTAATATATAAATATACTTATTATTTTTAATGCCTATATATATCTGAAATATTATTAAACTCCTAGTATATTTCAGAAAATATTATTACACTATAAAAATAATAATAAAAAATAGAAAATAAATTTTAAAATTCAAACAACACACCAATTCAAAATCAATCAATCAAACAATCAAGCAACTAATTCTAAGCAAGCAATTTCAACCAATTGTATTGTAAACGTGTACCTTTTTCTGAGTCTGTTTCTTTGAATTCGTCGAAGTCATGAACGGCTGTGAAACACAAATTCGAATTATCTGTCTTCTGATCGTCATCACTTGAGGACGAGTCTGAGTCATCTAGAGTAGCAGTAAATGCACGCTTCCGTTTCTTTGCTGGATCATTGTTCATAGGAGGATTTTGCCTATTTGGATACAGACAGTCTCTTTTGAAATGGCCTGGTTTATCATAGTTGTAACATTTGTCATTATTTGGCACTACAAACTGATTTCCCAAATTCTTATAGTTGTTTCTCTTGAGATTATTCATCTTTCTGTATTTCAGGAATTTCCTAAAATTTCTGGTCATAAAGGCTATCTCTTCATCATTATCGCTGTTTGAGTCTGATCCATCGGTCAATGCATTGAATGCCATTGATTTCTTTTCAGATGCTTTACTTTCTCTTCTCCCGATCATTTGAACTTCATACGACATTAGATTTCCAATTAATTCTTCTATCTTTAAAGTACTGATGTCATTTTCCTCTTCGATCACAAGTGTCTTTTGATCCCATTCTGGAGTTGGAGAGTTTAAAATCTTTCTGACTTGATCTTCTTCAGAAAATTCCTTTCCCAAAGATATTAGAGAATGCACAATATCCTGAAATCTACTATATATATATCTGAAATAGACTCATTAGGGTTCATTTTAAATAATTGAAACTGATTTGTGAGCATGGAAATTTTGGTCTGTTTAACTTTGCTTGTTCCTTCGTGAGTAACTTGCAAAGTTTTCCAGATTTCATATGCAGACTTACAAACTGACACTCTATTGAATTCATTTCTATCTAGTGAACAAAACAGAATATTCATTGCCTTAGAATTATTTTGTGCAATAGTCTTTTGCTAAGCAGTCCACTGTGAAAAATTAGTTGTGGGTTCATAATATTCAGTTTGTGTGATATTCCATGTGTCTAATCCTATAGATTGTAAATATATTTTCATCCTACATGCCCAATATGCATAGTTACTGCCATTAAAAAGTGGCGGTCTGACAGTAGACTGACCCTCTACAAATGAACTAGTGACGGGGATACTAGTGTTAGTAACAGTACCAGTGTTGGTAGCCATTTTGAAAACTTTTCAAAAATCAGATTATGAAAACTTGAAAACCTTGCTCCGATACCAATTGTTAGAAATGCGAATTACGGATCTTAAGGCTAGGATTAACACTAGAGAGGGGGGTCGAATAGTGTTCATAAAGAATTACTAAATCTTTTTGAGTTTATGTTAATTTAGACATAGATGTATGCAATCTACAGATACAGGGATAATCACAGAAACAAACTGTTCGGATGACGGAAATTCTATCGGTTTAGAAAGCTGCCGAACGAATTTAAATTAAAAATAACCACAAGTGCACGGTGTACGAATGTAGCACGTGGCGAATACGGGTCGATCCGCAGGGAGTTGTTAGAGTTTTAAAAATCTATTCAATCAAATTAGACCAAATGGAGGAGAAATTGTTGACTAGAACTAAAATGAAGCTAAAACTAGAATTAAAATGTGATTAGAAAACTATTGGAGGCAAATCCACTCTCAAATTTTTGTAAATCAACGAACACATAATTTATGATCTCTAACTTTGATATTAAGTGAAATAATCATTGCATTTATCATAAGTATGGTTTTTTATGTTATTAGTTAACATACCTCAAACCATCAAACTATAATACAACAATTATACCACTTATAATTCTCATGAAAATGAAGCCAAAGCAAAAGCTATTTTAAGTATGATATATTTACTATTGTAACTAGTAATATAGATCATCAAGTTTCATTTTTACTTTCATTTCATAATCAAAAATTAATTAGCAAATGATGATGTAAATTGTGTTTATGTTGAATAAGAATAGCTCATTTGCACAAGCAATATAAGCTATCAAACCCACTTGTATAAACTTACATCAAAATTCACATTCATGAAGCATAAACAAAGAGATCATAAATCATAAAAATGTTGAAATTACATAAAGTTAGAGAGCTTCATCACCCTTAAATTGAAGGGGTTTAGCTACTCATTTTTGGCATTGAAGCAACACAAGTAAATTTCAACATTAAAAAGAAAAGAGAATAGAAAATAAGAAAAGAAAGCAAAATAGATTAGCTACTAACTACTTGCATAAATGTAAATCTAAGCTATGAGCATAAAGAGAAAGAGAGCATAGAAATAAAAATTAACAATAAAATAAAGAAAAACATGTAGAAAAGAGAGAAGAAAGAGGCTTGAAAGCCATTTTTATTTCATAGAACATTGAGCTTACACTTTGATTTCTTAATTTCCTAAGTAAAATGAAAGAGTAGAAGATGGTTTCATATACATAAGAGGGCTATATATACATGCATAAAACCCTAATTCTAATTTTAGGGGGTTACCTAAAATGCCCTTTAGGAAGTGTGGCCACCAAGTAACCATTAGCCACT
Organism: Allium cepa; assembly: GCA_030765085.1. Classification (NCBI taxonomy): domain Eukaryota; kingdom Viridiplantae; phylum Streptophyta; class Magnoliopsida; order Asparagales; family Amaryllidaceae; genus Allium; species Allium cepa. The sequence continues at coordinate 910,334,025 of CM060932.1, forward strand.
AATTAATCCATCATTTGTTGTGCACGAAGCTTTATCCTCCACTTACTTGTACTTTAGCTCATAATTGTACTTTTAGGTAAGTGGGTGGGGTCCTCCATGATCTTGAACTTGAATTATTTCCTCTTCATTCCTTTGTATTTCATTTGCGCATGCATATATCTTCATATAAGCCTCTTCCATATGCATCCAAATTCCTACAAAAATTATCAAAAAGTGTCGAAGTAAAAATTCTTAAATTGACATGCACAAAAATGACCATTTTGCCCCTAAATGAAGATGAAAATATGATGGTTTGAAAATAATTGAATTTTGGTTTTAAACATGTGAAAATGCCCAATATGATGTTTATTTAAATAGAAGGAGACAAAATATGGACGTAAATATATGCACATTTACGTGCACATCAAACACCCCCACACTTATCTTTTTATTCGTCCTCGAATAAAGGAAAACTAAGACAAATCCGTTTTCGTAGGGAGCACGATTGCATTGAGCGTATGCAACAAGCCGTTAAACCTCTGGGTGTCCCCAGTAGGACGAGTGTTGTCTCGTGAGGGTTTTCAGTGGATACTACCCACAAAATCCAATGCAAAGTGAAAATATTTACAAAATGCAAGATTTATTTACAAAGAGATGAATGCGACTTTTTGGAAATATTTACAAATGAATGATTTACTTTTAAATAGACACAAATAAGTTAAATATAAGTTTTGGTCATTGTCTTGAAAATGTAAGTCATTTACTTGTCAAAATTTCAAATAAAGTCAAGTTCTCATAACGAATAGGCCATAGTTTGGCTAGTTGTTTCGGTTGATAACACAATGTAATTATGAAATGAATCCTAAGTTGATTATCAAAGTTTATTAAAGTGGTATTTTCATTTCTTTTCAATAACAAGTTAAATCAAACAAGTTAAAATAATGCTAGGATTTCAATTGCTTGCTCTCTCATTATTTGCAAGAAAAATTACACACTTAGCTCAGGTAAACTGAGGCCAGATATACCACACATGCATTGCCTTTCGGGCTTATGTGAAGGGAGTACAGAGCATGGCGAGCGCACACACTTTCGTGCATACACCTATCGACCTTAGGCGATTTTTATTAAGTTTGTTCGTTTTTGTTTGGCTTGTGTTCCATACACGCATAACCGTGAGGACTTTTAAATGAGTATGAAAGCACATAATCAAAGATTCCAAGTAATTCACCCATGCATAACCGTGAGGACTTTTAAGTGAGAGTGAATACTTGGATTATTATTTTTTATATATATATATATATATATATATATATATATATTAAGAGAGAGAAAGTTTTGCAAAATCATCTTAGCGCCATTTTACTTAGAAGACAAAAATGTTATATCCTTTACTTTAAGTTCACCACTTTTTAAACAATGATTTTCAATTAGAATATACTTCATAATTAACATAGATGAATCTTCCTATATACTAGTTAAACCATTGTTTTTTGTAATCAAACTTTATTTTTATTTTTGTTAAGACAAATATATTTTCAAAAATTTCAATTTATTAACCTAAACTTATACTTATCCCATAGTGTTTCTTCAAAAATAAATCAAAATGGTAAAAAGAAAATGTTTTTGAGATTTTTTTTAAGTAAGAAAATAAAATTTCAAAAATGCCATGAAAAACTAAAATGAAAATGAGACTCTCCCCCCACACTTAATTTTGATTGTGTCCCCACAGTCAATGCATGATATAATGAGTGTAACGGGGAAAAATATGTACATATTTACAAAGAGGGTTAACATTCTTACTGGACGTAGCTTGGCTCATGAAGGATCAAGAGCTCCTCCTCTTGATTATTTGGCAATTCCAAGAAAGGTTTCAAACGACGACCGTTGACTTTGGAAATTGATCCATCCCTGGGGTTTTCTATTTCTATGGCACCATGTGGAAATACAGTTCGTACCACAAATGGTCCGGTCCATCTTGATTTGAGTTTCCCAGGAAATAAATGAAGTCTTGAGTCATATAAAAGAACTTTCTGGTTAGGCGAAAACATTTTCCTTAGGATTGACTTATCATGAAAAACTTTGGTTCTTTCTTTGTAAATTTTATAATTTTCATACGCATCGTTCCTAAGTTCTTCTAATTTGTTGACTTGTAGTTTTCGGTTTTCGCCAGCCTTTTCAAGATCAAAGTTTAAGTTCTTTATTTCCCGCAACACTTTGTGTTCAATTTCAATAGGTAAATGACAAGCTTTACCGTAAACTATACGAAATGGGGTCATCCCAAGGTTAGTTTTAAAAGTAGTACGGTAAGCCCAAAGCGCGTCATTCAATTTTTGAGACTAATCTTTTCGATTTTTGTTAACAGTTTTCTCCAAGATTTGTTTTATTTGTCAATTTGAAACTTCAACTTGACCACAAGTCTGAGGATGATATGGAGTGGATAACTTGTGGGTTATCGAGTATTTTTTATTAAAGTTTCAAAAGAATGGTTGCAAAAATGGGTTCCGTTATCACTGATTATTGTGCGAGGTGTGCCGAACCTCGAAAAGATGTTTTCTTTGAGAAATTTCACAACAATTATATGGTTGTTGGTTTTGCAAGGAACGGCTTCGACCCATTTTGAAACGTAATCGACAGCGAGTAGGATATACAAGTTTCCAAAAGAATTTGGAAAAAGTCCCATAAAGTCGATACCCCAAACATCAAAGATTTCGATCGTAAGAATGGGGTTTAGAGGCATCATATCTCGTCGAGAAATTCGTCCAAGCATTTGACATCGATTACAAGTTTTACAAAATTCGATTGAGTCTTTGAAAAGAGAAAGCCAATAGAAACCACACTGAAGCACCTTTTCCGTAGTTTTTCAAGGACCGAAATGTCCACCATACGCTTGATCATAGCAAAATGAAAGAACACTCCGGATCTCATTATCCGGAATGCAACGTCGGATGATTTGGTCGGGACAATATTTGAACAAGTATGGATCGTCCCAATAGAAATATTTCACTTGGGACATGAATTTGCATTTGTCCTGTTTGGACCAAGATGAGGGAGTTTCTTTAGTGACTAAGTAGTTCACTATATCAGCGTACCATGGATCGATAGAAATTGAAAGAAGTTGTTCATCGGGGAAGTTTTCATTGATCGACAATGAAGATGGTGCGTTCGAAAGACGAGATAAGTGATCGGCTATGACATTATCGGATCCTTTTTTGTCTTTGATTGTAAGGTCAAATTCTTGAAGTAAAAGGATCCAACGAATCAAAAGGGATTTAGCATCCTTTTTAGCGAAGAGATATCGAAGCGCAGAATGGCCAGTGTAGACCATAATGTGTGAACCTTTCGAGTAAGGTCAAAACTTTTCAAGCGCAAAAACGACAGCTAGAAGCTCTTTTTCGGTTGTTGTGTAGTTGAGTTGAACGTCGTTCAAGGTCATACTCGCGTAGTAAGTGACATGAAGGATCTTGTTGATGCGTTGTCCCAAGACAGCAACAACGGCAAAGTTCGAAGCATCACACATTATTTCGAAAGGAAGATCCCAATTGGGTGCGCAAATGATTGGGGTATAAATGAGTTCGCTCTTAAGACGTTCAAAAGAAGAGACACAATCAGAGTTAAAATCAAAAGGAACGTCTTTTCCAAGAAGGGTCGTCAAAGGACGGGCGATTTTGCTAAAGTCTTTCACAAAACGAAGGTAAAAGCCAGCGTGTCCTAGAAATGATCGAATGTTCTTAACAGATTTGAGAATGGGTAGATTTGCAATGACATCGATTTTTGCTTTGTCTACCTCAATGCCTTTATTTGAGATGATATGTCCAAGGACTATGCCTTGTTTGACCATAAAGTGGCATTTTTCCCAATTCAAAGTCAAATGTTTATCTTTACATCGATTCAGAACCAACTCGAGGTGATGTAAACATTGGAAAAAAGAATCACCAAAGATAGAGAAATCGTCCATAAAAATTTCTAGAAAGTGTTCAATCATGTCGGAAAAGATGCCAACCATGCATCGTTGGAAAGTCGCAGGAGCGTTACATAGTCCGAATGGCATACGTCGATAAGCAAAGGTACCGAATGGACATGTGAAAGTCGTTTTCTCTTGATCTTCGAGAGCGATTGGAATTTGGTTCTAGCCAGAATAACCATCAAGGAAGTAGTAAAATTCATGTCCGGCTAATCGTTCAAGCATTTGGTCGATGAAAGGAAGGGGGAAGTGATCCTTACGTGTTGCGGCATTTAGTTTTCGATAGTCAATGCAAACACGCCAACCTGTTTCGGTACGAGTTGAAATAAGCTCGTTTGAATCGTTCTTGACAACGGTTAGCCCAGACTTTTCGGTACAATGTGAATTGGGCTAACCCATTAACTATCGGAGATTTGGTAAATGATTCCGTTATCGAGAAGTTTAAGAATTTCATCACGCACCGCATCTTTCATTTTTTGACTAAGCCTTCGCTGCGCGTAACGAGTAGGCCTGGTATCATTAATCAAATGGATGCGATATTGAACCAGAGCGGGACTAATTCCTTTTATATCGGAAATCGACCATCCCATTGCATCCTTGTTTTTCGAAAGGATAGAGAGAAGAGAAGCTTCTTGGTCAAGAGAAAGATTGTTAGAGATGATGACAGGACAAGTTTCATTTTCACCTAAGTATGCGTACTTAAGGTGGTCGGGAAGCGGTTTGAAGTCCAACTTTGGAATTTTTTCGATCGAAGAATTGGGTTGAGATTCGGAATCAACTGGAAGCGATTCAAAAGGAAGAGTGTATTCAATATCGTTGGGAATTTTGTGAAACAATTTTTCATACTCGGCCTCACGTTCAGCGTCAAGATCAAGTGTTTCATTTTCAACATTTTCGTGAATGGCACTAACTTCCAACGTTTGGTCACAAGGTTCATTCGGTTGGCTTTCAAGATTGAAAATATTAGGATCCAAAGTCATATTTCCAAAAGATATTTTCATCGATCCATTACGACCATTGATTAAGGAATTTGAGGTGGTTAAGAATGGTCGGCCTAAAATCAACGGAATTTGAATCGAGGGATTCGTCACGGGTTGTGTTTCGAGAACGATAAAGTCAACGGGGAATATAAATTGCCCTACTCGAATGAGCACGTCTTCGATTTCTGCCACGGGCTTCTTAATGGAACGATCGGCAAATTGAAGCGTAAATTTTGTGGGTTTGAGCTCACCTAAGCCTAATTGTTCGTACACGAAGTATGGAATCAAGTTGACACTCGCGCCTAAGTCTATAAAACATTTGTTAATCGTCTTGTCTCCAATTGTACACGAAATCGTAGGGCAGCCAGGATCTTTGTATTTAACGGGCATGGATTGGGACAAGACTTCACTCAAACTAGCGGCCAAGAAGACTTTTTTGGGCACTTGAGTGTGTTGCTTTTGGGTGCACAAGTCCTTTCACGTAAGTGGGAACTTACTGAATGATGTCAAGAAGCGAGATGTTTACTTTTACTTGTTTAAAAATTTCCAACATCTTTTCTATTTGGTCCGAGTGTTTCTTTGGTCGAAGACGATGTGGAAGTGGAACACGAAACTCGGTAGGCGGGTCTACTCAAGTAGAAGAAGAAGAATTTTGAGTATCGTTCGATTCGACGTTTGGCTCTACGTTCTGTTCTGAGTCGTTCGTTGTTTTAGAAGTGTCGAGAAAAGTTTCCTGTGAATCATTTGGATTAACGACTTGATTATCGTTTGTTTACCAGAACGGAGAGTTGTGGTAGCATTCAACTGGGTGACGTTGCTGTCTTGAACAACATGGGATTGATTTGAATTTGCGTTTTGATTTTTGGGATTTGGAAGGGGCTGGCTTGGGAATGTTCCTCATTCACGTTCACTTACAGACGTGGCCAATTGACTCTTTTGCATTTCGAGTTTTGCAATCGATTGGTTTGTGTTTTGCATATATGAAGTCAATAAATTTTGCAAATTACTGTTTGATTGAAGGCTTTGAGTAGTTGCCTTAGCCAGCGTTTCAAGAGTTTTCTCAAGAGAAGTTAAACGTTTATCGTCTTGTGGAGGATGAGCAGAATTTGGTGGAAAATTTGGTTGTTGCGGTTGATTATGAGACGGGCCCGCAAAGTTTGTTTGAAAATTATTGGGCGGAAAGGGAGGATTCGAAGCATTATTCGGAAATGCTTGAAAATTGGGACGAATCGTATTCGTGTTGGGATTGTTTTGGCTCCACGCAAAATTCGGATGATTTCTCCAACCAGGGTTGTACGTTGGAGAAAACGGGTCGTTTTTGGCTTTATTGAAAGCATTGATTTGTTCGATAGAGTTGGGACATTGATCGGCTATATGATTAGGATCATTGCATTTATAACACATCGGTTGGGAAGCTTGGTTCATTTGATTCGATGAGAAAACGTTATCAAATTTTTTAATCATTGCGTCGATCTTAGCTTCCAAAGCAACAGAAGATCCTAACGAGTGTGCACTCGATCGTGAGTAGATTGATTTTTCGTTCGAGCGTTCCCACTGGGACGACTTTTCAGCGAGGTTTTCAAGAAATTGCCAAGCATCATCATGATATTGGGCAAGAAAATTGCCTTGGCACATTGATTCGAGCATCGTCCGTGAGCTGTTTTCTAGTCCATCGTATAAGATTTGGCAAATCGTCAATTTTACAAAGTTATGGTGTAGACATTTTATCAGAAGCTCTTTGAATCTTTCAAAATATTTTCCAAATGATTCACTCTTGAATTGATGAAAATTTACAATTTCGTTTCGAATTCTACTTGTTTTTTCCAAGGGGTAGAACTTTTTAAAGAAAGCTTTTACAAATTCTTCCCACGTTTTAATTGAGTTTGAAGGTAAGCTGTACAACCATTTTTCAGCGTAATCCGTAAGAGCAAATGAGATTAATCGAAGTTTGATTCCGTCACCAGAAAGTTGTTGGAGTTTAATGGTTGCACAAACTTGTTCGAATTTCGTCAAAAGGATGTATGGATCATCGTGCTCAAAATTGCCAAATTTTGGAAGTGTGGCAATATGGTTCGAATCGATTTCGAAATGGTTACCCGTAGGGGCGGGTAACGTGATGCAAGATGGAATAGAAACTCTATCGGGAAGGATTCTATCCATAAGAGTTCGAGGGGCATTCTCGTTCGCCATTTCAGGAGGATCGTCTGTTCGAGTTAAATGGTTTGTAGAAGGGTCGCTAGTCCAACGATTCGTTGTTGTGTCACGAGTCCAGGTACTCATGCACTAGTGAAGGTTGAGAAGAGAAAGAAGTTAGAAACGAGTTTAGAGAATGAAAGAAGATTTGAAAACTTTTTTTTTTTTTGAATTTTCTCTTTCTTTTTTTTACAAGGGAGAAAACTATTTACCAAGTGAGATTTATTTTCAAAAGAAAAGTTTGATTTTTGTTTTGTTTTTGGTTTTTCAATTTTTTTTTTATATGTTTTTGGTTTTTGAATTTTCAAATATATACCAAAAGGATTTTTTTTAGAAAATGGAAATTGATTTTTGTTTTTGAATTTTCAAATTTTTTTCTTTTTGAAAAGATTTTTTATATTTTTTTTTGAATTTTTTTTGATTGAAAATTTTCAAAGGAAAGGAAAAAAAGAATTTTTTCTTTTGGATTAAAGACTGAGTTAAGTAGAATTTACAATTTTTTTTATTTTGGATTTTTGAGTTTTTTTTAAAATATGCATGAACTAATGCAACTAAATGAATGCAAATGACTTAATTACAGTTTCCTGTCCTTAATAGCTCCTAACCCAAAACTGTATAATCACACTTTGTCTTAAATCAACAAAAATATTTCTCGTCCAGGTAACGGACAGGGGTTATCGGTGCACCACGAATCACCATAGCAATGCAGCCGAAGGTTTAAGTACCTTCAGAGGAACAACCAGTATAATATTTACGTATCACCGTAATTTTTATAACTGGTTATTACTATTCCGTAGCCTAGACACCAAGAAATAAAATCGTTCAAATAAAACAATTATGAAGATACAATAAAGCCCTAAGTGAGCTCATGACACCCTTAGGTCCAACATCTAACCTTTATTATTAGTCAAATTCTACGATGAAATGCGTTTGTGGGCTAAGGAAATGGTGATGAAATCCCTCACCTTATGTGAATTGGGGTATTTCCCTTAGAAAAGAAAATAAGTTGAGATGAATGCAAGACAAGAAATTAAACGTGTATTAACAATGCAACTAAAATGAAGTTTTTTTTTGGTTTTTTGGATTTTGAATTTTTATTTTAATGCAAATGCAAACAACCAACAATGCAAATCAAAAAATCAAGAAAAAAGGTGCACGATACCAGAGCGTGCAGAATATTTAGCAATATTTTTTTTAGCGACGATTTTTCTTAGCAAAGCAAAGAAGTTTATTGCAAGCACTTCTCCCTTTTGAATTTCTGCTTTGGCAACCTAAAATGAAGAACACGATATATTTACAATTTTTTTATATATTAAAGAAGAAACTATAACAAAACGAGTGAGAACAAAACAAATGAAAAGTAAAAGTAAACAGAAGAGTTTTTTTTAGAGAAGGATGTCTAAAAAAAATACGGACAATAAAAACAATTAAAATCAAATGAAACAAAGAAAACCCCTTATTTTTTTATGAATAAGATTATTCAAAAACTCAAACAATTCAAAAGCAAAGGATTTTTTTTAACATAATGAAACTAAACAAATTAAAACTAAGGGAAACAAACTAAAAGACAGAAAAGAAAAATTTAGTCACTAAGGCTTCAAGCCAACCCGGCCTAAATTTTTATCTTTATTGAAAGTAAATACTCAGCTACTCAAAATAAATGAAACAAAAACGAATTCGCTAACCAAATCCTGTACTTCACTAAATCGCGAATTCACAATTCAAAATAAAATTGAAATCCAATTGCGGGTTGTGAGGAGATTCTTGAGTGTAAGAGGTGGGGAGATGTTCGATTATCGGTGAAGTGCGTAATTCGTGGTTCTTGGCTCGATTTGGGATGATAAGGTGTGTGGTCGCGATTGGAGATTGCTGAGGTGACTGCGAATCAAATTCAAGGTCAAGTCTGTTATTTGAATCTCTTTCTAAAGCCAAAAATCAAAGTAAGAACCTTTTTTTTTTTGCTTTTCTACGATTTGGCTTTGAATCGAGTTTTGTGGAGTTGCAGTTGTGTGAAGGGCGAATTGAGGAGGTTCGTGAAGACAGTGATATGCTCAGGTGGTTCAAGCTGCAGTGTTGTAGCGGAAGGCGAGGGGTGGTTGAGTGTTATGAGGAGAAGGCAGCAAGAAGGCAGATTACTGGGTTCAGTGTTGTAATGAAGGTTGACAGTGTTCAGTGCACTGATGGTTCAATGGTTGTGCTGTAAATTGTTGAAGTGTTGTGGTTACAAGCAGATTACTGGGTTGCGGTTTGGGTTCACGGTGTAGCTGTTGAAGTCGTGGAGGTTTTTTTTTTGGTTAGGGAGAACAGTTGAGGGGATGAGATGCATCAGTTGTATGAAGGTTGAAGTGAGTTTTGCTGTAGCTAGTTAAGGCAGAGGAGGGTGTGACTGGAAATGTTATGGAATGTGGGGTGTTTGATGGAAGCAGTAGATTGTGATGTATATGTTGAATGGACTGGTGGTTTTGATGTAGTTGCAGTGAAGTGGTGGGGAGGATGCTGCACTGGAGTTGTATAGATGAAGTTGCTTGGGTCAGAGGTGATGACAGTGGTTGTGGGGTTTGTATTGCTGTCGTAGGCGATGAGGCTATCAGGCAGTAAGAAGTGTAATGGTGGATGGATGATAGTATGGAAGATATCTAGAAGTTGAGAAGTGGGAAGGTTGGTTTGTTGTAGCTTGATAAGTGATGTAAAAGACACAGCAGTGAACAACAGTTTGTATGTTGTAGATGGAGGAACACTACAGGGTAGTGTTGTGATTGAGGTTGCTGTGTGTATGAACTTTAGTGGAGTTAGCAGAGGCTAGCAGGGTGGTATGTATGAATGTTTTGATGGGTGATGTACGGTGTTGGATGATTGTGGTCTTATGTGGTCTGCTGTGTAGTTGTTTTGGAGGGGTTTCTTTGGTAGGTGCAAGTGTGTGAATGGTAAGGGGATGGAGGTAGAATGATGTTTGTTGATGGAAGTGTGTGTTGTTTTGGTTGAAGAAGTGGGACTGTTTGAGGAACAGTGAACAATTGCTGGAGATAGTGGAGAGAAGACAGAGGGTGTTTGTAGATCAGTCAGAGGTATGGTGGTTGGACAGTTTTGAAGATGAAGTGGTGAAGGCCAGTAGTAGAGCAGCAGTAGAAGAAGTGTGCAGTAATATGAAGACAGAGAGGGGGTTTGTGTGCAGGCTGATGTGCACAGTTTTGAAATCGTAAATGTAAAATGTAAAGGCAAATGCAAATGTAAAATGTGAATGTAAAAGCAAATGCAAATATAAAAAAAATTGTTTTTGAAATGGTGTGTTTTTTTAAAAAAAAAAGGAAAGGAAATTGAAAATGCAAAACAAACAAGACACAAATAAATGCACACAAAATCAAACAACACACATTTTTTTTTAACACAACACACATACAAAACAAACACGCACACAAAAATCAAACACAAATAATTCAAACAATAGAAAATTGAAATCAAAACAATTCCCCGGCAACGGCGCCAAAAACTTGTTCGGACGACGGAAATTCTATCGGTTTAGGAAACCGTCGAACGAATTTAACTTAAAAATAACCGCAAGCGCACGGTGTACGAATGTAGCACGTGGCGAATACGGGTCGATCCGCAGGGATTTGTTAGAGTTTTAAAAATCTATTCAATCAAATTAGACCAAATGGAGGAGAAATTGTTGACTAGAACTAAAATGAAGCTAAAACTAGAATTAAAATGTGATTAGAAAACTATTGGACTAGAGAACAATTTAGAGGCAAATCCACTCTCAAATTTTTGTAAATGTACAAACACATAATTTATGATATCTAACTTTGATATTAAGTGAAATAATCATTGCATTTATCATAAGTATGGTTTGTTTATGTTATTAGTTAACATACCTCAAACCATCAAACTATAATACAACAATTATACCACTTATAATTCTCATGAAAATGAAGCCAAAGCAAAAGCTATTTTAAGTATGATATATTTGCTATTGTAACTAGTAATATAGATCATCAAATTTCATTTTTACTTTCATTTCATAATCAAAAATTAATTAGCAAATGATGATGTAAATTTATTTATGTTGAATAAGAATAGCTCATTTGCACAAGCAATATAAGCTATCAAACCCACTTATATAAACTTACATCAAAATTCACATTCGTGTAGCATAAACAAAGAGATCATAAATCATAAAAATGTTGAAACTACATAAAGTTAGAGAGCTTCATCACCCCTAAATTGAAGGGGTTTAGCTACTCATTTGTGGCATTGAAGCAACACAAGTAAATTTCAACATTAAAAAGAAAAGAGAATAGAAAATAAGCAAAGAAAGCAAAAGAGATTAGCTACTAACTACTTTCATAAATGTAAATCTAAGCTATGAGCATAAAGAGAAAGAGAGCATAGAAATAAACATTAATATCAAAATAAAGAAAAACATGCAGAAAAGAGAGAAGAAAGAGGCTTGAAAGACATTTTTATTTCATAGAACATTGAGCTTACACTTTGATTTCTTAATTTCCTAAGTAAAATGAAGGAGTAGAAGATGGTTTCATATACATAAGAGGGCTATATATACATGCATAAAACCCTAATTCTAATTTTAGGGGGCTACCTAAAATGGCCTTTAGAAAGTGTGGCCACCAAGTAACCATTAGCCACTAATTAATCCATCATTTGTTGTGCATGAAGTTTTATCCTCCACTTAGTTGTCCTTTAGCTCATAATTGTACTTTTAGGTAAGTGGGTGGGGTCCTCTATGATCTTGAACTTGAATTATTTCCTCTTCATTCCTTTGTATTTCATTTGTGCATGCATATATCTTCATATAAGCCTCTTCCATATGCATCCAAATTCCTACAAAAATTATCAAAAAGTGTCCAAGTAAAAATTCTTAAATTGACATGCAAAAAAATGACCATTTTGCCCCTGAATGAAGATGAAAATATGATGGTTTGAAAATAATTGAATTTTGGTTTTAAACATGTTAAAATGCCCAAATATGATGTTTATTTAAATAGAAGGAGATAAAATAAGGATGTAAATATATGCACATTTACGTGCACATCACAAACACAAATGCAGAAATAAAATAAAAGCAGTAAAGGAAAGAACACACCGGATTTTATACTGGTTCGAAGTTACCCTACATCCAGTCCCGCAACACAAGTACGGATTTCCTTTCAAAAGCAATTGTACAATTACACCCTCGATTTCAAGATTACGAGGTATACCCTCCAGAATTTCAATCCTCTGGGTAGAGATACTTGATTTCCGAGCCACAAATTTACCCAATTGATTTACCAAGGCTACAATCACACCTTTTCTCGCTTGATTGATTTTCATGGCCACAATCACACCTTTTCTCACTTAATAGATTACAAAGAAGCCTATAACTCTGAATAGCACCGAGAACCTTGTTGAGATAGTGATAGAGAATCAAACTAGAAGTAATCAAGTATGATTCAATATTGATTTCGGTAGAGTAATGGTATGATTATGTATTAAGAAATGTGAAAGAAGAAGAGGAGTGAAAAACCAGAAAATCTAATCTTAAATTCGTTGAAACTGACCTCTATTTATAGAAGAACAACAGTCATGTCCATTGGTGAAGAGTTATGGCGAATAGACACTTCTTTTGAAATTTAAATTTTAAACTCAACTGACACCATGTCGACATAGGGTACTTGGGCATGTCGACATCCCAAAGGATTTTATGGTGTTTCGAATTTCTTTGAAAATAACTTTTATTTTATATTAAAACTATTTTAAACTTTATAAATATACTTGACTATAGTTAAAATTCATAAGTAAATATAGAGAATAATACATATAGAATTTAACTATAATTTTATATTTAAATCTAAGTATAAATATTTAAAAGTTAAATATATTATATTAAAAGATGTTTAAAATCAGGAGTATTTTGTCTTTGAAATTAAAGATGATTTTGAGGCTTAAATTGTTTAGAATCAGGAGAGAGGTTTTTGATGCTTTTAAAAGGAAGATTTTGAAAACATTTTGAAAACAGGATATAATTTTGAAAAATCATTTTGAAAAAAAAGTTAGCGGATACAAAACAATGTTCCACTAGATTTTTCGTAGGTTCCATCCTACTTAGGGTTTCAACCTTTAACAGGCTCGAAGTGGATTCCATTCCACGAATAAATTGGATTTTAAGATGCCAGTGCTTTTCTACGAGTTTTAACAAAAATTCCTAATAAAAATACTTATCCTTGAAATCTTGAACTCTTGATACTTGATACTCATGAGTCTTCTATCTCAATATCTTGAATCTCTATACTGTACAGTCTTCATTCTTGGTACCTGCATGATAAATTCCTGCATATACATATATATCTAAACTTATAATGTTAGTATGTATATTTTATAATCTATTCTAAGATTGTTGTCATCAAAACCATCATCTCACAGACTAACAGCCTCACCCCATGCATTGAGTGTCGCACTCATACGAAAGGAAGCTAAGAACCAGCGACCTATATATTACATCAGTAAACGGTTTACTGGAGCAGAAAAGAACTATCCAAAATTGGAAAAAAAAGGGCATATCGCCTCTTGGTCGCATCTAGAACATTACGACCGAACTTCCAGGCAGACCCGATTAGAGTGCTGATAGATCAACCCTTGAAGCAAGTGTTATACCGCCCCAAGACCTCTGGACGGCTTATCAAATGTTACATTAAACTAATCAATAAAAAATTACATACCATCCTCGAAAGGCGATCGACGAGCAAGCGTTGGTAGATTTCATTGCCGAATTTACAATACGATATAACGAGGAAGAAACGACTCCAGATGTGGAGACAGATTGGAAGTTGTTCATTAATCCTGCGTCTAACAACTTCTGCTCGGGAGTAGGGGTAGTGCTTGAGACTCCGGAAGGATGATCCATTTGCTATGCCTTGCACTTGGAATTCCCTAAAACAAATAACGAGGCAGAATACAAAGCATTGATAGACAAACTCAAAGTAGTGAAGGAACTCGAGATAAAACCCATGCATGCTATAGAGACTCTTAGTTAGTCGTCTGTCAGGTGAAAGACGAATACCAAGCTTGGAAGGAGAACCTTGCCTCGTACCTATCTAAAGTGAAGGAATTGCTAAACACTATTGGGCATTACACCATAGCTCATATCCCGAGGGAACAAAACACAAAGGCGGGTCATCTAGCCAAACTGACCAGTTCCAGAGAAGCTCAATCATTGGGGCTAGTCTCGGTTGAAACCCTAACCGCTCCAAGCACAAGCTTATCGACTGGATTTTTGAAGCAACCAAAGAACCAGAGTCATCGATGACGCCAATCAAGGACTATCTACTCGCAGGAATCCTCCATACAGATAGAAATCGGTAGAAAAAGCTTCTGTGAAAGGCGCCATGATTCGTAATATAGGATGGGATACTCTACCAAAGGGTCTACCCCCTTGCTTAGATGTGTGACCAACGACGAAGCTAGAAGGTTCCTAACAAAAATTTCATGAAGGCAACTGCGGAGATCATACCGAGGGGAAAACCCTTGCAAAAAAAGTTCTTCGGTGTGGGTACTTTTGGCCAACTGTAAATCATGATGCGGCGATTATGCCAGACCGTGCGATTAATGCCAAAGATTCAGTAAGATCAACAGTACTCCCTCAATGGAGCTAACACAGATGGTTAACCCATGACCATTTGTAATTTGGGGCATCGACTTGATAGGTGTGGAGGAGAAAAATATGCTATCGTTGTTGTTGAATATTTCACTAAATGAGCCGAAGCAGAACGCTGGCCACTATTTCCACAAAGAAAGTTATTAACTTTTTTACTAAAAATATCATTTGTAGGTTTGGTGTGCCATAGAAAATCATCACGGATAACGGGACTCAATTAGAAAGCGCTGAGTTCAAAGGCTTTTGCAAATACTTCCGAATTGAGAAAAGCTTTTCCGCTGTCGGACACCCGCAAGCAAATGGGCAAGTGGAAGCAGTAAATAAGATCATCAAGTCCACCATCAAAAAGTGACTAACCAAGGCAAAATGAAATTGGGTCGACGAACTTCCACTCGCACTACAGGCTTACATGACAACGCACAAATCAACAACTAGCACTCTTCGTTTTCCTTAGCATACAATTTAGAAGCAATGATCCCAATTGAGCTAGAAGTCCATTTTCATTGAAGGTAAAACTTCGATCAAAGACAGAACGAGCAACTCTTACTCGAGTCGCTTGATATGGTCGATGAGAAGAAGGAAGAAGCCGAATTATGGATTGCCGCTCACCAGAAAAAGGTCGCACGGTATTTCAACTCAGAATTCATAATCGCACCTTCGAAATGAGAGACATTGTCCTTAAGAGGGTCTACCCTGTATTGGGAGTATTTAAATCAAACTAGGAAAGACCCTAGGTAATCGGTCAGAAGCATAGGATGGCACATTCAAGCTAACAACCATCGATGGAGCCCAAATTCCCGGAGCATGGAATAGTGAAACGCTGCGTCCGTGCTTTATCTAAGATTATCTTATGTATTTTTTATTTCCAGGAAATAAGCCATCCTGAAATACTGGAGGCACTGTAATTAGGCAAAACTTGCCAAATTTTTATTAATAAAATTGTTTTGCTTTCTGACCAATAAAAGTATGATTACGAAAGTAACCTGCTGAATCGGCGGGGTCAACTCTACTCATAACCATCCAATCGTTGCTTGAAATAACGGAATTATATTCAAGTACACCTCATCTACCCACTGGGTCGATGGAAGCAAATCGACTCAAACCGTTGGATCTGCAAAACTCGATCTCTGCCTTCTAAGAACCGATGTTGCTCCAACAACACCGAGAAGGCCCCAATAAAAGTCGCGCGCCTCCATGAGCTGTGCATTGCTTCTTGAGTCATGGAACAACGCTCTTGAAAAATAAACTCTTACGTTTCTCAAAGGTTGGTAACATCGAGAGACTCCAAACTGTTCCGGATCGACGGGTCATATCGATCCCAAAAGCTATGCATCCCATAAGCCGTGCACACTTCCAAAAGCCGCGCACCTCATAAGTCGCGCATACTCTTAAAAGCCGCACATTTCATAAGCTGCACACATTCTTAAGTACCGACATTATCTCGGAAATGCTAGGAAACTCCCCTTTTGCAGGACTCATAAGAACCAATCCCCTCTCACCATCAGGAGCAAACGATAAAAATTCCGATTGTTGAACGATAAATCTCCAGAATCGAGATGCTAAAATCACAAGTTCCCAAAGATAAGAACCGCAAAATAGACTTAGTTTTTGACACCCAATGAATCACATGGATCAACCAGTCATTTATCAAGTGTTTGAAGTAAATAACCTTCGAACTGGGGAGAACACACACCAATACTCAAAAAAAAAAACCAAGTACTGCACAGTTCAGTTACTCCAAACAAAGAATTTTGGTGGTAAGTACAGGACTAGATAAAATAGCAGTAAATAAAATTGGCATAAGTGCATAAAACATAAATAAGTAGACAAATAAAGTTACAATCAAAATGTCAACATTGCATTACTTATAGCAGTTTCTATACAAAGTCAAAATGTAGAGGTCGTACCTACACAATATTGACCAACAAAAAGGAAAATACAAAAGCTACAATAATAAAAGCAATAAGTGCAGACTATGCACTTGTACAAAACATGTATCAAACAAATTAGAATGTCCCAAAATCTGGCCCTACTATTACTCGAGTCTTCCAATGTTTCTTTCCACTGCTCCCCTTCCCACCATTGGTCGAAAGTTTCTTCTTCTTCTTAGAATCCCTGCTAAGAGTTGTGTCGCTACTTGAAATATCAACTATCTCCTCCATGCCAGCATCTCCTCCATGTTCTTCGACCTTCTCGGAAGACTCCCCCTTGGTCCTGCGCTTTCGGGAGCTCTTTGAAGACTTTCTCTCCTCAATCTTTTACTTCTTAACGACCACCATTTGCTGTTCAGTTTTACTTAGCAGGCCAGTTTGGTCTTCCTGCTCTTGAGCTTCAGCTGTTGTGAGATCGCCCTTAAGAGATACATAAGGGTTATCTAGACCGTGTAACGCAGCAATCTTCTTGGATTCTGACCCTTGTTGTAAGCTAGACATGAGTGCAATAATTGAAGCGGCTACGGAAACAAGCGTCGAGGCAGTTAAAATAGCAACAAGCCTAGGGACCGAAGAGATCGGTAGGTTGATAGGTAAAAAAGATGGGGCTATAAGATCAAAAATGAAACCATTATGTTCGTTTTGTTCTTGCACTGTGAACTAAAAATTCTCAAACTCAAAGAAACAAGAAGGTTACCTGCTTAGAAGAGTAGCCGAGAATTTCAATCTCATACTCCCCATCTGGTAGTGATTTGGTAGTTATAATGATTCGCCAAGCTCAGAAATGAAAGGCTCTGGTAGTGCTTTGGTAGTTGTAGTTGCAACAACATTGGCATCTTCTTGTTCCCTCTCAATTCATATGATCTCCCTACCCACTATCAAAGCCTTCTTTGACTCTTCGTTGAGATAGGCATCTCCAACACTTGCTCGATATATACATCCCCATTCTCTCGAAAATGGGCCAAAAACTTCCTCCCAAACCACAGCAAGAGTAGCAGGAATTTTGGGTCTGGATAGCTGAGGCTCCCCTAATGCATCAAGGAGTTAACATCGAAATTCAATATGGTATCATCCATCTTCTCCATTTTTCTTTCGAAAGCATTATGTAACTCCAAGTAGTCCGCTGTCATGGCGGCCTTCTTTACTTCAACCTGGATGTTCTCAATGTTAATCTGCGCGACTCTTTCTTAGAGCGAAGCAACCATTTGAATCTGATCAGAAATGGTCTTGTCACATGATTCAACCATTCCTGCGTAATCAGCGATTGTCTTTTTATAGGCTTTGACAACTTTGTTATGACCAGCAATGGTTTTCTTCCGAGCTTCGATGATCTCTGCACGGGCTTTAAGCTTCTCTTTCACCTTAACCTCATCCACATAGGCCTTCTTGATATCGTCTCGGAACATGATTTCTATTTTTCTGTGGGCCTCTTTTAATTCCTTCAGCAAACTAGCATTGCTCTTACTCTTACGAAGTGCATTATCCTTCTCCTTTGTCAATGGCCCGATTTTGGTGTCACGTTCCATTAATGTCCTGTCATAATCGTCCTTCTCTGGCTCGAAGGAAAGGATCTCTTGGTAACTGTTATGGTTTGTGTCTACCAGTTGCTTGCATAATTTCTCCCATCCTTCAGCTTGATCCGAATCGCTTTGAATCGCTTGGAGATAGGGCATATAAGAGTGTTTGCGAATTGGGCGTAGATCGTGATCAAATTTAACTACCTATAGAAACCATTCGGGGAGCACAACTTTGAGTTTAGGGGGACCAGACAGGAGAATATAAGCCGACCTCCTATGGGGACGTGAAGAACCAGAAGTAGGCACTATGTGAGTTGACAGGGCTTGAGATGAAGGTGAAACTTGAACAGTGGAAGCCAAAACTTCAACTCCAACAGATACCAGAGCCTGGGCAAATGCTTAGTGCTCGGAGGGATGACAACGATGATCTACCTTCGACTTCTTGGGGGGCTCTTCTCAATCGTCAGGGGTTTTTCTCTTCTCATAACCACTCCTATAAACCTTACCCTATTCTTTGTCATCCCGTCGACGTACTTCAGCTTTCAAATCTTTCCTTCTCCTCCACTCTTCCTAGGTTTCTTAGGTCTGATGGCAGCTTGAAGTCCGTCTTGACCAGCGTTGTGAATGAGTAAATTGTTCAAGGTCCTCGTAAAGTCCATGGCTTCTCATATTACCTGGCATAAAATAATAAAGAGCCTTAGTAATAGAAAATGAACCTAAATATGCATATGTAAGTGAACGTAACCCTAGTGAAATGTGTAACATGTTATAGGCGACCTAAAAGGATGTCACAAATCGGATTGGGAAGTCACCACGGTAGAAATCGGGTTGACTCTAGACACAATATGACCATGGCGAGGAGTCAATCCCTCGAACTCAAAATATTCTCCCATGAGTTCATCGATGTCTACATAAACTTTGCTCAACTCCCCAGAGTCAATACCAGTTTCCTTAAGCAGAGAATCCTGAAGTCACCTGGCTGCTATGAGGGCATCTTTAACACGAATCACTTGGGGAGGCGAATTCGAGAGAACATGACTCATTCTTGGAGTTTCATCACATGATTCGAAGTTTCCACCACTGGAACTTGCATCGAATTCATCATCACTAGAGGAGGAATCATAACTGTTGTTGATCTCAATTTCACCCTCCTCCTTTTTCGTTGTTACCACAGTGTTACCCTCATGCTGCTTGAATTCTTCTACCTCCTCCTATGGAATTGGGGACATCTTGGGCGGGCAGCTGGCTATAGTCGAACATCCTTCCTTCATGAATTTCTTCGGTTGACCTACCAGACAAGCCTTCTCCTCTGGAAGGTCACCCTCTTTGGAGCCGTGTGATGAAAATGTGGAACATGTTTGAATTCTAGAACTGGAAGGATATGGAACTTCAACGGCTACAGCAGATCTCTTGGGATGCAACGACCCATACCAAAGCGATTGTCATTCGTTAGCAAAAACATCATCGATCTCTCTTTGGCATCTACGGCCTTTAGAGTATGGAAGATTGGATCGAGCGATGGATCTTTGTTCCGTCTCAAAATGACTGCAAGAAATATTCAATCGATCAAAAATCCCATAGCGAAGTATTAAATTTCAATGAGTAAAAGAGAAGGCTTACCCCCATTCATCCAAACACGATTAAATCCCTCACGACACTTAATGAAAAAA
The DNA here is from genome assembly GCA_030765085.1 of Allium cepa. NCBI lineage: Eukaryota > Viridiplantae > Streptophyta > Magnoliopsida > Asparagales > Amaryllidaceae > Allium > Allium cepa. The sequence goes on from CM060932.1 coordinate 910,353,904, forward strand.
TATTGAGTCTTGAATTGGGATAGCTAACTTTGAAGCTGCAGCACAATCTTGCAACTTCTTTAAGCTTCGATGACCATGAGGGACAGACATTCATCTCTCTTCTTGAATAAAAGAAAATATCTCAACTTATTAAAACTTGGTGCACGATTAAATGTCCGCATAATCAAGACATGAAGGCAATTCAAGATTGAATATCCATTAGGGGTAATTATAATGGAGAAATTCCCAAGTTCAGAAGAGTTTCTCTCAAGAAGTGATTAAGGGGCACTGCTTCATTCAAGCACATATACTGATGGCAAGCGGTGTACCCCGAAGGCAGCATATATGCAAACTCATTCTTTAACGGCATACATCATCATTCAGAATGCCATGTTGTAAACAAATGTTATGTAGAACTTTAGCAAAGATTACGGAGGAAGCACTCTCCAGAGGACTGAGTAGAACTCTAAAATTTAGAGGAGCCCAATCTACAACCGAACCAACTGGAACCAATTGACCGTATTTAGGTCGCGGTACTAAAGAAGTAGGTGCTACTAAAACTATTTGTAAAGGTGCAACTAACGATGATTAAACTTCTAAAATTGCCGGACTTCCTCCACTAGATTTACGATGGGATGATGGGTGCTTCATTCTATATAACAGAATCTATAGCTAACGCGGTCAAGTAATTCTATTTTTAAATAAAAGTCCCCCTACACTTAACACTTGGACTCCAAAAAAATATCGATTTATGCTGACACATCAGGTTTCAAGTATTCACTGGGACAAGTGCAGTGTGTTATCTATGTGGGATGGGGTCAGTGTCATGTACGCTACAAACGCTCTATCCAATGTAGATAGTTCACTCCCAGTGAAGAAAGAAAAGAGCTTCTCGTATCATTCGTTAAAGTTATTTCTCCTACACTTACCTGTTATCGACCATCGGTCGATAACGGATCCGCTATCCGAAGTGACATAGAAAACACTTCTCATTCCAGGAACACCGATTGTGTAATGATAGGACCAATCCAAAGTAAGCAACCATAGTGTGATGGGTCCAAATTGAGTAGAGAGTTCTTAGCATAAGTCGATTTCAGTTCTCTAGAAGGTGATAACAACATAAGCTGCACCCACAACACTACCTTAAGCTATTGTCACCTCGTAGAAAAACCAAAATCAATCTGCAAGACATCGTGTCGGATTAAGAATATAACTCGGTGCAAGTTAATTCTAATTTTGTGGATGAAGATGGTAAAACATATCAAGCACCAAGGCGAGACCCAATCTTCATTCCATAGAGAACTCAAGAATCGATTTACTATCTTCTTCCACAAAACCACAATCAACTTGAATTCTCCATTATATCCATTACCAATACAACCTCAGCACCAAATCGCTAAAGAAAAGTGCCAAAAATCCATACCACTCTAAGTCGGCGACGATCTAAGGTGGATAGGCCGACGACGATCCAAAGTGGATAGGTTGGCAGCGGTCCAAGGTGGATAGGTCGACGGCGATCCAAGTGGGTAAGGTCAACGACGATCCAAATTGATGAAGTTTCAAGAGCTAGGGGTAAGGTCAAAGCAGCGGTCAATCCAGTAGTGTTGATGGCAAAAAGCTTCGACGGCGAAGATAGACAGCGGCGATGGTAGAAGCGAAGTTAAGGTTTAAATACTTTGGTTCAGGCCGCACAATAGGTAGCTCGATTCAAAAAAGAAAATAAGGTAGAGAAGGAAGGATCGGCTCAAATAAGGAGTTAAATAGAAGATTGAATGAAAAATTACTAACTCCTTGGATTGCTAGCGATCCATCAAATTGCAACCATTCTCCTCCAAACTTGCTAAGCATGATGCATGTGTTATTTGCAAGCATCATGAAAGTTGTGGGACTGAAATTGATTTATTGTTATGGCCTCAACATGATCATTTGAACCTCACTAAATAGAAACTCAAAGGCAGCTACTTCAAGAGCACTCCTTGTTTCAATGAAAGCATACTTTAGGGGCAAATGTTATCTGGGTTTCTAACCTACTAGAATTCAGAGGAAGTTAAAACATTTGCTGATTCAAGAATCGACCAGAAGGATCAGAAGAAGGAACCAAGAGGGACTTAAGATAAAAAAGCAAAGAATAACCTAAGGGTATGGATCGCTAGCGATCCATCACCAATGGATCGCTAGCGATCCATAAATATTGCTCTTGGGTCATCCATCCTTCTTGCATTATGAACACTATCTTTTCTTGGGATGCCTGCTAAGTTTCACAATGTTCCAAGCAAGCTAGATCGAGAAGTGGGCATTTGTCTGATTCTAGTAATAGTACAATGTAATCTATACATGAATCATCATCAAGACAAAGCATCCAGCCATGAAATTGAACGAAGAGCATCTACAAAAGGCATGGAACATGGTACAATTGAAGAGAACCAAAAATAAGCTAACTGCAAATTAACACACACAAAAAACACATAGTAAAATCAAACATCGATAATTCAAAGAATAAAAATAAAATCAAATTAATTCACCAGCAACGGTACCAAAAACTTGTTTAATGACTAACTTTCCATCGGATGAGAAAATAGCCAAAAAAATTGAACTAAAAATAACCACAAGCACACGGCATACAATTTTAGTATGTGGCGAGTACAGGTCGATCCGTGGGGAATTGTATTGATTTTAAAATTTATACAATCAAATTAACCAAAGAGTATGAAAATTGTTTTAAGCTAGAGAAAATGTAAAAACTAACTACAAGCAAAAGTGGATGAAAATATGAGAGTAGAAGGCAACTTAGAGGCAGTTTACTTCTCATAATCACATAAATCAACAAAATTATGATCTCTCTTTTGGTCATTAGTGAATTTAGTTGATGTGTTTATCTTAAGTATGACATATTTGTGTTATTAGTTAGCCTAATATAAACCATCAAACTATAACACACTCACTTAACCACTTGTTAACTCTCATGAAAAAGTTAATGAAATTGAAAATAAAATCCATTCTAAGCATGATCTATTTACTATTAATTAGTAATATAGACCATAAAATTTTGATTCTAAAATTCACTTTATTACCATAATCGTATGTAAATGAAGAGGTAATTTGTGTTTGTGTTTTTTTAAGCATAGCCTATTTGGTATCAACATAGGCTATCAAATTCAAAGCTAAACAACAAAATATTTACCACATCAAACATTCCATTAAGCACAAAAAGAGGTCACAAATTTGCAAATATGTTGAATCTACTGATTAAGAGACCTTCATTACCACTAAATTGAAGGGGTTTAGCTCCTCATACTTGTTATCATTTCAACATATGTAGAGTTCAACATGAAACAAGAACAAGAGAAAAATGTAAGATAATTAAAATAAAAAGAGAACTAAACTACTTGCATAAGAAATAAAACTAAGCTACTAACATAAGAAGAAAAGAACAAGAAGTAAAATGGCATGAGTTAAATGCATATAAGAAAATTACATGAAAGAAGGCTAAGAATTCATTAAAAGGAAAATAGATTTTTTGTTTATTTTTGAGCCTCAAACTAAATAACTAAAGAGGATGCTAAGAGCTTCATTACATGAACATATGGGGTATTCGTACAAGCCTAAAAACCTAATGCATATTTTTAAGGGCTATCCAAAATACCCTTGAGGAAGTGAGCCCACCAAGTTGTCATTAGCAAGAGCTTAATCCTTCATTAAATGTGCATGTAACTTTTAGCTCCACTAATATATGCATTAGCTCCTAATTTTATATTAAGGTAAGTGGGTAGGTGCGGTCCTCCATGTTGAATGAAATGATTTATTTCCATCTTCATTTGTTTCATTCTCTTGTGCATGCATGAATAAATGAAGCCTCTTTCAATTTCCTTCCAACTTTGCTACAAATAAAAATAAAATATGCAAATAAATATCCTTAAAATTAATATATGCAAAAAAATGACCATTTTGCCCCTATATGAAGATGAATAAATGATAATTTGAAAATAATTTGAATTTTTGTTTAAACATGTTAAAACACCCTATATGCTCATTTATTTAATTAAATTCGATAAATATGGAAGCAAAAATATGCACATTTACATGCACATCAAATACCCACACACTCATTTTTTATTCATCCTAAAATAAAGAAAAACTAAGATAAATCTGTTTTCATAGGGAGCACGATTGCATGAGCGTATGCAACAACCCGTTAAACCTCTAGGTGTCCCTTGTAGGACGAGTATTTGAGGGTTTTCAGCGGATATTACCCACAAAATCCAAATGCAAAATGAAAAATTCCTAACTGCAAGATTTATTTACAAAGATATGGATGCTAGTTTTTGAAAATATTTACAAATGAAAATTTTGCTTTCAGATTGACACGAATAAGTTAAATATAAGTTCTGGTCATTATCAAGAAATTTAAGTCCTTTTACTTGTCCAAATTTCCGACAAAAATTAAGTTATCATCACAATTGGACTTAAGTTTGGCTAGTTGTTTTGGTTGATCACATAGTGCAACTATGAAATGGGTTCTTAGTTGATTATCAAAAATTTACAAAGTGGTATTTTAATTTCTTTTGAATAACAAGTCAAATCACATAAGTTAAAACAGTGCTTGGATTTCAATCGCTTACTCTCTCTTATTTGAAAATTTTATTGATATTAACAATATTTACATATGCCTAACTTAGAAAACCGAGGCCAGATATATTAACCATGTTTTTCGTTCAGGCTTACATGTAGGGAACAAAGAGCATAGCGAGTGAACACACAAATGTGTACATCTATCAACTGTAGGCATCATTAACAAAATAATTTTTGTATACATATACCTAACTTAGATAAACTGAGGCCAGATATATCAATCATACACTACCTTTCGTGCTTACGTGAGATGGGTACAGAGCATGGCGAGTGGACACACTTGCATGTGAATACATGACTCTATATGTTTATTAAAATATATACATACATACAAAATATGTTTTATATTTTTTGTTTTTGTTTTTTTAAGAGAGAGTTTTGCAAAATAATCTTAGCACCACTTTAACTTAGAAGATCTGAAATGTTATGGCCTTTACTTTAAATTAACCACTCTTTTAATTAAAGATTTCAATTAGAATATACTTCGTAATTATCACCTATGAATATTCCTATATACTAGTTAAACCATAGTTACTTGTAATCAAACTTTAATTTTATTTTTGTTGAGATAAATAAATTTTCAATTATTTCAATTGAATAACCAAAACCTATACATATCTTATAGTGTTTCTTCAAAAATAAATCAAAATGCTAAAAAAAATTATTTTTGGGATTTTTTCTTTAATTTTTTTTAGGTTTGGAAGAAAAATGTAAAAAACAATGCATGAAAAATCAAAAATAAGACAAGACTCCCCCATACTTGATTTTGACTGTATCCCTACAGTCAACCCAAGTGAAAGGAGGAAAACAAAATGATCTATATACATGAAAATGAAACGGTTATTATTTACACGACATCAAAAAATAAACTGTTAAAGGGTAAATGAATCGGTCTTCTAAAGACTAATTCATTTGTCTCGTCAAATATGCGAGACATGGCTCAAGCACAGAAAACTAAACCATAAAAGATTTCAAAATTCAACGTTGATTTGGAAAAACGAATGTTGTTTTATTAAAAATTGTATCAGTGGTTTTATTTTCATTGATTTTTGGGGTAGATAGAACAATTGGTTGGAATTCAAGTTTATTTTCACCAAATTGAAATCCAAACTTATCAATGAAAACTTCTTCAGAATTATTGATTTCAAAATCAAAATGGTGACTTAAATCTTCCCCTTCATAATTTCAACAACTCATTTTCGAAAAGTCCAAAGAATTTGTGTTCACAAAATTCGTCTTTCTTGGTTGAATTATTCACAACTTCACTGCATACTTCATGTTCAAAATCCAAAGTTGTTGTATTCAATTTTTTAAAATCGAAAAAAGGAAGATTGAATTTAAAATTTGATTCCACACTCTCAAAAGAATTGAAATCCAACTCAATTACCAAATTTTCAACAACTTCATTAGGATTATCGTTTTCAATTTCAACAATTGCTATTTGAAAATCATTAATTTTGGTAAAAGATGGATTATTACTTGACTTGCCACACGTTGTGATTTGGTTTTGTTCCTCACATTGTTTCATGTATGTTTCAAACAACAAATCTGTGTGATCTTTGTGAATTTCATCCATTTTCTCTACAAAATCAAATTTATAATTATTAATTTGGGGATTTTCAATTTGAAATTATTGTGAGTAATAATTTTCACCATCATTGAAACAACTCCTATTGCCGAAATCATTTAAAAAGTTGTTTCCATTTTTTTTTGATTTTGAAATTCATTTTGGAGTTCGAAATTGAATTGGCATGGGTTATAATCGAAATCATTGGAATTTTGAAGTGAGTTCAAATTTTGATTATTTTGAAATCCTTGACTTGAGTTATTGCACAGATAACTCAAATTATTTATCATTTGATTTTGTTGTTCAAGTAAAGACTAAATCGTTCTAATATTATTTTCAAGGGTTCAGGGTTGGTCATCATTTCGAAAGCTTTGTTCAGCAAAATTCGAGTTTTTTGTAAATAGTTTTCAGTAAAATATCTATAAGAGTTTGATGTGAAACTATATGGATTATAATGATTTTCACAACTATTGTAAAATTCTTGAGAATAGGGAAATTCTGACATTCCAAAAATGTTATTTAAAGAAAAGTATTTACCAAGGAGAATTTATTTTTCAAAAGGAAGATTGATTTTTGTTTTGTTTTTTTTTTATTTTCAATTTTTTTATTTTTGAGAATATTATTATTGTTTTTTTGAATTTTTACATTTCTACAAAAAACTAACATAATTTTTTTTTGGATTTTTGATTTTGATAAAAACTATGTTAAGAAATATTTACAATATTTTTAGTTTTGGCTTTTGAATTTTTTTAAAAATGCATGAACTAATTCAACTAAATGAATGCAAGGGCTTAATTATAAATTTTCTATCCTAAGTAGCACCTAACCCAAAATTGTATAATCATACTTTGTCTTAATTCAACAAGATAGTTCTTAGCCAAGTAACCGACATGAGTTATCGGTGCACCACGAATCATCGTAGCAATGCAGCCGAAGGTTTAGGTACATTCAAAGAAACAATTAGTACAATATTTATGAATCACCGTAATATTTATAACTGATTATTGCTTTGTGATAACCTAGGCATCAAGAAAATAAATTGTCGAAAGAAGGCAACTTGTCAACATACAATTAAGCCCTAGGTGAGCTCGCGACATGCTTAAGATGTGTAACCGCTATTATTGACAAATTCTAAGATGAAATGTAATACTGAAATTAAATGTGTATTAACAATGCAACTATGAATGAAATTTTTTTTTGAAATTTTTTTTACATGCAAGCAACCAACAATACAAAGAAAATAAAAACTGGAGATAAGGGTACGATACGAGAGTGTGCATAATTATTAGCAAATTTTTTTTGCAGCAATTTTTTTATATAAGCAAGTAAAGCAATTTATTTTTGGCAAGCAGTTCTTGTTTTGAATTCTGCTTCAGCAACCTGAAACTAAAAACAAGATATAAACAATTTTTTATTTTTATTACTATATATATATTTAAACAAAAGTCAAATGATAACAAAGATAAACAATATATATATACATATTTATAAAGTTTTTTTCAAAAAAATATCAAATAAGTAACTAAAACAAAGGAAAAACAAAACAAACTAAAACCAATTGAAAACAACCATTTTTTAAACTAAAAACAAATGAATTTAGAGAAAACAAATTCAATATGATAACTCAGTCCACAAATAACTCTCGAACTTTGATTAGAGCAAATCTGTTTTTTTCTTCTTCTCTTAATTAACTGCAATCACAACTAAAAATCACAGTTTCTCTACCCAAAATCTCACAAATCTAAAAACAATCCCAAAATAAATAAAAAATCAAATTCCCAATCACAAAAAAAATTGTTCGACTTTCATTGTTAGTTTTAGGCGATTCAGGTTCAAAGAGATTGTTGATGCAAAACACGGTGATCGTGGGAGGCAGTGGTTGGTTCTCAATTTTCGTGGCTTTCGTGGCTTTGGTTTGGAGACGATTTAAGGGTTCGGGTGTGTTAGATATTTAGTTTGTTTGAAATAGTCTATGTTTTGTCATTAGTTTTTTAATAAAAGTCCTTGTCTCCTGAAGGATCTATTCTTTAGGAAGGATAAAATTTGTTTTATCATCACGTCATTCTACTGTATTATAAGTGTATATATAGCTCATGTTTCTTAATGAATAAATATCCTTTTCAGCAATTCACTTTGTTATCACAGTTTCTGAAAATTGAAATTTGGTATCAGAGCTGTGCAAGGGGTCAAATTTGGTGTGTGAAATTGAGAGCGTAAGTTAAACTTTGAAAGAGCAGAATGTCAACCTTAGAAAAATTTGTGCAACTATCCGTTTCGAAGTTTGACGGCCATTATGATTATTGGTCAATGACGATGGAAAATTTTCCGAGAAGCAAGGAGATGTGGAGCCTGGTGGACGAAGGAATCCCTGCAGCGGCAATTGGAACAACTTCAGCGAGTGAAGCGCAGAGGAAGACGGTGGAAGAGGCCAAGCTCAAGGATCTAAAGATAAAGAATTTTCTGTTCCAGGCAATTGATAGAGAAAACCTAGAAACAATTCTTGACAGGAGGACGTCAAAGGCAATTTGGGACTCAATGAAACAGAAGTATCAAGGATCCATGAAGGCGAAAAGGGCACAACTTCAGGCATTAAGACGGGAATTTGAGTTGCTTTCCATGAAAGAAGGAGAGAAGGTAGACAACTTTTTAGGGCGAACCTTGACTGTGGTGAACAAGATGAAGTCAAATGGTGAGACAATGAAATAAAGCACAATAGTTAGTAAAATACTTAGATCATTGACCTCTAAATTTAATTATGTCATTTGCTCAATAGAGGAGTCAAATGATTTAAGTACTTTAAGCATTGATGAATTGCATAGGAGTCTGCTTGTCCATGAACAAAGGATGCAGGGATACCAAGAGGAGGAACATGTGTTAAAAGTGGCTCATGATGATAGATCAGGCAGAGGGAGGGGTCGAAGCATGGTTAGAGGTGGACGTGGCAGAGGTAGAGGAAGACAACCTCTAAACAAAGCAATCATTGAATGTTTCAAATGCCACAAGTTGGGACGCTTTCAATACGAGTGTCCTGACGGGGAAAAGAATGCAAATTATGCTGAATTGGAAGAAGGAGAAGAACTCTTGATGATGTCTTATACAGATCTTCATCAAGAAAAGAGAGAAGAAATATGGTTTCTTGATTCGGGCTACAGTAATCACATGACGGGGAATAAAGAATGGTTTTTGGATTTGGCAATAGATTTTAGACGGACAGTGAAGCTTGGCAATGATACGAGAATGGAAGTGGTTGCAAAAGGAAGTATAAGGATGCATGTGAATGACATAACCCAGGTAATATATGATGTTTACTATATTCCTGAGCTTAAAGATAATTTATTAAGCATAGGACAACTTCAAGAAAAGGGATTGGCCATTTTAATTCGGGATGGAACTTGTAAAGTGTTTCATCCTACAAAAGGAATCATTATGCAAACTAATAAGAGTTGGAATAGAATGTTTTATATATTAGCATCTATGCCACAAAAAAATTCTCTATGTTTACAAACTGAAGATGTGTTGGAGAAAGAAGCTCATATGTCGCACTGTCGATTTGGGCACTTGAACCACAAGGGACTGAGAATGTTGTTTTACAAAAGGATGGTGGTTGGTTTACCTTCTTTGAAATCTCCTAAGGAAATATGCACTACTTGCTTGACTGGAAAACAACACAGAGAATCCACATCAAAAGGAGTCTATGGAGGGCAACAAAATAATTTCAACTAGTACATTCAGATATATGTGGTCCTATCAAACTAGCCTTGCACAGTGGCAAGAGGTACATTCTAAGTTTTATCGATGATTTTACCCGTCAAACTTGGATCTATTTCTTACATGAAAAGTTAGAAGCTTTTTTTACATTTAAAAAGTATAAAGCTAGTGTTGAGAAGGATACGGGTGAATTCGTAACTTGCTTGAGGACAGATAGAGGTGGCAAATTCACCTCGAAAGAGTTTGAAGAATTTTGCAAATCACATGGTATTAGCTGGCAATTGACAACATCTTATACACCTCAGCAGAATGGAGTTCCCGAAAGAAAGAATAGGACGATTATGAATGTTGTTTGATCCATGTTAAATGAAAAAAAGTTCCCAAAGTTTTCTGGTCTGAGGCTGCAAGATGGTGTGTGCATATTCAGAATCGGAGTCCAACGGCAGCAGTTGAAAACAAGACCCCAGAAGAAGCAAGGAGCGGTGAGAAACCAGTGGTGGAATATTTTCGATTTTTTGGTTGTGTAGCACATGTTCATATACCAGATCAAAAGAGAAGCAAATTAGATGATAAAAGCAAAAGATGTGTTTTTCTAGGAGTCAGGGATGAGTCCAAGGCGTGGAGATTATATGATCCAATCTCAAATAGAATCATTGTCAGCAAGGATGTTGCATTTCAAGAAGAAAAAAATTAGGATTGGGACAAATCTGATGAAGAAATAAGGCAAGATATATTAGAATGGGGAGACGAAGACAAAGGTAATGGAATGGATGACCATAGTGAAGTAGAAACTGATGGAACAAATAATTCGATCAATGACTCTAAAAATTCCAATAGTCCTAGCAGTTCAAACAGCTTGAGTAGCAACTCCAGCAAATCGAGTAGCCCAACAAATTCGTCTCCAAATGAGCCAAACTCTCATGATGGCGAATTAAATGAAGGGAGGGGTGTGCGAAAAAGAAGAGCACCGAGTTGGATGGCAAATTATGAAATGAGGGTAGGATTTTCTGAAGAAGAAAGCTTAAATGCAATGATTACGATGACTGAGAATGACCCGACATCGTTTGAAGAAGCAGTTAAAAACAAAAATTGGAGGGAAGCAATGTCATCAGAAATTGAAGCCATTGAGAGAAACCAAACCAGGGAGCTTACTATGTTGCCTAAAGGAATCAAACCTATCGGAGTCAAGTGGGTGTTCAAAACTAAGCTTAATGAAGATGGAGCTGTGGAGAAATTCAAAGCGAGGCTGGTGGCAAAAGGGTATGCACAACCCCTTGGAGTAGATTATACTGAAGTGTTTGCTCCGGTGGCGAGACTCGACACTATCCATGTAATCCTTGCAATAGTTACACAATTTAGTTGGGAAGTTTTTCAACTCGATGTGAAGAGCGCTTTTCTTCATGAAGAGCTCAAGGAGGAAGTATTTGTGCAGCAACCCGAGGGGTTTATAAAGAAAGGAGAAGAAGAGAAAGATTGTACTCTGAAAAAGGCATTATATGGCCTTAAACAGGGGCCACGAGCTTGGTACAGTAGAATCGAAGCTTATTTTTTATCGGAAAATTTGAAAGATGTCCCAGTAAGAATACACTGTTCACAAAGTCAAAAGGAGGCAAGCTATTAATTGTCAATCTTTATGCTGATGATTTAATTTTTACTAGGAGTGATAAAAGCAAGTGTGATGAGTTTAAAAATTCAATGATGTTGGAGTTTGATATGTCTGACTTGGGAAGAATGAAGCATTTCCTTGGAATAGAAGTGAAATAATATGCAGGTGGAATTTTTATTTGTCATAGAAGATATGCAAGAGAAATATTAGCAAGATTTGGTATGGAGAATATTAATGCTGTGAAAAATCCAATAGTACCGGGTACGAAGTTGCGCAAAGATGATGATGACGTTAGAGTTGATGAAACTCTGTTCAAGTAGGTGGTAGGAAGCCTCATGTATTTGACTGTTACTAGACCTGACTTGATATATAGTGTTAGTTTGATAAGCAGGTTCATGGCTAGTCGTACTATGTCAAATCGGCTTGCAGCAAAAAGAATTTTAAGATATTTAAATGGTACAACTAATCTGGGAATTTTCTACAAGAAAGGAGGAAGCAACCTGAAACTCATGGTTTTTACCGATAGTTATTATGCTGGTGACTTAGATGATCGAAGAAGTACTTCTGGGTTTGTGTTTATGTTAGGGTCTGGAGTCATTTCTTGGGCCTCAAAGAAACAGCCGATGGTCGCTCTCTCTACCACGGAAGTGGAGTACATTGCAGCAGCTTTGTGTGCATGTCAATGTGTTTGGCTTAGAAGGGTGTTAAAAAAACTTAGTGTTTAAGAGAAGACAGGGACTGTGATCATGTGTGATAATGGCTCTACCATACAGCTGTCCAAAAATCCTGTGTTCCATGGAAAAAGTAAGCATATTGATGTGAAATTCCATTTTCTTAGAGACTTGGTAACTGATGGGGTCATTAAGCTGAGCTACTGCTCCTCTGATAATCAAATTGCAGACATTATGACAAAACCATTGAAGTAGGAGAAGTTTGAGAAGCATCCTGACATGCTTGGAGTATCAGAAATTACTGAAATAAGCTAAATTCAGATGAATTAGCTTAAGGAAGGGATTGTTATATATTTAGTTTGTTTGAAATAGTCTGTGTTTTGTCATTGGTTTTTAAATAAAAGTCCTAGTCTCCTGGAGGATCTATTCTGTAGGAAGGATAAAATTTGTTTTATCATCACGTCATTCTACTGTATTGTAAGGCTATATATAGCTCATGTTTCTTAATGAATAAATATCCTTTTCAGCAATTCACTTTGTTATCACAGTTTCTGAAAATTGACAGGGTGTTTGTGCTTGGAAATGAAGCATGAAGTTGGATGGGGAGCGGTTGACAGTGAGCAGCAGTTGGAGGTATGTAGCAGATGTTAGTTGCAGTTGTTGGTATGAAGATGCTTTGAGGTAGTGGAAGGAAGTAGAGGATGGCACTGTGGTTTGAAGTGTAAGGATGTTATAATCAAAGATGAGGGGTTTCAAATTGTGTTGCTTCCTGTTTTGAAGATGGGGCGAGGTCTATTGCAATATAATGGTAGAGATGTTCGGTGCAAGTGCAAGCAATGTGATATGGGAGGTTTGGCTGCTGGGGATGGTGGCAGTCAGTATATGTGCAGGTGACTGGAGTGATGGATGAAGTTGGTTAGCAATGTAGCACTGGGTGAAAGAATTTTAAGTGAAGGTTGTAGTCAAGTCTGTTGTGTGGTGATGTTGGGGTGTAGTGGTCAGGGGTTGATTTGGGAGAAGTCTGTGATGCAACAGTGTGTTGAGGCAGTTAGAGGGTTTCAGGTGGTGGCAAAATGGAGTAATGGCACTGTGCACTGATATGTTGTATGGTAAATGCTGGTTGTAGGCAGGGTGATGTTTGATTGTCAGTAGTTGTAGGTGATTGTGTGGTGTGGGGGGGGGACAGCAGTGACTGGGTGGTTGAGTAACAGGGATGTGTTGTGTATTGGTGGCAGAAATAAGGGAGCGATGAATGCAAGTGTGCAGCAATATGTTGTTGACAGAGTACAAAAGGGCAGAAGGGTGCTAGTTGAATGTTTGGAGTTTGTTTTGTCAACAAGTAGGAATGAATGTGCTTAAAGGAGTGTATTGATATTGTAACAACCCCAATTCCGTACCATTCAAATCGACAATAATCCACACATGTCGGACTTGAATGATGCGAAATAACAGATTGTAATAAAATTGGAGGAAATAAAAATCAAATATACAGAATCACGGACACAGAACAAACAGAATAACGCGCAGCAGAAAATAAAAATACATAGTAGTTCATGAAGCTACTATGGCAGAGTCTCAAACCAAATACATAATACAGTCTGAAAACAACATAATAGAAATCCCAAATACATAGAAGTTCACTAATACATGAGATGAACTAGAACAACTGAAACAGAAGTAGATAAATATGTAGATAAGCATAAACTCCAGCAAAGACCAGCTCCAGAAAGAGAATCCAAAGCTGTAAACACTCAGGCTGACCCGAGCGTAAGGCAAAACACAAACACTTGAGTCGGGACTATATACTTATATAATGTAAACTAACTCAAGTGAACTGTAATAAAGATACAAGTAACTTAAAGGATGCCTGGGACCGCCCATCCTCTAAGGATCCGTCAAACTATTTACTATGTAGTAATATTGCGCTATTATAATAATGTCTACAGTAAAATAAACATACTTTTAAATAGCGTTCCGGGCTACCCATATCACCCTTCACACATAATAGTCCCAGCAGTCCATCCAATATCATGACATATCCACACCGGGTGACTGTCAGAGGATACCACACGGGCTACGGGAGAAAAACAAACTCGTAGTAAAGGCTCGATATGGTAGGTGACACGGCACACAAGGCAATGCCAGGGTAGATATACCAATTACGCACACGGGCTGGTGGTAACGCAGCAGCCACGTACGCCAACCCTGAACAACACTCCAATATCAAGGGGTGCACCCAATCGATCACAACAGTAATAGAATGGTATCGAAGAAGTGTGTTCAGCCAGAGGTGCTACCTCCTTTGGCCCGAGATCGCTCCTGTTTTAACCACCTTAAGCTAACTCACGGGAGTTAAGTCCATGTAAAGTACCTTAGGAACGTCGTCACCATCCTACTTCATTCTGGAATCTCCACCGCGTACATAGTTGTTAAAGTGGTTTTCGGTATCAGCAGAGAGTATGTCCATATCCGATCCTGGTCTCTTTAACAACCAATCGTTATTATAACCCATAGTTATAATTTAAAATGGTAGTTATTTCCCAAAAATCAAATATCATTTCAAATCCATTTCAAAATATCGAACTTATCATCTCATAAAAAATATATTCATTTTATTCAATTTAAAAATACCGTTTCAATTCACATTTCAAAATAGTTCAATTCCAAACAGATTACTTCATTTAAAACATTTAAAAATGAAGTTATTACATTTAATTATTAAATTATTAAATTTTCAAAAATTTCAACTTTCAAAGTTTATTTGTTCACTTAATTTTATCAAAATAGTGAAAATTCAACTTTCTCAGCATTTGGAAAATGCTACAGAAAGTTATATTCAAAACAGTTCAATTTAACAAAAGACAGCGTTTAAAATGCTGTAACAGTGTTACATTAGTTTCAAAGAAACTTAGTTAAATCCAGCAATTATAGCATTATAGAATGCTATAATAGCCTGTAATTCAATTTAGCTATTTAGTTCACTTATCAACTACAGCATTTACAAATGCTGTATTATCATTTACATTAGAAATAATAGCATTTCAAAATGCAGTTAATTAACTTCAAACTTTCAATATAATTTCACAACAATTATATTTTTCTTTAAATAACTTTTAACTAATAAAATCACACATTTTTATTTTTATAAACATCATTTAATTTTCCTTAATTTCATGATTTCATAAAGTTAAATTTCATTTAAAAATTCATATTTAATACTAATTCACTTATTAAATTGCAACATTCAATTTTAAATTCATTACATTAAATTTCAACTTAACACTTAAGTTCAAATTCTCAAATATAACTTAATTTTATTTTTATTTACTTTACTAAAAATCCACTTTTAAGTCAATTTCATAAATTTCCAATTTTAGTTATATTTCAAAATTTCAACTTAAATATTCATTCATTTCATATTTTAACTTTAATAAAAATCATTAATATAATATAAAATCACTTTAAATTCATTTAAATTAAAATTATCATAAATTTATCATAATTTCATATTTAATTTAATTTCCAATTATAATTAAATCAACATTTCCTGAATAACTTATATTCAGATTTTCTAACCTTTTCATTAATTTATTTAACTAATAAATTTCTAGAAAATCAATAATACTTTACAAAATTCGTTTTTAAATTAATTTAAAATCAAAATATAACAATAATTACATTTATAAAATATTTTAAATTTTTTAGAAAAACATATTTTAACTACGGGCCTATATATAATTTTCCACGCTAGGTAAAGTGATACGGGTAATATATCATTTCAACCCATAATTTACAAAGAAAACCCGGGTTTTATCATTTCAAACCCGCAGTCTCAAGCAAATGAAATAATTTGAAAGTCTCTTAGGCCTATCATTTCAGCCCATAACGATTTTCCCTTATTCTAAAGTCCATTCGGGTATGTATCATTTCAACCCATGGTGATTCTAATCTAAAGGGAATTTGCAGTGTGATAAACTGATAAAAATAACAGAACAGCATAATATAACAGTAATAAATGTTATAACAGGTGTTTAAGAATGGGCGAACATCATATAATCATAATATATCAGATATAACATGATAATGCATTTTACAGATTCAAAAGGGGTCAATTCACTAGTTATTTATGTACATATTGTCTGGTGAGAATAACTCACAGGTTTGTACTAGAGACACAACAACGAATGCATGAACGAGATCCAAACAAGCATGATAACACGATTCAAATATGAGTGGAGGAGCCAAAGTATCAATTCCCTTGAATACAAGTCACGCAAAATAATATAATATACATAAGTTTCAAAATCAAATACGGTAAACGATGATAGAATAGAATGCACAAATCAAAGCGAAACTTCTTTGTACTTGCTTCCAACTTCCATAGGATCAGCCATGGCTGGAAAGTAAATGACTATGGCATGTTCTAGGGTCTGGTTGTGGACCTATAGGGGTCGGCCATGCATAGAGAAAATGGTGCACTAGTTGGTGAGGCAAAAGGCTAACATTTCAAGGCAAAAGCATGGATTTCAAGGCAACTTATGGGCTCGGCCAAGACATGGAGGGCATGAATATTACAGGTGGGGTTAGTAGGTGGTGTGAAGAGGTGTCTCAGGTCTGGAATAGGCTGGTGGTGGTGGTGTTTGGTCGGCCATGTGGAGGTTTGGAGGTGGTAGACATGGATGGTGCTCGACCTAGGCAAATTTATGTAGTTTTGTTGGATTTTGGTGATGGATCAATCCACAAGGAGGCACGGCTTGGGGTTTGGTCAGAGAAGAGGTGATGATGATGATGTTCTCAGGTGGTGGTGGAGGCGGCAGGGGCTTGAGAGGAGGTGGCCGAACCTATGACATAAGAGAACAAGTGCAAATCAAATTCAAGAAGAATAAAAGTAAACAAAGAAAAGAAGAAAAAGATTTTACCAAACTTTCTTCACAAGGCTATGGCCGAAATTTTCAGTTTGAGGAATGACAAAATAATGTACGTGAATGAGAATGAGGGTGACCGGCTGAAAGATGTGCATATTAAAAGATAATTGATGAATAGTTATGATAAATGTGAAAGGGTGGAAGATAAAGGGCCATTTGAAAACCAAGAGTCAAAACCCTTTCAAATTTCTTTTAATTTATTTATATAAGATTAAATTACTGAAAATAATAATTATTTCAGTTAAAATTTCGAAATGAAACAAAATATATAAATATATATAAATATTTATTAATTATATAAGGTTAAAATAAGAAAATAGCACAAAATTGCAAACTAGACTAGAAAATTTGAAAATAAATAGAATAAATTTTAGAAAAATTATATGGATTTGGAAAAATATTTATAACAAAGATAATAACATAAAAATAAAAATTCATTCACAAAATAATTAAATATAATTTAATTAAATATAATTTATATGAAGCAAATAGCAGAAAATTAGAAAACAGCCTTTAAAAATAGGAAATAAATACAGTAAATTTTGGAAAAATTCTATTATCATTTTAAAAATATTTAGAAATGAAATATCATAAATAAAACAAATTTAAAAATAATTTCAAACAATAAATTCATATTTTAATTCATATTCAAATCTAGGGTTGTTACACTCTCCCTCACTCAAATCTTTTCGTCCTAAAAAAGAACGGAAAGGTACAATAAAGAGAAACAAGAATAGAAAATAAAATAGTACCTGAAACGAACAATTTCGGATTCAAAGCATGAATGCTCTCCTCCGTTTTCCAGGTACAGTTTCGATCGTCAGTACTCCACTATATTTTGACCAAATTCACAGATTTCCTTCTTAGCTGCTTCGTACCTCTGTCGACAATACGAAGTGGCTTCCTCTCAACAGTCAGATTAGGCTCAATATCCAAACTATCAAGAGCAGAAGGCTGGACAATAAGAGATGGATCATGAAGATGACGGCGAAGATGCGAGACATGGAATACATCATGCATTCCAGAAAGCTTCTCGGGCAAATCCAAACGACAAGCCAAAGAACCAACTCTTTCCATAATGCGGAAAGGACCAATGAACCTAGGAGAAAGCTTCCCTCTATGACCAAAACGAATGACATTCCTCAAGGGAGAAACATTAAGCAACACCTGATCACCAACAACAAATTCCAAATTCCGCCTACGCCTATCAGCATACTTCTTCTGCCTATCCTGAGCGACTCTCAACCTCTTCTTAATCTCCTCAACTCTCTCAGAAGCTTCCAAAATCACTTCAGGACCAAGAACCAAATGATTACCAGATTCAAACCAGCAAGATGGAGATCTACAAGGTCGTCCGTATAAAGCAGCAAACAGAGACATTTTGAGACTCGACTGAATGAAAAGATGGAATGAGATAGATAAAAAGATCAAGAATAGACTCAAAATAGAAGATAAGATTATACCTGATAGCTATTATTGTAGGTAAATTCGGCAAGATGGAGATAATCTTCCCAAGATCCTCCATAATCAAGCACACAAGCACGAAGAAGATCCTCGAGAATCTGATTTACTCTTTCCGTTTGACCATCTGTGGATGGTATGCAGTGCTCAGATTCAGACGAGTACCCAGAGATTCCTGAAAAGCCTTCCAGAACTGACTGGTAAAGATAGGATTACGATCACAAACAATACTGAGAGGAAAACCATGGAGACGAACAATCTTTCTCATGTAGATCTCAGATAAGCTAGAAGCAGAACGCGTAGACTTGACCGGAATAAAATGAGCGGACTTGGTCAGTCTATCAACAATAACCCAGATGTTCTCATTACCCTTCCGAGTCCTCGGTAAACCATCGGTGAAATCCATGGAAACTTGTTCCCACTTCCAATTAGGAATCTCAAGGGGCTGCAATAAACCAGGGGTCTTCTGGTGATCGGCTTTAACTTGCTGACAAGTCGCACACCGACTAACAAAGATAGAGATATCCCTCTTCATCCCTTTCCACCAATAAAGCCTCTTTATATCCCGATACATCTTCGACACACCAGGATGAATAGAAAGTATGGATCGATGATTCTCCTGAAGCAACTCCTGCCTCAAACTATCAACCTTTGGGACACAAATCCTGCCATAATCCTCAAAATCCCTCTATCATCAATCTGAGCTCCACTACTACTACCACTACTACCACCAACTCTGCTACGAACACTCTCCTTCGTCAATCTAAGCATCTCATCCTCATTCTTCTTAGCCATAATCCGATCCAGAAGAGGAGAAGAAGAAACAACAAGCTGACACAACAAAGCCTTCTTCCGACTCAGAGCATCGGCCACAACATTAGCTTTACCGGGAGTATAACTAATATCGAGGTCGTAAGAAGCCAGAAACTCAAACCAATGAACTTGCCTCTGATTCAAATCCTTCTGGGAGAAGATATATCTCAGAGACTGATGATCTGTGAAAAGCTCAAACTTGGTTCCAAGAACATGATGTCTCCAAAGTTTCAAAGCAAAGACAACAGCAAGTAACTCTAAATCATGAGCAGCATAATTTGCCTCGTGGCTTTTCAATTGACGGCTGGCATAGGGAATGACCTTACCATCCTGCATGGGAACAACGCCCAATCCCTCATGACTAGCATCAGTATAAACTGTAAATCCCTCACTTCCGTTCGGAACAGTAAGAACTAGTGCGGAAGTTAGCTTGCTCTTCAACTCATTGAATGCATCCTTATACTGATCACTCCAGACAAACTTGGCATTCTTACGAGTCAAAGCTGTGAGAGGTGCAGCAATCCAAGCAAAATTCTCAATGAATCTCCGGTAGTAACTGGCAAGGCCCAGAAAACTACGAATATAGATGGAGTCTTTAGAGTTTTCCAATCCTGAAACAGAATAAGGAAAAATAAGGACAACAGAGAAGATAGAATTATTAAAATGATAGAGAAAAGAGAAGAAAGGAAGACTTACATTGATCGCAGCGATCTTGACTGGATCAACAGAAACTCCATTACAAGAAACAATATGCCCAAGATATCGGACTTCATCCTTCCAGAAATGGCATTTAGAAAATTTAGCCTTTAACTGATGATTTTTGGGAGTCTCAAGAACATACTTCAAATGCAACTTATGCTCATCCTTAGTCTTAGAGAAGACAAGAATATCATCAACAAAGACTAGTACAAATTTATTAAGCACGTCATGAAAAACACGATTCATCAAATCAACAAAGAAAGAAGGAGCATTAGTCAAACTGAAAGGCATGACTAACCATTCATAAAAACCATTCTCAGTGCGGAAAGCAGTCTTGGGAATGCTATCCTCGGCAACACTGAGATGATGAAAACCTGTGGCAAGATCAAGCTGAGAGAAAATAGTGGCACCATAAAGCTGATCAAACATATTATTGATACGAGGCATTAGATATCTGTTTTTCATAGTGAGCTTTTTCAGCTCCCTATAATCAACACACATCCGAAGAGAACCATCAGATTTGGTGACAAAAACCACTGCAGCTCCCCATTCAGAAAAACTAGGCTAATCAGACCTTTGGAAGATAAGTCCTCAATTTGCTTTCCCATCTCAACCTTCTCGCGGGTTGCCATTCTTCTAGGAGGAAGAACAACAAGTCGAGCACCAGGAATAAGATCAATCCAAAAATCAATTTCCCGCTTTGAAGTAAAGAAGTGACTTCACCAAATACATCGGGATATAGTCTAACCACAGGAGTAGAATCAAGATCACTGGGAGAAGAATCCAAAGAATAATTAAAGTTGCCAGCAAAATCCTGAGGCATGCGGCACTGAATAATCAAGGAATTCCCTTGATCATCTAAAAGACGAACAGTCCGGGCTTTACAAGAGATATGAGCATCATGATTCACTAACCAATCCTGACCAAGCAATAAATCAAAAGCATCGAAGCCCAGAATATAAAAATCACCACTAAAGCGATGATCAGAATGGAGAAGTTTCACTTCTCGACAAATCCGATTAAGGTTAGCAGGACCCCCAATAGGATTTGAAACACATAATGGAACAGAAGCATACTCAGGAGATAAGATATTCTCAAACTTATCACACAAATCAACAGAAATAAAACTGTGTGAAGCACCAGTATCAAACAACACACGAACATGATGATGAAATAAAGTAAATGAACCCTGGAGTGTACCCTGGTCATCACTAGGAGCAGGGGCAGGTGGAGGAACTGGAGATGAGGCAGAAGTGACAGCAAATATACCAGAAGGATTACCCCTCTGTTGGGTAAGGCAGTCCTTCTTAAAATGACCGGGCTGCAGACAGATATGGCAGAGATCACGTCTAGCCGACTGAGCAGGTGGAGGAATAGCAACACCAGATAGATTTGGACAGCTATTGGCATAGTGCCCCTTCTGATCACACCTAAAGCAAGTGATGGAGGAGAGATCAACTGGTTGCCTCTGAGCAGGAGCTGATGATGAAGATCCCAAACCCGAACGCTTCTGCCAATTCTTCTTCTGCTGCTGGAAGTTTGGCTTACGCTTCTTGGAATTAGCAGAGGAAGACTGAGCTGGAGAAGCACCAGAAGAAGCAGGACCTTTGGATGTGGGATTCTCATAGCGAATAGCCATATCCATAAGCTGGGTGAATGAATTATGAACATGAGAAATAAGGCGACTATAATACTCTGGACGTGCACCAGCAATAAATTTCTAATTCTTCTTGAGAGGAGTATCAATAAGGCTAGGACCGAATTTGGAAAGTTCATTGAAATTCCTCTCATACTCAACAAAAGACATGGTACCCTGCTTCAAATCCATAAACTCACGATAAAGCTGAGATTTTCCGGCTTCTGGCATCCATTTTGCCACAAAAGCCTCCCTCGAAAAGAGATAAAAAACAAGCTTAAGATAGATTCAAAGAAAGGAAAAAATAGGAACAAAAATTAAGATAACACAAAGGATACCTAAACTGCTCCCAAGTGAGATCAGCCTCGATGGTGTTAGCCGTAACGGACTCCCACCAATCTAAAGCAGAATCACGCAACTGCCACGCTGCTAACTGACGCTGCTGGGCATCAGTAATATCAAGACCAGTACATATCCTCTCAAGACTCCACAACCACTGCTGAGCCTCAATGATAGTCTCTGAACCGGTGAATGGGGTTCCACCTAGTTGAGAGAATTCCTTACAAAGAACAGTGAACCTGACTGGAGCATCAGGTTGAGGAGCTGGGGCAATACCATAACCCCTACCTCGAGCATTTCCTCGATTCATCCTGAAAAAATATCAAGAATGAATTTAGGACAAGATAAAGAAAAGCCAAAGATAAATAAAATGAGACAAGAGAATTCACTTGAATGAATATCCTAAAGAAAGAAAAACTAACAAGGTAGATACGAAAGAAAGGAAGTTAGAAAAACATTTGAAAAATCCTTTAAAACAAGAAAAATTTTATATATCAAAATAATCTTTGGAAAATCTTTTGAAAACATTTTGAAAAATCATTTTATACTTTGAAAATACATCTCTCACAAAGATATGATTTTGAGATTGATTTCACTCATTCTAGGGTAGAAATACCCTATCTCTAATGAGTTTTTGCTCCGCAGAGGCAATGGTGTGCCAAAAAACATGGCTCTGATACCAACTTGTAACAACCCCAATTTTGTATCATTCAAATCAACAATAATCCACACATGTCGGACTTGAATAATGCGAAATAACAGATAGTAATAAATTTAGAGCAAATAAAAATCAAATATACAGAATCACAGACACAGAACAAACAGAATAACTCGCAACGGAAAATAAAAATACATAGTAGTTCATGAAGCTACTACGGCAGAGTCTCAAACCAAATACATAATACAGTCTGAAAACAACATAATAGAAATCCCAAATACATAGAAGTTCACTAATACATGAGATAAACTAGAACGGCTGAAACAGAAGTAGATAAATATGTAGATAAGCAGAAACTCCAGCAAAGACCGGCTCCAGAAAGAGAATCCAAAGCTGTAAACACTCAGGCTGACCCGAGCGTAAAGCAAAACATAACACTCGAGTCAGGACAATATATACTTATATAATGTAAACCAACTCAAGTGAACTGTAATAAAGATACAAGTAACTTAAAGGATGCATGGGACCGCCCATCCTCTAAGGATCCGTCAAACTATTTACTATATAGTAATATTGCGCTATTATAATAATGTCTACAGTAAAATAAACATACTTTTAAATAGCGTTCCGAGCTACCCATATCACCCTTCACACATAATAGTCCCAGCAGTCCATCCAATATCATGACATCTTCACACAGGGTGACTGTCAGAGGATACCACACGGGCTACAGGAGAAAAACAAACTCGTAGTAAAGGCTCGGTATGGTAGGTGACACGATACACAAGGCAATGCCAGGGTAGATATACCAATTACGCATAAGGGCTGGTGGTAACGCAGCAGCCACGTACGCCCACCCTGAACAACACTCCAATATCAAGGGGTGCACCCAATCGATCACAATAGTAATAGAACGCTATCGAAGAAGTGTGTTCAGCCAGAGGTGCTACCTCCTTTGGCCCGAGATCGCTCCTGTTTTAGCCACCTTAAGCTAACTCACGGGAGTTAGGTCCACGTAAAGTACCTTAGGAACGTCATCACCATCCTAATTCATTCTAGAATCTCCACCGCGTACACAGTTGTTAAAGTTTTTTTCGATATCGACAGAGAGTATGTCCATATCCGTTCCCGGTCTCTTTAACAATCAATCGTTATTATAACCCATAGTTATAATTTAAAATGGTACTTATTTCCCAAAAATCAAATATCATTTCAAATCCATTTCAAAATATCAAACTTATCATTTCATAAAAAAAACATTTTCATTTTATTCAATTTTAAAATACCATTTCAATTCACATTTCAAAATAGTTCAATTCCAAACAGATTACTTCATTTAAATCACTTAAAAATGAAGTTATTACATTTAATTATTAAATTATTAAATTTCCAAAATTTTCAACTTTCAAAGTTTATTTATTCACTTAATTTTATCAAAAACAGTGAAAATTCAACTTTCTCAGCACTTGGAAAATGCTACAGAAAGTTATATTCAAAACAGTTCAATTTAACAAAAGACAGCGTTTAAAATGCTGTAATAGTGTTACATTAGTTTCAAAGAAAACTTAGTTTAATCCAACAATTATAGCATTATAGAATGCTATAATAGCCTTTAATTCAATTTAGCTATTTAGTTCACTTATCAACTACAACATTTACAAATAATGTATTATCATTTACATTAGAAATAATAGCATTTCAAAAGCAGTTAATTAACTTCAAACTTTCAATATAATTTCACAACAATTATATTTTTATTTAAATCACTTTTAACTTATAAAATCACACATTTTTATTTTTATAAACATCATTTAATTTTCCTTAATTTCATGATTTCATAAAGTTAAATTTCTATTCAAAAATTCATATTTAATACTAATTCACTTATTAAATTGCAACATTCAATTTTAAATTCATTACATCAAATTTTAACTTAACACTTAAGTTCAAATTCTCAAATATAACTTAATTTTATTTTTATTTACTTAACTAAATTTAAATATTTAGTTATATTTCAAAATTTCAACTTAAATATTCATTCATTTCACATTTTAACTTTAATAAAAATCATTAATATAATATAAAATCACTTCAAATTCATTTAAATTAAAATTATCATAAATTTATCATAATTTCATATTCAATTTAATTTCCAATTATAATTAAATCAACATTTCCAAAATAACGTATATTCAGATTTTCTAACCTTTTCATTAATTTACTTAACTAATAAATTTCCAAATAATCAATAATACTTTACAAAATTATTTTTTAAATTAATTTAAAATCAAAATATTATAATAATTACATTTCTAAAATATTTTAAAAAATTTAGAAAAACATATTTTAACTACGGGCCTGTATATAATTTTCTACGCTTGGTAAAGTGATACGGTAATATATCATTTCAACCCATAATTTACAAAGAAAACCCGGGTTTTATCATTTCAAACCCGTAGTCCCAAGTAAATGAAATAATCTGAAAATTTCTCAGGCCTATCATTTCAGCCCATAACGATTTTCCCTTATTCTAAAGTCCGTTCGGGTATGTATCATTTCAACCCATAGTGATTCTAATCTAAAGGAAACTTGCAGTGTGATAAACTGATAAAAATAACAGAACAACATAATATAACAGTAACAAATGTTATAACAGGTGTTTAAGCATGGGTGAACATCATATAAACATAATATATCAGATATAACATGATAATGCATTTTACAGATTCAAAAGGGGTCAATTCACTAGTTATATATGTACATATTGTCTGGTGAGAATAACTCACAGGTTTGTGCTGGAGATACAACGACGAATGCACAAACGAGATCCAAACAAGCACGATAACACGATTCATATATGAGTGGAGGAGCCAAAGTATCAATTCCCTTGAATACAAGTCACACAAAATAATATAATATAAATAAGTTTCAAAATCAAATCCGGTAAACGATGATAGAATAGACTGCACAAATCAAAGCGAAATTGCTTTGTATTTGCTTCCAACTTCCATAGGCTCAGCCATGGCTGGAAATTACATGACTATGGCATGTTCTAGGGTCTAGTTATGGACCTATAGGGTTCGACCATGCATAGAGAAAATGGTGCACTAGTTGGTGAGGCAAAAGGCTAACATTTCAAGGCAAAAGCATGGATTTCAAGGCAATTATGGGCTCGGCCAAGGCATGGAGGGCATGGATATTTCAGGTGGGGTCAGTAGGTGGTTTGCAGAGGTGTCTCAGGTCTGGAACAGGCTTGCGGTAGTGGTGTTTGGTTGGCCATGTGGAGGTTTGGAGGTGGTAGACATGGATGGTGCTCGGCCTAGGCAAATTTATGGAGTTTTGTTGGATTTTGGTGATGGATCAATCCACAAGGAGGCACGGCTTGGGGTTTGGTAAAAGAAGAGGTGAGGATGATGGTGTTCTCAGGTGCTGGTGGAGGCGGCAGGGGCTGGAGAGGAGGTGGCCGAACCTATGACATAAGAGAACAAGTGCAAATCAAATTCAAGAAGAATAAAAGTAAACAAAGAAAAAAAGAAAAAGATTTTACCAAACTTTCTTCACAAGTCTATGTCCAAAATTTTCCGTTTGAGGAATGAAAAAATAATGTACGCGAATGAGAATGAGGGTGGTCGGCTAAAAGATGTGTATATTAAAAGCTAATTGATGAATAGTTATGATAAATGTGAAAGGGTGGAAGATAAAGGGCCATTTGAAAACCAAGAGTCAAAACCCTTTCAAATTTCTATTAATTTATTTATATACGATTAAATTACTGAAAATAATAATTATTTCAGTAAAATTTCTAAAATGAAACAAAATATAAAAATATATAAAAATATTTATTAACTATATAAGGTTAAAATAAGAAAATAGCACAAAATTGCAAACTAGACTAGAAAATTTGAAAATAAACAGAATAAATTTTAGAAAAATTATATGGACTTGGAAAAATATTTATTACAAATATAATAACATAAAAATAAAAATTCATTCACAAATTAAACAAATAAAATTTAATTAAATAAAATTTATATGAAGGAAATAGCAGAAAATTAAAAAACAGCCTTTAAAAATAGGAAATAAATACAGTAAATTTGGAAAAATTCTATTATCATTTTAAAAATATTTAGAAATGAAATCTTATAAATAAAACAAATTTAAAAATAATTTCAAACAAATAAAATCAAATTTTAATTCATATTCAAATCTAGGGTTGTTATAGATATGGAGGTGATGGATATGCAGTGGGCTGTTGTGATTAAAGTGTAGGTGATGGTTGTATTTGCTTTGGGGAGTTGCTGGTGGCACTGTGGGGGATATTGAACAGTGGGATGGACATAGATGGGTATGTTTTCATAGTTGTATGAAAGGGTATGTGCGGGCAGGCAATTTTAATGTGAGTAGCTTGCTGTATGTATGCAAGTATGAAAGATTTCAGTGTGGAATGAGACTGTACTTGTTGAAGTTGGTGGAAGTGAATTTTGCAAGGAAACTGTTGGTATGCTTGTACGTATGAAGTCTGTGTGAAGTATATGTGAAGCACAAAATGATGAATATTTGGGAGGTTATGGATATGGTCTGTGGTTTAATAGAGAAAGGTGGTTTGGGGAAGCATAACAGTTTATGGTTGGAGGCAGCAAGAACTTGATGTTGTGAATATGAAGTGAATGTTTGTTGTGAGTAAGGAAAGTTGTGATGTATGGAGTTGTATGGAAAAAGCAGATGTATGGAGTGAATGTTTATGTCAAATGTTTTTGGGCACAGTGGGGATGGAATGTTCTCTGGTGGTTCAGGAGGAACTTGTTGACATGGGTGTAGGATGGTAGCTGACTGTGGTGGGTTTGTCTGTAGTATCTGAAAAGTGGAAATGTGCAACAAAAGTTGATTTGGTGGTGGTCAGTAGTTATGATGGCAAAAATGGGGGTATGCTTGGTTTGGTGATGGAAAATGGTATATATGGACAGTGATGTAGAGAAATATGTAATGCACAATGCAAAAATATAAAAGACAATCAATGAACAAAAACGTAAATGCAATGTAATGAAATAAAATTTAATAAAATATTTTTTTTATGAAATGAAATTGTGTCTATGATTTTTTTAAAAAAAAATATGCCATGCAAATGCAAAACAAATAAAAAAGAAGCACACAAATCAATCACACAACAAACATACATGCGAAATATATTTTTTTAATTGCAAATTAACACACAAAACAAACACACAATAAAATCAAACAATATTAACTCGAAGAGTAGAAATAAAATCAAATTAATTCACCGACAACTATTCCAAAAACTTGTTTAATAACTAACTTTCTATCGGATTAGAAAATAGCCGAAAAATTTAAAATAAAAATAACCGGAAGCGCGCGACATACAATTTTAGTACATGGCGAGTACGGATCGATTCGTAGAAAATTGTGCTGATTTTAAAATTTCTACTCAATCAAATTAACCAAAGAGTTTGAAAATTGTTTTAAGCTAGAGAAAATGTAAAAACTAACTACAAGAAAAAGTGGATAGAAATATGAGAGTAGAAGGCAATTTAGAGGCAATTTCCTTCTCATAATTACATAAATCAACAAAACGAAATTATGAATCATTAGTGAATTTAGTTGATGTGTTTATCATAAGTATGACCTACTTTAATTAGCCTAACATGAACCATCAAACTATAACACACCCACTAAACCACTTGTTAACTCTCATGAACATGTTAATGAAATTGAAAATAAAATATATTCTAAGCATGATCTATTTACTATTGATTAGTTATATAGACCATCAAATTTGGATTCTAAAATTTACTTCATTACCATAATCATATATAAATGAAGAGGTAATTTGTGTTTGTGTTTGTTTAGCATAGTCTATTTGGTGTCAACAACATAGACTACCAAATTCAAAGCTAAACAACAAAATATTTACCACATCAAACATTCTATTAAGCACAAAAAGAGATCACAAATTTGCAAATATGTTGAAACTACATGATTAGAGAGCTTCATTACCACTAAATTGAAGGGGTTTAGCTTCTTATATTTGTTGTCATTACAGCAAATGTAGAGTTCAACATGAAACAAGAACAAGAGGAAAATGCAAGATAATTAAAATAAAAATAGAATTAAACTATTTACATAAGAAATAAATCTAAGCTACTAACATAAGAGGAAAAGAACAAGAATTAAAATAACATGAATTAAATGTATATAAGAAAATTACATGAAAGAAGGATTAGAAGCCATTAACATGAAAAGGGAGTTTTTGCTTATTTTTTAGGCTCAAACTAAATAACTAAAGAGGAGGCCAAGAGCATCATTACATGAACATATGGGGTATTTGTACAAGCCTAAACCCTAATGCATATTTTTGGGGACTACCCAAAATACCTTTGAGGAAGTGTTACTACCAAGTTGTCATTAACAAGTGCTTAATCATTCATTAAATGTGCATGTAACTTTTAGCTCCATTAACATGTGCATTAGCTTCTAATTTTAGATCAAGGTAAGTGGGTAGGTAGATTCCTCCGTGTTTGATTTATTTCCATCTTCATTTATTTCATTCTCTTATGCATGCATGAATACATGAAGCCTCTTCATTTTGGTATAAAGTATACACCAGGAAAATGTAATAAGGTTGCATATGCTTTTAGCAAAAAACGTTAGAATGTAGTGTTAGATATGTTGGTAGAGTGGAAAGATTTAAAAGCTTTAGTCAGTTGTGATGTGCAGTTAACATTGACTGCTGGTTCTAATCAGAGTTCCGCCAGGTTGTCTTGTTCATAAGTCCAACCAGTATTGATTGAGAGAATTGCTTTGAAGCAGAAGGAGGATCCAGCGTTGACTGAGAGGATAAGAAGGCTTAAGGTTGGAACTGAGATCGATGATCTAAAGGATTTTAGCCTTGACTAGAGAGGATGGTTGAGAATGAAGGGACGATTGTGTGTTCCGAATATTGAGGACTTGAGGAAAGAAGTTCTTGGAGAATGTCATCGGTCCAAGTTTATGATTCATCCTGGAGGAACCAAGATGTATCAAGATGTGAAGAGGAGCTTCCGTTGGGAAGATATGAAGAGGGATGTTGGCTTGTGGGTTAGGCAGTGTGCAAACTGTCAACAAGTGAAAGCCGAACATCAGAAGCCAAGTGGGTTGCTTCTGCATTTAGAGATTCCAGTTTGGAAATGAGATTCGATATCTATGGATTTTATAGACGGGTTGTCAAGGACAAATAGAGTAAATGAAAGTATATGGGTTATAGTGGACATATTGACCTAGAGTGCCTATTTCGTTCTAGTTAAGTCAACCAAGACGACACATGTTTTAGCTAAGTTGTTTCTGAAGATCATAGTTAGATTGCATGGAATTCCTAGTAGTATAGTCAGTGACAGAGATGCTCTATTCACTAGTGAATTCTGGAAGAGTCTATAGGAGGTATTAGGTACCAAGCTTAATATGAGTATTGCATATCACCCTCAGACTGATGGGCAGATAGAGAGAGTCAATAAGGTACTCGAGGACATATTGAGAGCTTATGTATTGGAATTTGGTGGATCTTGGGAAGATCACTTACATTTAGTTGAGATTTTCTATAATAACAATTATCAGAATAGTATAGGAATGGCCTCGTTTGAAGCCTTGTATGGAAGGCCATGCAAATCACCATCATGTTGGTTAGATATTGGAGATAGATTTATTTTTAGGTCCGAATTGGTTGGAGAGGCATTAGAAAAGATTGAGTTAATCTGAGAAAGGATGAAGAAAGCTCATTTCAGAAGAAGAGCTACACGGATACAAGGAGTAAGGACCTAGAATTCTCAGTTATGGTAAGGTTTTCATTAAGGTATCACCAATGAAAGGTATTGTACGATTTGGAAAATCTAAGAAGTTGGCCCCGAGATATGTAGGACCATTCCAGATTATAGAGAGGATTGGAAAGCTCATATACAGAGTGGAGTTGACGAGCAGTATGGCAGACGTCCATCACATATTTCTTGTACCTCATCTTCGCAAGTGTGTGCATGATATAAAGAATACTACTCCTCTAACAGGGTTGGAAGATTTAATAGTAGAGCCTAATTTGACTTTTGTTAGACAACTAGTTCGGGTTGTAGCTATAGATGAGAAAAGATTAAGGAACAAGACAGTCAAGTTGGTGAAAGTTCTATGGAATGACAAAGAGAAGGACTGTACTTGGAAGACAGAGGACAAGATTCGAGATACTTTTCTTGATCCTCTTTGAGGGTATTTCTATATTAGATTTATATAGATAATTCCTAGTCAAGTAGACTACTATAAGGGTTCAAAGTCGTTACAGATGATTGCTATGTTTAGTATTTGGTCTTTATTGAATTTCGAGGACGAAATTCTTCAAGGGAGGAGACTATAACATCCCTAATGTTTGACAACGTTATTCAGAAAATTTAATTAGATAAATTTAATAAAATAATGATGATAATGGGATTGAGATTTGAATAAATTATATATAGGGTCATGCTTAATAATCAACTAAATGGGCTTAAATTGGTTTATAGGCTAATCGAATTTACACATGGGCATATTTGTAAATAGCCACTTTGTTATACACCGCTGTACTTCTTTGTAATTGCCCATTCACGTTTCATTTCTCACTTTCAAAAATGCAAATCATAAACCTAAGATAGAGCCAATTATTAACAAGTAGGAAAAGAGGAAGAATTTAATCTTAAGCTAAGGATCAAAGCTAGGAAGGATTAATCAACAACAAACCTCAAATTCCTTATTATACCTAAGGTGAATAATAATTTCATAGCATCTCTATTGTATTCTATGATATTATGTGTTTTCGGATTTTTGATTAAATTCGATTTTATTATGGATGATGATATGGTTGAACGTTATTATGTTTGATTTATTTGAATTCATTCACATATGAATTTGCACGATTTTGATGTAAAATCGAGAGTCTATGATTTTAGAATTCCATGGAAAAAAATTTATGTTAGGTAAAACATGATTTTGGAGATGGGTTTAATTTTTCAAAATTTTCCGAGCTATAGAAAATTATTATGAATTTCTAAAGGAAAATATGATATAATTGGGTTTAAAATTTATTTCGAGTATTTCAGAAAGAAATTGGGTCTAAAATTTTAATATGTTTGATTACATGATAAAATTGAATTTCTGTGATTTTTGGGGATTTTTCCCAATTGATTTACTAGGGAAAATAAATTATTTCAAGAGAAGGACTTGTCTGCAAATTCTGGTTTTGTAAATGGAAGGGTTTAAAACGTTTAAATTTATTTACATTTGTATCTAATAAATGTGGCAGTTGAATGGTAAAGCATTTGAAAAGTTTTAAAGTAACCAATCAAGGAATTACAAAAGGCATGTTAGTTATAGAGTAATTGCCATATTTAGCTTTAAATCGCAGTTTTCAAAAAAAGGTAATTCCGCCTATTTCGGAAGTACCTTTCGATTCCTTTACCTCTGCTCCATCTCTGTCAAAACCATCCCAGTCGAAACCCATATAGTCGAAACCAATGCACATGGTATCAATGGTACTGGTACGTAATGAATTGGTGAGTAGCGGAAGGTAGGGTGTCTAAAGTACTTCTTCCATTATGGTCGAAACCTTATTCTATTTTTAAAAGCTAAGTTCTTGCTCTGTTTTACTTAAAGCTTTCGACACAGTCAAAACATATGCTTTCAAGAGGGTTTATATAAATAGCTATTGGGGAAGCTTGCTTTATTTTGTTAAAGTATTAGCTTTAGAAGAGTACTTTTTTCTTTAAATAAGAGCTTTCAAAAGGATTCGTTTTGACCTAGTCGAAACCCGGCCACTATTTTCCTTCCGAATGTATTGAAGCCATCAATGCCTTCGAAAGGTTATCTCCGTTTTAACCAAAGCTAAGGCACTTCCTAAATGCTTTCGAAAACGGTTTCGACTCTATCCTTTAAAGTTTTAATTTAAAGGTGTATGCTTTCGAATAGATGGTTCTGACACCCTGAACTTTTTTCCTAAAACAACTTTATAAGGGTTCTGAAAGAGATATTTTGTATATAACCATTTTGACCCAAATAATGTTTTTTAAAAGAACTCAATACTTTCGAAAGGGATACTTTCATTTGTTTCGAAGCTATCTTTTAAATGATGCTTTGATACCATCGAAAGGTACGTTTGGTTTTGAAAGAGAATATTTATCAAGGGTTTCGAAACGTATGTTTATTATGTTTTGAAAAGAGGTTTTTTCTTTCGACGGAAATCATCTAGAGGTTTCAAAATAAATGTTTTAAGATTTCAAAACATAAACCCAATCTCAATTTAAAGGAATAGACGTGGCATAAACAAATAAAGGGTTTTGAAATGGAGAAGTTTTCATTTATCATAAAGGTTAAAGGGTTTAACCGGGATATATATATATATATATATATATATATATATATATATATTGATGATTCAATGATAATAAACCACATGTGTTGGTATTATTTTGTTGCTATGATTACTTCTTCGTGTATTTATTCACACTATAATTAACCCGGCCCATAATGATATTTTAGGGAAGGGCATAATAACCAGTTAGGTTGACCCAGTAGTGAATATAATTTAATAAATGTTGAAATCTTAATTAATGATATTGGTAGGGGCCAATAGGTTCATAGTCAGCCCATGAAAAGTATGATTGATATTGGCAAGGGCCAATAGGTTTATAGTCAGCCCATGAAAACTATATCTGGACCAAGATATTGAAAGGTAGGCCTAGTCAGCCCATGAAAACTAGGATAAGGGAAAAGATATTGTAGTTACTAATAGGTTCTTTATGATCCTATGAAGACTGTAAAATTGAACAGATAATCCATAAACAATTAACAGATTAATAGTGACCCTTAAAAATATAATTGTGATAGATAGTCAGAATAAATGGGGATGGTTAATTCAGATTTGATTTACTTGTTTTTCATATCATCATAATGTTTTAAAATACTATGTTTTAACCATTACGGATGCAAGAGCACAGTATATGGTTTTATAAAAGTTTAGGAAGCTATTGAGGGGAAAACCCATTTCACTAAGCGGCATGGTCTCACTAGATATCTAAATGGTTTGAGATGGTAAATTATTATTCATCCAGGATTATTATTTGACTCAAAGTTTTTGTTTTCCTCTTAAACTCTCAGATGCTCAATTGACTTTGACTAGATTGAGAGTTAAGGTTTTCAGGTGTTCTTTTAGACGAATAAAGCTTCCAAGGATGTGTAGGAAGCAAGCTTGTTACAAGAGTTCTTTTATTTCAGTTGTGTGTTTTGATTGTAACGACAAATTTGTTTTATTGCCTTATGCTCTGAACATCCATGGAGGCATCTTCACTTGTCGCTTTTGGCATATTTTGTATTAATTATATGTTATCTGAACGTGGTCTGCGTACTGGGATTATGTAATCAATATGGAATATTTTGAAACAATGTGAAATGTGTTCGCTGTTTGAATTTTTTCCATATTCTTGTGTTTCTATGTATCAATGTATCTAATATCGCCATATTTGATCATTGAGAATTAATAACCATGGATGACTGCAGCATCCGTAGCCATTAGTTTTGGGCCTCCAAGTAGGGGATGTTACAACATGGATGCTCGATATGTGAATACCGTGGATGTATTGGTGCCGACATTTGAGGGTCGAAAGTGTGAGTCATTGCAGCGTGGTATCAAATCTGAAGGTTAAGTGAGAACCTTGGTTTTGGCTTGGTATAACTCATTAGAGATAGAGTAAGCGATGCCCTTGAGTGAGTTAAGTGTGTTATATATATGAGTGCAGATTTGTATTTGTTATAAGTGTATTCCTTAAAGGTATTTCAACTACAAAAATTAAAGATCTTATATAAGGTAACTTATATAAGCATCAATTGTTAAAGTGTAGTTTAATTAATGTAGGGATTGATGTTCATTCATTATGAATCATTAATTAGTTTGTCATGCTTAGCCAGTTCATGAGCATTGTTATCATTTGTAAATTGATTAGCATTTCTCAGCCAGTCCGCAAGCATTGCTAGCGTTTGTAGATTGATTAGTTGTGGTCGGCCATTTTATGAGCATTTATTATCGTTTATTGATTATTGATTTATGCTCGACCAGTTTATGAGCAATATACCTTTTACTACATGGATTGGGTAGAAAGTATTTGTGGGTGCATTGAAATGAACACCTTGTGAATTGAGTTTCATAGTTCGACTATAAGACGTTCGGTGATTCGGTGATGATGTTGGGTTAATAGTCATCTTTAAAAAAATAAGTTCAATATAGATTTCTAAATATGATTTATAAACAAAGAGGAGTTAAACTGATCGAGAACCTAAATTTTGGTTTCTTTGAGAATGGATTTCTAAGATTTTAGAAAATAATAGTAGTATTATTTGAAATTATTTATGAATACTAACATTTTGAAAAGAGTTTTTAGATTTGTTCGACTTCGATGTTGCTCTTGGAATTGATGAATCGATTTGGAAAAAGGTACCTTTATGTTATCTAGTTCGAGTGGTTTGTAAGTGACTAAAAATGGGTAGGAGATGCATTCGGTTGGTAAGCACTTCTCGTGAACACCACCCTCTTAGTTAGGGAATATATGCTACGACTTGTAGGACCCATTTCCATGGCATCATATTTGTGTTACTCGATCATTATGTATATTTTCTATAGATTTTTAAGTAAATATTTGGGAGATTGGTTTATAAATTAAAATCATGATACTTAGTAATATTTATGAAGTATTTTTGATACCCCTTTGAAAATTATTCAAGCTAAATCACGGATGTATGATTTGATATATATAAAAGGATATATGTATATATTATCATTTTGAATGATTTGAGATAAAAATCCGATGTTTAGTTCTAAAAGATTTCTATAAATAAATTTGATATAAAATATATAGTAGTCTAGTAAGGAGTAGTTTTGGGTAATGTAGATTTTGATACGAGTCTTCTATAGAGAATTTTTGCATGTATGCTATGTTGGATGCCCAAGTTGAAGTGGCATAACCCAAATAATCAAGGAACCTTGAATTATGAAGATAAGTTTAACACTTGAAATATAAAGATAAGTTTATTAACACTTGAATTATGAAGGTAGTAAGCTAAACATGTTTTAAATTTGTTGAACATCTATGTTAAGTAATTAAGCAATGTTATTGGGCCAACTAATAAACATCTTTACCTTAAGGTTGTCTAAGGAAAGTAAACTCTCGGCGTAAGTTTGGATACCAATGTCCTGCTCTTCCTAGCTACTTGCCTAACTTGACAGTTATAGAAGTCAAAAAGGTTGACTTGGTTATAAAACCCAGATTTATTTTGGGCTTTCGTCGGAATTTTAGAAATTAAAATGAATTTGATGTTTTTTATACACCCTTAGGATGCAGTAGAGTGTTATACGAGTAATAAAGTGAAGTAACATTTTATCAAATTTTTGATAAATAAAGTTATGTCTTTATGAAATGTTTATAAACTTGAGTTATGTTTCATGAAATGTTTTATAAATGGTTTTGGTATTCGATGATATATTATTTTTCTAAATAAATGTGATATACAAAGTAATTTTTGTAGTTAATAAACCAATAGGATAAAATACATAAGTTGTATGCAAATAATTTCATTCCCATCACTGTTCTTGATCCAGGATTCAAGTACTTGATTCCTAAGTGATTTACACAAGTTCGGACAAGGATTTTTCACTTGATTTTCGATGGCGAACACTTGAAACAGATTGCTAATATGATCCTGAAGTTTATATCATTGTATATGACTATATAATAAAAATAGAAGTTTCTAATCAAGGAACCTAATCGGAGTCTGCACTAAAGAATTCAAGTGATCTATAGTAGTTTGAAAGTGAAATTTATTTGATCGAGTAGGTGATCAGATTTGACATTGCATAGGGATGATCCATGTGCACCATACAAGCTTAAGTATATGCATGCTATGCTATGTTATGTTGGCTTATGGAGAGTTCAGGGAATGACTCTTCGATCTGTTTTGAGGTATCATTAATAATCATCCAAGTTATAACCTAAGGCAGTTGAGCGTAAGGTATGCTTAGTAGATTATTTATTATCCTTGCGCGATGAGAGGGTTTTTGAACATGAGAAAACCATGAACTTTCAATTTTGAAAACATTAAGTACTGTTGTGTGCTTGTTCCTTTTTGTGTATTGGTCTGTTAGAATTCAGGGGGGGGGGGAATATTTTAAGTGGGGGAGAATGTAACGACCTAGAATTAGAACACTTCGTATCTAAATATCTAAATTATCTAAATATTTGATTCCAGGTTTAATGTGATTAAATTAATTTTATAACCTTGTTAGTCCCTTTTAATTAATAACTAATGATGATAAACTTGTTTTTGAAAAATGTTTACAAAAATAAATAGTTCGAAGAAATATCGTTAATGTGATTAGAAATCGTTTTATCGATAAACGGCTTTTTTCTCGGTAGAAGTTGTTCATACTTTTTGATTGTGTAAATGCACTTAATTAGCAGCTAAAAATATTTTTCCATTTATGGCTAAGTAATTATGAATGATTTCATACATGATGTATTTGGTAGTTATTTTATGAAAGGAAAAATGTAGGAATTTACTAAGGGGAAGTGATGGAATAAAGTGGAAAGCATGCAAGGGAGATGGGGGCTTTTTTCAGCTAGAAATAGGGGGTAAGGGGAGTCTCTTTCCACTACCTAAGTATAGAAAACATATCTCTTTTTTTCATAATTTATTTCCTTTGGTTTGTGAATAAAAACTAAAGTATTCTCGCCTCTTTTCTCCTCTTCAGTCTTCATCTTCCTAAACAAAATAACTCCAATCCTCTTCAAGCTTTAACCAAGAACTTAGATCACCTTAATAAGCATGGAAAGAAACTCAAATGATGAATAAGTGGATCATAAACCCTAGGCACTTTGGGCCATGAGAATGAAGGAAGAGGAGGAAGGTTGGCTCGAGCATGAAGAGGCTAAAGCTTGGATCTTTGAAAGTTTAGTGATGGTAGGAAATGGTTCTTTGATCTTTGTTGTTTGTACTTGTGTTTATCTTGGTTTTGGGCCAGTTATCTCACTATCTTGTATGTATATATTGTGTATATT
Organism: Allium cepa; assembly: GCA_030765085.1. Taxonomy (NCBI): domain Eukaryota; kingdom Viridiplantae; phylum Streptophyta; class Magnoliopsida; order Asparagales; family Amaryllidaceae; genus Allium; species Allium cepa. The sequence goes on from CM060932.1 coordinate 910,391,699, forward strand.
TTTTGTGTGTAAAAATATAAAATTAAGTTAGTTCATTAACTAATTAAAGTTATAACTTTGGAATCTTTTGCTTTTCAAAGAAAATGATAACTCTATAAGGTATAACATCACTTTTATTACCTTTTGAAACATGTTTCGCAACCTGAACTATATTATTACATGTTTGATAATGTTGTATGTGATATAGAAGTGTGTATGTGAATGTTTTGAAGTAAAAGAGTCACTATGAAAGCAATTTGATATCCCCTTGCTTTAACTTCCTTATTTTGGTGATATGTTAATATATCGTGAGATGATATATTTGGTTCTTCTCTACACATCTTCTGATATATGGGTCATTAAATAATTAGTTTGGAAAGTTGTAGAACGTATGAGACAAAGTTGTGACAGTTAGAAGCGAATAGTTGTTATGAATGCATTTTGAAATTGCCTTGTGTTCAGTGATTTTTAAGTTAAATTTGGAAGATTTCTGTTAGGTGTTTCTTGCTATTTTAACAAGTAAAATATATGTACTTATTAAATATAAATATCAAAGTTTGAATCATTTTGTAAATGGTTGACCGAAGTTGAAAAAGTTAAAGCTTAATAGTTTTTATAAATGCACATTGAAAAATATCTTATTTTTTTGGAACTTTTATTATAATTTTTGAAGATATCCTTTGGTGTTTCTTTCCATGGTTTTCAAGTTGCCCAATTATACTAACTTACTGTATAAAAAATATCTAGAAAACAATGTACGCCTCATAGCCAGTGGTTTAGCTTACCCAATGGTACATCATCTCCAAATATCCAGAAAGGCTTTCGGTTGTGGTGTGCGGGAGTTGTTGGTATTTGGTATCATGTGCTCCGGCATGAACCAGCTATATTTACCTAGTGGCATATTTTATCTAGAGATATGCATGGTTTCAAAAGGTAGTTTATAACCCTGTGCAAGAGGCTGGCTTTCAGCTTTTATCGAGGAAACCTCCATGAAAATCCATATGCAAACGTACCTCGGTAGTTTTAGTTGTACTTCTAATATTGTTGTATTGTGAGATGGTTCAGTTCTTTTGAGAAGAAAACCGTTACGGTGATTCGGAAGGTTTCAAAAGTTACTGTTGTATGTTCTACACTTATTTTTTAAGTTTCTCATACCAGACTTATGTTTTACTCATGGTTTTATATTTCCCTTAATTCCATGAGTGTTCTTTCGAGTATTGTGAGAAAGACAGGTTTTCACTGACATTCTTTAGAGCTCGAGGAGATGAGTTGGATTCTTTTACCTATTGTATTATTTTATTTCCACTGCATTACTAGTATATGTATTAACAATTGTGAGGGGAGGCTGTGTGATTATGATGTTTTATTCTCTTCTTTCTTTTTCTTTTTCATTGATATTATCTGTTACTCAATACGAGATTCTGATATTGTATTCTCTTCTTTCTTAGTCTTTTTTAATTTTACCCTAATAAACTGTATTTTTGGCACTTTGATGCTTAGCAGTGAATACCGTAGATGTATTAGTGTTGACATTTAAGAGTCAAAATGATAGGTCATTACATGACTTCTACTTATTTTTAGTTCTTTTAACCAAATTTGAATGGTTTTATATGTTTTTTGACTATAAATGGCATCCCGGACACAATTGGGTAAGCCCATAGTCTAATTCTAGCTCTTGTAAAATATACCATAATGCCTTTATGAAAAATCATGAGTTTACCATTTTAATTTAATTATTTAATTATTGAAAATCATAGTGTGTTAAACAGTAGTGATGGTGGTGACTTGTTCCTTTCCTCGCTGTCGCTCCAGGAGTGAGGATGGTGAGTAAGCTGTTTTGGATTTAGGGAGGGTCAGTGTCAACACATGTGAAAAGAGGAGGTGGCATCAAAGTTGCTTCTTTAGAGAATTGGGCACGTCAAAGTAAAAGGTCTAGATCCTATAGAAGTGGAGATCGTGCTCGGTGTAGGGATTCAAAATTTATGTTCCACCAAAAGTGGTCCTTGGACCTGTTACACTTGGACTGACATTTTCTTCTTTCTACCACTTTCCTCTCCATGTGTTCTCTCTCCCTTTGTTCTTTCATAGTACAATTACTTGCAGGAGCCTCTTCATGCAAAAGGATCAACTATTTTACAACACTTATTTTTGAAATATGTAACAGTTATTATCGTTGTAAATTACCCACGGTTGTTTCCGTTCTTTCACATTTCCTACCCTTATAAATGTTAGAAAATTTGGTAATTCTGTAAATTAATTGAAGTAGGTATGATAGATTTGTAATTTAAATTTTGTCTTACAAAGGACCCTGTCCTCGCGTTTCTCTTTGCTAGGGTTTCTGTCGCCTATTTTTATTTCATATCTCAGGTGCAATTTTTCTTTCATTTTGTGGCGATAATCGTATTCAAATGTTCCTTTTGGTTATTATTGAATGGAAATTCATTTGTCAATTTTATCATATATTGTTTAAAATCCATCGTTCAAAGATTGAAGAACTATTTGGGAGAACTACAACCATAACCCTTGGCACCCTCAACCTTCATCATACCATGACCCTGTGCCATCTTCTTGGATTTTCAACACAACCGCAGCAATCGCTTGTACGTCATCTCGCCTTAGCTTCAACCTGCTATAACTTTAAATGGATTTTCAGACTCAAATTCAGCTTTGTTTGAATTTGAACAAATTTAACTTTCGGATTCCTACAAATTTGATGTAGATCTGAACTCACAATTTGATTTTCCAGCCTTTCTTTTCTTAATTTCTTTTTAACCATTATTGCTATTGGTATTCACCATGCTTGAATTACATTTGTTGTTGACAAGTGGTTTAAGGTAAAACGTCAAATAATACAAAATATTTGTCTTTTTGATTCCACATCATAAAATAGTTCAGGATATACAATTATCCTCTCTTAATTATATTTATATATCCTAGTCTTAGTTTGAATATATGCATTAAAAATATAATTATAGTGTTAAATAATTTTATACCCACCGTAAATCATATGTTGTATGCTTTGTAATATAGATTAGGTCCTTAGGATTCATTTGGTATATATGAGATTTATATCAGAACACTAGTACATTCTAAGCTTGGTTTATAAATTTGAATTAGTATATGATTTACTTAATAATGAAATATGAATAGAATTAACATTTAATAAGTGGAATATATAATTTGAGCATTTACTTAGTGTCACCATTTACTAAGAAACATTTAAATTTCAAAGAGCAGGTTGCCAAGTTGATTTCAAAAAATTAGATAGGTTGGTCTACTGATGAACAAGAGTTTATTAGCTAACTATTTTTGGTAAATTTGGGCCAGCAAATTTCTTCATGGTTGTATAAGATACACACACATATGCAAAGGAAGTATGGGTTCTATTATTAATATCCGGTTGTCTAAGATGACATGATTTATGATAATTTACATATTATTTTGCTGAATATTAAGGTTCACATCACTTCCTTTGACTATTATTTGATCAACATCTCAATTTTAGCTGAACATGGATTCTATACTTTTACTTTAACAAAATGGGTAGCTTACATATTCAAGTCTTGTTATTTCAAGCAGTTTAAGATGAAAATTTAATTTTCATTACTTGAAGAAGAAAATTTTGCTAAATCATTTCACAGTTATGGACCTATAATATGGTATCCATTCAGAGATTTAAATAATTATTAATCTACCATTACATAATGGAAAAAACTATATCCAAGAGATTGAACTACATATAAACTTGAGAACTTAATTGATATTAAAGGGCTTTGGCTATGAAGTATGGTTAAGTAATAATTTAATTCAGCAAACTCAAGAAATTTGCAAACCTTCCCTCTTATGACTTCGGCAATTATGGCCGACTGATGCTAATGGTATTGTTAGTATTTCCAAATCAAGTACCCTTTTATGATTTTTAATATCCAGGTTGTTACACTTTTCCATCTTTGTTTGTACTTGCAGTTTTTATGGTTTATTGGATTCTTACAAGGTTTTAATTTTCATCATATTTTCCTATTTCCTAATAGTTGTACTATCTTTTTCCATGATTTACGATTCAGTTTGTTTAGGTAAATTTTGCATATAGTATGTGCAGTTCTAAATTCTCTAAGTTAATTATGTTTGTTTTGGTTAACGGCTTCATAGTAATTTTAAGAAACATCTATTAATTATCGTAAGCTACAGTGGGAAAAAGTGGAAATGGTCTGATGTTGAATCATTTTGTGATGTAGTTTAAAATATGGAGTGAATATATATTTGAATTTTGAACTTAGTTTAGGTGTTGTTATTTACAGGAAAATGAATATAGGAATAAAGAAATTCAAAAAGGAATTACCACTTAACAATTGACATAATCAGTAGAGAAGAGACATTGGCATTATCGTTTGGGAAAATGTTGTAATTATAATTTAATTGTTATATATTTTCTTAAATATTAAGTGGATGATATATTTAGATAATAAACTTCATATTGCGTTGTTGCAATATTGGGCTCTTTTGGGTCATGATTTTATTCATTAACGAAATTTTAATTTTTGGTATAACTAATTTATTAGAGTAAACATGCAAGGTTTTTTTTATCATTTATTAAAATTGTCCATTGAAATTTAAAATCAAAATCCATATGATTTTTTTTTCGAAATTAACAACTAACTAAAATTTCCAAAACTAGAGAGGCCTAAATCCCTATGGTATCACCACCTTATACCTAGACTTTAGTCTTTCAAGATCCTTGTTACATGCTAATTAATTACACATTATGTTGGTGTTTAGAAGAGAATGTAATATGATATGCATATAATGTTTGTACAGTATGTGCAAAATCAAGCATAATTTTCTTTTCACATATAATGTTTATATATGCAAAATAAAGTATGTGCAAAATCAAATATGTGTTCAGAATTCAAATATGGTAATTTTCTTTTCACTTATAATGCTTAATTAAGTATGATGTTTGATTAACTCAGTTTAACTATTTTGTGTGTGATTGAATTCACTATTCTATGCATGCTTTTGAACTTCCCCTTTATTTTAATGTTGTGGCAATACTATCTGCAACCAAAGTCTTATAATTATTTGTAAAGCATGTGCAAAATTTTCATTTTAATACTAAACTATATGGTATGATAAACAACTAAGGAGCTCCTGTATATATTGAGCTCTAGTATAAATTTTATACATATCTAGTACCTTTTTCCATGATCATGTGAATGAATAAAATAAGATTTTTGTTTTTATTTCATTTTTTGGACCTATTTCGGTTCAGTTTATTATAACATCCTTGATGATGGAGAATGAGATTAATACTTACAATTATATATTAACTTGATCTTGGTAGGAATACTTATGCGGCCAAGGCTCCCCATTATGTATAATGATAGTCGCTATGGATGTAATTCAAAGAATCTAAAGATTTTCAAGTTTTAAAAGTGTTTTTGTTAAATGTTTTTGGAAAACCATTTTCAAACTAAATTAGTAAGAATATAAGTTAATTATTACTTAGTTAAGTATGTTTTGATAATTGATTAATTTTTTAATTAAGAATATTTATTTATTAATTAAGTAGTAATTAAATTAAGTAATTAGTAATTAATTAGTATTGATTAAGTTTATTACTAATCAATTAAGGAAGTTTTAATTAATGATTAATAAAGTTAAGAGTTTATTAAGTATTAATTTTTGTACTAATCAAGTTTAATTATTTTAGTTAATTATTATTAAATTAGAGGCTAATTATTTAGTTAACTATTATTTGATTGGAGATTAATTAACTAATTATTAATTAATTATGGTAAAATCATTAATTAATTAGGACTTAACTAAGATTAATTAAGGTTCGATTATGATTTAATTTTGGTTTACTGAGATTTAATTAAGCTTTAATTTATAATTAAGCTTTATGTATAATTTAAATTAAAATTTAATAATTAAAAGTCATTTTAAACTTTTTTGGCTATGTTTAAGTCGGTTTTCTTTTATAAGTGAATTGATTTTAAAACAAGAGATCTTTTGTCCATGAAATTTAGAACCAAACGAATGTGAATGAGTTATACTAAGTTGAATGGAATTGTGTGGACATCCATTCAGCAAAATAAATTGATTGTTGATTGTTTGGACCCCTAGTAGCATATTAAATCCCCAGTCTGCTATAAATTGATCGTTTGATTTGTTTAAACGTTTAATAGAAGAAATAAATTTCCATTCTGCTATAATTGAGTGAACTATTTGGACATTTATTAGCATGACAAATCATCATCATGTTACTATATATTGGTGTATGCCAGTTGAGTTGTAATTAACATGTTATTACCTGATTGTATATGAATTGAATTTATATAGACATTGAACAATGTAAATAATTATGAAGTAACTTGGAATTCAAATTGGAATTAAATGGTAATTTAAATTAGTATCATTGGGATCTCTAAGCCTCCTTTTGAATTTATAAAGTAAAGTTTTGAATTAACTTCAATTCTTTAATTAATTTGGGTGTAAAAGTTTATAAATGATTTTTCAAGCTATGTAATTATTTATAAAGGTATTTATAAATAGTAACTTGTTTAAAAGGGGTTTTACAAAATAGGAGGGTTCATTTAAAGTGATTTACAAATGAATTTTGTAAAGGAGTCAAAGGAACATTTGAAAAAAAGTTTTAAAAATAGGAAAAAGATTTATAAATCATTTTAGAGATTTGTATAGAGTTTTTATAAATTAACTTGGAGATTTATAATAGAAATTATAAAATTATTTTGGAAATTTATAAGTTATTTGAAATACGAGGTGGGATTTTAAAAAAAGGGAAACTTTTTATAAAGGATAAGTGGATTGATTTCATAGGAAGTAATGTTAATTGTTTGGCCATTTAATATGGAATTTGGGAAGAGGAAGTTTTCCAAAATGTTTTTGGTAAATTCTTATACCGTTAAGATAAGTATAAATGCTTTCCAAGTATAAAGGGATATGTGGGCTTTAGGAATAGTGTTTTTACAAAGAACTTTTGATAAAGTTTTGCAAAATTTTAAATTAATGAAAGATGAATTAATAAAGGCTTAGTAGATCCCATATGAAATTTAATCAATGTTTAAATGATTGTTTATCTGATAGTTAATTCATCGACTATCAAATCTAGGCCAAGATGTAACTTTGGTGAGTTATATGGCACAGTCATCTCCAATGATGATGTACTATGCATACAAATCTCATTTCGTCCTTCTAAGACAAATGATAAGAAAAATCCATTCATTCAACGGTTATGAGGTGAACTCTGCACCTATTTGTTTGTCTGCTTATTTCCTCAAGAATCTGGCTTGAGTTTACAGAAATAATTGAAAGTTGTTTTGAATATAACGGGATCGAATATGTTATCCGAAAACCAGTTCGATCCAAATCATGCATTTTGAACTGAAGACATCTTAAAGAGTATGGAATTGAAGACGGAGTTTTGAAGTGCAAGGACTATTTTCTATTAACCTTGGAAAGGATTCCCCGTAATGGACGTCATAGAAGTAGTGCCTTCGGTTTCGATCTGTCCCAGAATAAACTTATATGGATGAATGCTAGCGTTGCATTGACACCTGGAGGGAAATGTTAGCTTCCAAGTGGGTTTTCAATTAAAAAGGTAAAGATGTGACCTCACTAGCCTCACAACTCGGAGAAATGAAAAAAACTGGACATGCATTAGAGCCATGTAGTTAGCTACCATTAGGAGTCGTCATCCCATTCTAGATTGTCCCTTTCAGAGCTGGTTTGTGCACAAGCACCGGGGTAGTAGAAGGCTTTGGTGTCAGAATGACGTAAGGTAATTCGACTTGTCATGTTAAAGGGGCATGTCAATTCTATGGTGCAGGGGTACAAGAAGTTCTTATTTGACCCTAGGTACATTTTCTAGGGGTGTATCATCGGAAGGTAGTCCCTAACCTTGCCATTGTATGGGATCCAATCTTCAATATGAGCCCTTACGATTTTGATTGAGTCCAACTATGTTGGAACGTGAGATGTAAGCATTTTTCTATTTTATATATTTACTTTAAACCCTTAGACATAAAGCCTGATATGAATTATAATCTATCATCTCAAACTATTTAGATATCTAGTGAGACCACACCGCTTAGTGGAGCCGGTTTTCCTCCTAAAACCTTTATAAAACCATATATTGTACTTCTGCATCCATGATGGTTAAAACAATACAAAACAATTTGATGATATGCAAAACAAGTAAATCAATTCTGGATTACTCATCTCCATTCATTTTGACTATCTGTCTCAGTTATAGTTTCTAGGGTCACTATTAACATATTAGTTTTCATGGGCTTACTGATAACCTGTTTAATGTTTAAGGACACCCTGCCCAATTTCATATTTTTCATGGGATCACTAAGAACCTATTGGCCTCTGCCAATATCTTTACTGTTTCATGGGTTCTCCCTGAACCTATTGGTAACTCCAATATATTTCCTCTTATCCTAGTTTTCATGGGTTGACTAGGAACCTATTGACTTCTAGCAACATCTTAATATGGATATCCTTTCAAAAATGGACATGGCTGTTGTTCTACTATAAATAGGGGCTGCTTTAAACGAATTTATATTCATATATTCTCTGATTTCACTGCTCTTCTTCTTCCACATTTCTTTATATACATTTTTACCATTACTCTACCGAAATCACCATTAAATCTAACTAGATCATCTTTGGTTTGATTCTTTATCACTATCTCAACAAGATCCCAGTGCTATTCGGAGTTATAGATTTCTTTCTAATCAATCGAGCGGGAAAATGTGTGATTTAGCCTGGAAAATCAATCAAGCGAGAAAAGATATGATTGTAGCCAGGAAAATCAATCGGGTGAACTTGTGCCCATAAAATCATGTATCTCTACCCAAAGGATTGTGAATCTGGAGCAGTGTATCTCGTGGCCTTGAAATTGAGGATATATTTGTAAGAATTGATTTTGAAAGGAATCCGTACTTGTGTTGTGGGACTGGATGTAGGGTAACTCCGAACCAGTATAAAATTCGATGTGTTCTTTCCTTTATTGCTTTTACTTTGTATCTGCATCTGTGTTTTATTCTGTAATCATATCTGTGTTTGAATATAGCATATATTTGTGTTCAAATTAATATAAACTCAAAAAGAATTTGTAATTCGTTAAAACACTATTCACCCCCCCTTTTGTGTTAATTCTAGCCTTAAGATCCGTAATCCGCATTTCTCACATATGCTACTATAGATGCCGACATCAGAAGAAATGAGAGGTTCATTCGGGGATTGAGGCCCGAGCTTGCTAGAATGACAATAACACATGTCCGCGATCCTTGTAATGTGGTGGTGGAGATGGCCATTCGCCATGAGGAATTGCTTGCTGATTTTGCTAGGGAGAAACCAGTGTAAGTTTAGGGTTCTCAGGGAAGAAGAGGAAGTTCTTTCAAAAGAAGGGACCATAGAAGGGAGATACTGCTAAAAACTCAAAGGCGGAGATAGTTTGTTATAAATATTACAAGAAGGGTCACTTTGCGAATGAGTGTCGGTCAGGAAACGGGAAGAAAGCTGCAAGTGATAAGAATATGAAGTGCTTCAACTGTGATCAAGTTGTGCATTACACGAATCAATGTCCAGAGCCAGTTAGGGTGGACAAAGGAAAGGTTCTTGCTATTGGACCAGCTAGGCCTATTGAAGTAGACAAAGGGAAGACTGTGATGAAAGGTAAGCCTTTGATTTCGTGTATTCCAGTTAGAGTGCTTTTTGATGCTGGTGCATCATATTCATTTATATCACAGTATTTGGTTGATAGGTTATGCTTAGGACTCATATACCTTATTACTTCCTTAAGGGTTGCGAATCCAATAGGAGGGTACGCAGCTCTGGGGATGAGATGTGACCAGTCAAAACTTGACTTGTTTGGTCATATGTTTGGATGCAGTCTGTATGTTTTCGATTTCATAGATTTTAGAATAATTTTGGGTATAGGTTGATTGAGAAGGTATGAGACCTAGATATTTTTCCAGGATAGGGAGATATCACTAAGACACCCTGATAGTCATAATCGAATTATATTCTAAGTAGAGAATTCTGGCCAAAGTAGTTGTGCTTTGTTAAGTGCAATGGAAGTGGGAGAAGATCCAAGTCAGGTTTGAATAGCAAGAGAGTTTGTGGATGTCTTCGAGCTAGTCACAGGACTACCACCGAAACGAGCTGTTGAGTTTCGAATAGATGTTGTGTAAGGAGCTGAACCTGTGAGTAGACCACCTAGCAGGATGATACCGATTGAGACGAAGGAATTGAAGGTGTAGCTAGTGGATCTAGAAGGAAGGAATTTTATTAGACCAGTAGTTTGCCTTAGGGAGTGGTCACGGTATTCGTAAAGAAACCAAATGGGTTGTCAAGGATTTGTATCCAATATCATAAGTCGAACGAAAGGACGATAAAGAATAAGTATCCTTTATCAAGAATTGATGATATGTTTAATCAATTGAGTGGAGCCAGAGTATTTTCCCATTTGTATTTAGGGACAGGCTCCATCAGTTAAGAGCGGCAGAGGACAACATTCCTTTGACAGCATTTTTGTTAAATTTTGGTGATACAAAACCACAAATATAGGAAAAGAAATATGCAAAAGAAAGAAAGAGAAGAGTTTGTTTCCCCTAATTAATAGGCATATTGAGTATGTTTATTCTTTCTCTAATTGGCTAATCAATTTATTTTTTGCCATCTAATGTTAACTTGGGCATTAAGTAATTGATTTTATAAATAGAGACTAGAAGAGAGGGTAAATGTATGGTGGAAAATCTATTTGCTAATTCCCTGTTCTCCATCTTTGTTCTTCTTCTCCAATAATTTTAGCCATATAGATATTTGCTCGCTTTCTCAATTTGATTATTGATTCAATGGTATTTTGCTTATTTTAGCTTTGTTCTATTAATTGTAAACAAAAATTTTGGTGAATCAATAAAGTGGGTGGTTGAGTGGAATATCTTGTCTTATTGCTTTTAATTTCAATTCCATCTTATTTTTAATCCAAGTTATCTCTTTTTGATTTGGGTGACAAAGATCCGTTGACATAAGCTTCCGCAAAGCGCTACCATTTTTTCACAACAGATTGGTATCAGAGCACATATCATCGCAAAGCTTAGAGTAATTTTGGATTGAAAAATTATTGATGTCGGATATGATTTCATTTTCGAAGATGGCTATTTTGGATGGAAAGAATTGGGGTACGTGGAAGCCTAAGATGGAGGATGTTCTGTACCTCAATGATCTTCATGATCCGATTGATGGAGATGGAAAGAGGCCCTCTAATGTAGATGAGGGGAAATGGAAGAAGATGGATAAGAAGGCGATTGCTTTGATTCGCCAATATCTTGATGATTCAGTTTTCAATCATTTGGCTAGTTGTGAATCCGCAAAGGCTTTGTGGGATAAGTTGGTATCTTTATATGAGTCAAAGAGTGCTACTAGTAAGGCTTTTCTGGTTCGAAAGTTGGTACAACTGAGATTCGATGAAGAGAAGTCTGTTGCAGAGCATTTAAATGAATTTCAGGATGTAATAAATCAATTGGAAAATATTAAGGTCAATTTTGATGATGAGTTACAGGCTCTTTTATTGATGAGTTCGCTTTCAGAGAGTTGGAAAACTTTGGTTGTTTCATTGAGTAATTCCAATGCTAATGGAACTATCTCTTTGGAAACTGTTCGAAGCAGTCTTTTGAGGAGCTTAGAAGAAAAGGGTCAGGTATGAAATCAATTCAAATTGAGGCTATGGTGGCAAGGGACTTGAACAAAGATACAATTTGGAAGAAGAAGGATGCTAATGGTAAAGGTGTTATCACTTGTCATTATTGTAATAAGAAAGGTCGCATACGCAGCAAGTGTTATGCTTATAAAAGAGATCAGAAAAAGGCTACGCACGATGATACTAGTAGTGATGCACATGCAGGTTTTGCTGAAGGTACCGATAGTGATGCTTCTTATGATGTCCTCTTTAGTGAAAATAAGCCTTGGAAGATGGACTCGGGAGCCAGTTTTCACATTTGTAGAGATGTGAATTGTTTTTCTTCTTATGAGAAGAGTGTCGACATTATTAGGACAACCAATGGAGAAGAGCTACCGATTTGTGGTATTGGATCTATCCGGTTTCGTATGCATGATGGTGTTGTTAGAGAAGTCTCTGGAGTGAGACATGTACCCACTTGTTCGCATAATCTTATTTCTCTTGGTCAGTTGGATCGTCGTGGTTGTACTTAAGAGACGCAAGGTGGAGTTTTGAGAGTGAAGAAAGGTGGTCGTTTAAGGATGAGAGGAGTATTGGAAGAAGGAAACCTTTATATCTTGGTTGGTTCTATAGTCGACTATGGCAAGCGAGTGACGGTTGAAGAACCTAGTCCACAACAAGGTGGAGAGGTTAATGTGGTGACTGCTTATGATTCTAGCATTGAGGATCATATTTTAGACAGGGGTCTTCACGTTGATGACGCTCGGAGGATCGATAGTGATCAGGTAATGAGCTCAGAGCGAGTGATAGACGGGTGTCGAGTTACAAAATTCACAAAGATAAGACGAAGATCTTTGTGGTATTACAAATGTTTTTGAGACCGGATTTGTGTGGTGCACCTCATGTGGGAGATGCATCACTTGCAATCGGTGGTAAGGGTTTGTAATTTGATATGATTGAGATATAGGGAGTTGTGATAGATCTAGATATGACATGTTTGATATGTTGGAGATATGTGATTTTGCATCAAAATGGAGTGTTAAATTTTGGCGATACAAAATCACAAATAGAGGGAAAGAAATATGCAAAAGAAAGAAAGAGTAGATTTTGTTTTCCCTAATTAATAGGCATATTGAGTATGTTTATTTCTTTCTCTAATTGGCTAATCAAATTATTTTTTGCCATCTAATATTAACTTGAGCATTAAGTAATTGATTATATAAATAACGACTAGAAGAGATGGCAAATGTATGGTGGAAATCTATTTGCTAATTCTCTGTTCTCCATCTTTGTTCTTCTTCTCCAATAATTTTAGCCATATAGATATTTTCTCCCTTTCTCAATTTGGTTATTGATTCAATGGTATTTTGTTTATTTTAGCTTTGTTCTATTAATTGTAAACAAAAATTTTGGTGAATCAATAAAGTGGATGGTTGGGTGGAATATCTTGTCTTATTGCTTTTAATTTCAATTCCGTCTTATTTTTAATCCAAGTTATCTCTTTGTGATTTAGGTGACAAAGATCAGTTGATATAAGCTTCCGCAAAGCGCTGCCATTTTTTCACAACAATTTTGAACTAGATATGGTTCGTATGAGTGGTTAGTAATGCCGTTCGGTTTGACAAATGCAACCTGCTTTCTTTATGGATTTCATGAACGGAGTCTTCTGAGATATTTGGATAGATTCGTGCTGGTGTTTATAGATAACATTTTGGTATACTCGGACGACGAAAGAGAGAATGAAGATCTTTTGCTTGAGACGCTGAGGCAGAATCGGCTAAAGACGAAGTTTTCCAAGTTTCCTTTTTAGAAGAAAAAGGTTAATTTTTTGTTGTTCGCGTGGTTTCAGAGAAAGGATTGTCAATCGATCCAGATAAGATCAAAAGTGTGAACAATTAGAAGAGACCAAAGTCGGTGACTAAGATTAGAAGTTTTCATGGACTTGATGGCTACTACCGGAGATTCATTAAGGGTTTCTCGCGGATAGCAGCGCCTTTAACTAAGCTAACCAGAAAGGAGGTGAAATTTGTTTGGTCCGACAAATGTGAAGAAGCATTCCTTAAGTTAAAGCATTTTTTGACCAATGCACCCATGTTAGTAGTTCCAGACGGAAACCTAGGATTGGTGGTATATACTGATGCATGCAGAACTGGATTGGGAGCAGTATTGATGCATAATGGTAAATTTGCCTATGCTTCGCGACAGCTTAGATCACATGAAGTTAGATATCCTACTCATGATTTGGAATTGGCAGCTATAATCTTCGCATTGAAGATTTAAAGACATTATCTCTCAGGAGAGGTTTAAGCTTTACACCGATCATAAGTATTTACGGTATTTATTCTCTCAAAAGGATTTGAATATAGGGCAGCAAAGATGGCCGGAGTTTTTGGCTGCATATGATTTTGGTATAGAGTATACACCAGGAAAATGTAACAAGGTAGCATATGCTCTTAGCGGAAAACATCAGAATGCAGTGTTAGCTATGTTGGCAAAGTGGAAAGATTTCAAAGCTTTAGTCAGTTGTGATGTGCAGTTAACATTGACTGCTGGTTCTAATCAGAGTTCCGCCAGGTTGTCTTGTTCAGAAGTTCGACCAGTATTGATTGAGAGAATTGCTTCAAAGCAGAAGGAGGATCCAGCGTTGGTTGAGAGGATAAGAAGGCCTAAGGTTGGAACTGAGATCGACGATCTAAAGGATTTTAGCCTTGACTAGAGAGGATGGTTGAGAATGAAGGGACGATTGTGTGTTTCGAATATTGAGGACTTGAGGAAAGAAGTTCTTGGAGAATGTCATCGGTCCAAGTTTATGATTCATCCTGGAGGAACCAAGATGTATCAGGATATAAAGAGGAGCTTCCATTAGGAAGGTATGAAGAGCGATGTTGGCTTGTGGGTTAGGCAGTGTGCAAACTGTCAACAAGTGAAAGCCGAACATCAGAAGCCGAGTGGGTTGCTTCTGCCTTTAGGGATTCCAGTTTGGAAATGAGATTCGATATCCATGGATTTTATAGAGGGTTGTCAAGGACAAATACGGTTAATGAAAGTATATGGGTTATAGTGGACAGATTGACATAGAGTGCCCATTTCGTTCCAGTTAAGTCAACCAAGACTACACCTGTTTTAGCTAAGTTGTTCGTGAAGAACATAGTTAGATTGCATGGAGTTTCTAGTAGTATAGTCAGTGACAGAGATGCTCTATTGACTAGTGAATTTTGGAAGAGTCTATAGGACGTATTAGGTACCAAGCTTAATATGAATATTGCATATCACCCTCAGACTGAAGGGCAGATAGAGAGAGTCAATAAGGTACTCGAGGATATATTGAGAGCTTATGTATTGGACTTTGGTGGATCTTGGGAAGATCACTTAAATTTAGTTGAGATTTCCTATAATAACAGTAATCAGAATAGTATAGGAATGACCCCATTTGAAGCCTTGTATGGAAGGCCATGCAAATCACCAGCATGTTGGTTAGATATTGGAGATAGATTTAGTTTTAGGTCTGATTTGGTTGGAGTGGAATCAGAAAAGATTGAGTTAATCTGAGAAAGGATGAAGAAAGCTCAGTTCAGAAGAAGAGATGCATGGATATAAGGTGTAAGGACCTAGAATTCTCAGTTAGGGTAAGGTTTTCCTTAAGGTATCACCAATGAAAGGTGTTGTACGATTTGGAAAATCTGAGAAGTTGGCCCCAAGATATGTAGGACCATTCCAGATTATAGAGAGGATTGGAAAGCTCATATACAGAGTGGAGTTGCCGAGCAGTATGGCAGGTGTCCATAACATATTTCTTGTACCTCATCTTCGCAAGTGTGTGCATGATATAAAGAGTACTCCTCCTCCAGCAGGGTTGGAAGATTTAATAGTAGAGCCTAATTTGACTTTTGTTAGAAAACTAGTTCGAGTTGTAGCTATAGATGAGAAAAGATTAAGGAACAAGACAGTCAAGTTGGTGAAAGTTCTATAGAACGACAACGAGAAGGACTGTACCTGGGAGACAGAGGACAAGATTTGAGATACTTTTCTTGATCTTCATTGAGGGTATGTTTATATTAGATTTATATAGATAATTCCTAGTCAAGTAGACTAGTATAAGGGTTCGAAGTCGTTACATATGATCATATGTTTAGTATTTGGTCCTTATTGAATTTCGAGGACGGAATTCTTTAAGAGGGGAGCCTATAACATCCCTAATTTTTTATAACATTATTCAGGAAATTTAATTAGATAAATTAAATAGAATAATGATGATAATGGGATTGAGGTTTGAATAAATTATATATAGGGTCGTGCTTAATAATCAACTAAATGGGCTTAAATTGGTTTATAGGCTAATCGAATTTACACATGGGTATATTAGTAAATAACCACTTTGTTATACACGACTGTACTTCTTTGTAAGTGCCCATTCACATTTCATTTCTCACTTTCACAAATGCAAATCATAAATCTAAGTTAGAGCCAATCATTAACAAGTAGGAAAAGAGGAAAAATTTAATCTTAAACTAAGGATCAAAGCTATGAAGGATTAATCAACAATAAACCTCAAATTTCTTATTATACCTAAGGTGAATAACAATTTCATACCATATCTATTTTATTATATGTTTTCGGATTTTTGATTAAATTCAGTTTTATTATGGATGATGATATGCTTAAACGATATTATGTTTGATTTATTTGAATTCATTCACGTATGAATTTGCACTATTTGATGTAAAATCGAGAGTCTATGATTTTAGAATGCCATGGAAAAAATTTATGTTAAGTAAAACATGATTTTGGAGATAGGTTTAATTTTTCAAATTTTTCGAGCTATAGAAAATCATTATGAATTTCTAAAGGAAAATATGATACAATTGGGTTTAAAATTTATTTCGAGTACTTCAGAAAGAAATTGGGTCTAAAATTTTAATATGTTTGATTACATGATAAAATTGAATTTCTGTGATTTTTGGGGATTTTTCCCAATTGATTTACTAGGGAAAATAAATTATTCCAAGAGAAGGACTTATCTGCAAATTCTAGTTTTGTAAATGGAAGGTTTTAAAACGTTTAAATTTATTTACATTTGTATTTAATAAATGCGGCGGTTCATTGGTAAAGCATTTGAAAAGTTTTAAAGTAACAAATCAAGGAATTACAAAAGGCAGGTTAGTTATAGAGTAATTGCCATATTTAGCTTTAAATCGCATTTTCCAGAAAAAGGTAATTCTGCCTATTTCGGAACTACCTTTTGACTCTTTTACCTCCGCTCCATCTTAGTCGAAACCATCCCAGTCGAAACTCACATAGTCGAAACCAATGCACATGGCATCAATGGTATTGGTACGTAATGAATTGGTGAGTAGCGGAAGGTAGGGTTTCTAAAGTACTTCTTGCATTAGGGTCGAAACCTTATTCTATTTTTAAAAGCTAAGTTCTTGCTTTGTTTTACATAAAGCTTTCGACACAGTCGAAACATATGCTTTCAAGAGGGTTTATATAAATAGCTATTGGGGAAGCTTGCTTTATTATGTTAAAGTATAACTTTCGAAGAGGACCTTTTTCTTTAAATAAGAGCTTTCAAAAGGATTCGTTTTGACCTAGTCGAAACCCAGCCGCTATTTTCCTTCCGAATGTATTGAAGCCATCAATGCCTTCGAAAGGTTATCTCTGTTTTAACCAGAGCTAAGTCATTTATGTATTAAAACTATATCTGGATAAAGATATTGACAGGTAGGCCTAGTCAGCCCATGAAAACTAGGATAAGGGAAAAGATATTATAGTTACTAATAGGTTCTTTGTGATCCCATGAAAAAATGTAAAATCGAACAGATAATCCATAAACAATTAACATGTTAATAGCGACCCTTAAAAATATAATTGAGATAGATAGTCAGAATAATTGGGGATGGTTAATTCTGATTTGATTTAGTTGTTTTTCATATCATCATAATGTTTTAAAATACTATGTTTTAACCATTACGGATGCAGGAGCACAGTACATAGTTCTATAAAAGTTTACGATACTATTGAGGGGAAAACCCATTCCACTAAGTGACGTGGTCTCACTAAATATCTAAATGGTTTAAGATGGTAATTATTATTCATCCAGGCTTATTATTTGACTCAAAGTTGTTTTTTTCCTCTTAAACTCTAAGATGCTCAATTGACTTTGACTAGATTGAGAGTTAAAGTTTCCAGGTGTGTTAGGCGAATAAAGCTTCCAAGGACATGTAGGAGGCAAGCTTGTTATTAGAGTACTTTTATTTTCGTTGTGTGTTTTCATTGTAAAGGCAAATTGTTTTATTGCCTTATTATATGCTCTGATCATCTATGGGGGCATCTTCGTATGTCGCTTTTGGCATTTTTTGTATTAATTATATGTTATCTGAACGTGGTCTGCGTACTAGGATTATGTAATCAATTTGGAATATTTTGAAATAGAATGTGAAATGTGTTCGTTGTTTGAATTTTTTCCATATTCTTGTGTTTCTATGTATCGATGTTTCTAATATCGCCATATTTGATCGTTGAGGATTAATAACCATGGATGACTGCAGCATCCATAGCCGTTAGTTTTGGGCCTCCAATAGGGGATGTTACAACTTGGATGATCGATATGTGAATATTATGGATGTATTGGTGCCGACATTTGAGGGTCTAAAGTGTGAGTCGTTGCAGAGTGGTACCAGAGCTGAAGGTTAAGTGAGAACCTTGATTTCGGCTCGGTATAACTCATTAGAGATAGAGTAAGCGATGCCCTTGAATGAGTTAAGTGTGTTATATATATGAGTGCAAATTTGTATTTGTTATAAGCGTATTCCTTAAAGGTATTTCAACTACAAAAATTAAAGATGTTATATAAGGTAACTTACATAAGTACCAATTATTAAAGTGTAGTTTAATTAATGTAGGGATTGATGTTCATTCGTTATGCATCATTAATTAGTTTGTCATGCTTAGCCAGTTCATGAGAATTGTTATCATTTGTAAATTGATTAGCATTGCTCAGCCAGTCCGTAAGCATTTCTAGCGTTTGTAGATTGATTAGTTGTGGTCGGCCAATTTATGAGCATTTATTATCGTTTATTGATTATTGATTTATGCTCGACCAGTTTATGAGAAATATACCTTTTACTACATGGATTGGGTAGAAAGTATTTGTGGGTGCATTGAAATGAACACCTTGTGAATTGAGTTTCATAGTTCGACTATAAGACGTTCGGTGATAATGTTGGGTTAACAGTTATCTTTAAAAAAATAAGTTCAATATAGATTTCTAAATATGATTTATAAACAAAGAGGAGTTAAACTGATTGAGAACCTAAATTTTGGTTTCTTTGAGAATGGATTTCTACGATTTTAGAAAATAATAGTAGTATTATTTGAAATTATTTGTGAATACTAACATTTTGAAAAGAGTTTTTAGATTTGTTCGACTTCGATGTTGCTCTTGGAATTGACGAATCGATTTGGAAAAAGGTATCTTTATGTTATCTAGTTCGAGTGGTTTGTAAGTGACTAAAAATGGGAAGGAGATGTGTTCGGTTGGTAAGCACTTCTCGTGAACACCACCCTCTTAGTTATGGAATATATGATACGACTTGTAGGACCCATTTCCATGGTATCATATTTGTGTTACTCGATCAATATGTATATTTTCTATAGATTTTAAGTAAATATTTGGGAGATTGGTTTATAATTTATAATCATGATACTTAGTAATATTTATGAAGTATTTTTGATATCGCTTTGAAAATTATTCTAGCTGAATCGTAGATGTATGATTTGATATATAAAAGGATATATGTATATATTATCATTTTAAATGATTTGAGATAAAAATCCGATGATTGGTTCTAAAAGATTTCTATAAATAAATTTGATATAAAATATATAGTAGTCTAATAAGGAGTAGTTTTGGGCAATGTAGATTTTGATACGAGTCTTCTATAGAGAATTTTTACATGTATGCTATGTTGGATGCCCAAGTGGAAGTGGCATAACCCAAATAATGAAGGAACCTTTACTTGTTTTTCCTTTACAGTACAGTGTGCCTAATAAATAAGTGAAACTTTGTTAAGTTAATTTATTGATGCATATGTATTAGGACGGTGTGGTATGTTTATCATATCATGATGTGTGTATTTGGTAGTTTTCATTTGTTAGAATGAGATTTATTTTTTTGACAATTTGGAACAATCTGAAATTTCTAGGTCATTATAGAATTAAAGCTAAGTGTTTTTGGAAATATAAAGATAAGTTTATTAACACTTGAATTATGAAGGTAGTAAGCTAAAACATGTTTTAAATTTGTTGAACATCTATGTTAAGTAATTAATCAATGTTATTGGGCCAACTAATAAACATCTTTACCTTAAGGTTGTCTAAGGAAAGTAAACTCTCGGCGTAAGTTTGATACCAATGTCCTGCTCTTCCTAGCTACTTGCCTAACTTGACAGTTATAGAAGTCAAAAAGGTTGACTTGGTTATAAAACCCAGATTTATTTTGGGCTTTCGTCGGAATTTTAGAAATTAAAATGAATTTGATGTTTTTTATACACCCTTAGGATGCAGTAGAGTGTTATACGAGTAATAAAGTGAAGTAACTTTTTATCAAATTTTTGATAAATAAAGTTATGTCTTTATGAAATGTTTATAAACTTGAGTTATGTTTCATGAAATGTTTTATAAATGGTTTTGGTATTCGATGATATATTATTTTTCTAAATAAATGTGATATACAAAGTAATTTTTGTAGTTAATAAACCAATAGGATAAAATACATAAGTTGTATGCAAATAATTTCATTCCCATCACTGTTCTTGATCCAGGATTCAAGTACTTGATTCCTAAGTGATTTACACAAGTTCGGACAAGGATTTTTCACTTGATTTTCGATGGCGAACACTTGAAACAGATTGCTAATATGATCCTGAAGTTTCTATCGTGGTATATGATTATATAAGAAAAATAGAAGTTTCTAATCAAGGAACCTAATCGGAGTCTGCACTAAAGAAGTCAAGTGATCTATAGTAGTTTGAAAGTGAAATTTATTTGATCGAATAGGTGATCAGATTTGACATTGCATATGGATGATCCATGTGTACCATATAAGCTTAAGTATATGCATGCCATGTTATGTTATGTTGGCTTATGGAGAGTTCAGGGAATGTCTCTTCGATCTATTTTGAGGTATCATTACTAATCGTCTAAGTAATACCCTAAGGCAGTTGAGCGTAAGGTATGCTTAGTAGATTATTTATTTTCCTTGTGCGATGAGAGGGTTTTTGGACCTGAGAAAACCATGAACTTTCAATTTTGGAATATTAAGTATTGTTGTGTGCTCGTTTCTTTTTGTGTGTTGGTCTGTTAGAATTTGGGGGGGGATATTTTAAGTGAGGGAGAATGTAACGACCCAGAATTAGAACACTTCGTATCTAAATGTCTAAACTATCTAAATATTTGATTCCAGGATTTAATGTGATTAAATTAATTTTATAACCTTGTTAGCCCCTTTTAATCAATAACTAATGATGATAAACTTTTTTTCGAAAAATGTTTACAAAAATAAATAGTTCGAAGAAATATCGTTAATGTGATAGAAATAGTTTTATCGATAAACAGTTTTTTTCTCGGTAGAAGTTGTTCATACTTTTTGCATTGTGTAAATGCACTTAATTGGCAACTAAAAATATTTTTCCATTTATGGCTAAGTAATTATGAATGATTTGATACATGATGTATTTGGTAGTTATTTTATGAAAGGGGTAATGTAGGAATTTGCTAAAGGGAAGTGATGGAATAAAGTGGAGAGCATGCAAGGGAGATGGGGGCTTTTTTCAACTAGAAATAAGGGGTAAGGGAGTCTTTTTCCGCTACCTAAGTATATAAAACATATCTCTTTTGTTCATAATTTATTTCCTATGGTTTGTGAATAAAAACCAAAGTATTCTCACCTCTTTTCTCCTCTTCAATCTTCATTTTCCTAAACAAAATAACTCCAATCCTCTTCAAGCTTTAACCAAGAACTTAGATCACCTTATTAAGCATGGAAAGAAACTCAAATAACGAATAAGTGGATCACAAACCCTAGGCACTTTGGGCCGTGAGAATGATGGAAGAGGAGGGAGGTTGGCTTGAGCATGAAGAGGCTAAAGCTTGGATCTTTGAAAGTTTAGTGATGGTAGAAATGGTTCTTTGATCTTTGCTGTTTGTACTTGTGTTTAGCTTGGTTTTGGGCCAGTTATCTCACTATCTTATATGTATATATTGTGTATATTTGTCGTGTGTAAAAATATAAAATTAAGTAAGTTCATTAACTAATTAAAGTTATAACTTTGGACCCTTTTGCTTTTCAAAGCAAATGATAACTCTATAAGGTATAACATCACTTTTATTACCTTCCGAAACATGTTTCGCAACCTGAACTATATTATTACATGTTTGATAATGTTGTATGTGATATAGAAGTGTGTATGTGAATGTTTTGAAGTAAAAGAGTCACTATGAAAGCACTTTGATATCCCCTTGCTTTAACTTGCTTATTTTGGTGATATGTTAATATATCGTGAGATGATATATTTGGTTCTTCTCTACACATCTTCTGATGTATGGGTCATTAAATAATTGGTTTGGAAAGTTGTAGAACGTATGAGACAAAGTTGTGACAGTTAGAAGCGAATAATTGTTATGGATGCACTTTGAAATTGCCCTGTGTTCGGCGATTTTTAAGTTAAATTTGGAAGATGTCTGTTAGGTGTTTCTTTTCTATTTTAACAAGTAAAATATATGTATTTAGTACAATATAAATATCAAAGTTTAAATGGTTTCGTAAATGGTTGAACGAAGTTGAAAATGTTAAAGCACAATAGTTGTTATAAATGCACATTGAAAAATATCTTGTTTCTTGGCACTTTTATTATAATTTTTGAAGATATCCTTAAGTATTTCTTTCTATGGTTTTCAAGTAGTCTAATTATACTAACTTACTGTAAAAAAAATCTAGAAAATAATGTACGCCTCATAGCCAGTGGTTCAGCTTACCCAAGGGTACATCATCTCCAAATATCCAGAATGGCTTTCGTTTTTGGCATGCGGGAGTTGTTGGTATTTGGTATCATGTGCTCCGACATGAACCAACTATATTTACCTAGTGGCATATTTAATCAAGAGATATGCATGGTTTCAAAAGGTAGTTTATAACCCTATGCAGGAGGCCGGCTTTCAGCTTTTACCGAGGAAACCTCCATGAAAATCCATATGCAAACGTACCTTGGTAGTTTTGTTGTACTTCTGATATTGTTGTATTGTGAGATGGTTTAGTTCTTTTGAGGAGAAAACCGTTACGGTGATTCAGACGGTTTCAAAAGTTACTGTTGTATGTTGTACACTTATTTCTTAAGTTTCTCATACCAAACTTATGTTTTACTCATGGTTTTATATTTCCCTTAATTCCATGAGTGTTCTTTCGAGTATTGTGAGAAAGGCAGGTTTTCACTGACATTCTTTAGAACTCGAGGAGATGAGTTGGATTCTTTTACCTATCGTAGTATTTTATTTCCACTGCATTACTAGTATATGTATTAACAATTGTGAGGACAGGCTATGTGATTATGATGTTTTGTTCTCTTCTATCTTTTTCTTTTTCATTGATATTATATGTTACTCACTATGAGATTCTGATATTTTATTCTCTTCTTTCTTAGTCTTTTTTAATTTTACCCTAATAAACTGTATTTTTGGCACTTGGATGCTTAGCAGTGAATACCGTAGATGTATTAGTGTTGACATTTGGGAGTCAAAATGATAGGTCATTACACGACTTCTACTTATTTCTAGTTCTTTTAATCAAATTTGAATGGTTTTATATGTTTTCTGACTGTAAATGGCATTCTGGATACGATTGGATAAACCCATAGTCTAATTCTAGCTCTTGTAAAATAAATCATAATGCATTATGAAAAATCATGAGTTTACCATTTTAATTTAATTATTTAATTATAGAAAATAATAGGGTGTTACACAGAAGTCTAGTGATGGTGGTGACTTGTTCCTTTCCTGGCTGCCGCTCCAAGAGTGAGGATGGTGAGTAAGCCGTTTTGGATTTAGGAAGGGTTAGTGTCACCACATGTGAAAAGAGGAGGTGGCATCAAAGTTGCTTCCTTTAGAGAATTGGGCATGTCAAAGTAAAGGTTTAGATCCTATAGAAGTGGAGATCGTGCTCAGTGTAGGGATTCAAAATTTATGTTCCACCAAAAGTGGTCCTTGGACCTGTTACGCTTGGACTGAATTTTTCTTCTCTCTTCCTCTCTCCTCTCCATATGTTCTCTCTCCCTTTGTTCTTTCATAGTACAATTATTTACAGGAGCCACTTCATGCAAAAGGAGCAACTATTTTGCAACACTTATTTTTGAAATATGTAACAGTTATTATCGTTGTAAATTATCCACGGCTACTTCCATTGTTTCACATTTCCTACACTTATAAAAGTGAGAAAATTTGGTAATTCTATAAATTAATTGAAGTAGGTACGATAGATTTGTAATTTAAATTTTATCTTACAAAGCACCCTATCCTCGCGTTTCTCTTTGCTAGGGTTTCTGTCGCCTATTTTTATTTCATATCTCAGGTGCGATTTTTCTTTCATTTTGTGGGGATAATCGAATTCAAATGTTCCTTCTGGTTATCATTGAATGGAAATTCATTTGTCCATTTTTATCATATATTGTTTAAAATCCATCGTTCAAAGATTGAAGAACTATTTGGGAGAACTACAACCATAACCCTTGGCACCCTCGGCCTTTATCATACCATGACCCTGTGCCATCTTTACGAATTTTCAACACAACCGCAGCAATCGCCTGTACATCATCTCGCCTTAGCTTCAACCTGCTACGACTTCAAATGGATTTTCAGACTCAAATTCAGCTTTGTTTGAATTTGAACAAATTTAACTTTCGAATTCCTACATATTTGATGTAGATCTGAACTCACAATTTGATTTTCCAGCCTTTCTTTTCTTAATTTCTTTTTAACCATTATTGCTATTGATATTCACCATGCTTGAATTACATTTGTTGTTGACAAGTGGTTTAAGGTAAAACGTCAAATAATACAAAATATTTGTCTTTTTGATTCCACATAATAAAATAGCTCAGGATATACTATAATCCTCTCTCAATTATATTTGTATATCCTAGTCTCAATTTGAATATATTCATTAAAAATATCATTATAGTGTTAAATAATTTTGTACCCACCGTAAATCATATGTTGTGTGCATTGTAATATAGATTAGGTCCTTAGGATTCATTTGGTATATATGAGATTTATATCTGAACTCTAGTACATTCTAAGCTTGGTTTATAAATTTGAATTAGTATATGATTTACTTAATAATGAAATATGAATAGAATTAGCATTCAATAAATGTAATATATAGTTTGAGCATTTACTTAGTGTTACCATTTACTAAGAAACATTTAAATTTCAAAGAGCAGGTTGCCAAGTTGATTTCAAAAAATTAGATATGTTGGTCTACTGATGAACAAGAGTTTATTGGCTAACTATTTTTGATAAATTTGGGCTAGCAAATTTCGTCATGGTTGTATATGATACACACACATATACAAAGGAAGTATGGGTTCTATTATTAATATCCGGTTGTATGGGATGACATGATTTATGATAATTTACATATTATTTTGCTGAATATTAAGGTTCACATCACTTCCTTTGACTATTATTTGATCAACATCTCAATTTTAGCTGAACATGGATTCTATACTTTTACTTTAACAAAATGGGTAGCTTACATATCTCAAGTCTTGTTATTTCAAGCAGTTTAAGATGAAAATTTTATTTACATTACTTGAAGAAGAAAATTTTGCTAAATCATTTCACATTTATGGACCTATAATATGGTCTCCATTCAGAGATTTAAATAATTATTAATCTACCATTACATAATGGAAAAAACTATATCCAAGAGATTGAACTACATATAAACTTGAGAACTTAATTGATATTAAAGGGCTTTGGCTATGAAGTATGGTTAAGTAATAATTTAATTCAGCAAATTCAAGAATTGGCAAACCTACCCTCTTATAACTTTGGCAATCATAGCCCACTGATGCTGATGGTATTGTTAGTATTTCCAAATCAAGTACCCTTTTATGATTTTTAATATCCAGGTTATTACCCTTTTCCATCTTTGTTTGTACTTGCAGTTTTTATGGTTTATAGGATTCTTACAAGGTTTTAAATTTCATCTTATTCTCCTATTTTCTAATAGTTGTACTATCTTTTTCCATGATTTTTAATTCAGTTTGTTTAGGTAAATTTTGCATATAGTATGTGAAGTTCTAAATTCTCCAAGTTAATTGTGTTTGTTTTGGTTAACGGCTTTATTATCCCATTTTTGGTCAAAACTGGAATATCAACAAATGGACGAGGAATGATGAATGTCAGGATTGGAGATCAGTTGGAATCAAGGCTACGATCGATATCGTCAAAATTTGGTTGAACTCCGATCGGGACGAAATTAATTGGAGATGATGATAAGGATTAGGAAAGGCTACGTTTCAAATTTCAGGTTAATCGGAGTTCATATGGAGGAGTTATGATCGATGCAGGGTAGGAAGGGCATGGCTGTTCGAACCCATCAAGGTGTTCGTTTCGAACCTATCAGGTTCGAATCGATCGAAGGCACACAAGGTTCGAATCAATACACTCCGTATCGATTTGTATGGATTCGGCTCTGTGAAGTTCGCATCAGGTGTTGGTTCGACTCGATAGTGTTCGAATCGATCGAGTTACTGGTTCGACTCGATAGGCTCGTATCGATCAGATAGGAAGGGTAGATGGATCTCGATTCGATGGCAACATACCCAGAGTGGTAGCAAGCATGTGGAGGTTCTTCTAATCGATGTGCTTAGCATCGATCAGGATGGGTGCAGATGGCTCATTTCGACTCCAGTCTCTTTCGTATCCATCAGGTGAGAGCTTCGTTCGAATCCATCAGGTGAGGCCTCGTTCGTGTCCATCCATCACGACCGCTTCGTATCGATGTCCACATACTCGTTTCGAATCGACCATATCACGTGGGATCGATTCGAAGTGAACTCCAGGAACCGATGCGAAGAGAGACGCAAGTTAATGGATACGAGCATGACCGCTGTAAAGTTACGGATAAGGACGAAGCGTGGAAAATGGATACGAACGCGTCTTCAGGAAGGGAGGCATTCAACACGGCGACAAAGGGGGATCGACCCAGAGAAATAGCGCCACGTCATCGATGCGCACACGCTTTGGATGGATTCGAAGCATGGATTCGAAGCACGGGTTCGAAGCATGGATTCGAAGGCGACAGGCAACGGACAACCCCAAATTCGAATCCATCATATCTCTCAAACCGTTGATCCAAATGCAACGAAATTTTTACAGGAGCTTACCTACATGTTGAAGAATGTTCTCACCAAATTTCAGCTCAATTGGATGATTTCTTGATCGATTCGAATGGAGTTCGAATCGATCCCAAAGTGGGCCCAATTTCCTAAGGCCGGGCGCATGGGCCCCCCTCACGTGCCAAAAGCGGACTGTCGGATTTTTAGGAGAAATATCAGCCTCCTAGGCCTATAAATAGGGCCCCTGGTCATTCAGAAAAGGGTCGAAGAATTTGGAGAGAAGAAGCACGCCCGGACGCTGGCAGGATCACTCTATAGCATCATCACTACTACTTATCTCGTATTTGGACTTTGTAACTGCTGTAATCACTTGTAACCAATAAAGATAATCAATAAAAGGATAAAACTTTGGAGTGGACGTAGGCCGGAGATAGCCGAACCACTATAAAAATTTGTGTCTTTGTTCATTACTTTTGGATTGCTGCTTGTTATTTGCTGAGATCTGTGATTTGTGTTTGAATATTGTTGATTTGTATTCATACACTGGTGCTTTCACGGTATTTGGGGTTTGTGACCAATTTTGGCGCAAACACTTTGGTGCTTTCACTGAGAAAGATTAGCACCCGGTACATCGGATTTGAAGGTTTGATTTGAAGATTTTAAAGAGTTTGGATTCAAGGACAATGACTAGGCAAAATAGTAGAAGGCAGAGGGCTGAGAGAAGCCAACAGGAGGGAAGTCAACAAGCATCCTCCGGAGCTGGGGAAGGACGGGCTTCAATCTACATAACCCGGGATGAAATGGAGGCTATGGCAAATTCTTTGCAGGAGAGATTGTTGAAGAACCAACAGGAAATGATGCAGACTTTCTTCGAGCAAATGAGAGCTGCAGGGATGCAGAACTTACGAACAGCCACAACCGCTGTGGATGCAGGACAGGGGACTAGGGTCGTGGAACCCGATGGAGGACGAGATACGGAGCCAAAAGGCAATCAACAAGGGCTTGGGGGCAGGCCCTCGGGATCCAACACAGGAGGACCTTTGGAAGGAGTTCAACAAACTAGAGCTAACATTGCTGCTGGTGAACCACACAAGGAATATGTGCTAGAGTTCCCTCGGGGGCATGGGGGCAACCCCCAACAGACAATACCGGATTAATGGAAATTATCAGAAGAACTGTGCGAGGTGGTTTGACCAACGGAGACTTGGAAGGAGCGAATAGGAGTCCGTTTGCTCGGGAAATAAGGATGGCTCAGAATCCACCTAAGTTTAAGCTACCTAGCGTGGAGGTATATGATGGTAAGGCAGATCCAACTGATCACTTGATGAGGTACACCAGACATATGGAGGTGCTGGGGGCATCGAAGGAAGTGATGGCCCGATGCTTTCCTTTATATTTGACGGACTTAGCTGCAATGTGGTTTAGGCAGCTGGGAGAAGGATCTATCAGGACTTGGAGGGAATTGGTGGAAAAGTTTTTGGGACAATTTCGGGTTCACGTCAAGAGGCCGAAGAATGTGATGACATTAACATCGGTGAAGCAAAGGATGGATGAATCGCTTAGAGCTTTTCTAACTCGATTCAGTGCGGCAGTCGCTTCGATGGATCGGCCTGATCCATCATGGTTTTAATGGCGGCAGTATCAGGAGTCAGGGAGGACTCGGATTTCAAGGTGTCTTTAATAAGAGATCCCCCACAGGATCTCGATGAGTTCTTTCACGAGGCAGAAAGGTTCCTTCGGCAGGAAGATGCGAGTACGGATTTAAAGGTGCAAAAGGTTAATGCGACTCAGGATGTAGGACCATCCAGCAAAGGTTTGGATAAAGACAGAGGGAAAAGGAAGTTGGACGATGATTCTGGAAACTCTAGGAAGCGATGGAAGGATCCGAAGTTTTCCACATACTCAGGATTGAACGAGACGCTGGAGCGGATATACCTGGATACCCGGAATCGCCTTCCCTACCGGAGGCCGGCTAGGAGAGAACCAACAGAACGGGAAAGGACATCGGGAAGGCACTGCCTCTTCCATGATTTAGATGGACATGATACCAACAGCTGCAGGCACTTAAAGGATATAATCGAGGAGCATGTAAGGAATGGACAGTTACAGCAATATGTCGGAACTTGGAATGCAACGGTGGAGCAGGAGCAACCACCGACAACCTCTCGCCGTGATGATGGGAGGCCCAGGGATGATGGTCGATTGATCATTCACTGATCAGGATAATGTGAAATAAGTAGCGAACTGCTGGCGAGAAACTAAGTCATTTACACATGTATGGGGACGGAGATAGCCCCTAGGCATGCTCTGAATGACGATAAACGGCGATGCTGTGGTTTGTGAATTTATCTTTTGCTTTTTGATTGGACGCTGCTTTTCTCTTTGGATTTGGTTTTGGAGTTCGGATCGAACTCCTGGTTTTTGCTTGTTTTTTGATTTGGATTTTCCACTGGATGATTGTTTTTGGTTCTGGATGCTGGTTTGAATTTCTGATTCTTTGATTTTGATTTGGATTTTTGGGATTTGGATTCTGGATTGGATTTTGATTGGATTTTTATCTGGTTTTTGATAAACGGTCGTCGGGTATGGATTATGCCTGGCAAGGGGTGAGTCACTTTCCCCAAACATGGTAAATTGGCTCATTCAGGTCGTCAAGTATGGACTATGCTTGGCAAGGGTCCGGAGTGACCAGGACTCGGCCTAGGACTTAGGCTCTGTATTATCGATTATTGTTTCAGGTCGTTGAGTATGGACTATGCTCAACAAGGGTCCGGAGAGACCATGATTCGGCTTAGGACTTAAGCCATGGCATTGTACAGCGTCCAGGGACATTGGACCAAGATCGGTAAGTGTGAATTGCGCTTGGCAAGAGCCCGGAGAGGTTACGGATTTGGATATCGACCCGGAGAGGTCTTGGATTCGGTTATTGGCTATTGAATAAGGATGGATTAGGACTCGGTTGTCGAGTTCAAATGGATATGGAAGTGGCTAAGGCTTTGGTTATTGGATCTGGAATTGGGCATCGACTCGAAGCAGTCAAGGATGACATACTCTGGCGATATGGCTATGGACTTCGAATATTAGATTCGGAACTATTCAAAACATGCCTTGTTATCACAAGGCATGTTTTAGGGGGCAAAGTGTTATCCTATTTTTGGTCAAAACTGGAATATCAACAAATGGACGAGGAATGATGGATGTCAGGATTGGAGATCAGTTGGAATTAAGGCTACGATCGATATCGTCAATATTTGGTTGAACTCCGATCGGGACGAAATTAATTGGAGATGATGATAAGGATTAGAAAAGGCTATGTTTCAAATTTCAGGTTAATCGGAGTTCATATGGAGGAGTTATGATCGATGCAAGGTAGGAAGAGCATGGCTGTTCGAACCCATCAAGGTGTTCGTTTCGAACCCATCAGGTTCGAATCGATCGAAGGCACACAAGGTTCGAATCGATACACTTCGTATCGATTGGTATGGATTCGGCTCTGTGAAGTTCGCATCAGGTGTTGGTTCAACTCGATAGTGTTCGAATCGATCGAGTTACTGGTTCGACTCGATAGGCTCGTATCGATCAGATAGGAAGGGTAGATGGATCTCGATTCGATGGCAACAGACCTAGAGTGGCAGCAAGCATGTGGAGGTTCTTCTAATCGATGTGCTTCGCATCGATCAGGATGGGTGCAGATGGCTCTTTTGGACTCCAGTCTCTTTCGTATCCATCAGGTGAGAGCTTCGTTCGAATCCAACAGGTGAGGCCTCGTTCGTGTCTATCCATCACGACCGCTTCGTATCGATGTCCACATACTCGTTTCGAATCGACCATATCACGTGGGATCGATTCGAAGTGAACTCTAGGAACCGATGCGAAGAGAGAAGCAAGTCAATGGATACTAGCATGACCGCTGTAAAGTTATGGATAAGGACGAAGCGTGGAAAATGGATACGAACGCGTCTTCAGGAAGGGAGGCATTCAACACGGGGACAAAGGGGGATCGACCCAGAGAAATAGCACCACGTCATCGATGCGCACACGCTTTGGATGGATTCGAAGCATGGATTCGAAGCATGGGTTCGAAAGCGACAGGCAACGGACAACCCCAAATTCGAATCCATCATATCTCCCAAACCGTTGATCCAAATGCAACGAAATTTTTACAGGAGCTTACCTACATGTTGAAGAATGTTCTCACCAAATTTCAGCTCAATTAGATGATTTCTTGATCGATTCGAATGGAGTTCGAATCGATCCCAAATTGGGCCCAATTTCCTGAGGCCGGGCGCATGGGCCCCCCTCACGTGCCAGAAGCGGTCTACCGGATTTTTAGGAGAAATATCAGCCTCCTACGCCTATAAATAGGGCCCCTGGTCATTCAGAAAAGGAGTCGGACAATTTGGAGAGAAGAAGAACGCCCGGACGCTGCCAGGATCACTCTATAGCATCATCACTACTACTTATCTCATATTTGGACTTTGTAACTGCTGTAATCACTTGTAACCAGTAAAGATAATCAATAAAAGGATAAAACTTTGGAGTGGACGTAGGCCGGAGATAGCCGAACCACTATAAAAATTTGTGTCTTTGTTCATTACTTTTGGATTGCTGCTTGTTATTTGCTGAGATATGTGATTTGTGTTTGAATATTGTTGATTTGTATTCATACACTGGTGCTTTCACGGTATTTGGGGTTTGTGACCAATTTTGGCGCAAACAGGCTTCAGTTCAATTCTTTCCCACATTCGTAGTAATTTTAAGAAACATCTATCAATTATCATAAGCTATAGTGGGAAAAAGTGGAAATGGTCTGATGTTGAATCATTTTATGATGCAGTTTAAAATATGGAGTGAATATATATTTGAATTTTGAACTTAGTTTAGGTGTTGTTATTTACAGGAAAATGAATATAGGAATAAAGAAATTCAAAAAGGAATTACCCCTTAACAATTGACATAATCAGTAGAGAAGAGACATTGGCATTATCGTTTGGGAAGATGTTGTAATTATAATTTAATTGTTATATATTTTCTTAAATATTAAGTGGATGATATATATAGATAATAAACTTCATACTGGGTTGTTGCGTTATTGCATTATTGGGCTCTTTTGGGTCATGATTTTATTGATTAACGAAATTTTAATTGTTGGTATAACTAATTTATTAGAGTAAACATGCAAGGTTTTGTTATCATTTATTAAAATTGTCCATTGAAATTTAAGATCGAAATCCATATGATTTTTTATCGAAATTAACAACTAACTAAAATTTCCAAAACTAGAGAGGCCTAAATCCCTATGGTATCACCACCTCATACCTAGACTTCAGTCTTTCAAGATCCTTGTTACATGCTAATTATTTACACATTATGATGATGTTTAGAAGAAAATGTAATATGATATGCATATAATGTTCGTACAGTATGTGCAAAATCAAGTATAATTTTCTTTTCACATATAATGTTTATATTTGCAAAATAAAGTATATGCAAAATCAAATATGCGTTTAGAATTCAGATATG
Organism: Allium cepa; assembly: GCA_030765085.1. Lineage (NCBI taxonomy): Eukaryota > Viridiplantae > Streptophyta > Magnoliopsida > Asparagales > Amaryllidaceae > Allium > Allium cepa. The sequence goes on from CM060932.1 coordinate 910,424,306, forward strand.
GTAATTTTATTTTCACTTATAGCGTTAAATTATGTGTGATGTTTAATTAACTCAGTTTAACTATTTTGTGTGTGATTCGGTTCACTATTCTATGCATGCTTTTGAACTTCCCCTTTATTATAATGTTGGCAATACTATCTGCAACCAAAGTCTTATAATTGTTTGTAAAGCATGTGCAAAATTTTCATTTTAATACTAAACTATATGGTATGATAAACAACTAAGAAGCTCTTGTATATACCAAGCTCTAGTATAAATTTTATACATATCTAGTACCTTCTTTCCATGATCATGTGAATGAATAAAATAAGATTTTTGTTTTTATTTCATTTTTTGGACCTATTTCGGTTCAGTTTAATATAACATCCTTGATGATGGAGAATGAGATTAATACTTACAATTATATATTAACTTGATCTTAATAGGAATACTTATGCGGCCAAGGGCTCCCCATTATGTATAATGATAGTCGCTATGGATGTAATTCAGAGAATCTAACGATTTTCAAGTTTTAAAAGTGTTTCTGTTAAATGTTTTTGGAAAACCATTTTCAAACTAAATTAGTAAGAATATAAGTTAATTATTACTTAGTTAAGTATGTTTTATAATTAATTAATTTACTAATTAAGAATATTTATTTATTAATTAATTAGTGATTAAATTAAGTAATTAGTAATTAATTAGTGTTGACTAAGTTTATTACTAATTAATTAAGGAAGTTTTAATTAATGATTAATAAAGGTAAGAGATAATTAAGTGTTAATTTTTATACTAATCAAGTTTAATTATTTTAGTTAATTATTATTGAATTAGAGGGTAATTATTTAGTTAATTATTATTTGATTGGAGATTAATTAACTAATTATTAATTAATTATGGTAAAATCATTAATTAATTAGGACTTAACTAAGATTAATTAAGGTTCGATTATGATTTAATTTTGGTTTATTAAGATTTAATTAAGCTTTAGTTTATAATTAAGCTTTATGTATAATTTGAATTAAGATTTAATTATTAAAAGTCATTTTAAACTTTTTTGGCTATGTTTAAGTCGTTTTTCTTTTATAAGTGAATTGATTTTAAATCAAGAGATCTCTTGTCCATGAAATTTAGAGCCAAACGAACGTGAATGAGTTATACTAAGTTGAATGGAATTGTGTGGACATCCATTCAACAGAATAAATTGATTGTTGATTGTTTGGACCCCTAGTAGCACATTAAATCCCCAGTCTGCTATAAATTGATCGTTTGATTTGTTTAAACGTTTAATAGAAGAAATAAACTTCCATTCTGCTATAACTGAGTGAATTGTTTGGACATTTATCAGCATGACAAATCATCATCCTGTTACTATGTATTGGTGTATGCCAGTCGAGTTGTAATTAACATGTTATTACCTGATTGGATATGAATTGAATTTATATAGACATTGAACTATGTAAATAATTGTAAAGTGACTTGGAATTCAAATTGGAATTAAATGGTAGTTTAAATTAGTACCATTGGGATCGCTAAGCCTTCTTTTTAATTTTTAAAGTATAGTTTTGAATTAACTTCAATTCTTTAATTAATTTGGGCATAAAAGTTTATAAATGATTTTTCAAGCTATATAATTATTTTATAAAGGTATGTATAAATAGTAACTTGTTTAAAAAAGGTTTTACAAAATAAGAGGGTTCATTTAAAGTGATTTACAAATGATATTTTGTAAATGATATTTTATAAAGGAGTGAAAGGAAGATTTACAAAAAAGTTTTAAAAATAGGAAAAAGATTTATAAACCATTTTAAAGATTTGTAAAGAGTTTTTATAAATTAACTTGGAGATCTATAATAGAAATTATAAAATTATTTTGGAAATTTATAAGTTATTTGAAATATGAGGTGCGATTTTAAAAAAAGGGAAACATTTTATAAAGGATAAGTGGATTGATTTCATAGGAAGTATTGTTTTGAAAGGGAAATTGTTTGGCCATTTAATATGGAATTTGGGAAGAGGAAGTTTTCCAAAATATTTTTGGTAAATTCTTATACCGTTAAGATAAGTATATATGCTTTCCAAATATAAAGGGATATGAGGGCTTTAGGAATAGTGTTTTTGCAAAGAACTTTTAATAAAGTTTTGCAAAATATTTTAATTAATTAAAGATGAATTAATGAAGGCTTAGTAGATCCCATATGAAATTTAATCAATGTTTAAATGATTGTTTATCTGATAGTTAATTCATTGACTATCAAATCTAGGCCAAGATGTAACTTTGGTGAGTTATATGGCACAGTCATCCCCAATGATGATGTACGATGCATATAAATCTCATTTCATCCTTCTAGGACAAATGATAAGGAAAATCCATTCATTCAACGGTTATGAGGTGAACTCTGCACCTATTTGTTTGTCTGCTTATTTCCTCAAGAATCGGGCTTGAGTTTACAGAAATAATTGAAAGTTGTTTCGAATACACCGAGATCGAATATGTTATCCGAAAACCAGTTCGATCCAAATGAAGCATTTCGAACTGAAGACATCTTAAAGAGTATGGAATTGAAGACGGAGTTTTGAAGTGCAAGGACTATTTTCTATTAACCTTGGAAAGGATTCACCGTAATGGATGTCATAGAAGTAGTGCCTTCAGTTTTGATCTGTCCCAGAATAAACTTATATGGATGAATGCTAGAATTGCATTGACACCTGAAGGGCAATGTTAGCATTCCAAGTGAGTTTGCAATTAAAAAGGTGAAGATGTGACCTCACAAGCCTCACAACTCGGAGAAATGGAAAAAATTGGACATGCAGCAGAGCAATGTAGTTAGCTATCATTAGGAGTCGTCATCCCATTCTAGATTGTCCCTTTCAGAGTTGGTTTGTGCACAAGCACCGGGGTAGTAGAAGGCTTTGGTGCAAGAACGAGGTAAGGTAATTCGGCTTGTCGTGTTAAAGGGGCATGTCAATTCTATGGTGCTGGGGTACAAGAAGTTCTTATTTGACCCTAGGTACATTTTCTAGGGGTGTATCATCGGAAGGTAGCCCCTTATCTTGTAATTGCATGGGATCCAATCTTCAATATGAGCCATTACGATTTTGATTGTGCCCAACTATGTTGGAACGTGAGATGTAAGCGTTTAGCTATTTTATATATTTACTTTAAACCCTTAGACATAAAGCCTGATATGAATTACAATCTACCATCTCAAACTATTTAGATATCTAGTGAGACCACACCACATAGTGGACCATGTTTTCCCCTCATTGATATCCTAAAACCTTTATAAAACCATATATTGTGCTCTGCATCCACGGTGGTTAAAACAATACAAAACAATCTGATGATATGCAAAACAAGTAAATCAATTCTGGATTACTCATCCCCATTCATTTTAACTATCTGTCTCAGTTATAGTTTCTAGGATCACTACTAACCTATTAGTTTTCATGGGCTTACTAATAACCTGTTTAATGTTTAAGGACTCCCTGTCCAGTTACATAGTTTTCATGGGATCACTAAAAACTTATTGGCCTCTGCCAATATCTTTATTGTTTCATGGGTTCTCCCTGAACCTATTGGTAACTCCAATATATTTCCTCTTATCCTAGTTTTCATGGGTTGACTAGGAACCTATTGACTTCTAGCAGCATCTTAATACAGATATGGTTTTTATGGGTTCACTACAAACCTATTGGCCCCAGCTAATATCAAATCATAGCTTTCATGGGCTAACTATGAACCTTTCTTTCTAACATCTTCATTTAAACATAGTTTTCATGGACTTACTATGAACCTATTGGCTTCTGCCAATATCTTTTCCTATACACAATTTTCATGGGCTTACTATGAACCTATTGGCCCTTGCCAATATCTTCCTTTAATATTTTAGCATCCTATATTCTGGTCTTCCTGACCTCCTGGATGCATTTCTACTCATTCAGGAGTTAAGTTGATTTATATTCACTACTGGGTCAATCTAGCTAGTTATTCTGTCCTTCCCCAAAATACACTTTTGGGTCCATTACAATGTGAATATATACGTATATAAAGAAGTAAACATAATAACTTGGTTAATCCGTCTAACCTATTAATCAAGGAAAACTTCTTCAAAAACTTCATTTCAAAATACTTTATTTATTTGCGCCATGGTTTTCCTTTAAAAACGAGATTGGGTTATTTGTTTTGAAAACTAAGGCATTTGAAACCTTAAGACATCACTTTCGAAACCTCTGGATAACCTTCTTCAAAAGCATAGAAAACTTCTTTTCAAAACACAAAATATATATCTTTTGAATCTCTTTAAATCATCCATTTCAAAACCAAAATATACCTTTCGAAAGTATCAAAACGTTACTTAGTAATCTTTAGAACATAGCCTCAAAACCAATGAAAGTACCCCTTTCAAAACCATTGAGTTTTACTTTAAAACTTCCTTTGGGTCAAAGTGAATACATACGAAAGTATCTCTTTCGAAACCATTAATCTTCATATAAACTGTTTGGGGAAAACTTTACGGCGTCGACACCATCCTTTCAAAAGCTTCAAAACATTTATGTAAAACATTGAAGGTTAGCATCGAAACCTCCTTTTGAAGCCATTACCTTCGAAACCCTTGAACTGTTTCGAAAGCATTTAGGAAGTGGCTTAGTATATCTTTAAACAAAAACTACCCTTTGAAAGCATTGATGACTTCAATACACTCGAAAGGTAAAAAGAACTACAACAGGGTTTCGACTTGGTCGGAACCACCATTTTCGAAAGCATTGTTTCATAAACATGGATCTCATTCGAAAGCTTATACTTAAAACTGAAAGATCGCAACCAACTTCGAAAACTATTTAGAAAACCCCTTTCGATAGCATATGTTTCGACTTCTTCAAAAGTTTAAGTAAAACAAAGGCGGGCGCCTAACTTTTTAAAACAAACAAAGGTATTAACCCTACCGGAAACAATGTTTTCGAAACCATGCCTTCCATCTTCCTCCAATCCACTATGTACTCAAATTGATACCTTTTGTATTCGTTTCGGCTTTGTGGGGTTTTAACTTGATCAAAGGCGGAAGCTATGAGTCGAAAAGTAAATGTAATGAAGGTGGAACCTGCTTTTCTAAGTAAAAATTGATTAATACCAATTAAAGAAAATTCTATCTAACTAACCTGCCCACATGTACACATGTGATTGGTTGTCTCAACCTTTCAAATTCTTTATCAAAATAACTTCCGCGTAATTTCAGATCTAAATCAAGGTTAATTTAGCAAATAAGCCCTTCCATTAAACAAAAACAACAATGCAATTAAGTCCTTCCTTCTAAACAATTCAATTTTTGTAGCAATCAATTAGAAAAAATCTCCGAAAATCACAGAAATTCACTTTCATCATGTTATCTAACATATCTAAATTTCAGATTCAAATTCTCAATATAATTTCTGAAATAAATTTCTAAACCCAATTAATCATATTTTCCTTTTAAAATTCATATTAATCTTTCCATATCTTGGAAAATTATCAACTTTAAAACCCAACTCCAAAATCATGTTTTACAAACAAATTTATTTTTCCATGGCATTCATGCATCAATTTCAATCGGTTTTGCCCTAAAACCGTATAAATCCCCATTTAAACAATCTTGTTTAAATCAAACGAATTATAATTCAAGCATATCATCCTCCCAAAACATCGTAAAAACGAATTTAATCTTAAATATGAAAACATATGATCATAGAAGAAATAGAGGTCGTATAAATTTTTATTCACCTTGGTTAGGATAAGGAGATTTGATTGAGATTAAGATTTATTCCCCTTCTTTAATTCCTTAACTTGATTTGAATTTCTCTTCCTTAACAATGGTCGGCTCCTCTTTGATTTACGTTTTTATGAAAATAAGAAATAAACATGAATCGTATAAGGAACATAAATATATTATAAGGGTTATGGTAACAAGTGCGGCTAATTCCTAATATGCCCTTATGTAAATTTGATTAGCTTAGAAACTATTCTTAAGCCCATTTAATTATTTATTTAAGCACACCCTTCTTGTCATTTATTCAAATCTCAATCCCCTTATCACTCTAATTATTTACATTATTCTATTTAATTTATCTAATTAAATCTCTAGAATAATGTTATTAAAAATTAGGGGTGCTACAGGCTCCCATCCTTAAAGAATTTCGTCCTCGAAATTCAGTAAGGACTAAATACTAAACATAGCAATCATTTGTGACGATTCCTAACAACTATACTAGTCTACCTGGCTAGCAATTATCTATATAAATCTAATATAGACATACCCTCAAAGCAGATAAGAATAAGTATCTCAAATCTTTTCTTCTATCTTCCGAGTACAGGCTTTCTCATTGTCGCTCAACTGAACTTTCACCAACTTGATTGTCTTGTTCATCATTCTTTTCTCATCCCTCGTTACAACGTGAACTGGTTATCTAACAAAAGTTAAATTAGGCTCTACTATCAAATCATCCAACCCTGTCGGCGGAATAGTAGTTTCTGGATCATGCACATAGCAAAGATGAGACACATGAAATACATTATGGACACCTGCCATATTTCTCAGCAACTCTACTCTGTATGCGAGCTTTCCAATCCTCTCTATAATCTGGAATGACCAACATATCTTGGAGCCAGTTTTCCTGAGTTTCTAAACAACACCACACCCTTCATAGGTGGTACTTTAATAAAAACCTTTTCTCCCACTAGAACTCTAGGTCTTTATGCCTCTTATCTGCGTAAGTCTTCTGACTGGATTGAGCTTCCTTCATTTTTTTCTCAGATCAACTCAATCTTTTTTGACATCTCCCTAACCAAATCTGGACCTAAGACCAATCTATATCCAGTCTCCAACCAACGCGCTGGTGAATTACATGGCCTGCCATACAAAGCTTTAAAAGGCGCCATTCATGTACTACTGTGATAACTATTATTATAGTAAAACTCCACCAAATGTAGATGATTCTCCCAAGATCCATCAAAGTCCAATACACATGCTCTTAGTAAATCCTCAAGTACCTTATTGACTCTCTCAGTCTACCGATCCGTCTGAGCGTGATATGCAGTACTTATCTTGAGCTTAGTGCCTAACACATCATGTAGACTCTTCTAGAATTCGCTAGTGAATAAAGTATTTCTGTCACTAACTATGCTACTAGGAATTCCATGAAGTCTGACTATGTTCTTCATGAACAACTTAGCTAAAATAGTTGTCATCCAAGTTGATTTAACTGGAATGAAATGGACACTCTTGGTCAACCTGTCCACTATAACTCATATACTTTCATTTCCTTTATTTGACCTTGGCAATCCGTCTGTAAAATCCATGGATATCGAATCTCATTTCCAAACTGAAATCTTTAGAGGTTGAAGCAATCCACTCGACTTCTGATGTTTGACTTTCACTTGTTGACAGTTTGCACATTGCCTTACCCATAAGCCAACATTCCTCTTCATACCTTCCCAATAGAAGCTCCTCTTCATATCTTGATACATCCTAGTCCCTCCAAGATGAATCATAAACTTGGATCGATGACATTCTCCAAGGACTTCTTTCCTTCAGTTCTCAACATTTGGAACACACAACTATCCCTTCTTTCTCAACCATCCTCTCTGATCAAGACTAAAGTCTTTTAGATCATCGATCTCAGTTCCAACCTCAAGCCTTATGATCTTTTCAGCTAATAATGGATCCCCTTCTGCTTAGAAGCAATTCTCTTGATCCACACAGGTCGAACTTCTAAACAGAACAACATGGCAGTACTCTGACTAGAACTAGCAGTCAATCTTAACTGCACACTACAGGTAGTCAAAGCTTCTAAATCCTTCCACTCTGCCAACTAACATCACATTCTGATGTCTTCTGCTAAGAGCATCCACTACTTTATAACTTTTCCCTCATGTATACTCTATACTAAAATCACAAGCGGCTAAAAACTCTAGCCGCCTCTACTATCTCATATTTAACTTCTTCTGAAAGAATAAGTATCTTAAAGACTTATGATCTGTGTATTGCACAAATCTCTACCCTAAAAGATAATGCATCCAAATCTTCAATGTGAAGGTCACCGCAGCCAACTCCAAACCATGAGTAGGATATCTCACAATGTGCGGTCTAAGCTATCATGACGCATAGGCTATAACTTTGCCCTTCTGCACCAAAATAGCTACCAATCCAGTTCCACATGCATCGGTATATACCACCAACCCTTGGTTTCCGTCTGGAACTACTAACACAGGTGCTTTGGTCAAAAATCGTTTAACTTAAGGAATGCTTCCTCACATTTGTCGGACCAAACAAACTTTAACTCTTTTCTGGTTAACTTAAATGTGATGCTATCCACGAGAAATCCTTAGTGAATCTCCGGTAATATTCAGCAAGTCTAAGAAAACTTCTAATCTCAGTCACCGTCTCTAGTCTCTTCCAATTATTAATAGCTTCGATCTTATCTGGATCAACTAACAACCCCTTCTCTGAAACCACGTGACTAAGAAACTTAACTTCTTTCTTCCAAAAATGACACTTGGAGAACTTTGCTTTTAGCTGATGCTGCCTCAGTGTCTCAAGCACAACTCTAAGATGATTTTCATGCCCATTTCATCCTTAGAGTATACCAAAATGTCAACTATAAACACCAACATGAATCTATCCAAATACTCTTAGAAGACTTGATTCATCAGATCCATGAAGAAAGAAGGTGCATACATTAACCTGAATGGCATTACTAACCACTCATATGAACCATATCTAGTCTGAAATGCTGTCAAATGAATACTATCCTCTTCCACTCTGAACTGATGGGAATCTGTCACCAAATTCAACTGGAAAAACACTCTGTCTCCACACAACTAATCAAATAGATCATCAATTCTCGGCAAATGATACTTATTCTTTATCGTCCTCTCGTTCAACTTACGATAGTCAATACACATTCTCAACAACCTATTTGGGTTTTTCATGAATACCGCGGCTGCTCCCCAAGGCGAACTATTTGGTCTAATAAAAATCCTTCCTTCCACATCCATAACTACATCTTCAATTCCTTCATTTCGGTCGGTGTCATCTAGGTAGGTGGCTTACTTACAGGTTCAGCTCCTGATACAAGACCTATCCGAAACTCAATAGCTCGTTTCGGTGGTTGTCCTATGACTAGCTCAAAGGTATCTGCACACTCTCTTGCTACTCGAACCTGACTTAACCCTTCTCCCACTTCCATTGCACTTAATAAAGCACAAATTCTTCGGTCAGAATTCTCCACTGAGAATATAATTCTGTTATGACTATCAGAGTGTCTTAGTGATATCTCCCCATCTTGGCAAAATATCCTAGCCTTATGCTTACTCAACCAATCCATACCCAAAATGATTCTAAAGTTTATGAAATCGAAAACATATAGGCTGAATGCAAACTTATGACCTAACAAGTAAAGTTCTAACTGGTCACATCTCATCCCCAGAGTTGCATACCCTCATATTGGATTCTCAACCGTTAAGGAAGTAACAAGGTATGTGGGTTCTAAGCATAACCTATCAATCAAGCACTGGGATATAAATGAATGTGATGCACCGATATCAAATAGTATCCTAACTGGTATACTCTGAATAAAAAACGTACCTTACATCACACTCTTCCCTTTTTCAACTGCAATAGGCTTAGCAGATGATGTCCAACAGCAAAAACCTTTCCTTTGTCCACCCTAACCAGTTTGGAACACTGATTCTTATAATGCCTAACTAGGTCACAGTTGAAGCACTTCACATTCTTCTATCTACATCCTTCTTCTCTTTGCCTGATCGGCACTCATTTTCATAATGACCCTTCCTGACACACTTGTAGCAAACTAAATCAGCCTTTGCCTTCTTGACAGCATCTCTCTTCTAGGCTCCCTTCTTCTTAATGAATTTTCTTTTCTTTCCCTGAGAAATCTTGTTTCAACTGGCTTCTCTCTGGCCCAAACAGCAAGCATCTCCTCATGGTGGATGCCATCTCCACAACCACATTACAAGGATCATGGATATGTGTCAGGGTCGGCCTAGCAAGCTCTGGTCTCAATCCTCGAATGAACATCTCGTTTCTCCTGATGTCAGTGTCTATAGTAGCATGTCCATATCAGGACAGCTCATCAAACTTAGTAGCATATTCGATTACCGATATCTCTCCCTGCACCAAATCCATAAACTTTCTCAGCAATGCTGACTTAGCAACCTTAGATAAAAACCTTTGTTCAAATCTCCCTCTAAAATCTGCCCAAGTCAACTCCTCCTTGGGAACCCTGATAGTAACACTACTCCACCAATGAAGTGTTGCACCTTACAACTGCCTAGAGGCCAACCTCCTCTTCTACACATCATCCAAACCCAAATCAGCAAAGATTCTTTGGCAATATAACGACCAATCCTCAACTTCTATAGCATCCTCCGTTCGCTTAAATGGCTTTCCACCAAGAATGGTGTAACCATTGCTTAGCTTAGCATAATTATTCCTAACCGGAGCCACAAAATTAGCTCCTCTAACATTACCAGCAACTTCTGCTTGCATCATATTGACGAAGAACTGATACATTTCCCTCATATCTACTGTTGGATTTCTAGCACCCACATTGGCGTCAGCATTTTGGTAGCATTAGACTGTTGACCTTGGTTCTTCCTGGTAGGTTGAGCATTTCCATTGGTTGTGGTGGTTCCTCCATCGAGATTTCCTCTTCCGTTTCCTTCTTCCATATCTTCTTTCTCGTAAATATGCATACGAACCTTAGTAAGATACAGAAGAATGGTCTAAGAGAGAGGGGAATACATACTTATATATGTATCTATATATCAAATACAAGTACATTACTATAGCGTTAACCCAAACCCCGAGCTTATTTTCTGATTCATTGGATTATGTTTGAAAATCTTTTAGGTTTAATTGTTTTAAGTTTCATAAACCTATGCTCTGATACCAACTTGTAACATCCCCCACTTAGAGGCCCAAAATTAATGGTTGCGAATGTTGCAGACATCCATAATTATTAATCCTTGGTGACCAAATATGATAATGTTAGATACATTGATACATAGAAACATATGAATATGGAAAAAAATTAAAACATCAAACTACCTCCATATTCCATTTCAAAACATTTCAAATTCATTACATAATCCCATAATCATTAACCACATTCAAAGAAAATATCTTGTTACAACATAAGCCAAGAGTGACATACGAAGATGCCCCTTGGATGATCAGAGTATATATATGCAATTTAACAACTTTTACATTATAATAACAACATACGAAATCAAAATAAAAGAGAACACTAGATAGCTATCATGCTTTCTACACGTCTCTGAAAGCTTATTCGTCTAAAGAGGTACCTGAAAACCTCAACTCTCAAACTATTCAAAATCAATTGAATACCCAAGAGTTTAAGGGGAAAACATAAACTTCGAGTCAGACATAAAGCCCACTATGAATAATAATCTACCATCTCAAACCATTTAGATATATAGTGAGACCACGCTGCATAGCAGTTTCGGTTTTTCCCCTTATTAGTATCCTAAAACCTTTATAAAACCATATACTATGCTCCTGCACCACAATGGTTAAAACAATATGATGATATGCAAAAGAAGTAAATAAATTCTAGATTACCCATCCCCGTTCATTTTGACTATCTATCTCAGTTCTAGTTTCTAGGGTCACTATTAAACTATTAGTTTTCATAGGCTTAGTAATAACATGTTTAATGTTTAAGGACTTCCTGTCCAGTTACATAGTTTTCATGGAATCACTAAGAACCCATTGGCCTCTTCCAATATCTTTTTTGTTTCATGGGTTCTCCCAGAACCTACTTATAACTCTAATATTTTTACTCTTATCCTATTTTTCATGGGTTGATTAGGAACCTATTGATTTCTATCAATATCTTAATCCGGAGATAGTTTTCATGAGTTCACTACAAACCTATTGGCCCATGCCAATGTCAAATCATAGTTTTCATGTGCTAACTATGAACCTATCCTTCTGACATCTTCATTTAAACATAGTTTTCATGGGTTTACTATGAACCTAGTGGCTTTTGCCAATATCTTTTCCTATACACAGCTTTCATGGGCTTACCGTGAACCTATTGGCCCCCATTAATATCTTTCTTTAATATTTTGCATCCTATATTCTGGTCTTCCTGACCTCCTAGATGCAATTCTACTCATTCAAGAGTTAACTTCATTTATATTCACTACTGTGTTAACCTAGCTGGTTATTCTGCCCTTCCCCAAAATACAGTTATGGATCCATTACAATGTGAATATACGTACATGAAGAAGCAAACATAATAACTTGGTTAATCCCTTTGACCTATTTATTAAGGAAAAGTTGTTCAAAAACTCCATTCCAAAATAATTAATTTATTTATGTCATGGTTTTCCTTTAAAAATGAGATTGGGTTATTTGTTTTAAAAACTAAGGCATTTGAAACCTTAAGACACCACTTTCAAAATCCTTGGATAACCTCTTTCTAAAGCATAGAAAATTATTTTTCAAAACACAAAATATATACCTTTCGAAGCTCTTTAAATCATCCCTTTTGAAACCAAAATATACCATTCGAAAGTATCAAAGCATTTAATAATCTTTAAAACATAGCCTGAAACCAATGAAAGTACCCCATTCGAAACCATTTGGTTTTACTTTAAAACTTCTTTTGGGTTAAAGTGAATGTATACAAAAGTATCTCTTTCGAAACTTTATCTTCATATAAACTTGTATAGGGAAAACTTGATGACGTCGGCACCATCACTTTGCAAGCTTTAAAACATTTAAGTAAAGCATTGAAGTTTAGCATCGAAACCCCATTTCAAAGCCATTGCCTTCGAAACCCATGAACCCTTTCGAAAGCATTTAGGAAGTGGCTTAGTATTTCTTTAAAACAAAAACCACCCTTCAAAATCATTGATGACTTCAATACCCTCGAAAGGTAAAAAGAACAGCAGAACAGTTTCGATGAGGTCGGAACCACCATTTTCAAAAGCATTGTTTCATAAACAAGGATCTCATACGAAAGCTTATACTTAAAATTGAAAGATAACCTTCTTCGAAAGCTATCTAGAAAACCCCTTTCGAAAGCATATGTTTCGACTCCTTCAAAAGTTTTACTAAAAAAAGGCAGGCGCTTAACATTTTAAAACAAACAAAGGTACTGACCCTATCGGAAGCAATACTTTCAACACCTCCGCCTTCCTCCAATCCATTATGTACCCAAATTGATACCTAATATATTGGTTCTGGCTTTATGGGGTTTCGACTTGATTAAAAGTGGAAGCTATGAGTTGAAAGGCACTTCTAATAGAGGCAGAACCTGCTTTTCCAAGTAAAAGTTGATTAATGCCAATTAAAGCAAATTCTATCTAACCAACCTGCCCATGTGTACACGTGATTAGTTTCCTCAACTTTTCAAATTCTTTGCCACAATAGTTGCCGCTTAATTTCAAATCTAAACCATGGATAATTTAGCAAATAAGCCCTTCTATTAAACAAAAACAATAATGCAATTAAGTCCTTCCTTCTAAAATAATTTAATTTCCATAGTAAATCAATTAGGAAAAATCCCCAACAATCATAGAACTTCACTTTCATCGTGTTATCTAACATATCTAAATTTCAGTCCCAAAATCTCAATATAATTTCTGAAATAAATTTCTAAACCCAATTAACCACATTTTCCTCATAATAAACTTTCCATGGTTTGGAAAATTATCAAATTTAAAACCCAATTCCAAAATCATGTTTTACATAATATAAATTTTTTTCATGGCATTCAAACATCAATTTCAATCGGTTTTGCCCTTTAACCGCATACATCCCCATTTAAACAATCTTGTTTAAATTAAACAAATTATAATTCAAGCATATCATTGTCCCAAAAAATCATAAAAATGAATTAATCTTAAATCCAAAAACATATGATCATAAAACAAAATGGAGATGGTATAAATTATTATTCACCTTGATTAGGATAAGGAGATTGGAATGAGATTAAGATTTATTCCCCTTCTTTAATTCCTTAGCTTGATTTGAATTTCTCTTCCTTAACAATGGTTGGCTCCTCTTTGATTTACATTTTTGTGAAAATGAGAAATAAACGTGTATGATATAAGGTACGGAAATATATATAAGGGTTATTTTAACAAGTGCGGTAATTCTCAATATGCCCTTATTTAAATTTAATTAGCTTAGAAACCATTCTTAAGCCTATTTAATTAGTTAATCAAGCATGCCTTCTTATCATTTATTCAAATCACAATCCCCTTATCACTTTAATTATTTACATTATTCTATTTAATTTATCTAATTAAATCTCCTGAATAATGTTATTAAAAATTAGGGGTGTTACAATTATCGTAAGGTAAAACTCATCTGTGTTTATATGTAGCATGATCTTACGAGATACCCTTGATTTTAAAAGAGTTTTTAAAGTAATAATTCATTTGTTTTGAGTTTACTCAACCAGACTCCTATATGACCAGGTTTTTTTCCTAAAACTCTTGGGTACTCAAATTTGTATGGGTAGCTAAGTAGTTCTGGTTTCCACGGATCCATTTTGGAGGACTTGGAGTAGGAGGCTTCATCGATAGCTAGTTACTATTTTGTTTCTGTTGTATAATTTATATTGTATCAGTTAGGTAGGGACAAGCTATTATAACTGTCCTAAGGTAGATCCGTATTAGTATGACTCTGATGTTTCTTTTGAAAATGATTTTGTAAAGTAATATTTTTATTAATATATGTTATTCCGTTGTATTGTGAGATTCTGTTATTGTTCTAGTTTCTATTATCTTATATCTTCTTTCTTTCCCCTAATGACTTGACTTTCGGACACTTATATGATCGACACACAAATACCGTGGATGTATTTAGTATCGTGTTTAGATGTAAGAAAGATAGATCGTTACATGGATGTTGTATTATGATTTGACTATAATCATAGCGGAGCTTTCATATTAAAGGTCAATAGTATTCTCAAGTCGAGAGAATCATGTAAATTAGTTGCATCGATATTTTATGTTTGGCCTTTGTTATATTAACTAACAAAAACTATTTAGGGTGTCATTCCATAGTTATCTAATAACTATCAGTACGTAACCTTTAGTGCCCCTAGCAGTCATAAGTATAAAATGCCAAACATTTAGAGAGCATTATGTACTCTGGTCTCAACGGATGCATCGATATCCAATCTTGATGCATTTTGCTAGGAATGTTCAAAATGATGTGTTTATTATATCATGGTACAATGCCCATGATTACAATATAACAAACACAATATTTATGGATATTCTACTAATGTGTGCTAATTAAACATTTAATTTATTTATACACATTATAGCAAACATATAATAGAAAGAAAAACACATTTATTACAAACGTGAATGGATGACATTGTTAATAATTTACAATAAATTAAAGAATTGCCCCTAGAGCATACCCTTAACTCTATCAATATCCTACTTTCATTTGTGACCAATTATGGAATCTCAATCTCATCTCTTCAATCAGCTTCTCAAGAGCCAAACTGAGCTAGACCCTTAGTGAATATATCTGTTATGTTGTACTTAGTATCTACCATTTGTATTACGACCTCTTTCTTCTTAACGAATTCTTTAATGAGGTGGAACTTACGAAGAATATGCTATGACTTCATATGTGCTTTCGGCTCCTTTTCAATCTATATCGCTACATTGTTACCACATAATAGTGAAAATGGATTGTCGCTCTCGGGAACCAATCCAAGCTCGCTCAAAACATGTGCATCCAACCTGCTTCTTTAGCTGCTTCATTAAGGGCAGCGTACTCGGCCTCTATCATCGAATCGACTGCTGTTTCTTGTTTGAAATTTTTTCAACAAAAGGCTCCACCATTGAGTACAAAGAAATAACTTGACATTGACTTACTATCATTAATATCACTATGAAAGCTTTAATTTATATAACCTTCCATAAGGAGATCTCCATTCCCATTATTGAGGAATATGTCATGTGTATTTCTTAAATGCTTCAGTACCTATTTTATGGTCGTCCAATGATTTTCTTTAGGACTAGATTGATATTAATTCATGCATCCTAATGCATATGCCACATCTAGTCTAGTAAATAACATAGCATACATGATAGATCCTACGCTGAAGCATGGGGAATCATCTTCTCACACTTTTTCTCCTCATCAGTATGAGGAGAGTCCTTCTTAGAAAGGATGATTTCAGACTACAGTGGAACATTTCTAGGCTTGGAATTCTCTATACTGAACTTTTCAGTATAGTATCTATGTACATGGATTGGGATAAACCTAGCAACCTCTTATATCTATCTTTATAGATCTTTATACCAAGTATCTAGGCTACTTCTCACAAATCCTTTGTGAAGAAGTTTTTGGAAAGCCAAGGTTTCACTAATTGGAACAACGATATATTATTACCAATCAATAGAAGTCGCCGACAAATAGCACTAAGAATACGACAGTGTTGCCTTGTTCCTTTTTGTATATGCATGCTTCCTCTGTGTTCTGATAAAAACCAAACTATTTGATTACCTTAACAAGAAACTTGTTCCAACTTCTTGAAGCTTGTTTAAGTCTAAAAATGGACATTAACAACTTGCAAACCTTGCACTCACTCCC
The DNA here is from genome assembly GCA_030765085.1 of Allium cepa. Classification (NCBI taxonomy): domain Eukaryota; kingdom Viridiplantae; phylum Streptophyta; class Magnoliopsida; order Asparagales; family Amaryllidaceae; genus Allium; species Allium cepa. The sequence continues at coordinate 910,440,940 of CM060932.1, forward strand.
ACTACCCGAAAAACCCTCGGACTGTGAAATATAGATGGTTTCTTCTAAAGTACCATTTAGAAATGTCATCTTTACATCCATTTTCCATACTTCACAGTCATAGAATGCAGTAATGGCTAGCATAATCCAAGTCGACTTAAGAATGGCTATGAGTGAAAAGGTCTCATCATAATACATCCTTGAATTTGGTGAAATCTTTTTGCAACTAGCCTTGCCTTATAAATCACTACCATCCCACCTGCAAATAGTTTTTTCTTAAAAATACAATTACAGCCGATGGATTTTATGCCTTCGAGTACATTCGACAAGTCTATACTTTGTTTTCATACATTGAATCCATCTCGGATTTTGTTGCTTCATGATAGAGTGTAGAGTCTTTACTCTGCAATGCTTGTTGGAAAAAAAAAGGAGTATCATCATCTAAGACATAGTCCACGTTCTCTCTATCCAAGATAAAATCGCAGTATCTCTTTGGCGCGCGAGTTTCCCTACTAGACCTTCTAATAGGTTATGTGTTTTCATATACATGTAAACTCGGTTCTCCTACTAGTTCGGCTACAGTGTTAACTTTTGGATCTCATCCAAGTCTACAGCTTCGCTGTTAATTTCTTTTGATAGAAATTCCTTTTCTAAACATCCAAAACTCATGGTGGAAGGATGCAATATAATAACAAGAACAATACCCATTTCATTTAAAACTCAAATGTCATAAAAATCCATAATACAATATCAATAACCACTGTCACATATCTCTAGTACAACAGTTTCAAAATATAATATTGTTTTTCATAGGTACATCAGAAAATAACATGAATAGATAAATATATAATTGCCACAAGTTTCCTCCTCACCTCCTCGTTCATCGTCGCCTTTCCCAACCTATGTTGTAATGACGAGGGTGTCAAAACAACTATGTCCGGTGAATAAAATCTCAATCCTTACTATTGTAATACTTAGTTAGTATTATTTAAAGATGATATGTCTTTCATATATCAACATTATTCTAATGTCTTTCCGATTATAAGCCCAAAGGCTTTCCTAATCAATTCTATGGCCATTACGCTTTTAGTCCAATAACCCATATCTATCGTCGATAATGTGCTATCAATGTAAGAGATAGTACCCAAGTCACTTAATACCTTTTAATGGAAACTAGGAAGACTTTGACCATTTAATATCTTTATTTAAGGCAGGTCCTCTCATTTAATACTTATTCCAAAGCGGACTCCTCACTATTACTTATCTAGCCGACATTGCATGGGATCCCTTCAGCCACTTAATACTTCATATCGAAGCAAGCCCTTTCTCGAGATATCCTCTATCGTGCCTAACTAATAACCCCTACCATTTACTACTTCCTATGTAGGGAAGAGTTGGCCCACACACAACCACTTAATACCTTCAATCCTTGAAGTAGGTCCTTCATATTATGACCCATACCTCACAGTGATGTCTCATATTAGGCTGACTATTCTAGGTACAAGTAGTCAGATTGGCTGGGTAGATTTACTCTACAAGATTTGGGACTAACCTTGCATCATCTGTAGTACTCATTATAGATGATGTCTCACATCAGCCTTGAAAGTCACACTATTGATAGCCATACTAGCTAACAAACTTCCGTGTGCTTTGGACTGACCTTGAATTCCTATAAATTAATCATAATTTATAACACTACCTACATATATTATCACACATCTCATCACATCCATAATTAAGGCCTTATAAGAAAAATTCTTATTTAGCCTCTATAATCAATTACTTTCCTAAGTGGGAATTCAATTAGAATTAATAACCTATTAACTATGCAATTAATACATTATAATTATACGTCATTTACGCTAACATACACATGCATGCATGCTCACTTAGAAATTCTAAGCGTGTGAAGTTTACGCCATAAACTAACATTTGGAAGTCAAGTCTTTAAAATTATACAAGTCTTATTTCCATATTAACACATATACCATAAATATGATATCTAGAAATCAAATCAATAGACTTTTATAGAAACAGAATCCAAACTCACTTATTTTACTTTAAAACAACGGAATAAATCAACAATATAAATTTATAATTTACATACTTTTATGCTCTATTCAACTTATCTTTACATGAAATTAGACAAAGGAATTTCTATTTAATCTATGTAAGTAGGCATTGCAAACTATGAATAAGAATTCATAACTTACACACCATTTCCTAATCAAAACCCTTAATCAGATCCAAAGAAAAAGATAAGAAGTGGAATAGAATGTAAAACATTAAAATTGCAAAACATACACCTATTATTTTAATATAATATAATTGTGATACCAACCTAAGAATTGACATTTTTCTTTGGGGAAATTTTGGGGGTTTTAATGTGATGTTTTTGTAAAAAATAATTCCCCAAGGCTTATATCAAATCCATACTATATTATTCAATTACTAAAATAGAAAGACTAGAATTTCCGCTCATCATAGGTCCTTAGCATGCTTCCTTTTGAATTTGATACCCCTACAATAATCTCCTTAGGGTCTTTTTTTACAAATATACAATAAGGGAATTGCATATGAATTAGATTAAGAAATGTAGTAGTTGGAGGAGAAAAGGATTAGAAAATAAATAATAAATACGTACAATTCCTTACCTGAAAACCTAAAGATATTTTTTGAATCTTTGAGGAGAGAAACCGATAACTTTGCTAGGTTTCTGAAATAATTTGTGAATGAAAGAGAGAGGGATAGGCTCTTATTTATAGTGGTGAAAATGCACCAGAACCATTAGATTTAGGTTAGTTTAAAATAATAGATATTCGAATGTTCAAAGTATTAAAACCCTAGCTGCCACTAGTGTAACAATCCACCCTAGAATGGGCCTAAATTTTAATCCAGGAAAGGCCCATTGAAACTTAGAACCATTCTAAGGTAAGCTGTTTGTAGTAAAAAGAAATAACATTACAGAGCCATAACTAGACTTTCAGAACTCATAGCGGATGGAACATAATATATAGTAAAATGTACCATTTATTTCAAAATCATAAAAATGTCAAAATACACGATACCATCAAACTGTAACATAATCTATTAGAACAATAGTCTGAAAACATAGGTATATATGAAAGCAAGTAAAAATGGTAAATACTTCCACAAGCCCATCACCTCCGTCTCCAAGCATCACCTTTCCATCAATGTGTTCAACCTGCATTGTAATGAGAAGGCAGTCAAAGTAATAATGTCTGATGAATAAAAACCTTGAGTCTTACTTTTCAGTAATTGGATAGTATATCTCAAAATAAGAATATGTCTATGAAAAATAAACCATTAAACCATTTAATACTTCTTTATAAGGAAAGGAGGTGGGTCCAAGCACATGATACCTTCCATTCCAAAACCAAGTTTCTAGAATCCCATATCCCAATCATACGTCATAAACAACTAATAATGTGAGAGATGTCATAAACAACTAATAATAGGAGAGACAGTACCAAGCCACTTTATACCTTTATTGAAAATTAAGTAGACTCTGATCATTTAATATATTAATTAAGGAAGACCCATCATTTAATATCTATTTTCAAGGCATGCACCTCAATGGTACTATCTAGCTGACATCATATGGAATCTCTTAGGCCACTTAATACTTCCTTGTGAAAAATAGGAAGACTTGGTTATTAAATACCTTAATTAAGGCAAACCCCATCATTTAATACCTATTTCCAAAAAGTGGACCTCACATTGAGATACCACCTAACGTAACCAATTAACTATTTAATACTTCATCTGGGGAAAGAAGCGGACCTTCAAATAACCACTTAATATCTCAAGACCCCAAAGTAGGGCCTTCATCTCATGGCCCATACTTATAATAACATCTCACATTAGTTCGACTATTCGTAGGAACTGGTAGCAAGTTTAACTGGGCAGATTTCCTCAACAGAATATGGAACTAACCTCGCGTCATTATAAATATTATCATAAGGATATCTCATGTTAATCAAAGTGTACACAGCTGTTAGTAGCCTCGAATTGAAGGGCAGACTGCCATCATGTAACAGAATTAACCTCACATCCTTATGACTTAGCCATAAGTCAAATACTCTCCATACACACACACACATACACACACACACACACACACTCATTTCGCCATTTCATAAGTAAGGCCTTATAAGGAACCTTCCTTATTACGCCTTAAAATAGTAACTAGAATATGTAAGAGTTTCCTCTTGTTCTCACCTAACAATCAGTTTCTTTCTAATGGAGGAAATAAATGAAAATAATAACTACCTTATTAACTATGCCATATATGCAATGATTATACTTTAATTATGCAGATAGAGATAAATAAATATTCACGCCTAACTAATTCTAAACACATGGATTTTACACCTTAAACTAGCGTTAAATGCCAATTCCTAACCAAATACTACTACAAGTCCTTTTCTTTAAAATATTTAAGATTCCAACATATCAAAATTAGGGATTTCAGTATCCAAACAGGAAATAATATTCATAACCAAAACTATAATAACGGACTTGTATTTAAATTAGAAACTTAATTTATCAGATTAACTGAATGGAATGTCCTAAGAAAAAGGAATTGCAATCTAAGTCACATGTTCTATTCAACTCCTCTTTTATAAAGAAATAGATAAGAAGGAATTTTGTCAAGATTAAGTGGGGTAAATTACAAATAAAATTCATAATTTAAACCCATATTCTATTAGAGAATCACAGAGAGAGGAGAAGTAGAATAGAATATGAAATCATTAAAAATTGCACAACAGAACAAGTCCCATTAGATTAATGTAAATAATCGAGAATCTTTACATAGAATTGAACTTTTGAAAGAAAAATGAATTTTGGAGGATTTATCTTTCATATTTTCGAAATCTCCAAATCCTTAAGGCATATTCAAATCCAAAAAGAAATACACAAAACAATTACTGAAAAAGAAACATGAAGGTTTCCACTCATATATTAGCCTTAGCTTCACCGGAATAGATTTATAGCCTTTCAATCCCTTCCAAAATCGCTCTCTTTATATATATATACACACAATAAGGAAGAAATATATATATATATATATATATATTCATTAGATTCAGAATAACTAGAGAAGAAAATGATAAGAATAGATTGGAGGAAGAAGAAATAATAAGAAATGGGTTGAAATGTTACCTGAATTCTCACCTGAATTCTCAACAGAGTTTCTGAATCTTATTAAAGAGATAGAAATGGCATAATTTCGTTGTATTTCCCAAAATAATATGAATAAAAGTGGAGAGGATAGGGTTCTTTTGAAAGGGGTTGAAACGCACAAGAACCGCTTAATGGAAGTAGGTGTGGAACAAATAAATCTGGAGCGTTAAAATAATAACACACCCCTTTAAACCCTAGCCACCACTACCAAAATCTAGCATCAACCGGTCGATCGCCCCTATTCAATCAGTCGACCGCTAGGGTTCGACCAGTTGATTATTTCGGAAAATATTTGATTATGTTGCATTATAAGTTAATTTCTTTCTCCTAATCAGCTTTAACGTTAAACATTAATTTTACTTTTACTTAGCCCCCAAGTTAAATTTTAAAAATTTAAATCCTAAATTTAAATTTGAATTCAAGCTAAATTATTTTAGATCTAAAAAATTCCAACGCTCATAGTTTCTTCGTTTGAGCTCCATTTTCAACATATTATATATGAAAACAGATCAGAATTTTGCCACAAACACAGCAGAATAACTTTCATGGTCAAACTCCAAGTTTTATAAAAATATATATTCTATCTTATCATATTTAATTCAATTTAATACATTTATTTATGGTTCGTTTTATGGGGTGGCACACTTTACCTCCTTAAAAGGATTTCGTCCTAAAATCTAACAAGGGACGAACAACGTAACACGCAATAACATCCATGTTATACAACCAAGTTATCTACGCAACCATATACTCAACCAATAGTGCGATGTGATTATGTACTGCAAAATTACTAAAATGAGCTCAATCCTAGCATGAATGTATAATCATGTCATGCAAGTATATAGGAAAATACCCTAAACATGCATAAAGGTTCCTACATGAGTCTAAAGTGATTGTGAAAAGTGTAGCAACCATCTCCTACCATCCAATCTATCAACCACGATGCAACTGAAAATCCTAGTTTTGGAGAGAAAATTTATCATTGAAAAGCTCTAGGTGAGTGATCTTCATCTTCCCCTTGGTTTCCCAAGTTCTTTCCACCGGATTGTCTCCCCATTGTACTCGGACTAGTCTAATAACTTTATTGTGGAATTTTCTAGTTCCGTGCTCCATGATGCTTGTGGTGGTAGGGGCACAGCTAGCTCCATCTCTAAATCCCCCAACTAATTAGGCTCAAATCTAGTAGCAATGTCATGAAGGCATTTAAGAAATGTGGAAAACATTATGGACTCATACAATCAGTCTGGAAGGTCCATGTGGTAAGTATGTTTCCTATCCTTCCAAAACTATATGGTCCCAACAAACCTTAGCATCAGTTTTCCAAACTTGCTGAATCTACAAATCTTTCTAAGAGGGGAGATTTTTACAAACACCATATCTCCAACCTCAAACTCAAGCTCTTTCCTTCTCTTACCTATATAAGTTTCTGATGGTCTTTTGCTGCCTTTATTCTTTGCTTGATCAACTCTACTTTTTCCATGGTATCATGGATCAAATTGGATCCAAGCAATACTTTCATGGTTTTCCCCCAACAACTTCTATTTGCATAGGCCCCCATAAAGTGCTTCAAAAGGGGACATACCAAACATTGCTTGATAGCTATCCTTATATGCGAATTCAACCAAAGAAAGATACTGCTCTTAGTGTCCTCCAAAATCCAAGATGCAAGCTCTTAACAATTCCTCCAAAATCCTATTCACCCTCTCTGTTTGTCCTTCAGCCTACGGGTGATATGTATTGCTAAGGTTCAAAGAAGTTCCCAAATCTGTTTGTAGGCTCCTCAAAAACTCATAAGTGAACAAGGGGTCCCTATCACTGACTATGCTTATAGGAATTCCATGTAGACAGACTTCTTCCTTGATATAAATCTATGCAAGGGAAGTGCCATCCTATTTCTTCTAATTGGAAAAAAATAAGCACTTTCTATGAGTCTATCCAAAACAACCCAACTAGCTCCATTGCCCTTCTGACTTCTAGGCAATCCTTCTACATATTCCATTGAAATATGTTCCCACTTCCAAGTCGGAATTTCCAAAGGTAATAATAACCCACTAGGCTTCCCTTGCTCAACTTTTATTTTTTGACATGTCAAACACCTAGCAACAAACTTAGCTATGCTTCACTTCATTCCATTCCAAAATAAAGTTCTCTTCATGTCCTCGTACGTCTTATCTCCTCTGGGGTGAATAGTCATTCTTGAGTGATGAAATTCCACAAGCACTTCTTTCAACAAATCCTTAATCATTGGAACAAAAAGACATCCGCGTTTTCTCAAGCATCCCTTCTCGTCAACCGAATACCTACCAGCATGGGGAAAATGCTCTCCTTTTCTCAATTTTTCGAAATCTCAGCCAACTTTTCATCCTTCACTTGCTCATGCCCTATATGATCCATCAAGCTGGTCTAATCTCCATTCACGTTAAAAACCCTTGGATAGGTTCTCTTGATGGTTGGAAGTTAAAATTTGAGAGAAGTTCCAACTATCTCCATTCACTTATAGCACCAAGGAGAGTGTGCCTTTGACTAAGGGCGTCGACGACTACGTTCTCATTTCCAGGGGTATTCTAAATACTAAAGTCAAATGATGCTACATAAACCATCCACCACTGCTTCCTAAGATTCAAATATTTTTGGAAAAATAGGTATTTGAGTGATTTATGATCCTTTCCCCCAAAAGATAATTCCTCCACATTTTTAAGGAAAAGACAATGGCAGCCAATTCCAAATCATGCACTAGACACCTCTTCTCATGGTCCTTCAGTTGTCTGCTAGCATAGGAACTACTTTTCCTTCTTGCATAAGAACTGCCCCTAATCCTGTGTTATATGCATCTGTGAAAACCTGAAATGGCTTGGTTCCATTGGAATAGTGAGCACAGGTGCACCGGTCAATGACTCCTTATGCTTCTCAAATGCCTTAGTGCATCTATCATCCCAAATAAAAACTAGATCCTTCTTAGTCAATTGGGTTAAAGGTGGTGCTATTTTCGCAAAGCTCTTGATGAACTTCATATAGTAGCCTACCAACCCTAAAAAACTCATAACCTCTGATGCCTTACTAGAGATCTTCCACCCTTGGATAGCTTTCACTTTAGCAGGGTCCACAGCCAATCCTTGTTCCGAAACAACATGCCTAAGGAACCTAATTTTACTTCTCTAAAAGTGGCATTTAGGAAACTAGGCTTTGAGTTAGTTCCTTCTCAAGGTCTCCAATACCACCCTAAGGTAGTCCTCATGCTCCTTCTTGCCTTTGGAGAAAACCAAGATATCTTAACAAACATCACGGCGAATTTACTAAGTTGTGCTTTAAATACTCTACTCATCAAATCCACAAAGTTGGTTGGGCATTCGTCAGTCCAAAAGGCATTACATCCTACTCATAATGCTCATCCGGTGTACAAAATGTTGTCTTCGACTTGCTTTCCTCTGCAATCCTCAATAGATGGAATCCTGTTGCTAAGTCTAATTACTAATAAGACGTTGGCTCCTACAAGTTGGTCGAACAAGTCATTTATTCTAGGTAAAGGTATTTATTCTTCCATGTCAACTTGTTCAACTCTTTATAATCCATGAAAGTCCCAAAGAACCATCTACCTTAGTAGCAAAAACAACAGGGGCTCTCCATTCAGAATTACTCATACTGATGAATCCTTTCTTTAATAGCTTTGAGATTTGCTTATCCAATTCGACAATTTCTTTGAGGGCTATATGTCTCAAAGGCATAGCGACGGGCCTTGCATCCTTCTCCAAATCAATTTGAAACTCAAGTTCCCTATGGGGTGGGTGATCGGAAACTTCCTCGAGGACATCAAGAAATTAAATAACTACAAGTATAGATGACGGCTCTCCAACAATAGATAGAATTAGTGGGTATAAATGGCTTAACTCAACTAAATCTTTGGTTGTACAAAGAACTTATAGGTCATGATCTCCACAACTTCTTAATCATACTACCCTATTATCACAATCAAGAATGGCTTCATAATATGATAGGCAATCCATATCCAAAATAAGTCCATATCCCTTGAAATTTAGAACGTACGTAGTACAATGAAATCAACATCACATATGTCTAACGCTAGGTTGTTGCAAATCAGAGAGAGATGTGTCGAACCACCAATAAGATTAGAAACATCAATTGGGTTGTTGACCATCTGGGTTTGAAAGTCAAAGAGATTTACTGCATTCCTAGCTATAAAGGAATGTGATGCCCTTGAATCAAATACGGTATGAATGGTCACCCCGAAAATAAGTGTTATATCTTCTAAAGCTGCTATTCCTTAGTCTCTTGGTGGCTTACTAGCAATAGGGATGGCTTCAATAATGTAGTCTTATCCGCTTGATCCTTCCTTAGCCATCTAGGGACACTAATTCTTATTATGCTTTTCCGCATGGCAGCTAAAGCACTTCCTTTTAAAGGCTTCCTTCATCAGACTCACCGTACAATCTTTAGCCTCATGACCCTTCCTTTGGCATCTCTTATACACATTCTCATCCTTCTTAAACTTCCCCTTCGACTTCATATAAGCCCAAAAGATCCCCATCTTGGACCCTCCTTGCTTTGGGTCGATGCAGTTCCTTTTGTTAGTCCTTGAGATGATGGTTTTGATGAAAACAACCTTAGAATAGGATTATAAAATAAAAATATTGACATTATAGTTTAGAAATATATGTATATGCAGGATTTAACCATGCAATACCAAGAATGAAGACTGTACAGTATAGAGATTTATCAAGACTGAAGACTCATGAGTATCAAGAATATAAAGATTATCAAGAGTTCAAGATTTCAAGAATAAGTAATTTAACCAGGAATTTTGTTAAAACTCCTAGAAAAGCACTGGCATCTTAAAAACCAATTTATTCGTGAAATGGAACCCACTTCGAGCCTGTTAAAGGGATGGAACCCTAAGTAGGATGGAACCTACGAAAAATCTAATGGAACATTGTTTTGTATCCACTAACTTTTATTCAAAATGTTTTTACAAAATTATATCTTGTTTTCAAAATGATTTCAAAACCTTCCTTTTAAAAGAATAAAAAATATCTATCCTGGTTTTAAATATTTTTAGCCTCAAAATAATCTTTATCTTCAAAACCAAATTATCCTTAGTTTTAAACTATCTTTTAATAATAATGTATTTAACCTTTAATATTTATACTTAGATTTAAATATAAAATTATAGAAAAATTTTATATATACCAAAATATTATTCTCTATATTTATTTATGTATTTTAACTATATTTAAATATATTTATAAAAGTTTAAAATAGTTTTAATATAAGATAAAAGTTATTTTAAAGAAAAAAAAACACCAAAATTTCCTTTGGGTTGTCGACATACCCAAGTTACCCATGTCGACGTAGTATCAGTTGATTTCACAATTTTGAATTTCAAAAGAAGTGTCTATTCGTCATATCCCTTTACGAATGAACATGGCTGTTGTTCTTCTATAAATAGGGGCTGTTTTCAACGAATTTGTAATTATTATTTTCTAGTTTTCACTCCTCTTCTTCTTCTTCCATATTTCTTTATACATATTCTTACCATTACTCTGCCGAAACCAACATTGAATCTAACTAGATCATTTCTGGTTTGATTCTCTATCACGATCTCAACAAGATCCTCGGTGCTATTCAGAGTTGTAGGCTTCTTTGTAATCATTTATATAAGAAAAGGTGTGATTGTACCCTTGGAAATCAATCAAGTGAGAAAAGATGTGATTGTAGCCTTGGAAATCAATCAAGTGTAAAAGGTGTGATTGTAGCCCTAAAAATCAATTGGGTGAACTTATTGCCCGTGAAATCAAGTATCTCTATCCAGAGGATTGTGAATCTGGAGAGTGTACCTCATAGCCTTGAAATCGATGGTGTAATTGTAAAGATTGCTTTTGAAAGGAAATCTGTACTTGTGTGCAGGACTGTATGTAGGGTAACTCTGAACCAGTATAAAATCTGGTATGTTCTTTTCTTTACTTCTTTTACTTTATTTCGGCATCTGTGTTTGTTTCTGTGATTGTATCTGTGTATGAATATTACATACTTTTGGTTTAAATTAACAAAAACTCTAAAAGATTTAGTAATTTCTCAAAACACTATTCATCCCCTCCAGTGTTTATCCTAGCCTTAAGATTCGTAATCCGCATTTCTAACATTTGGTATCAGAGCAAGGTTTTCAAAGTTTTGATAATCTGAATTTTGAAAATCTTAAAATGGAATTTTTTTTATAAAATTATTAATACTATTTTCATATGAATATGTCACAGAATCATCATGATATTGTTGTTTAAAATTATATTTATTTATTTTAAAAATTCACTTGATTCTTTAAAAGGTTATGTTGTTTTGCTGGAGAAGAATTATGTCTAATGACTATTGGATAAAAGATGCCAGATAACCATTCAACAATCAAGAAGAACAAATGTATAAATAATGGCAATCGACGATGAAATGGGTACTATATCAATACAAAGCTTTTGATTCTCATCTATAACTTGATATGATACTTTACTTATCCCCATCTACTTCGCAATGTCACTGGTTTCGTGCAAATCCATCAAGAAATGACCAAGTTATGGTCAAATGAAGTTTTGGTGAACAAAGAGAGAAAGAAAGCAAAACCTTCAATGGTATTATTCAAATTGCATCCAAAAAATTGATATTTTGTTCCCACTCCTATTCCAGATTGTATTTCGTGTTCTCACGGTCGTTTTGATGGGTGGATCATCAAATTCCGATCAAAATTGAGTGAGATGTGACAGTTTGAAGTTGGCTATCCAAAACTGAAAAACTGTGTACAAGATTTTCCACATTTCTCTTACTGATTCGGCCTGTTGCACCATAATACTGTCCAAATTCAACACCAAACTATTATTGGATCGTAGCCCTTGCCTACCTCTTCGATTTGCTACTAGTTTCATCCAATTCCGTTAAGAAACGAAGGAGATATGCCTTCTAGAAGTTATACAGTAAATAGAAAAACGGGAAGAAGAAGAAGAAGAAGAAGAATACAAACTTATATGAAAAGTGGAGACTGTTGGGCCTATTTATAGTAGTTGAACTGTCCATTCATTCAAAATTCAAATTCAAAGTTTTGGCTTTAAGTTGGTTAATATACTAAATCATCTGTCTTTCTCATACGGTCTTCAATTTCAGCAAATGAACATACTACGTTGATCAGAAAAACGAGCCCGTCGTAATGGAACAGATCTCGTCATTAAATTCTGAAAGATATAAATGTGTGGTTGATGACAATGGAAGAACAACAAAGTTAGAAAGATGGAGCGCAAAAATTGGTACGCTTTATTATTATTTCATCTTTGTTGTTGCATTTAGGAATATATATTTATGCATTTAGTTAGGTATAGAAATTTATCTCTTTTATAAGTTTCGATAGTTAGGTCCATATATCGACACACCATAGTATAAATTTCGATATACCAGTCTAATTTATTTTTTAAAGTTTTCTAAAAAGTGTTTTCTTTCAAGTAAAATCTTACTACTAATTTATTACAATTATATTAAGTAGAAAAGTATTTTTACATGCAAAATGTCAAGTTTGTTTACACATGTTTTATTATTATTTTTTATGTTAATTAAATACTATAATAAAATTGAGCAAAAAATCAATTATTTACATGTCAATATCTAGTCATAAAATTAGTGCAAAATCATGTTAAAATCAGGCCTAGAACTTTAGATAGCATTTCTGAAATGCTGTCTTTTCTATTTGAAACTTTAAACTATGTAAAAATAATATTTAAATTAAGTATTTTTCTCTATTCTTTTTAGACTTATTTTCTAACTTGTATTAGAATATTTTAAAATTAATTTCATGCTTAAATATTTTTTAATAATTAATTAAATTTTCTAATGTAAGAAGCCTTAATATGACACATGTTTATTTTAGTTTTTCAATCTTTGTTATATCATATTTCATTATGATATTTTTTTTTAAACTAAAAGGTGTTTAAACATGTTTCTAGATATTTTAGTCAATAATAATTTAATATATAGGTTTTAATTAATAAGTAGTTTATAAACATGAAAGTCTGGATTCTTAACAAAAACAATTAAGTTAAAACAAATATTTTTAAAAAGAATTAAGTAAGGATGATATTAATTTTTATAAAAACCATATTTGATCATATATAGTTTAAGTCCATATTCCTTAGCATTTGATTTTGATATTAAGTTTGATTACTACCTTTCATGAATATGTTATAATTTTAATACCATTTATTACCTTTAAACTCTTGTCTTCACTACTCTTTTAGTCTCATTCATTAGTTTCCTTAACCTAAGTTTAGTAATTGGTGTGTATTACCTTTGTTTGGTTGAAGCGATTTTATAATAAATTGATTGATATATGCATGCATACATACATACATACATACATACATACATACATACATATACATATACATATACATACATACACACAGATATATATATATGCCTGTCAATTAGATATTACTTATCACTCATGTTTATCTTATATCCTGAATATCGCTTACTGTAGTATATATAGCATCATATCATTTTGCATATTATAATTTTTTTACTTCGTTATCATTTTATTTCATATTACATATCATTATGCATTCTATTTCATATCAAATTCATTGCATATTACATCATAAATTATAATGCATGAAATATTATAATCATTTGCATCACAAGTTTCACTTCATTCTGCATATCATCTCATGTTACATTGCATATGTCATACATTTCATACTTCATTACAAACTACATATTGCATATATGTATACATAATGAGTGTATTTTATTTAAGGGGAGTTTGTACTATTGTCTTATAGTTTAGGATTATTAGTTTTTGATTTGTTTGCTATGTTTTGATTGACTTAATTATCTTGTTTGACTTGTTTGACTTGATTGACTTGTTTGACATGATTGATTTGTTTGACATTTGATTTGTTTGATTGTTTGACATGATTGGATTTGATGTGTGTGTTGATTTGATTGTTCGAAATATACTTATACATATTTATGTATTGAATAATTATAATATAATAATTATGTTAATTTCTTTCATATTCCATTTACTATACTTTGTTCTAGTATTAGTTTAAGGGGGAGTTGTCTAGTTTTATGGTCTTAAGATGGTTTTTGTTGATGACAAAGAGGGACTTATTAGGATAGAAGTAACATTTGATAAACAAAGGTTGTCATCATCAAAAAGGAGGAGATTGTTAGTCCTTGAGATGATGGTTTTGATGACAACAACCTCAGAATAGGATTATAAAATAAAAATATTGACATTATAGTTTAGAAATATATGTATATGCAAGATTTAACCATGCAGGTACCAAGAATGAAGACCATACAGTATAGTGATTTAAGATATCAAGATTGAAGACTCATGAGTATCAAGAATATAAAGATTATCAAGAGTTCAAGATTTCAAGAATAAGTAATTTAATTAGGGATTTTGTTAAAACTCCTAGAAAAGCATTGGCATCTTAAAATCTAATTTATTCGTGGAAAGGAATCCACTTCGAGCCTGTTAAAGAGATGGAACCCTAAGTAGGATGGAACCTACGAAAAATCTAGTGGAACATGTTTTGTATCCACTAACTTTTAATCAAAATGTTTTTACAAAATTATATCTTGTTTTCAAAATGATTTCAAAACCTTCCTTTTAAAAGAATCAAAAACATCTATCCTGGTTTTAAATATTTTTTGCCTCAAAATAATCTTTATCTTCAAAATCAAATTATCCTTAGTTTTAAACTATCTTTTAATAAAAATATATTTAACTTTTAATATTTGTACTTAGATTTAAATATAAAATTATAGTAAAATTTTATATATACCAAAATATTATTCTCAATATTTATTTATGTATTATAACTATAGTTAAGCATATTTATAAAAGTTTAAATATAAGATAAAAGTTATTTTCAAAGAAAAACAAAACATCAAAATTTCCTTTGAGATGCCGACATATCCAAGTTACCCATGTCGACATAGTGTCATTTGATTTCAAAATTTTGAATTTCAAAAGAAGTGTCTATTCGTCATTTCCCTTCATGAGTGGACATGGTTGTTGTTCTTCTATAAATAGGGGCTGTTTTCAACGAATTTCTAATCATTTTTTTTTGGTTTTCAGTCTACTTCTTCTTCCACATTTCTTTATATATATATATTCTTACCATTACTTTGCCGAAATCAACATTGAATCTAACTAGATCATTTCTAATTTGATTCTCTATCACTATATCATCCTTAGTGCTATTCAGAGTTATATGATTCTTTGTAATCATTTCTGTGAGAAAAGGTGTGATTGTAGCCTTGGAAATCAATCAAGTGAGAAAAGGTGTGATTGTAGCCTTAGAAATTAATCAAGTGTAAAAGGTGTGATTGTAGCCCTGGAAATCAATTGGGTGAAATTGTTCCCGTGAAATCAAGTTTCTCTACCTAGAGGATTGTGAATCTGGAGGGTGTACCTCGTAGCCTTGAAATCGTGGGTGTAATTGTAAAGATTGCTTTTAAAAGGAAATCTGTACTTGTGTGCGGGACTGGATGTAGGATAACTCCGAATCAGTATAAAATCCGGTGTGTTCTTTCCTTTATTGCTTTTACTTTATTTCTGCATCTGTGTTTGTTTCTGTGATCGTATCTGTGTCTGAATATTGCATACATTTGTGTTTAAATTAACAAAAGCTCTAGAAGGTTTAGTAATTTCTTAAAACACTATTCACCCTCCCTCTATTGTTTATCCTAGCCTTAAGATCCATAATCCGCATTTCTAACATTTGGTATCAGAGCAAGGTTTTCAAAGTATTCATAATCTGAATTTTGAAAAATCTTAAAATGGCAATTTTTTTATAAAAATATTAACACTATTTTCATATGAATATGTCACAGAATCATCATGATATTGTTGTTTAAAATTATATTTAGTTATTTTGAAAAGTCACTTGATTCTTTAAAAGGTTATGTTGTTTTGATGGAGAAGAATTATGTCTAGTGACTATTGGTTAAAAGATACCAGATAACCATTCAACAATCAAGAAGAATAAATGGATATATAATGTCAATCGACGATGAAATGGGTATCAGATCAATATAAAGCTTTTGATTCTCATCTAAAACTTGATAAGATACTATACTTCTCTTCATCTACTTCGTAATGTCACTAGTTTCTTGCTAATCCGTCAAGAAATGACCAAGTTATGGTCAAAAAAGTTTTGGTGAACAAGGAGAGAAAGAAAAACTATCAATGGTATTCTTCAAATTGCATCCAAAAATTTAAGTATTTTGTTCCCAATCCTATTCCAGATTGTAGTTCTTGTTCTCACGGTCATTTTGATGGGAGGATCATCAAATTCCGATCAAAATTGAGTGAGATATGACAGTTTAAAGTTGGTTATCCAAAACTGAAAAACTGTGTACGAGATTTTCTACATTTCTCTTACTGATTCGGCCTATACTGTCCAAATTTATCACCAAACTATTACTGGATCGTAGCCCTTACCTTCCTCTTCGATTTGCTGCTGGTTTCATCCAATTCCGTTAAGAAACAAAGGAGATATGCCTTCTAGAAGTTTGATGGTAAATAGAAAAACGGAAAGAAGAAGAAGAGAAACTTTTATGAAAAGTGGTGACTGTTGGGCCTATTTATAGTGGTTGAAGTGTCCATTCGTTCAAAATTCAAATTTAAATTTTTGGCATTAAGTTGGTCAATCTATTAAATCATCTGTATCTTTCTCATACGGTCTTCAATTTCAGCAAATGAACATACTACGCTGATCAGTAAAACGAGCCCGTCACAATAGAACAGATCTCGTCATTAAATTCTGAAAGATATAGATGTGTGGTTGACGACAATGGAAGAACAACAAAGTTAGAAAGATGGAATGTAAAAATTGGTACACTATACAATTATTTCATCTTTATTGTTGCATTTAGAAATATATATTTATGCATTTAGTTAGGTATGGAAATTTATCTCCTTTATAAGTTTTGATAGTTAGGTCCATATATCGACACACCATAGTATAAATTTCGATATACCAGTCTAATTTTTTTTTAAAGTTTTTTAAATGTGTTTCTTTCAAATAAAATCTTACTACTAATTTATTACAACTATATTAAGTAGAAAAGCATTTTTACTTGCATAATGTCAAGTGTCTTTACATATGTTTTCTCATTATTTTTTATGTTAATTAAATACTATAAAAAAATTGAGTAAAAAAATCAATTATTTACATGTCAATTTCTAGTCATAAAATTAGTGCAAAATCATGTTAAAATCAGGCCCAGAACTTTAGATAGCATTTCTGAAATGCTATCTTTTCTATTTGAAACTTTAAACTATGTAAAAATAATATTTAAATTAAGTATTTTTATCTATTCTTTTTAGACTTATTTTCTAACTTATATTAGAATATTTTAAAATTAATTTCATGCTTAAATATTTTCTAATAACTAATTAAATTTTTAATGTAATAAGCCTTAATATGACACATGTTTATTTTAGTTTATCAATCTCTGTTATATCATATTTCATTATGATATTTTTTAAACTAAAAGGTGTTTAAACATGTTTCTAAATATTTTAATCAATATAATTTAATATATAGGTTTTTATTAATAATCTAAGTATTTTATAAACTTGAAAGTCTGGATTCTTAAAAAAAACAATTAAGTTAAGAAAATTTTTAAAAAGAATTAAGTAAGGAGGGTATTAATTTTTATAAAAACCATATTTGATCATATATAGTTTAAGTCCATATTTCTTAGCATTTGATTTTGATATTAAGTTTGATTACTACCTTTCATTAATATCTTATAGTTTTAATACCATTTATTACCTTTAAACTCTTGTCTTTACTACTCTTTTAGTCTCATTCATTAGTTTCCTTAACCTAAGTTTAGTAATTGGTGTGTATTACCTTTGTTTGGTTGAAGCGAGTTAAAATAAATTGTTTAATATATGTATACATACATATACATATACACACACAGATATATATATATATATATATATATATATATATATATGCCTGTCAATTAGATATTACTTATCAGTCATGTTTATCTTATATTCTGAATATCTCTTACTTAGTATATATAGCATCATATCATTCTGCATATTTTAATTTTTTTTGCTTCGTTATTATTTTATTTCATATTACATATCATTATGCATTCTATTTCATATCAAATTTCATTGCATGTTACATCATAAATTACAATGCGTGAAATATCATAATCATTTGCATCACAAGTTGCACTTCATTCTGCATATCATCTCATGTTACATTGCATATGTCATACATTTCATACTGCATTACAAACTACATATTGCATATATGTATACATAATGAGTGTATTTTATTTAAAGGGAGTTTGTACTATTGTCTTATAATTTAGGACTATTAGTTTTTGATTTGTTTGCTATGTTTTGATTGACTTAATTGTCTTGTTTGATTGTTTGTGTAACGACCCGAAAATTTCGTTAACTAAATTTCTCATATTTTCCATAATTTTTAATAAAATGAATGTTAGAAATTTGGTGTTGCCATTTGTTCTTATTAAAAGTTAACAATTTAAAATGAGATTTCCAATTCAATAAAATAATGTAAATATTGTGGTTTAAATTTTGAATGGAATATGTGAAAACAAGAGTAATTATGGAATAATATGTTATTTATTTTGAGTATTGAATAAAAAAAATTTGTAAGCCAATTTTAATTAATGGTAATAATGCGATATAAGCTAATAAATTTGATCTCAATGCGATAACCATTTAATGAAGGTAATGAAACATGATTTAGGAAAATGTATACTAGGTATAAATCAAATAGAAGGAAACAAACGTATATATCGAATTGATTTATGAATAAATACTTTGGATAGTAATTGAATGTACGGTAATGGTAATTTAAAACCTATTTATAGTAAGACTGCATAAGATTCAGTAAATGAAGTGGTGGAAAGATTTTTCCTAGATATACTTTGAAGATGTGAAATTAAAGGTAAATATTAAAATTGGTTAATGTAAAATAACATTGATTAACCGTAAATGGGAATAAATTTGAAAATAAAAATTTATGTTACAAGTGGGTGAAAGTAAAGATAAGGGGCAAGAGTGTTGGAATAGGTATATTAGAATAACTATAAAGTGTAAATGTACGTATTTATAGCAACATGAATTATTGAAGGAAAATAATTGGTAAACGGGGTTTGGGCTAAGGAAATGTTATTGATTGTTTTGAAACCTTATTTATTATGGGAAATTAATTTAGCATAAGCAAAACCAATGCAAATATCTAATTTATCAGTAAAGCAATAATAATAAATAGTAATCAATGCAAATTTATGTAACAATAGAATGTGAAATTTGGGAAATAGACGCAAAGTATATATGAGTTGCTAAAAGTATGCATAATAAGTGCAAATTTAATAAATCAATGTCCTATAGAGGTTGGAGTATGGTTAGTAATAAAAGCTTTTAAAGGAAAAACCTTTAATTTATAAATGAAAATCAATGCATTAAATTAGGCGTAACTGAATGCATGTAAATAATTTTGTAAGAATAAGTTAATAAACAATTTATTTGTGCATACCTGATTTAATCGAAATAACAGAAAAGACAAGAACTTGATTTGCCTAGGTATATATATTGATAAACTATAACTAAATAGAAAGTTTGGTAGTAAATAGGATATAAGAAGACAAAGGCAACTAGTAAATTAATAAATGAATTCATAATAATAAGTAGTAATTAATGCATATATATTTGGCATTAGTGATAATTACAAAACTTTACCCATTTATCTAATTTATTTAATTAAATCTAAATCTATGGCAACATTGTTGTAATGATGATTGTAAGTGAATTTGAATGTAAAAGGGTAACAATTATTTAGGTTAACCATTTTGAGTATGTTAAGTTAAGAATGGCAATCGATTGAAATAAATCTAAATTAATTATTTTGTTTTGGTTAATGTGTTCTAGTTAATAAAGGGGAGTTTATAAGAAATGAAACATGCACTAATGACATGTGTTATAATTCAAATGTTATTTATATCCATAAAATGTCTATTTACTGAATAGAAAGATTTTAAATCAATAAGCGAATTTATTGAGGTTCCAATTTATAATTTATAACATTTAATGTAGACCCAATTACAATTAATTGACTTAAATCATGCAGTTAGCGTAGATTTGTTTTGTAATTGGAGTAGTTAATCCTATAAGATGAAGTTAATGCTAATTCTATTTATAATTGGACCATTTGTTGATATAGACTTTAGAAAGCAAGTTGTATAAATTTAATTAAGGTATCAACATTCAACAATTGTAATTATTGAAAATTAAAATGGAATTTGAGGATAATAAGGTGAAACCATGAACAAATGTTAATGCATCCTTATTACTGGTAAAAGATGAGTATATAAAAGTTTGAAAATCAAAAAAATAGGTTTTTGAAAACTTAATTTATAATTTCTAAATATAAGGAAGTGGAGAAATTAACACTGCAATGGATAGACTTATCAGCTTTTAATTTACATCTAAATTTGTTTAGACCAATTTGGAAATTAATAAAATTGTGGATATATTTTGAAACATAAACGAAATGTCTAGATTTACATTTGTAAATACGTTTAAAATAAAATGTAAGTGATAAGGAATTTATTTATTTCCTAAATCCGTAACGTGTGTAATTAATATTATTTATCTTTTGGGACCACTTCCGTTTGCACGTTAAAATTCGTGCACACCTATTCTTTTGCGATCTATCTATAAATAGACGATCAAAAACCCTATACTCCATCTTCTATCATTTGTCTGTACGTTCTTTTCTTCAACTCCTTCTCCGCCTCAAATGGATGCAAATGTCTGATCCAATTCTATTCAAATTTCAAATGAAAATTCAAACCCTCCAGAAAAATTCCAAAAAAATATATGTCGTAATTTTCATCAATACGAATCTATGTCTGCTGTTCGTTTCTCAAGACAGTGAACGGTTTTACTAGAAATCGAGGTCAAACGTTGGAAATTCGAAACCCTATATGTGATTTGGGGCTTTTGAAGCACTCATCAAGAGGAGTCGATAGGTGGTAGTCTCGTGGCCTAGCTCGACCGGAGGCGTTGGGAATTTGACAATTAGGGTTTCGAAACCCTAAGTTTTTGGTGGCGGCGGCGAGCACTAGGGGGTGCCGCACCCACATCTGAAGGAAGAGGAGACTTAGGCGGTGACGTTGGTGGTCACGGCGTGGCACATGGTGGTCGAACGGCGAGGGTAATCATGGTCAAAGGTCACAGCTGTTGAGGTTGACTGCGTGTTTTGTTACGAACGTAGTCGCGTGTGTTTGAGGAGAAGCTTCTGTTGATGACGTGGCATAGCATATAGGGTAGGTTTGTGTTATTTTAAATTTTGTTTTCATACGTTCAAATCAACATAACTTTCTCATACGAACTCGTTTTCACGCGAGATTTTTTTTATTAGGATCGAAATTAAATTCCGGATCTGTTGGCACTGGTTTGGAACGATTTGGAGATCGTCGAATTTTTGGGTTTAAATCGGATTTAAATTCGATTTAAATTCAAAAGGTGAGTGTTTTAACCCACTCACAACTTCTAAAAATTTTTATGTTTGTTAAATTTATTTTAGATATGAGTAAAGATTTATTTATGACTGTTTCGCATGTTTTATTCATCATATCTGTTAAATCGCATTTATTTAATACAACTGTTCATTAAATTTTTTTACTGCATATAGATTGACAGTTATAGTTATTTATTTGCAGATAAACTGTTAGTTTAAAAGTTGTTAAATTTATTTTTGAATATAACTGCCAGTTATTACCTGTTATATATTATCGGATATATATTGATATTGTTTTGTTATTGGATGATGATTGTGATTTGGATGATGGATGATGATGGATGTTTTATTTTATATCATTAAACTACAAGTTATCATGCATTTTTCGTTCCATTCGGGATTGTGGTTTGAAATGATATACAACCGCAAATTTTTATTTTTAATTTGCGGATTGAAATGATAAACATCCGTATCACTTGACCATAGGATAGAAAATTATATACAGGCACTGTGGTCTATATATAAAATATTTTAAAGTGATTTCTATGGTTTGGATGGGATACGGTTTATAAAAAATTTTAAGTTTTGATATTTATAAATATTATTCTTCTACATATATACATATGAAGTTAAAATTTTTGAATTTAGGCTGTGTATAAATCTGTTAAATAAAAATGGAAAAATTGAGAAAATGGAATTTGATAATTTATATTATATGTTTAAGTTTGGAAATTTTAAGGTATGATATTTATAACTGGAGTTTTTCCAAGATAAATTTAAATGAATATTCTAGTATAATTAAATTTAAGGAAATATTAAATTTCTAGAAATTGGAGTTGTATTTATGGATTTTTATGTGAATATTCAAGACTAAACAATAGAACAATTGATTTGTTGAAAGAATAAAATTCCAACTTTAGTTTTGAAATATTAATACTCCAAATGGATATATATATATATATATATATATATATATATATATATCTATATATATAGAAATTGAAATGGTTTTGGAACTTGAAAGTGATATTTAAATTATGGTTTAGACTTTAAATAAGGAAATATATTTGTAAAGCCATGGAAATTAACCTTAAAGTCAAACCATTTATTTTATATACCGTTGAATATCCAAACCATTCAAGTTTTAGAAGTTATGGTTTTAAAACTATGAATTTTCGAAATATTATGCTTTGAAAGTATAATTCAAATGTTTGGTTTCCAGATATTATAGATTTTAAAGCAGTATGATTTTTGGAAAAGAATTATATTTGGATAAAATGATATCATATTGTTTTGGGTTTTAAAAATGATACCGTATTCATAGTTTTTGAAATGGAAATTTTTATTCTGGTTTTTAAGTATAAACTATTTTTAAATGACCGCGGTGTTATAATAACGATGGGTTGGCAAAGAGATCGGGATCGGATATGAACATACTCTCTGTCAATACCGAAAACCACTTTGACTAACCGTGTACGCGGTGGAGATTCCAGAATGAAGTAGGTTGGTGGCGACGTTTCCTGTAAGGTAAATACGTGGACCCAACTCCCGTGAGTTGGCATAAGGTGGCTAAAACAGGAGCGATCGACGGGTTAATGAGGTCATTCCTCTGATCGGACACTCCTCTTCGATATTATACTTTGACTTTGGATTGATTCAGTGGCCACTTTTACTTTGATTCTGGGGGAGTTTGTCCGAGGTGGGCGGCAGCTGCGCGCTGCGCGCTGCGCGTTTCCATTGGTCCGGAAGCGTAATTGGTATATCTACCCTGGCATTGCCTAGTTGTGCCGTGTCACCTACCATACCGAGCCTTGTACGAGTTTGGATTTCTCCCGTAGCCCGTGTGGTATCCTCTGGTGGCTTCCCGATCCGGAGGGACTATGATATTGGATGGACTACTGGGACTATTACGTGTTAAGGTGGAAAATGTAAAGCCTTAATGCTATTTAAAAGTATGTTTATTTTACTTTAGACACTATTATAATAGCGCAATATACTACATAGTAAATAGTTTAACGGATCCTTAGGAGATGTAAATCCCGAGCATCTCTTGAGTTACTGCACTCATATTTAATTCTGTTAAATTAACTTACATAATATCTTTTAGTTCTGACTCGAGTGTTTTTGTCTTTTCAAATTCGCTCGGGTCAGTCCGAGCGTTTCAGGATTTGAAGATTTATCTTTGGAGGATGAAGACGAAGATTTGTAGTATTATTATTTGTACTAGTTCACTACACACTGTTCTGCTGCATTGATATTTTGGTATGTGTAACTCTGATATGTATTATATAAATGTTTGTAAACAGTTTTATAAACTGTATATTTTATTATTATATTTTATCCTTCCGCTGTGAGATTCTATTTTGTTTATTTCTTCTCTGTTTTTCTTATTTACCCCATAACAATCCGCCCTTCCGTATGGTTTGAATTGGCACGTGTGTCTGTTTAAATCATGCGAAAAGGCTGGATGTTACAGTTTGACTTGTTTGACTTGATTGATTTGTTTGACCTTTGATTTGTTTGATTGTTTGACATGATTGGATTTAATGTGCGTGTTGATTGGATTGTTTGAAATATACTTATAAATATTTATGTATTGAATAATTATAATTTTATTATGTCAATGTCTTTCATATTCCATTTACTATACTTTGTTCTAGTATTATTTTACGAGGGAGTTGTATAGTTTTATGGTTTTAGGATAGTTTTTGTTGATGACAAAGGGGGAGAAATATAAAATAGGATAGTAAGGCATAGATTAAGGTAGAGTTATTAGTTTTAGGGGGGTTATTAGGATAGAAGTAATATTTTATAAACAAAGATTGTCATCATCAAAAAGGGGAGATTATTAGTCCTTGAATTGATGGTTTTGATGACAACAACCTTAGAATAGGATTATAAAATATAAATACTAACATTATAGTTTAGAAATATATGTTTATGCAGGATTTAACCATGCAGGTACCAAGACTGAAGACGGTACAGTATAGAGATTCAAGACATCAAGATTGAAGACTTATGAGTATCAAAAATATCAAGATTATCAAGAGTTCAAGATTTCAAAAATGAGAAATTTAATTATAAATTTTGTTAAAACTCCTAGAAAAGCATTGGCATCTTAAAATCCAATTTATTCGTGGAATGGAATCCACTTCGAGCCTGTTAAAGGGATGGAACCCTAAGTAGGATGAAACCTACAAAAAATCTAGTGGAACATTGTTTTGTATCCACTAACTTTTATTCAAAATGTTTTTACAGAATTATATCTTGTTTTCAAAATGATTTCAAAACCTTTCTTTGAAAAGAATCAAAAACATCTATCATGGTTTTAAATATTTTTAGCCTCAAAATAATCTTTATCTTCAAAATCAAATTATCCTTAGTTTTAAACTATCTTTTAATAATAATATATTTAACTTTTAATATTTATACTTAGATTTAAATATAAAATTATAGTAAAATTTTATATTATCAAAATAGTATTCTCTATATTTATTTATGTATTTCGACTATAGTTAAGTATATTTATAAAAGTTGAAAATAGTTTTAATATAAGATAAAAGTTATTTTCAAAGAAAAACAAAACTCCAAAATTTCCTTTGAGATTTCGACATACCCAAGTTACCCATGTCGACATAGTGTCAGTTGATTTCAAAATTTTGAATTTCAAAAGAAGTGTCTATTCGTCATATCCCTTCATAAATGGATATAGCTGTTGTTATTCTATAAATAGGGGCTGTTTTCAATGAATTTCTAATTATTTTTTTCTGTTTTTCACTCCTCTTCTTCTTCCACATTTCTTTATACATATTCTTACCATTACTCTGCCGAAATCAACATTGAATCTAACTAGATCATTTTTGTTTTGATTCTCTATCACTATCTCAACAAGATCCTCGGTTCTATTCAGAGTTATAGGCCTCTTTGTAATCATTTCTGTGAAAAAAGGTGTGATTGTAGCCTTGGAAATCAATCAAGTGTAAAAGGTGTGATTGTAGCCCTGAAAATCAATTGGGTGAACTTGTTGCCCATGAAATCAAGTATCTCTACCCAGAGGATTGTGAATCTGGATGGTGTACCTCGTAGCCCTGAAATCGAGGGTGTAATTGAAAAGATTACTTTTGAAAGGAAATCCGTACTTGTGTGCGGGACTGCATGTAGGTAACTCTGAACCAGTATAAAATCCGGTGTGTTCTTTCCATTACTGCTTTTACTTTATCTCGGCATCTGTGTTTGTTTCTGTGATCGTATCTGTGTTTGAATATTGCATACATTTGTGTTTAAATTAACAAAAACTCTAAAAGATTTAGTAATTTCTTAAAACAATATTCATCCCCCTCTAGTGTTTATCCTATCCTTAAGATCTGTAATCCACATTTCTAACATTTGGTATCAGAACAAGGTTTTCATAATCCGAATTTTGAAAAATTTTAAAATGGAATTTTTTTTATAAAATTATTAACATTATTTTCATCTGAATATGTCAAAGAATCATCATGATGTTGTTGTTTAAAATTACACTTAGTTATTTTAAAAAGTCACTTGATTCTTTAAAAGGTTATGTTGTTTTGCTGAAGAAGAATTATGTCTAATGACTATTGGTTAAAAGATACCAGATAACCATTCAACAATCAAAAAGAACAAATGGATATATAATGGCAATCGACAATGAAATAGGTACCAGATCAATACAAAGCTTTTGATTCTCATCTACAACTTGATATGATACTGTACTTCTCTCCATGTACTTCGCTACGTCACTGGTTTCGTGCGAATCCGTCAAGAAATGACCAAGTTATGGTCTAAATGAAGTTTTGGTGAACAAAGAGAGAAAGAAAGCAAAACTGTCAATGGTATTCTTCAAATTGTATCCAAAAATTTGAGTATTTTGTTCCCACTCCTATTCCATATTGTAGTTCTTGTTCTCACGGTCATTCTGATGGGTGGATCATCAAATTCCGATCAAAATTGAGTGAGATATGACAGTTTGAAGTTGGCTATCCAAAACTTAAAAACTGTGTATGGGATTTTCTATATTTCTCTTACTCATTCGGCCTGTTGCACCACAATAATATCCAAATTCGTTACCGAACTATTACTGGATTGTACCCCTTGCCTTCCTCTTTGGATTTTTCGCTGGTATCATCCAATTCCGTTAAGAAACGAAAGAGATATGCCTTCTAAAAGTTTGACGGCAAATAGAAAAAAGGGAAGAAGAATAAGAGAAACTTTTATGAAAAGTGGTGACTGTTGGGCCTATTTATAGAGGTTGAAGTGCCCATTCATTCAAAATTCAAATTCAAAGTTTTGGCATTAAGTTAGTCAATCTGCTAAATCATCTGTATCTTTCTCATACAGTCTTCAATTTCAGCAAATGAACATACTACGCTGATCAGAAAATGGAGCCCGTCGCAATAGAACAGATCTCGTCATTAAATACTGAAAGATATAAATGTGTGGTTGACGACAATGGAAAAACAACAAAGTTAGAAAGATGGAGTGCAAAAATTGGTACGCTTTATTATTATTTCATCTTTGTTGTTGCATTTAGGAATATATATTTATGCATTTAGTTAGGTATAGAAATTTATCTCTTTTATAAATTTTGATAGTTAGGTCCATATATCGACACACCATAGTATAAATTTCGATATACCAGTCTAAATTTTTTTAAAAGTTTTTTAAAATTTGTTTTCTTTCAAATAAAATCTTACTACTAATTTATTACATTTATATTAATTAGAAAAGCATTTTTACATGCATATTGTCAAGTTTCTTTAAACATGTTTTCTCATTATTTTTTATGTTAATTAAATACTATAAAAAATTGAGTAAAAAAATCAATAATTTACATGTCAATATCTAGTCGTAAAGTAAGTGCAAAATCACGTTAAAATCCGGCCTAGAACTTTAGATAGCATTTCTGAAATGCTGTCTTTTCTATTTGAAACTTTAAACTATGTAAAAATAATATTTAAATTAAGTATTTTTCTCTATTCTTTTTAGAATTTTTTTCTAACGTAATTAGAATATTTTAAAATAAATTTCATGCTTAAATATTTTTTAATAATTAATTAAATTTTTTAATGTAAGAAGCCTTAATATAGCACAAGTTTATTTTAGTTTTTCAATCTCTGTCATATCATATTTCATTATGATATTTCTTAAACTAAAAAGTGTTTAAACATGTTTCTAAATATTTTAATCAATAATAATTTAATGTATAGGTTTTAATTAATAAGTTAAGTATTTTATAAACATGAAAGTCTGGATTCTTAAAAAAATAATTAAGTTAAAAAACAAATTAAAAAAAGAATTAAGTAAGGAGGGTATTAATTTTTATAAAAACCATATTTGATCATATATAGTTTAAGTCCATATTTCTTAGCATCTTATTTTGATATTAAGTTTGATTACTACCTTTCATGAATATGTTATAGTTTTAATACCATTTGTTACCTTTAAACTCTTGTCTTTACTACTCTTTTAGTCTCATTCATTAGTTTCCTTAACTTAAGTTTAGTAATTGGTGTGTATTACCTTTGTTTGGTTGAAGGGAGTTATAATAAATTGTTTGATATATGTATACATACATACATATAAATACACACACACACAAATATATATATATATGCATGTCAATTAGATATTACTTATCACTCGTGTTTATCTTATATTCTGAATATCTCTTACTGTAGTATATATAGCATCATATCATTCTGCATGTTATAATTTTTTTGCTTCGTTATTATTTTATTTCATATTACATATCATTATGCATTCTATTTCATGTCAAATTTCATGGCACGTTACATCATAAATTACAATGCATGAAATATCATAATCATTTGCATCACAAGTTGCACTTCATTCTGCATATCATCTCATGTTACATTGCATATGTCATACATTTCATACTGCACTACAAACTACATATTGCATATATGTATACATAATGAGTGTATTTTATTTAAGGGGAGTTTGTACTATTGTCTTATAGTTTAGGATTATTAGATTTTGATTTGTTTGTTATGTTTTGATTAACTTAATTGTCTTGTTTGACTTGATTGACTTGATTGACCTGTTTGACTTGATTGATTTGTTTGATTGTTTGACATGATTGGATTTGATGTGCGTGTTGATTGGATTGTTTGAAATATACTTATACATATTTATGTATTGAATAATTATAATATAATTATTTTAACGTCTTTCATATTCCATTTACTATACTTTTTTCTAGTATTCGTTTAAAAGGGAGTTGTATAGTTTTATGGTTTTAGGATGGTTTTTGTTGATGACAAAGGGGGAGATTGTTAGTCCTTGAGATGATGGTTTTGATGACAACAACCTTATAATAGGATTATAAAATATAAATACTAACATTATAGTTTAGAAATATATGTATATGCAAGATTTAACCATGCCGGTATCAAGAATGAAGACGGTACAGTATAGAGATTCAAGATATCAAGATTGAAGACTCATGAGTATCAAGAATATTAAGATTATCAAGAGTTCAAGATTTCAAGAATAAGTAATTTAATTAGGAATTTTGTTAGAACTCCTAGAAAAGAACTGGCATCTTAAAATCCAATTTATTCGTGGAATGGAATCCACTTCGAGCCTGTTAAAGGGATGGAACCCTAAGTAGAATGGAACCTATGAAAAATCTAGTGGAACATTGTTTTTTATCCACTTACTTTTATTCAAAATGATTTTACAAAATTATATCTTGTTTTCAAAATGATTTCAAAACCTTCCTTTTAAAAGAATCAAAAAAATCTATCCTGGTTTTAAGTATTTTTAGCCTCAAAATAATCTTTATTTTCAAAATCAAATTATACTATTTTTAAACTATCTCTTAATAATAATATATTTAACTTTTAATATTTATCTTAGATTTAAATATAAAATTATAGTAAAAATTTATATATACCAAAATATTATTCTCTATATTTATTTATGTATTTTAACTATAATTAAGTATATTTATAAAAGTTTAAAATAGTTTTAATATAAGATAAAAGTTATTTTCAAAGAAAAACAAAACACCAAAATTTTCTTTGGGATGTCGACATATCCAAGTTACCCATGTCGACATAGTGTCAGTTGATTTCAAAAAATTTAATTTCAAAAGAAGTGTATATTCGTCATATCCCTTCACGAATGGACATGGCTGTTGTTCTTCTATAAATAGGGGTTGTTTTCAACGAATTTCTAATTTTTTTCTTCTGATTTTCACTCCTCTTCTTCTTCCACATTTCTTTATACATATTTTTACCATTACTCCACCGAAATCAATATTGAATCCAACTAAATCATTTCTGGTTTGATTCTCTATCACTATCTCAACAAGATCCTCGGTGCTATTCAGAGTAATAGGCTTCTTTGTAATCATTTCTCTGAGAAAAGGTGTGATTGTAGTCTTGGAAATCAATCAAGTGAGAAAATGTGTGACTGTAGCCTTGGAAATCAATCAAGTGTTAAAGGTGTGATTTTAGCCCTGGAAATCAATTGGGTGAACTTGTTGCCCGTGAAATCAAGTATCTCTACCTCGTAGCCTTGAAATTGAGGGTGTAATTGTAAATATTGCTTTTGGAAGGAAATCCGTACTTGTGTACGGGACTGGATTTAGGGTAACTCCGAACCAATATAAAATCCAGTGTGTTCTTTCCTTTACTGCTTTTATTTTATTTCTGCATCTCTGTTTGTTTCTATGGTCGTATCCGTGTCTGAATATTGCATACATTTGTGTTTAAATTAACAAAAACTCTAAAAAAATTAGTAATTTCTTAAAACACTATTCACCCCCCTTTAGTGTTTATCCTAGCCTTAAGATCCGTAATCCGCATTTCTAACACCTTCTCTACACCCTTACACTACAAGAAAATGTTATATTAATAGCAATTAGGGATTGCATGAAAACATGGCTTGCTATGGTTAAGGAGTTGTTGTTTATTTAGGTTAAAACAATAGCTTGTTCTAACGCAATTATTAACCTGAAAGATTAAATCGGCGGTTCCAATTGCATTTCCCACCCCAATATTTCTATGCCGCCAAATTTTCCTTTTCACGTTCACTTCCTTCTCCACTCACGATTCTCCTCTTCACCCTATTCAATAAAAAATCCCTCTTTAATCTGAAATCTTCGTAGCCCTCTTCCTCAAGGCTTGATTCCGACCAATTTTCCAAAGCGATTCCGCAACGACGACCGAGCTCGACTTCCCGATTGTTCAAGGTAGCTGATGCGGTTTCGCCTACCAAGCCCGAGCGGTTCCGACCGATTCTTCACTTTACGATTGTTCGGGGCAGATGTAGCGCGATTTAATCTTCGCGGACTTGTGTTTTGGTATATTTTCGAATCTTAAGCATGATTATACAAAATTTCAATTAGGCTTTCTATAAGATTTAGTATTTGACAGGATACAATACTCAGTTTGATCTACATACTGATTTTCTTATAACAACACCTCAATTTTATCTTTAATTTTTTATTAAAAAGTAGTTCAGAAGTTTTTATGGCCTTTGTTGAATTTCTTTTTTCCGACATACCTAGTTTATTTCATACTTTAACCAATCCTTTGTTTCCCTTATTTAAATGAATTGATTAAGATCCTTGAAATTTATTAAGCTTTTGGGTTTCCTAATGCTATTTTGTTTGAGGATGGTTTGGTATTCTTGGAGTACTGGACATATATTTACACTTCACTAATATGATATGTGCATGTAAGTTAGATTGCATTGATAGTCCAAGAGTGGTTGAATGCTAGATTGTATTTTTATTCACTGATTCATTCACTGTTCCATTCACCGATATATATTTGAATACTCATATTTATATTCGATTATATGTATGTATAGTATTGTAAGTCCTTGTATAATTTTTGGATTTTGTTATGTAGAGTCAGAGGCACTTCATTGCACAATGCACTCATTGTATTTGTCTGTTAAGTCTAAGTCAATCCATTGCTTCGAACAAGAGTTAGTATGTTAAAAGCATAAGTTTTAGTCTCTTGGTTAAAAGAAAAAGATATTCATTCATTGATTCATTGCCTTATACATATATATGCACCAATTTTTATTTAACTGAGTCATTGCCTTTTTCATAAGTGTCTTGTTATTTATTCACTGATCGAACCTGGTTGTAGAGGCATGATATTTAATTCATTGCATTGTACATTCAAATACTCAGCTATACAATCGTTGTTATATATTCGAATATATATTCACTATTTTATATTTGAATACTCATCTAAATATTCAAATATATAGTTACATGATATTTTATTCATTGCACTGTACTTTTATTAAACCTCATTGTAAAGATTGTTGCAATTTAATGCCTTATACTTGTTGAGATCATTTTTTTAGTATAAGAGTTGTTGAATGTACTGAGTATCATAGGGTATACCAAAGCAGAATTGCTTAACTGGTTTATTTTTATGCAACTCAACTAGCCATCTCATTTGGCTTTTGATAACGAAGGCCTTAGGTGTGATCCTATCCATTGAGGTAACTTCCCTGAGTACACGTTTCAAAAAAAAATTTCTAAAAAAATTCACCGAGTACATGTTGTACATGCATATTTCAAACGTTTTTTTACCGATATATACTCGAATTCATGAGTACATATATTGGTACTTCCCTAGTCATTTATTATTTTATTCTCTGGTATATATATATGAGTTCTCTGAAATATATTTTTGAGTATATATGTTTTAGTATTTCCAAATCCGTGAATCTGATAAACATGTTTATTTGTATGTATGTAAAATCAAATGACTAAATGGTCAAAAACCATACATACAAGTATGTATGTATGTATTATTTATATATAAATCAATCGTTTTATGGATATTTTACTTTTATGATTATCGTATCATTTCAAACAATGTTTCCCATGGTGGATTTTTTCTTTCTTTAACAATGTTCGGAATCACCCTCATTGAACGAAAAAAATTCATTTCATTTTTTGGATATGTATCGAGAAGATATTTCTAGCCAAATAGTATTATGTTGGATGGTCATCATTGTCCTTGATTAAAAGTGAGTACTTTAGTCCCTAAGATTTCAAATGTTTCTATTTTCAGATTACCAAACTCGTAGTACTGTTTTAAGCATAGAAGCCAACTACAAAAATAGATAATGTTTTCACTTAATGCCGTGTGTAGTTCACATCATAGAGTACTTGGATGATGTATGTAAAGTTACATTCTCTAGTATAAAAGCTAGAAACCTTTTTTATATTGGTAATTACTGTCAAAAGGGTATCTAGTTCATGAAAGTAATATATTTATCAAAATAAGCACCTAATGTTGCAATTGGAACTTTGAGTGTTCAAATTTTGATATGCTAGGGCATTTACATACCTTCTTAGTTATTAAAATATTATTTTTCAGCAATGTATTAATCAGGATATCCTTATTCACATGTAGGTGATTGATCAATTCGTCCAGAACGTACATTTATAGAAATTGACATGGAGGATGATTAGCAAGTTGCATCAACAGCTGGAATTATGGGAACTCCATGCAACTCCATGCGTGAAGTTCTTCAAAAGATGACATAAAGGAGGTATGATAAATGCTTATCTTTCATCCAAGCATGCACACGGCTTCTAGCCATCTATTGACTTTAATGAATTACTTCTTGAACTAATTCAAAGTTATGTTCTTACTTGTGTCAAGTGAGTGAATTATGCATACATGTTGGTAGTATCATAAGCCTTGAAACGATTTTATAGTATATTACATAACAAGCATATAAAAATGTGTTTATATCCATATCCAACTTTTACAACTAAATTTGATCAAAACCTTTAACTGACCTGATGTTTTTACCTTTTATTCGACGGTTGAACTACTTAGAAGTTGCAAATTACACGTTTTGAAAAATATTTAAGGTGGATTTTAAGAATATATTTTTATACGTATTTTTATACCCCAAAAGCTCCATCTACATTTGTTTGGTTTATTGGTTCAGTATTTTGAACTTAAAAGCATCCAAACTTCGACATTGCTTGTAGTGAACTACATTATTATGCTACATTAGTATAAAGTTGACCGAGAATTGATATGAAAGTACCCACCAATTATGCATGTAGCATCACTTCCACCATAAAAAGTAGTAGAAGTGGGAATCGCGTCCATTGCATAGGTTGTTCAGTAATCTCATAAGTGAATAATGTTGGAATAATGACTAAGCACCTCCATATATAACAGCCATATCTACCCTACACAATGTTTTTTTTTGGATGATTTGGTTTCTATATTTAGCCTCTTCTCATTTGTACCTATTTACAATGAAAAGTTTATTTGAATTTTATCCTTAAGTTGATTGAAAAAGCTCATGTGTTAGTTTCTGTACATCCATTAACTTGTATAGCATGAATACCTTGCCCAAGTTAATCGATCTGCATATTTATTATTATGTTAGTTGTAAGAAACATGCATTTGTGGTAGCAATTTAGGCAACTGATTAGTTATTTTCACGCAACCAGTGGCCATGTTTTTCTGGTCATGCGGATTAGTTTATGATTACTGTAATATACTCATTCTCTTTTGGGCATATGATTACGCTATATTGGGTTAGACCACACAGGCACACACATATTGGTTAATGTTTTGCTTTAATTGATAAATCCATATGCCTTGTTTGAGATGTATCTCACTCTTTTAGGTGAATGTGTTTCCTCTTTTTTTATCTATGGACTACACTCATTTTGATTTCTCCTGGTCCTATTACTCATTTTCCTAAATAGACCCACTTACTTCACTCGGTCTGCATATATTTGATAGCTGGGATGACTTGAAACATGAAACTTTGTAGTGTTAAACATGAAACTTGTGGTTAGTACTAGAAATGAATCTTTAGATAGTCTTAACTCTCATAATGCGAGGAACAAATAATTTGATGTCCTTTATGATTACAGGTTACAACCAAAGTGTCAGATGTATATGCCAAGGATTCCGAAGCATCATCATGTGAAGTTGATGACATGACAAAACTAGCATATTCGCATGAGCCAGTAGTGCTACAAAAATTCAAATAAAGATATGATATGAATGAAATATATGTGAGTTCTAATTTACAAAAACTTCCCCGACTCAGATTTTATTATATTTCAGTTACATTATAATTGATTAGCTTTTTGTGTAAAATGCAAGACATATTCTGGAAATATAGTAGTTGTTGTCAACCCTATTCAAATATTACTTCACCTCCATGATATACATATGATGCAAAAATATAAAGGAGCAGCTATTGAGGAGCTGAGTCACCATCCATTTGCTATTGCAGATGCTGCCTATAGGTATATGTTTTCAGCTGCAGCTATTACAAATGCCTACAGGTATATAGCACCACAGTTATGTAATAGAACAAAATTGGGTCACATTGTTCTGGTTGAAAAAAAATTGAGAGCTATTCGAGAAGTTCTCGACATGAAAAGTTCTTGACATAACTATTTGAAAATGAAACACGATAGCTTGTGACATTATCAGGATACACCACTTGCATTTAAAATTTGGTCCAATAAGATTTAATGGTCTTGACTAAAAGATACATTTATTTGGCTTAGTCAACTATTTTGATCCGATCCAAACTTTAGGGTGGCGGTATTTAATAATCAAGTCATTTTTTCTCCAGTATAACAAGTGACAATATGCATGTTTACTAGAATACAAGTTAGGATAATCCTTTTATATGAGCTGATTTGAGAAAATATGTTGTCTTTTAAACTAATTATTGGAATATAATGGGGATTGGTTTCAAACTAATTATCGGAAATAATTAACGAGCTATGGGAGCCTTTATGTTCGACTTATTATTGCTTATAAGAGCAGACTATTATAGTCTGCTTATATATCCATTGATGTCTGTTTTGATAATTAGTTTGAAATATAACTTGTTTTGTTAATATATTTTGAGGCATAATTGGTTATCTCAGGTGCCCAATCATCAATCGATGCAGCATCATCACTTTTAGTCACGACACTAAATGAAGGCTGATGCATAGTAATGGATTGCACTCTTTCATGGGAACTATTTGCAAACAATTGAAATGGATTGCAGTCTTTCATGCAGTTACTGCACTTATTTCCATTATGTTTGAAAGGTTAGTTTTGACTGGGTTTGGATATACATATAAACTTTTTTTGGTTTCAAATATTTTTATACTGGAGTGGGTGTAATCTACAGGTTTAGCAAGTTCAAGCCAATTTCATAAGAAAAGTAAAGCAACCATAGCAATAGTGCTTTGTATAACTTTGGGGATGTTGATACTAGTAAGTATTTTAGTTTCTGCATGTTTCTTAATAACATCCATTTTATATTTCACAAGTTGATGTTCTGTCAAGCAAACTTCATTATGTGGTTTCATTACTATACAGAGAGCATTTATTATTTCCATAAGAAAATAAGGATGCAGCCATGTGAGTTTGCACAGTATATTGGTACCATGGCCTATTGCAAATATCATGCTTAGCCTATTATTGGTACCATGGCCAATGTGTCTTTACCTACTTATCAGGCTAATCACTAGTCATCATTAGAAGACATGAGCATCAGGATGAGTCGAGTAAACTGGCTAACATGTTCTTCGTAGGATCTGATGAATAGTATATATATTTATCCATCGATATCCTGGGTTGAAAAATTCAGTCCACAAGAATTCAAATAATGAGAGTATAGAGCATTTAAAGGTTGATAAATCTCTAGAAGTTAGAAGTACAAGTAATGAAAGTCATGATATGAGATGTGATTGGTAGTGTAGGGACATCATTTTTGAGAAATATTATCTGGATCTAATGTGTTTATACCCAACAGTATTGAGTTATAGGTTAAATGATCAATCTTTAAATCATTTTGTAGTTAATTTTGAAGATGTTAACACTGTAGGGACATTTGAGGATATTATCAATTTTCTTTTTTTAGTTCTCCAAAAATAATTAAAACAAATTAAGTTTTACTAAGAAATAATGGAATTGCTTCGGATTTTATTTCATTTAAGTGTTTTGGTACCTTGCCTGTTAGATGTCATGGATGTAGGTGAGAGTGATTTGGTCCATAATATCACGGATCGATCAAAATATTCCACAAATCTCATAATATACTAAACCATCTCGACATCCACTTGTTTAAGCAAGAGAACATGTCTCGATTTGACCTTGCACATTAGCAACTTTTGGTTCTGTAGGGGTTCATTGATACTTACCGGTACTAATACTTAAAGTAGTTATCTTGAAATATTATAAATAAAAGAATATACGTATCCGAATTTCTAGATTGTTTAGGGTCGTTGCCAATCCATATAAACTGCAAGTATTAGTACTGAAACTTTGATCTGAATCCAGTACAGTTGGTCCAGTTGAAGTTTGTGCTTAAAAGTGACCTAGGATTTCTTTTTTTTTCACATTCATTAACTTTACAGTAAACTTTCTAGTGCATTTCGTTGATATTCAATGTACCCTTGAATTCCACTAAAAGTCGTACATCCCTATATGCCTATTTAGGCTCTTTAGCAACGCTCATATTTTTTAACCCTTCCCTACATGTCGTACATCCCTACATGTAAAAAGAAATGTAAAAGGAAAGCATGAGTAGATGTTAAAGAATTCTCAAATTCTAAAAGTAGGTCCTCTTCAACACCTTTTGGTATTGTTAGTATGGAGTCTGCATCTTCGAGTAAGAGACAGGATAGGTTGAAACTTGAAATGCGTAAATACCCAGTTGTGCAAAATATTGTAACATATGTTCAGCGTTTTATTACTGAAACAAACTATGTCGTTAGGCCACCTTTTGCTGAAGATATATTTGGTTGTAAGATGTATACCAATATTTTTTATTTACATTAATAATCCAAATTTTTTGAGGGATTATCTAAACGATTCAACAGATAAAACTTAATAACTTTCCTATTCTTTCATTAGGTTTTACCCCTGTTTTAATGAAGTTCAATATCACTGGTTGCATGAACTATAACACAACTTGGTATTTCAAAATATATTTTACTTAGAAGTCTTAAAAATTATTTGCCATGAAATGAAAAATGGACTGCTCAAGTTAATATCATCACAGTAATTTGTTAAGAATTTGTTGATGGATGTGGGATCGTATGTCCAGAGCTAACGGATAGGAGGCGATAATAACTGTGTTTATGCCTTTATTAATAGCATAGTGGAAATGACCTACAATTTTAGTTGATAACAAACTTTAAATTCTTATTTCACATTGACTTAAAAGAAAGCAACATATATGTTGTTATCTTCATAGCAGTTTGATATGTCTAAAGGAATGAGGTGAAGGAAAAAAGTGGTTAATGCTTAATTCTGTGATAATATTTGATCAGTTATTAAATCAGCAGCTTAGGCATGATTATCCTGTTAATAATCTAATTTTGTGATAGAATCTGTATGCATATTAAGAGCCAATGTGTTTAATGTTAACTTTAATCTAGGTCTGTAAGAGGTCCGAACATATGGGTATATTTTCTTCCTTGCCTGTTCAGTTAGTGTGATATTAGGGGTTTGAGATTAATTTATAACAAATCAGTTTTGAAGCAAGTTACATAGTCTATTGAACAATTTTTATGCATTTTAATTTTGCATTCTGTACAGTTATGACGACAAGACTAACAAAACGAATCTTGGAAAAACTGCAGCCTGAAAATTATCAGGTGTGCTTTCTATCAGTTGATGTCGCTACTTTTATTTTATTGTGTGAATGCTTGCAAAGTTGCAATGGAATTTTTTCTCAAAATTTCTATATAATTTCAGTTTGATGTCATTATATTCTCTGCTTTTTCTGTAAAATATATATGATCTGCATCTATATACGATTGATAAAAAAATGACATATGAGTGTCCTATGCCCGAAATTTAGTATATGTATACTAAAGAGATGGGAGTATTGTTGTTGTTCAGGTTCAAGTTTACTGTGAAGAATCTCAACTTTAACACACTATTTATGCCTTGTGTTAACTGTATTACATTATATTTATGTCTAAAGTTTAACCTATATTGGATGCATTTTATTCTGCAGCTGTGATTGGTGATGCGCTTGATATGGAGAAACCTATTGTCTTTTCTCATGCTGAAATTCTCGCTTATGCGGATTTCTTTTCTGATGCAAATTTGCTTGGTCATGGTACCTATGGTTCAGTCTACTATGGATTTCTTCAGGATTAGGTCTGTCTCTTAATTTATTCAAGAAATTGTTTTAGCACTAGGGAAATACCACCTTATCATTTATGGTAGTTTTGCATCTACAGGAGGTTGCCATTAAAAAAATGACTGCTACAAAAACAAAAGAATTTATCGCAGAGATGAAAGTTTTGTGCAAATTTCACCATTCTAGCAATTTGAAGTTCTTTTGAAGTAACAACTTTTTTGGTTTACATGTTTAATCGTCATGTGTAGTACGATCTTTTTTTCCCTTGTAATTTTTGCATTTCTAATGTAATGGTCATTAAATATTATGATATATTATGTATTGTTCTATGTGAATGTTAAATGATTAGTTATTTTTCGTTTAATGTGATCTATATAATTGTGTGGAATGATATATTGTGTTTATGTAAATTTGTCAATTATAATGTGGTAATGGATATATACGTACTGCAAAAATGATTTTTAAAATGTTGTTAAGAATGTCAATAATAAGACTTTTTATAGCATGTTCAAAGTGCTATAAAAAAATGTTTTTATAGCGTTTCGTCTGTTTGCAATAATAGCTCATTGATTAATTACAACATGTTGATTTACAGTGTTTATAAAAACGCTGTAAAAGCCTTTTATAGCGTATTAGGAATGCCATTAATAAGAATATTTATAGCATGTTCAAAACGCTATAAAAAACATGTTTTTTATAGCGTTTTTTCTGTTGCAATAACAGATTTCTGATTTATTACAACATGTTGATATACAGCGTTTTTAAAAACGCTATAAAAGCCTTTTATAGCGTTTTTTAAACGCTATTAAAGGGTCTTTTTGTTGTAGTGAATTATCTTCCTCATTGGCCATGTGCAACATTGCCATTTCTACCAACATCTCATATGTCGCCCTAATAGGTACTTGGGTCAACAAAATTTTTTTAGCGGGGAATTTAAGCCTTTAACGAACTTCATGGTCTTTTTTATAGGTGTGTCTATTAGTCTCATTCTGAATTTAGCCAATTTGGTAAACTTAGCTATGTACTCCTTAAGGGTAGAATCTCCTTGTCTCGGTTAAATGAACTTCTCTATTTGTGAGCTAACCTCTGCTCTAGACATGAACCTCATCCCAAATTTGTTTGTGAATTCATCCCAAGATAGTATCCTTTCTAGATGCTCATTAGTAACAAAGTTCCATCACTCCAAAGCTTCTCCCTTGAGGTGCCAAGCTGCAATTCTCCTTCTTAACTGATCATCCTAATCAAGTTTTCGAAATATTTTCTAGTAGTTACTCACCCAAGCTTTATCTTCCAATAACCTTAAGTTCCAGAGTATGTCATCCCTCATATATTAAGAAAGTCCTTACACAACTTAAGAAAATCATCACGGTGAGGTACTACATTGGCAGGTGGGGTGGAAGGTGCCACTGGTGTAGTTGGAGCAATAGGAATTTGCTCGACGGTCCTAAGATATTGTCTATACCATTTGGGCGTTCCACAAATGGATAATCTTCCGCGGGTCGGGTTCCCTTGTCCGAAAGAAGATTGATTATCAGCCATTTCAACTACCTATACGCTAAACCTTCAGTGATGATTTCCTAAGATAGTATTTATAGTTGAAAGAAAAGGTTGCCTAATGTATATGCGCATGTTCTAGAAAATAGAGTCTATATATAGAGTAAGAATTTTGAAAATTATTTTTGAAAAACCTTTTCAAAATAACAAATACATCTCTCATACGCATAGTTTTTCCCCATTGATCAGGGAACCTAGGCTTCGATATAAAATGTAACAACACCCCGGAATGGGCCTAAATTAAATTTCGACACGGAAAAGGCCCATCGAAACTTAGAACCATTCTAAGGTAAGATATCGGCGGTAAAACGAAATAACATTACAAAGCCATAACTAGCCTTTCAGAACTCACTTCGGATGCAATAAAATATAATAGCAAAATGTACCCATTTATTTCAAAATCATAACAGTGTTAAAAATAAAAGATACCATTGAACCGTAAAATAATCCGTTACAACAATAGTTTGAAAACATGGGTACATATGAAAGCAAGTAAAAATTGTAAATACTTCCATAAGCCCGCCACCTCCATCTCCAAGCATAACCTTTCCATCAGTGTCTTCAACCTGTGTTGCAATGAGGAGGGATTTAGAACAACAATATCTGGTGAATAAAAACTTTGAATCTTACGTTTTCAGTACTTGGGCAGTATAACTCAAAATAAGAATATGACTATGAAAAATAAATCATTTAACACTTCTTTCTAAGGAAAGGAGGTGGGTTCAACCACTTAATACCTTCATTATAGAAGCAGGTTTCTAGAATCCCACATCCCAATCATATGTCATTAACAGCTAATAATGTGAGAGATGGTACCTAATCCACTTAATACCTTTTATTGAAAAATAGGCAGACTATGGTCATTTAGTACCTTAATTAAGGCAGACCCTATTATTTAATACCTATTTCTATGCTCCTTAATGGTACTATCTAGATGACATCATATGGAATCTCCGAGGCCACTTAATACTTTCTTATGGAAAATAGGTAGACTCTAGTCGTTTAATACCTTAATTAAGGTAGACCCCACCATTTAATAGCTATTTCCAAAAGTAGACCCCATTGAGATACCACCTAACTAACCCTTTAACCATTTAATACTTCATCTAGGGAAAAGAGGTGGCCCTTAAACAACCACTTAATACCTCAAGACCCCGAAGCAGGCCATTCGTCTCATGGCCCATACTCATAATAACGTCTCACATTAGTCCGACTATTCGTAGAGGCTGGTAGCAAGATTAGGGCAGTTTATCCCTACAGAATTTGGGACTAATCTCACATCATTACAAATATTTATCATAAGGATAACTCACATTAATCTAAGTGTACACAACTATTGGTAACCTCAAATTAAAGGGTAAACGTCCGTCATGTAACTCTATCAACCTCGCATCCTTATGACTTAGCCATAAATCAAATACTCTCCATACACACACACATACACACACCCACACACCCATCTCACCGTTTCATAAATAAGGGCTTATAAGGACCTTCCTTATTACGCCTTAAAATAATAATCTGGCTATATAGGAGTTTCCTCTTATTTTCGCCTAACAATCAATTTCCTTCATAATCGGGGAAATAAATGAAAACAATAATTACCTAGTTAACTACGCCATATACATAATAATTATACGTGAAAAATGATAATAGAGACGAATAAATATTCACGCCTAATTAATTCTAAATGCACAGATTTTACGCCCTAAACTAGAGTTAAATGTCAATTTCCTAACCAAATACTATTTCAAATCCCTTTTCTTCAAATTTCCAAGATTCCAACATATCAAAATAAGGGATTTCAATATCCAAACTGGGGATAATTATTCATAACCAATAATATAATAACGGGCTTGTAATTAAATTAAAACCCTAATTTATTACATTAATTGAATGAAATATCCTAAATAAAAGGAACTGCAATCTAAATCTCATAT
This sequence comes from Allium cepa, assembly GCA_030765085.1. Classification (NCBI taxonomy): domain Eukaryota; kingdom Viridiplantae; phylum Streptophyta; class Magnoliopsida; order Asparagales; family Amaryllidaceae; genus Allium; species Allium cepa. The sequence goes on from CM060932.1 coordinate 910,483,379, forward strand.
TCTATTCAACTCATCTTTTATAAAGAAATGGACAAGCAGGAAATTTGTGTAGAATAAGCGGTGTAAACTACAAATAAAATTTGCAATATAAACCCTTATTTTTATTGGAGAATCACAAATTTGAATCATGGAGGAAGGAATAAATAAGAAATGGGTTGAATTATTACCTGAATTCTTTATCGAGTTTCTGAATCTTATTAGAGAGACGGAAATGGCAAAGTTTCGTACTATTCCCTAAGATAATATGAATAAAAAGTGGAGAAGATAAGGTTCTATTTATAGGGGTTGAAAGGCACAAGAACTGTAGGATGGAAGTAGTTGAGGAACGATAAATCTGGAGAGTTAAAATAATAACACAGCTCTTCAAACCCTAGCCGCCACTACCAAAATCTAGCACCGCCCGGACGACCTCCCCTATTCAACCGGTTGACCTCTATGGAACGATCAGTCATGACTAGGGTGCCTGCCGATTGATTATTTCTAAAAATATTTGATTCTGCTACTTTATAATTAATTTCTTTCTCCTAATCAACTTTAATGTTAAATGTTTACTTAGTCCCCAAGCTAATTTTTAAAAATTCAAACCCTAAATTTAAATTCTTATTTAAATTTGAATTCAAGCTAAATTAATTAAAATAAAAACTTCAAATGCTCATAACTTCTTTGTTTGAGCTTCGTTTTCAGCATATTATATATGGAAATGGATCTGAATTTCGCCACGAACACAATGGAATAACTTTCGTGGCCAAATTCCAATTTTTATTAAATTTTCATATTCTATTCTATCATATTTTTATTCAATTTAATCCATTTATTTATGATTTATTTTATTGAGTTTTACGACTAGCTTCCACTGGTCGACTGGCCCTACCCTACCAATAGACCGGCCCAGGGTAGGCAGTTGACCAGTTCATTTGTTTTCTGGAACCATTTATTTTTCATTGTCTTTATTTATTATATTCCTTAATTATCTCTTAATGTGAACGATCCTTAACCGCTAAGTCTAACTGTTGTCAATTTTCCAGTTTCAAATTTAATAATTATTTGTTTATTTTAATTTGAGTTCTGTTTAAATTATTTTGAATTAAAAAATTCAAACATCCATAAATCTTTTGTTTGAGCTCCGTTTTCAATATATTATATATGAAAATTGATCGAAAAATCCCCACGAATGTAGTGACGTTACATACGCAGTCAAATTCTGAATTTCGCAAAATTTTCATTTTTAGCCTTATCTTATTTGATTAATTTATCTTATTTTATTTGTTTCCTATTGATTTTTACCGGGTGTTACATTATTCTTAATGTACATGGACAACCCCACATTTTCAAATACTTGAGTTTGGATTTTTTACCGTACCATATCTCATATGGTGTTTTAGGCATAGTTTAGTGTGCGACTAGTTTAACATATGCATTGCAATTTCAAGTGCATATCCCTAATAGAACAGTGGTAACTTAGTTTTGCTGATCGTAGAATGAACCATATCTAATAGAGTTCGGTTCCTTTACTCTGACATACCATTTTGTTATGGAGTATAGGTGGAGTAATATGAGAGATAATCTTATTATCTTTTGTGTATTATTGAAACTCATGTCCAACGTACTTACCCCCTTGATCAGATTGAAGGATCTTAATTTTACATTGTGTTTGGTTTTCTACTACATTTTCATATTCAAAAAATTTGTCATCGATGTCAGATTTGTTCTTCATAAGATACATATATCCTAGTCTCGAGAAATCATTAGTGAAGGCGACATACATCACTATATACTAATCCTAAGAGTTTATTAACTCTTTTATTGCTCCCACTAAAGGATTGCTTGGTCATTTCACCTTTGAGACACGACCCATAGGTGTCAAATGATTCAGAATCAAGCGACGGGAGAAAAACTTTGGTTTTTAGGTTATGCAGTCATTTCTCACTAATGTGACCTAGTGTATAATGCAAAGATAACTATCATTTATATTGTTAGAAGAACTATTCATAGAATATATATAATTAGTATTGATCAAATAAATGCTATTTTCAAGAATGCGACTGTAGACTTTATTTCCATACAAACTAATGTTCATAACATTATTTACATAATGGAATATATATCAAGTCTTGGGCAATCTAGAAACAGAAATGAACCCATAGATAAATCCTTTTACAAAACAGAAACTATTTAGTATCAATACAACCCAACCAAGCTAACATAAATGATAATCTCCCGCTGCCTTTGCATCCACAATAGATCCATCAGTAACCTGGAGCATCGTCTCTCCTTTTGCCACACGGTGCCAGTTTCTAAACCCCTGTAACGAGTTACATATATGAGTTCCAAATCCAGTATCTAAGACCCAAGACATTTTATTGATTACAATTTTTTTTAATCATAAATGTACCTAATAGAGCTGTAGAACCATTATGCTTTCTTTCCTCAACCATCTTTAAGTTACTAGGACAGTTTCTTTTCCTGTGACCTTTCTTATAGTAGTGGTGACATCCACCTTTGGCATTGGTCTTCGTACTTTCCTTGTTCATTTACCTTCTCTTTTCCACTTCTTTGAACCTTTCGAAGATGATGCACTGCCCTTTATAGCAAGCACAATCACTTAATCCTTAGATGCATACTCGACCAACCTCAACATATTAAGGAGTTTTACGAGATTCAAATTCAGTTGTTTCATATTGTAATTTAGTATAAACGGTTCATACTAAGGTGTAAGAGAACCAAGGATCAAATTAACTTGTAATTCATTGCTTATCTATATGTCTAATTGCAAAAGCCTATTGATATAGCCTTTCATCATCGGTACACAATCGTCCACTTTTCGTCCTTTTAATCATTTTGGCATTGAACAACATCTTCGTAAGCTTGTACCTTGCAAAACATGACTGTTCACCAAACAGGGCCTTGAGAGTATCAAATATCTCATGGACAAACATGCTTTCATGCTGCCTCTGCAATGGGTTGTCTAACGTAGACATCACAAAAACTTAGGAGATCTTCGGGTTTGAAACTCATTTCTTATGAACAAGTCTAGGTTTGGGTCTGCATCATCAGTGACTCGTTCTTTATGTTCGCATGTGATAGCTGAATAAAAATGCTCGTAAGTGAATACTATCTTAGTTTCTCTCAACCAATTGGTATAGTTTGGTCTGGTAAGCTTGTCACATTAAAAGAATGGTTTTGGAGTTGTCATTTTTCCGCAAGTTTTAATCGGTAGATCATTAAGACAATATTATAGTAGACATTCTTATAATATTAGTAAGGTCAAACTTCGCTTTACTAATAAGCTCCCACTAGTCTTTTATGTTTCACCAAACCTATCTCAAAATATAGAAGTCTTTCGACTTCACTAGTAGGCGTTAGGATTCATCCGTCTTGCAATTCTAACCTTGAGTTTGCTCAACAAGTCATAGCTCCATGGACTATGGATAACTTCTCATCGCTTGTTCCATATACAACTCCTAACCCTTGGTACCCTGTGCTAATTCCACTTCGACCTTGAGTTTGCTCAAATAATCAAAATAAAATTATCCACTTGTACTTACCATATCGCAATGGCCTAAGTATAGTATATGTAGCTTGAGTTTGCTCAACAAATACATATGGTTACCTTACCTCATTTATTCAATATATTAGTAATACTACACATAACATCCCTTGCTTGAGTTTTCTCAACAACTAAGGATTATGTAAATAATTTATTAATACATATATATGGTAGAGGACAACACTATGTTGAAGATTCATAATCTTTAATATATTATATTGAGTGATACTGACTTCCGGAATAATGTATTTCATATGAAATACCCTTGTAACTCAACTATCAAACACATCGGGAATCACGGTATATGTACATTTACGTATATATTTATTTCTTAAATCTGTTTAGGGTTTCTTAATGTTCCACCTTTAATTTATACATTCATATTATATAACTTTTACTTTTCTTTTATTTTTTTAAATAAGGGTCCACCCTACAAAAACCATCAACATGATTGAGGTAGGGTGGTGCTATAAAAAATACAAGAGTGATAGGAATAAAATCCACCCCCGGTGGCATGCAATAAAATCTAAGTAAAGCCAAAACTAAAAGCCAAGGAAAAAGGGCTCTCACAAACATGAGCCAGCAGAGTGCGATCCTCACTAAGATATAAGTAAATGTAGTAGTGGTAATAATAGTCAAAAGGAGCGCGTTGTCTATTATAGCATGCCCATGTCTAATCATGCTAGCAGAACCAGGCACATGAGAGGAAGCTATAGCAATGAAAGTAACAAGGATAAGCCAAGACTTGAAGTAGAACCCGATATAAAGCATGGTTCCCCTAACTCTATGCTCAATCCAGCTCCCATTACCTTATATAAAAAGAAAGAAAAATGGCAGTATTTGAGAGAAAAGGAAAAAAAAGTAGTAAAAAAAGTTGTGAAGTCATAGGCAAGTTGTAATGTTAAAGTCGGTGATGAAAGAATTGAGGAATATATTGTAGGGACCAACATATGGTCTAGCTATGTATATGATTTTGATATCTTTAAGGATAAGACTGATTATTTTTTCTTTGTGGAAGCGTTTGTTGCCATAGCGGAAGCTGTTATGAGTGCACTAAAGATGCCAGCAGATGTAAGAGGGAATGTTCCAAAATAAAATGGCTCTAATGGTTTACCCCTGGAGTTAGACAACCAATTGAGGCATCTCGCTCGAATGGCTCTAGCTTTTATATTTTAATATACTTATATAACAATCTTTTGTATAACAGTATATTAATTAAATCTTATCTACTTAATTTTATATTATTCTAATATGAAATTTATATAGAATATTTATTATATATTATAAAATATTTATTATATATTATAACCTTTATAGATTACACGTATATCATATTGTTATCCATTTTTTTGGTCAAAGCCAGGATATTAACAAATTGGCTAAAAAAGATGGATATCAGGATTGGAGATCGATTAGAAACATGGTTATGATCGACACCTTCAAAATTGGACCAAGCTCCAATCAAGGTGGGATCGATCGGGAATGATAAACAAGGCTCGATGAGGCTACGCTTTGAATTTTAGATCAATCGGAGTTCATATGCTCGAGTTATGGGCGGATCAACATTGGTGAAAAATGGTTTTGTATCGATACTTTTGTATCGATCATTATGGCATTTGGTTGTTATCGATCGATATTCGTATCGATACGTCTCATATCGATACAACTTGTATCGATTTGGCAACTCCAGGATGGATATGGTTTGGACAATGCACTGCACTTTGGTTTGGATCGATCAAACTCTTTCTTGATACATTTTGTATCGATCGAGCAAGCATTGGATCGATATGAAGGATTAGGCATTGGATGGATTTGAAGGCTTGAAAGCGTATTTCATATCGATTATTTATATCGATCGATATGAAACAAGCGATCAAGGGATGGAGCGCAAAACATGGACCACTGCATAAAACTCCGATTAATGCAAAAGCTAAGGATACTGGATGTGATAGAAACGAGGTGACGGATACGCAAGTTTCAGCCTACACTTGTAATCAATCATATCTCACAATCTACACATTGGAAATTCATGAAATTTGGAGAGTAAGGACTTTGCACTATGATCTTTCACCATGATTGATCTCAACTGATACTAACATGGGGATTATTGATATGAAGGGTTTATAGATCGATCCAGGAATGAGGATATGGGCCCCACCGATCCTCATACGGGCTTCTATGGTCTAAGAGACTTCTAGGCTGAAATCTCAGCTAAATATCTCAGCTCCTTCACCTATAAATAGAGACAACATGGCTCAAGAAAAGGGAGCTTCTTCTCTCCGCACTCCTTTATCTTCAAGCTTGGATAAACTCTACCATTTTAGCTATTGAATAGAACCCAATTATAACTGTAATCACAATATAAAGGAATATAAAGAAAACTCTTGAAGTGGACGTAGGCCGAAGATAGCCGAACCACTATAAACTTCTTGTGTTCTTTACTTACTTGCTTTCATTTTCATTTGTTGTTTCTTCACTTTATTACTCTCTATATATAACTATCATAAGGTCTGTAGGATCTACTTGGGTATTGGTGCTTTCACACATTTGGAGTTAGTGACTAATTTTGGTGCTAACACTTTGGTGCTTTCACTAAGAACTCTAGCACTTGCTGCTTTGGAAGAGGATTGGATCTGAAGCTATGGTTAGGCAATCGGCTAAAAGGACATTACCAGAAAGGAGCCATCTGGATGTAATTCAAGGGGCTTCCTATGGAGCTAGAGCAGATTAAGCATTCATCTACATCACAAGGGATGAGATGCAGTCAATGATGGATTCCATGCAGGAGAGGTATTGAAAATCCAATAAGAGATGATGTAGAATCTCCTGGGAAAATGGGAACAGCTGGGACACAGAACCTAGGAAATGGACCAACCGTAGCTGCTAGCAATATGGAACAAGGAGTCAGAGCTGCAAGAATTTCTAGTGGTAATATCCAGAATCAGAACGGTGAAGACGAAGGGAATCAGCAAAGGCCTGGAGGCAGGCCCTCAAGATCGGATATTGGAAGGACCATGAATGCAGCTCACCAAGCTAGGGCCAATGCAAACGTAAATGAGCAACATGAAGAGTACTACCCAGAATACCCTCCAGGACATGGGGAGAAGAATGTAAACACATATAAGAGGCAACCCTCGGATGGAGACGAGCGGGTGGATTAATAAGAAGAATTATGAGAGGATGGCTAACGAGAGAAGGCTTGGAGGAAGTTAGTCGAAGTATGTTCACTCCGAATATCAAAAATGCAAGGAACCCTCTAGAATTCAAACTACCAACGCTGGAGGCCTATGATGGAATGTAAGACCCAGCTATGCACCTAATCAGATACATCAGACATATGGAAGTGCTAGCAGCGTCCGAAGAAATTATTGCAAGATTCTTCTCATTGTATTTGACAGATTTAGCTACGCTCTAGTTTAAGCAGTTGGAGAGTGGATCGATCAGGACATGGGTCGAACTAGTGAAAGGCTCTATGAGATAATTCAGGGTCCACGTCATGCCACCCAAGAACATAATGACATTGGAATCGATGAAGCAGAGGACAAGAGAGTCCGTAAGGAATTTTCTAATGCGGTTCAACGTTGCCATGGCTTTGGTGGATCGTTCGGATCCATCAATGATTTTGATGGCAGCGGTAGCAGGAAATATAGAAGGATCTGAGTTGAAGTACTTATTGGCATAGGATCCACTATAGGATCTCGGGGAGCTCTATCATGAGGCAGAAAGGTTTATATGATTAGAGGATGCATGCGCCAAAAGGCAGGAGGTAAACGCCACGCAAGGCAAAGGAACGTTTGGAGAAGGACGTAGGATGGATAAAGGAAAGGGAAAGTAGAATGTTCTAACAAACGGAGGAGAGACTGACAATCTAAATTCACCACATACACAGACTTGACGGAGAATCTGGAATGAATTTACTTGGAAACATGGGGGCAACTCCCTTCTCAAAAACTACCCAAAAGGAATCCCACAGAGCTGGAGCGCAGGAGCGGAAGGTACAACCTATTTCATGAGCTGGAAGGGCATACCACAGATGAATGCCGCAACTTGAAGGACATGGAGGAAGAACACACTAGGAGTGGCAGATTGCCACAGTATGTGAGGAACCAGACAACAACGATTGAGAATGAGCAGCTACTACCTGCACCAAACAGAAATGACCTTGGATTGGGGTCTCGACTCATCATCAGTTGATCGTGATGGCAAGGGCTGAGTTCAGGATATAAACTTCGGACATCAAATAATCTTTTGGGTTTTGCTTCTAAAAATAAAGCGGCTATGCCACTTACACATGTAAGGGAACCATAGTGATTCCCAGTAATGCACTGAGATTGTAATAAACCGCTTTGCCCAGAGATGCGGCACTTAGCTTTTTTCTATTTCTTCATTGAACATTTGGAATTTTGATTTTCTGAAACAAATCCCTAACCGAAGAGTTAAGGGATGGACACTGGAAGTCAGTTGGAAATTGACCGCTTTATGCCCCTGACCGGAAAGGCAGGGACCCGAGTGCAGGAATAAGTCGTTTTGCCGGAGAGCGCCAGGATCGGCTCACTTGACGTTGTTCCTCATTCACCAGAGAGTGATTGGATCGAGGTTTGAAAAGAGCCTAGAATGGTTGTAATCGGTCTAGGACTTAGGCTATGGCATCGCTTAATGTTCAGGGATACTGAACTGGAGTGCAGGAAGTGACTTCCCTTCGTCGGAAAGTGATAGGATAGGATCCAACAAGAGCCTAGAGAGGCTATGATCGGTCTAGGGGGACCAGGACATTGCTATATGCCCCCACCAAGGCTGGAATGCAAGGGATGGATTGCTTGCCGGAGCGCGACAGGATCTACCTATTCAACCATTAAGTTTGGATCGAGCTTAGCAAGGTTCCAAAGAAGGTCGTCAATGATTCGGAGAGATCGTAGGATTCGGTCATTGGCTTCCAAGATGTGAAGTGGATATTGATTCAGCTTTGAACGGCTAAGGATTGGGCATCGACCCGGAGCAGTCCTGGATTCGGTTAAGGACCAGAAGCGGTCCTCAATTTGGATGTTGACTCAGAGAGGTCACGAATTTGGTTAGTGGTTACTGTATACAGATGGATTAGAACTCGGTTGTTGGGTTCGGATTGAATTGCTTTGTAATGTATTGAATTATGGATTGGATGATATGTCAATCAATGGATATGGATTTTGGATATCGGATTTAAAGGTATTCAAAACACGCCTTCCTATCACAAGGCATGTTTTGAAGGGAAAATGTTATCCCGCTTTTTGATCAAAGTCGGGATATCAAAAAATTGGCTAAAAAGGATGGATATCAGGATTGGAGATCGATTGGAAACAAGGCTATGAGCAATATTGTCAAAATTAGACCAACCTCCAATCAAGGTGGGATCGATCGGGAATGACAAACAAGGCTCGATGAGGCTACACTTTGAATTTCAGGTCAATCGGAGTTCATATGCTCGAGTTATGGATTGATCAATATTGATGAAAAATGGTTTAGTATCGATACTTTCGTATCGATCATTGTGGAGTTTGGTTCGTATCGATCGATATTCGTATCGATACATCTCGTATCGATATAATTCGTATCGATCTGGCAACTCTAGGTTGGATATGGTTTGGATAATGCACTGCACTTTTGGTTTGGATCAACCAAATTTCATCTCGATACATTTCATATCGATCGAGCAAGCATGGGATTTATACAGTTTTAAAAATTCAAGTAAAATCAAGCTTTTGATTTTTTTAAAATCAAGTCTAAACTGTTCTTAAATAAATTACTTTCATAAGTAATCAATATTTGTATTTTAGTTTAATAAGTTGAACAATTATGTTATTTAAATTAATTTAATTGATTCTTAAGTTTATTTAAACTTAATATGTAATTAAGTAGTTAAATAAAGAATTAATATGTTTTTGTATCGTATGTTAATGATAAGTGATTTTAAGATTTATTAATAAGATCTTAATAATGATTTAGAAGTAATAAAGATTAAAAGGTTTATCTTATAGTAAATTAAGGTCTTGGATAATTATAGATTAAATAAATTAATAAGTAATTAAGGAGTAATTTATTTATTTATTTATCTAATGATTTAAGAGTAGTTAATTAATTTAATTAATTATGAGTTAATTAACTAGAGATTAATTAATTCATAATTAAGGATAAATTAATTAAGTAATTAGAGATTAATTACTTAAATGATAATTACTTAATGTAAGTAACTAAAGGATTAATCTATTGAGGGATAGTTAATTTAGTTAGCAATTAAAGGATAAATTAATAAATGATCAAGGTTAATTAATTGAGGATAATTAACCGATGAGATAATTACTTGATGAAAGTAATTAAAGGTAAATTACTTAAGGGAAGTAATAAAGAATTAATTACTTAGTGTAATTAATTAAAGGATTATTTAATTAATGAAACTAATTAAGGGTTAGTTAATTAATGGGTGTGTTTAATTAGAGAATAATTAATCAATATAAGTGATTATAGAATAATTAATTTGAGTAATTAATTAAGGATAAATGTAATTGATGTGAACGGTAAATGTTAATTAAATTGTGTTATAAATCAAAGGCTAATTACTTAATGTAATTAAAGGGGATAATTAAGGGATGATTAACTAATGGTTTGTTATTAACTAATCTTAAGAAAGTAGGATTAAAAGTGATTAAACGAATTAATTTAATTTATTTAAATTAATTGGAATGGTGTGACTAATTAATCTTGCTTATGAATGAATAAATGATATTGAATGCCTTGGATTGGTTGATATTTCTAATATGAAATGTTTTGTGATATGATTGGGCCGAACAGTAACAATGTGGTTATCTATCAATAATAAATTTCTATGTAAAGGCGACATCATGTATTAAAAGTTTAAATTGTATTTCTTTTGAATAACTTGGGTTAAGATGACATGGGACTCGAAGAGACGGGGGTCGAGTATCAGTAAATACCCGAAACCACTTCGATTTGAAATCTTCTGTAACTCTTTATAGATTTGATATATGTAATCAACAGGTTGGAATTGGAATAAATTAAGTAACTTATCCATCTTTCTATTTTGTTATTTAATCATCCTATCTTTATTTCGAACCTATCTTCGAATCAAAATTCTCTTTAATTTAGTTCATCATATTTGAATCTCCATCCTTTCTTTGAAATCCATTCTAATATCGTCGACCGAGGAAGTGTATTTGTAAATTAATATTAAAAATGTTATATATATATATATTGTGTTGTTTGAGTTGTTAATGTTGATTTGGGTTTTTGATCGATTTGTCTTATCAACGCTATCGGTAGGATCTCCAAAACACTTGAACATAGCAAACTGACACAATATCGTTTTCAAATTTTGTAAATTAATTAATTTTGTATGATTATATTATATACATAAGTATAATTTTTTGAAGTTAAATAGTTAACTGAATTGGTTGTTGAAAACGATAATATTTGATTTTCATTTATTGCTTTGCAAATCATTGACTATTGTCACTTGACATAAATAAATGAAATTACAAATATGGTTATAAATTGATTTGGAATTGAAATGAATTTAAATCAAGAATTTGAGAATTTAATTTTCGGTAATTCCAAACTTTGATTTTAAAGTTTTAAAATGTATATTATTGAAAATATTTTCGAATAGAAATGGTTTTAAAAGTATTTCTAAATGTTTAAATCGGTGCTCTCCTATTTTGTAGCTGGAAAATAATTTCGGTGATGGCAGCCGCATCATCGACATTCATTTTCGAGTTTCGAAGTGCAGAGACCATTCTGTAGCTTTGCTACACTTTTATTTTGGAAAATAAATTGATTTAATTTTCTTAAGTATGACTTGATTTATATATATTATATTTATATGATTATAGAGTTGATTTGATATATATATATATATATAGTATATATATATATATATATATATATATATTCATCTCTAAACGGGTTGAAGTGTATTGAAAATCTAATTCTTAAATTTACGTTAAAGGTGATTTTAATTATAAAATGAAGCCAAAATTTTGAATAATATTTAAACTTGAAATAAATTGAATTAGGAAAATTTTACTTGTATAATACTCAATTGCATTCTAATATATATATATATATATATATATATATATATATATAACTTACCTAAATTTTTCAGAAGTTGGATGTGTAATTGAATAATACAAAATTTAAAATGATATAATGAAATTCATTAATAAATTTGAGAGTGTAAATATACTTAATATAGGTTATAAGATATATTAGGTGAAATAAATTTAATAATAATATGGAATAGGGAAGAATTAAATTGGTTGAATAAAATATGGTTATAATTAATGACTGTTAAAATTTATGATTTTAGAAATGGTTAACTGAAGATAATTGGATAATAAGATAACGAATTTAGAAATAGTTAAGATTGATTTGACATAAGTGAAATCAAATGGATTAAATCAATTGTTGAATATAAATTAATTAAAATTGAAAGTTATATGGTTCAAACTAATTGTTTTATTTTATTTTCAATCTATTTTCTTTCAGGTTGTTCTATTCTTCTACCTCCTTCCTTTTCTAGGACGAAAAGTTTTGTGTGGGGGAGAGTGTAACGACCCGTAAATTTAATTAGTTTTAATAACGTTATTAACTGAAATTTTTTGAAATTTTAAAATAAAAAATTGATATTTGAAATGCGTCTATTTTAACATAGGAAATGGTAAATTTTCATCTAATAATATGGAAGTTTATTTTCTTATGTGTAATTCTATTTCAATCTATATCAGTTAAAATTTGATGAAAATAAAATGTTTTCCAAACCTGAACATTTTTACATAATAAATTTGTAAATCATCTTCTGAGCAAGACGTCATATTTCTTTTCTCAAAATTTGGACTGTTATTGCTCCGTCGTTTTTATTTTCGGCGAAATAGCAGCATTTTGGTACCGATATCGACTTTTGATCGGATGATTATACCACTGATACCTGTAAACTGTTTTGATCGTCTCCTCGTGCTGATCTCTGCGGTATATTCATATCTATGTTTTGATGTCCGATACGTGTCGGGAAAATCATAAGAAAATAATAAAACGATTCTGTACCGGTACCCAATTTTAACCTTTTGGACTCCTTGGCTTTTCATCTATCTGACTGTTGTACTCAAACAACTTTTAATATTCCCAGAATATATATTTTTTATGTGACCATTCGTTGTTTGATATTAAAGTACACATTCATTTTAACTGCTGACTTCTCATCTTTCTCATTTTCATTCTCACAATTTTCTTCTGCACATTAAAAACTTTTCCAGTAAGCCTTCTTCCTTTTCCCATTTTATCTTCTCTAATCCCTCTCCTTTTCCAAGCAATCATCGGCCTTGATCCCACCCTCTTCCCACATCCATCAGATAAAAGCAACCACTGCCCAGAACCTCCAACGACTGAGCATTTGTTGGGCTAACCACTACCGCCATCGCCACCTGAACAGCCAAGCCGAGTTACATCCCCATGTGCCTCCTCCGAGCCGCACCTCCTCTTGCCTAGTCACCGCCTCACGTTTTCCAGCCAGCGCTGCTCCTCCGACCTCCCCATGCTCGGCCATTTCTCAAAGCTTTCCTTCTCTCCATTTTCATAGCCGAACGGCCTCACCTGTTAGCCTATACAATTCTTGTGTAAAGGTATATATATTCTGTACATGCTTTATTTAATACTATTTTAACAGATTGAATGGATTCCGAAATAACTTTATTATATATATATATATATATATATATCTGTTTTCGTATGCAGCACGTATATACATAATTGTATATATTATAAAGATTAGATTTTCTTTTGTATGTGTTTAAGTTAAAGGTTGATTTTAAATATAGTTTATATATCTTGACGGTATATATATATATATATATATTGTTTAAAAGTATTATTATATATATTATTATATTATAAATTTTGCTAGTTGGATCTACTCCTATATGTGATGTAAGAAATGGACATAGGTTTATATAGGTTGTAGCCTGATGGTGTATATATATAATAATGCATGTCTATAAAGTTCTTATCTGACATATGATATATAAAGTTTATATTTTGTGTATGTTATACGGTTATGTGTGTATATATATATATATGTATATGTATATGTATATTTATACTTGTATGTTGTTAAGGACTTTATATATAAGTATGTTTATATTTTATGGTATAATAGCTTTGATTTTTAATATACTTATATCATATTAAATCATATTTCAAAAATTGATAGTTGAAATGTGAATATATGAATATTGATCATGACAGTAGTTTACTTTATTTATAGTTTTACATGTCTCCAGTATACTAGTTCTGGTTATACATATTGAGTTGCTGTATTAGTTTAAGATACAATGTACATGTATAAAGTATATTTTATGTAGTTATATATAAAAATATATATACGAGTTTATATGATGTTGTTAGTGTGTGTGTGTGTGTGTAAGTAGGATTTGTTGAAAAGCCTGTATAAAGTGTTCTATATAGTTTATATTATATAAGTTACAGTATTTTCTATATAAGTTACAGTTGTTATCTATATTGTTTTATAAGTTGCAGTTATATATATTATGGGGTTATAAGTTTTTTTAAGTGTATGCGAGCTCAGCTATGTATTTATATATATATTTATATATTTGCTTACGAGTTTTGCAGTATTTATGTGGTTTGTTAATGTATCGATTAACCGTGTGTATATATATATATATATATATATATATATATATATATATATTGACATATGCTATTTCATATTATACATATTACACATACTAACTTTATACGTTTTGTTTGTTAACTGTTTGAAAGGTTTTTTTTATAACATGTATTATGTTCGTACAAGATAGTGTTGTTTATACTTTTTTTCAAAACTGTTGATTTAAAACATACTCTATGTATAATATATAAATATAGTATATATTAATATTTTGATTTTTTTAACTAGTATATATATAAAAGCGTTGATTCAAAAAAGAATTATGCGTATATACATCTACATATGAGTTGGTTTATATCTATAATGTATAGGGTTCACTTGAGTATATAGATAAAGGTTCATAGCTATTAATATACTTTGTATATAATGTTTATAATGTATATGTATCTTAAATTAAAATATTTATTTGAAGGAAATAATAATAATGTATATATTTTACGGTATATATCAAAACTGATTCAATTTGTTCGCACCGGTCCTGTTCTAATCTAATCTCGCCAATTCTTATTTATCATCTTTGTCGTCAATTCATGCCAATCTATCTTGTTTTGGAAGCCGTGCTTGCATTTCGTAACTCAATTACTTTGACTATACTCTCTAGCCTCGAAAGGTAAGCAATCACTCACGATTAATGTTCTTATATTTATTAAATTTGATTTCAATTGAAACGATAATTGAATTTTTGCTGTTAGTTATTTACATTGCGATATATATGCTATTATCTGTATCTGTTCACTTGTGACATCTAACACCATTATCTGTTATTTATATTGATGATATATGCCAGTTATATTTTATCATATCTGTTATCACTCTGCAAGTTCCTGTTAGTATAGAATTCCTATGGATTGAAATGATACATACCCGAACGATCTGTAGATTATGAGAAAATCGTTATGGGTTGACCCAAGCGATTTTCATTTGAATTGAATTTGGGATTGCGGGTTGAAATGATATATACTCGTATTTATATTTAAATTACGGATTGAAATGATAAATATCCGTATCACTTGACCATAGGATAGAATTATATACAGACACCATCGGTTCATGTATAAATATTTTGAAAATGATTTTTATGGTTTTGGAAAGAAATATACGGTTCAATAAATATTAATTTTTGATATTATATAAATATTATTTCTTTTATATATAGTAATATTCTTGAATTTAAGCTATGTATAAATTTGTTTAATATAAAATAAGTTTAATATTAAAGTTTGATTTTATTAAAATATAATATGGGTAAGTATTTGTTTAAATTATATTTCAATATAGAGTTATAATGATCTTTATAAAATGAGGATGAGAAGATTGATTTGAAATTGGTTTGAAATTGTATCAAATTAGAAATCGATTTGGAATTTATTGAATTTGAGATTTTAAAGGATATGATTTTAAAACTTGATTGGTTTAAGGTGTTTTAAATGAATATATCAAGTTTAAATAAATAGAAGGAATTTCAGTTATTTGAAGTCTAAAAGTTTTATTTAAGTATATTGGATTTATTAAGTAAATATTTCAAAACTAAATAATAATAAATTGAATTTGATATATTGGGAATTATTAAGTATTTAGTTTTGAAATCATGGAATATTTAAAGCTTTGAAGTATATGGAATTTGAAATGGTTTATTTGAGATTCAAATCTGTATTTGAAATTGATAAATTGAAATAGATTATTGAAACTGAATTGAGTTGAAATTTATGAATGGAGATTTGATTTAAATTTGAATTTTTGGATCCAAGTTGATTTGAATCAATTTGTGCGGTTGAGGAAATTATTTTATCTTATAAAGTAATTTTAAATTGAAAACTATCTTATTGTATATATACTGTTTGAATACCTAAAATATTTAAAGGGGTAGAAGTTATGGTTTCGAAGCTATGAATTTCAAAGTATTATGTTTTGAAATGTTATGTTTCAAGTGTTTGGTTTCGCAATGCTATAAAATACTATGATTTTTGGAAATGATATAGTATTTGGTTTTGAAATGGAAATGATATCGTATTGATATGGTTTTTGAATTGGCAATGATATTTTGGTTTTGAAGTATGAACTATTTTGAAATGACCGCAGCGTTATAATAACGTTTGGTTGTTAAAGAGATCGGGATCGAAAGTTGTCATACTCTCTACCAATTCCGAAAACCACTTTAACAACCGTGTATGCGGTGGTGATTTCAGAACATAGTAGGATGGTGGCGACAATCCTCTTGACGTATGAACGTGGACCCGACTCCCGTGAGTTGGCTTAAGGTGGCTAAAACAGGAGCGATCGACGGGCCAAGTATGGTAACTCCTTCGATCGGACACATTCCTTCAATACTATACTCTTACTTGTGATTGATTTGATGTACATCCTCCGATTTTGATCGGGAGTGTGATCCAAGGTGGGCGGTAATGGTTGCTATGCGTTACCACCAGCCCGGAAGCGTAATTGGTATATCTACCCTGGCATTGCCTAGTTGTGCCGTGTCACCTACCATAGTGAGCCTTACTACGAGTTTGTTTTTCTCCCGTAGCCCATGGAGTATTTAGGATAGTCTCCCGATCTGGAAATATGATGATACTGGATGCACTACTCGGACTATTACGTGTTAAGGGGAATATTGGGTTACTCCTTAACACTATTTTAAAGTAAGTTATTTTACTGTAGACATTATTATAATAGCGTAATATTACTACATGGTAGATAGTTTAACGGATCCTTGGAGGATGGTTATCCCAAACATCCTTTGAGTTATTTGTATTTCAGTTGTTATTTCACTTGAGTTCGATTTATTGATATAAGAATGTTAATCCTGACTTGAGAGTTCTGGGTCAGATTGAGTGATTCAGCATTAAAGACTCACCTTTAAAGTTGGAGCTTTTCTTGAAGATCCAGCCATCTATTCTGCTTTTAGTATTCAGTGATTCTAGTGATGTAATCTGATTTGTACCTGTTGTATCGTGTTACGCTTATGTTGTATCTGGTTTAACTCCGATGTATCTTATATATTATATAGTAGCTTCATGAACTACTATCTCTTTTACTTCCGCTGCATTATCATTTACTCTGTGTTTGTGTTGGTGATCTGTGATTATTTATTTATTGTATATTCTGAGATTTGCCAAATTTTATTTACAATGCAGTATTTTGAGCAATTCAAATCTGACATGTGCAGATGTGAATGGTTGAAAATATCGGGTCGTTACATTTGGTGTCAGAGCTTTTGTTTTGGGCAAACTCAATATATAGAGTAGATTTAATTACGGAATCGCATTCGTTCGAGCTCGAATCCCTTCCTCTTTGATTCGAATTTTCTTTGAATTTTGGAACGTTCCCTTCGGCTCCAAAATCCACCCGTATCTCACCTTATTCGTATTCTGGAGTATCCCATAACTCCACTTCAAACAATCTATATAATAAATCGACGATCTCGCCAATCTTCGAATGATTTGTAAAGGGGTGAAACTCCTTTACAATAGGCATTGATTTACCGAAGATTTCTGTATCCTCAGTTTACGATGTTATCTATCTCCTGCTATGCCTGACTTCTATCTTTTGCGATCGAATGTCGATTTGCCTCGGAATTTTGCATCGATCTTATTCTTGAAGTCACGGTCGACCCAGTTAAGGTTGCCTGCGATTATATAAACTTATTCATCGTTTATTTTGTTATTTAATCATCTTATCTTTGTTTCGAACCTATCTTCGAATCAAAATTTTCTTTAATTTGAGTTCATCATATTTGAATCTTTATCCTTGCTTTGAAATCCATTCTTGTGTTATCGAGCGCGGAAGTGTATTTGTAAATTAATATTAAAAATGTTATATATATTGTGTTGTTTGAGTTGTTGATGTTGATTTGGATTTTCGATTGATTCGTCTGATCAACGCTATCGATCGGATCTCCAAAACACTTGAATAGAGCAAACTGACGCAATATTGTTTTCAAATTTGGTAAATAAATTAATTTTGTATGATTATATTATATACATAAGTATAATTTTCTAAAGTTAAATAGTTAACTGAATTGGTTGTTGAAAACGATAATATTTGATTATTGCTTTGCAAATCATCGACTATTGTCACTTGATATAAATAAATGAAATTACAAATATGGTTATAAATTGATTTGGAATTGAAATGAATTTAAATCAAGAATTTGAGAATTTAATTTTCGGTAATTCTAAACTTTGATTTTAAAGTTTTAAAATGTATATCATTGTAAATATTTTCGAATAGAAATGGTTTTCAAAGAATTTCTAAATGTTTAAATCAATGCTCTCCTTTTTTGTGGCTGGAAAATAATTTCGGTGACGGCGGCCGCATCATCGATATTCATTTTCGAGTTTCGAAGTGGAGAGACCATTCTGTAGCTTTTCTACACTTATATTTTGGAAAATAAATTGATTTAATTTTCTTAAGTATGACTTGGTTTATATATATTATATGTATATGATTATAGATTTGATTTGATATATATATATATATATATATAGTGTGTGTATATATATATATTCATCTCTAAATGGGTCAAAGTGTGTTGAAAATCTAATTCTTAAATTTGTGTTAAAGGTGATTTTAATTATAAAATGAAGCCAAAATTTTGAATAATATTTAAACTCGAAATAAATTGAATTAGGAAAATTTTACTTGTATAATACTCAATTGCACTCTAATATATATACATATACATATACATATATATATATATATTTATATGTATATAACTTACCTAAATTTTCCAGAAGTTGAACGTGTAATTGAATAATATACAATTTAAATGATATTAATGAAATTTATTAATAAATTTGAGAGCGTAAATATACATAATATGTGTTATAAAAGATATTAGGTGAAATAAATTTAATAATAATATGGAATAGGAAAGAATTAAATTGGTTAAATAAAATATGATTATAATTAATGACTATTAAAATCTATGATTTTAGAAATGGTTAACTGAAGATAATTGGATAATAAGATAACGAATTTAGAAATAGTTAAGATTGATTTGACATAAGTGAAATAAAATGGATTAAATCAATTGTTGAATATAAATTAATTAAAATTGAAAGTTATATGGTTCAAACTAATTTTTTTATTTTATTTCCAATCTATTTTCTTTTTGGTTGTTCTATTCTTCTGCCTCCTTCCTTTTCGAGGATGAAAAGTTTTGAGTGGGGATAGTGTAACGACCTGTAAATTTAACTGGTTTTAATATCGTTACTAACTGAAATTTTTTGAAATTTTAAATAATAAAATTTGAAATAAAAATTTTATATTTGAAATGCGTCTATTTTAACATAGCAAATGTAAATTTTCATCTAATAATATGGAAGTTTATTTTCTTATGTGTAATTTTATTTCAATCTATATCAGTTAAATTTGATGACAATAAAATGTTTTCCAAACCTGAATATTTTTACACAGTAAATTTGTAAATCATCTTTTGAACAAGACGACATATTTCTTTTCTCTAAATTTGGACTGTCATTGCTCCATCGTTTTTATTTTCGGCGAAATAGCAGCATTTTGGTACCGATATCGACTTTTAATCGGATGATTGTACCACTAATACTTGTATACCGTTTTGAACGTCTCGTCATGCTGATCTCTGCGGTATATTCATATCTGTGTTTTGATGTCCGATAAGTGTCGGAAAAATCAAAATAAAATAAAATAAAACAATTATGTACCGGTACCCAATTTCAACCTTTTGGACTCATTGGCTTTTCATCTATTTGACTGTTGTAATCAAACAACCTTTCATATTCCCATAAATGTTTTTTTTCTATGACTATTCGTTGTTTGATATTAAAGTACACATTCATTTTAACTACTGACTTCTCATCTTTCTCATTTTCATTCTCACATTTTTCTTCTGCACATTAAAAACTTTTCCGGTAAGCCTTCTTCTTTTTCCTATTTTAACTTCTCTAATCCCTCTCCTTTTTCAAGCAATCATCGGCCTTGACCCCACCCTCTTCCCACATCCATCAGCTAAAAGCAACCACTGCCCAAAACCTCCAACGATCAAGCATTTGTCGAGCTAACCACTGCCGCCATCGCCACCTAAACAGCCAAGCCGGGTTACACCCCCGTGTGTCTCCTCCGAGCCGCACCTCCTATTGCCTAGTCACCGCCACACATTTTCCATCCAGCGTTGCTCCTCCGACCTCCCCATGCTCGGCCATTTCTCAAAGCTTTCCTTCTCTTCATTTTCATGGCCGAAGGGCCTCACCTGTTAGCCTATACAATTCTTGTGTACAGGTATATATATTCTGTACATGCTTTATTTAATACTACGTTAATAGATTGAATGGATTTTGAAATAACTTTATTATGTGTATATATATATATATATGTTTTCGTATGCAGCACATGTATACATAATTATATATATTATAAAGATTAGATTTTCTTTTGTATGTGTTTAAGTTAAAGGTTGATTTTAAATATATTTATATATCTTGACGGTATATATACTTTGTTTAAAAGTATTATTATATATATTATTATATTATAAATTTTGCCAGTTGGATCTACTCCTATATGTGAAGTAAGAAATGGACATATAGGTTTATATAGGTTGTAGCTGACAGTGTATATATATAATAATGCATGTCTATGAAGCTCTTATCTGACATGTGGTATATAAAGTTTATATTTTGTATATGTTATACGGTATGTATATATATGTATATTTATACTTGTATACTGTTAAGGACTTTATATATAAGTATGTTTACATTTTACAGTATAATAGCTTTGATTTTTAATATACTTACATAATATTAAATCATATTTCAAAAATTGATAGTTGAAATGTGAATATATGAATATTGATCATAACAGTAGTTTGCTTTATTTATAGTTTTACATGTGTCCAGTACACTAGTTCTGGTTATACATATTGAGTTGCTGTATTAGTTTAAGATACAGTGTACATGTATAAAGTATATTTTATGTAGTTATATACAAAAATATATATATATATATATATACGAGTTTATATGATGTTGTTAGTATATATATATAAGTCTGATTTGTTGAAAAGCCTGTATAAAGTATTCTATATAATTTATATTATATAAGTTACAGTATTTTCTATATAAGTTAAAGTTGTTATCTATATTGTTTTATAAGTTGCAGTTATATATATTATGCGGTTACAAGTTTTGTTTAAGTGTGTGCGAGCTCGGCTATGTATTTATATATAGTTATATATTTGCTTACGAGTTTTGCAGTATTTATGTAGTGGTTTGATAATGTATTGATTAACCATGTATATATATACTTCGACATATGCTATTTCATATTTTACATATTACACATATTAACTTTATACATTTTGTTTGTTAACAGTTTGAACAGGTTTTTTTATAACATGTATTATGTTCGTACAAGATAGTGTTGTTTACTTTGTTTTCGAAACTGTTGATTTAAAACATGCTCTATGTGCAATATATAAATATAGTTTATATTAGTGTTTTGATTTTTTTAACTAGTATATATATAAAAGCATTGATTCAAAAAAGAATTATGTGTATATACATCTGCATATGAGTTGGTTTATATCTATAATGTATAGGGCCCACTTGAGTATATAGATAAAGGTTCATAGCTGTTAATATACTTTGTATATAATGTTTATAATGTATATGTATTTTAAATTAAAATATTTATTTGAAGGAAATAATAATAATGTATATATTTTTTGTTTTATATCAAAACTGATTCAATTTGTTCGCATCGGTCCAGTTCTAATCTAATCTCGCCAATTCTGATTTATCAGTTTTGTCGTCAATTCGTGCCAATCTAGCTTGTTTTGGAAGCGTGCTTGCATTTCGTAACTCAATTACTTTGACTATACTCTCTAGCCTCTAAAGGTGAGCAATTACTCATGATTAATGTTCTTATACTTATTAAATTTGATTTCAATTGAAACGAAAATTGAAATATTACTGTTAGTTATTTACATTGCTATATATGTGCTATTATCTGTATTTGTTCACCTGTGATATCTGACACCATTATCTATTATTTATATTGATGATATATACCTGTTATATTTTATCATATCTATTATCACTATACAAGTTCCCTGTTAGTATAAAATTCCCTATGGGTTGAAATGATAAATACCCAAATGATCTGTAGAATATGAGAAAATCATTATGGGTTGAAATGATAGACCCAAGCGATTTTCATTTGAATTGAATTTGGGATTGTGGATTGAAATGATATATACCCGTATTTATATTTAAATTACAGATTGAAATGATAAATATCTGTATCACTTGACCATAGGATAGAAAATTATATACAGACACCGTCGGTTCATATATAAATATTTTGAAAATGATTTCTATGGTTTTGAAAAGAAATATACGGTTTAATAAATATTAAATTATGATATTATATAAATATTGTTTCTTTTATATATAGTAATATTCTTGAATTTAAGCTATGTGTAAATTTGTTTAATGTAAAATAAGTTTAATAATAAAGTTTGATTTTATTAAAATATAATATGGGTAAGTATTTATTTAAATTATATTTCAATATAGAGTTATAATGATCTTTATAAAATGAGGATGAGAAGATAGATTTGAAATTGGTTTGAAATTGTATTAAATTAAAAATCGATTTGTAACTTATTGAATTTAAGATTTTAAAGGATATGATTTTATAACTCGATTGGTTTAAGGTGTTTTAAATGAATATATCAAGTTTAAATAAATAAAAGGAATATTCAGTTATTTGAAGTCGAAAAGTTTTATTTAAATAATATTGGTTTTATTAAGTAAATATTTCAAAACTAAATAATAGTAAATTGAATTTGATATATTGGGAATTATCAAGAATTTAGTTTTGAAATCATGGAATATTTATAGCTTCGAAGTATATGGAATTTGAAATGGTTTATTTGAGATTCAAATCTGTATTAGAAGTTGATAAATTGAAATAGAATATTGAAACTGAATAGAGCTGAAATTAAGGAATGGAGATTTGATTTAAATTTGAATTTTTGGATCCAAGTTGATTTGAATCAACTTGTGCGGTTGAGGAAATTATTTTATCTTATAAAGTAATTTTAAATTGAAAACTATCTTATTATATATATACTGTTTGAATATCTAAAATGTTTAAGGGGTATAAGTTATGGTTTCGAAGCTATGAATTTCAAAGTATTATGTTTTGAAATGTTATGTTTCAAGTGTTTGGTTTCGCAATGCTATAACTTTGAAATACTATGATTTTTGGAAATAATATAGTATTTGGTTTTGAAATGGAAATGTTATCGTATTGATATGGTTTTTGAAATGGCAATGATATGTTGGTTTTGAAGTATGAACTATTTTAAAATTACTGCGGTGTTATAACAACGTTTAGTTGTTAAAGAGACCGGGATCAGAAGTTGTCATACTCTCTGCCAACTCCGAAAACCACTTTAACAACCGTTTATGCGGTGGTGATTCCAGAATGAAGTAGGATGGTGGCGACGATCCTCTTAAGGTATGAACGTGGAGCCGACTCCAGTGAGTTGGCTTAAGGTGGCTAAAACAGGAGCGATCGACGGGCCAAATGAGGAAGCTCCTCCGATCGGACACATTCCTTTGATACTATACTCTTACTTGTGATTGATTTGATGTACATCCTTCGATTTGGATTGGGAGTGTGTTCCGAGGTGGGTGGTAGTGGCTGCTATGTGTTACCACCAGCCCGAAAGCGAGCCTTACTACGAGTTTGTTTTTCTCCCGTAGCCCATGGAGTATTTAGGGTAGTCTCCCGATCTGGAGATATGCTAACACTGGATTGACTACTGATTACGTGTTAAGGGAAATATTGGGTCACTCCTTAACGTTATTTTAAAGTAAGTTTATTTTACTGTAGACATTATTATAATAGCGCAATATTACTACATAGTAGATAGTTTAACGGATCCTTAGAGGATGGTTATCCCAAATATCCTTTGATATATTTGTATTTATTGATATAAGAATGTTAATCCTGACTCGAGTGTTTTGTATTTTGCTTTACGCTCGGGTCAGATTGAGTGATTCAGCATTAAAGGCTCACCTTCGGAGTCGGGGCTTTTCTTGAAGATCCAGCCATCTATTCTACTTTCAGTATTTAGCGATTCTAGTGATGTAATCTAATTTGTACCTGATGTATCGTGTTACTCTTCTGTTGTATCTGGTTTAACTCTGATGTATCTTATATATTATATAATAGCTTCATGAACTACTATCTCTTTTACTTCCGCTGCATTATCATTTGCTCTATGTTTGAGATCTGTGATTATTTATTTACTGTATATTCTGAGATTTTTCAAATTTTATTTACAACGCGGTGTTTTGAGCCATTCAAATCTGACATGTGCAGATGCAAATGGTTGAAAATATCGGGTCATTACAGCAATAGTTCTTGGTTATTGTTTGTAATGAATGTTGGACTTTGAGAACTCGTAGGAAGGTACGAGTTACCCTGGTTTGCAAATAAGTTTTATAAATTAGTATTTCAAATTATATGGGTTTACTCATGCTGGTTTCCAGCCTAACCCGGGTGTTAATTTGATGTAATGCTCGAGTCAGACCAAGTATTACAGATTTTCAGATAGGACGTTTTTTTGGAGCTTAGGAGTCGAGCTGGATGCCAGGACATATAGAGTATTCCGCTATGATATATTGATGTATACTGGAACAAGTTAATTTCAACCGTCCAGTGATTTGTGTATATGGTTATAACTCTGATGTACTAAAATGTAAATCGACTGATACAACTTTTCTTATATAACAGTCATTATTTGATATTATATTTTGATCTGCTGCGAATGTGAGATTCTGTGATTTGTTTCTTCTTCTATCTCTTTCTTCTTTTCTCTAACTATCTGGAATTTTCGGGATCGAAAATTCTTGGTCGTTACATTTGGTATCAGAGTAGAAGGTTAAGCGAGAACGGTAACGACCCAGAACTTTCGATCCCGATAATTCCAGATTGTTAATGAAAAGAAGAAGGAGATAGAAGAAAAAGAAGATCAGAAACACCAAAATCTCACATTCGCAGCGGATAAAATATAATAACAAATAATAATAGTTATACAAAGGAAAACTGTACTTGTCAAATTTCACTTTTGCACATCAGAGTTACGGCATATATACAAAACACTGGACAGATACAATCAACATGTCTCAGATATATACAATAATATAATATAGCGGAAACACTCCATACGTTCCTGCCATCCAGCTCGTCTCCTGAGCTCCAGAACGTCCTTAACTGAAAATCTGTAATACTCGGTCTGACCCGAGCATTACATCAAAGTAACACCCAGGTCAGGCTGGAAACCAGCGTGAGTAAACCCATCTAACATGGAATACAAAAGCATGCAACTTATATAAACCCAGGTTAACTTATATCAATTTACAACTTCATAAGTTGTCATAGACATCACTTATTTCACACATCCATTTCTAAGTGCCAAAAACTTACATTAAATGGTCCAATTCACTTAAGTCATTCCACTTTAGCCTATTGGTTTCACATATCAAATTACAAAGAATCGAAGTGGTTTCGGGTATTTACTAATACCCGACTCCGGTCTCTTCAAATCCAATGTCATCTTAACCCAAGTTATTCAAGTGATTAAATTTAAATACTGGATGTCACTTTTACACAGCAATAACACAGATAAGCATCACCCATTTATCATTGATATAACCAATATCATATCAACAGAATGTCACAGCATATCATCCAATAGATATCATTCAATTCAGACATCCAACAAACAATCATCCATAAGCAAGCATTATCAATTCATATAATAATTAATCATCTAATCCTGCTTAATGAACCATTAATTAATTACAATCATTTAATTAATTCATCACTCCTTGATTACCTTATCAATCAATCAATTAATCTCTAATCATAGATTAATTATCCTTTAATTATCAATTAATAAACCTCAATTATTAATTAATCTCCTTTAATACAAAGTAATCAATCCTTAATTACTTTATAATCAATTAATTAACCTCTAATTAACTGATTAATTAACCATCAACTATTGATTAATAACCTTAATTATTAATCAATATCTCTTAATACAAATTAATTAATCCATAATCACCAGTTGATTAAATAGTTAATCAACCCTTAATTAATATTGATTAATCCTTAATTACCTTTGATTAAACCTTAATCACTTTTGATTAATCCTTAATTAATTAATCTTTAATTATAGATTAATCATCCTTTAAGTATTAATTAATAAAACCTAACTTATTAATTAATAAAACTTAATTACACATTAAGTACTTCTTAATTTTTAATTAAGTAACCTCTAATTACTTAATTAACAACTCTCTAATTACTAAATTAATCAAACTTAATTACTTGATTAATTTGTTCTTAATTACTTAATTACTCAATTAATTAATCTCTGATCATTAATTAACAATCTTTAATTAATAATCCTTAATTAGAATTAATTAATTTTTAATTAATCAATTTATAACCCTTACTTAATTATTAATTAAACCAATTTATTATTCTCAATTAATCACTTAATTAATCCTTTATAATTAATTTATCAAATTAATTAATTATACTAATTAATATCAAGACATTATAACCTTAATCATCTTAAGATAAAACCTTATCTTATAAATACCTTAATTGCAATTAATTATTTTTAAAAGATTTTACAATGTAATTAACTAAACTTAATTAAATCCTTTAATTAAGATTAGAAATAAGATAACCATTTAACTTAATAAATTAAGGTTAACAATACTTAACTTCCTTAAATAACTTAAACATTATCAAGTAGAGGCTTCAAAATTAGTTACAATTTTATTTTAAACTTACCTTTATAAAATCTTAAATTTCATTTCAAACTAATGTTTTAAAATCACTTTAAATTTCACAAAATTTAAATCAATCAAGTTCTCAAAAACTTCTTAATTTATAGTTAAAGAAAACAATTAGAAAAAGGTAAGTTTACACAAGAAAGCTTTAAACCAGATTTAAATTTAAATTTAAATTTCAAAAAAAAATTGATTTTAAAACATTTTAAAAACCGTTTCATCTCTGCTTTGGTTTCAACCCAAAGACAACTCGGGTTTAGCCCCAAGTAACATCTTCTCTACCCATTTTTTGATTAAACTTAGTTTAAATTTTAAGTTTGAAAACTTACAGGTTTAAAACCTGCAAACTACTCGAGTTCAAACTCGAGTTATCTTCCCAAAAAACACGACATCATCTTCGAGTCGAAACCCAAATCCAAACATACATACCCTAACCATCACTGTGCTATTTCACACCCAATACAATATCCAAACCACAGACGGTTAAAAACCTGAAACCACACAAGAGACTCGAGACCACCCTCAAAAGCTTCGAGTCAACCTTCCCAAAACTTCAAACAAAACACACCACTGACTCGAGAAACTCGAGTACCTCCTCTTCTTCCTTAAACCCAACTACCAAACGCCAGACACAATCATGCACATGCACGATAACTCCGACCACCGTAGGTCGACGCCGATACCCCCACCAAGTCGAAGTCCACCCTATCGTCATGAACGATCACCTTGATTCGCTGATTGGACAGCGAATCAAAATCGAACCCATTCGAATGAAAATTGGAATCAACTTCACTAGCTAAAACTACTCACCGGTGTCGATTCCACCCACCGGAGCATCAATCCCTCTGACCACAGCTACATCACATCATCACGCTACTAATTCCCCTATGGCGATCTGGCCCGATGCGTCACCGTCATCGAACAAGCCTCGACATCCTCCTCATCAATAACCAGAACCAAAACCCTACATCAACGATTTCTGACCTTCCCAGCCATCGTTAAACAACTTCGCCAATTTTCCTATGATCGATAGCCCTAAAGCCACCCTCGATCAAAATTCCAAGCTTCAACTCGGCATAGATCATCGACAATTATGATAATCCAAAAACTAAATAACTCAGGATATCTCATCAATATCCTATCTAAAAATCATGATATTCACATCATAATTCATAATTTGTAACCACAAATCAGTCTATGTAATCCAAACCTGAATTTGTAAACATTGATCTTTGACTTAAATATGATTTTTACTGTCATTCTTTATTTCCAGAATATTTACTATATATCTTGCTTGAAACTATTTTTAAAAATAAGTTTAGATTGTCTCAACTATTTTTCATTTTGAAATCTAAGCCTATTACTGAATGTGAGGAGAGAATCTAAAATTTTTGAATTGTTCTTAAGCCAGTAATTTATAAACAGAGATGGAATATATTAACACACATGCACATTCACAAATATAAAACGCAATGCAAACTATACATTTGTTAAGATCATTCATGCAAGCCCTATTTTAACTTTACTTTATAATCTTTCCTCCAGCATCAAGCATACATTCAGATTTAAAGTTTTTAAATAAGAAGATTTACTCACTGGAAAACTAGAACAGAGGAGCAGTTTATATTTATATATACATACATACAAGTATATTCACATATAAATAAAGCAATTCATATATATCCAAATAAAATCAATCATGCAAACAACTTCTTCATTTAGGATTATCACATGCAATAAAGCTAGCAATCATATCACTTTTTTAAAAAAAAAATGTTTACTCACCTGTAGAATAACAGAGGTCAGCCCTTTGAAAAATTTGAAATCTGTTCTTTGAATTTAAAACTTAATCTTGATTTACTTTGGGTTGCATAGATCTTGAATCTTCCTGCTTTGCTTTGAACTTGATTGTAGTTTAGTTTCTTGATTTTGAAGCAGATTTCTTTCTGGTTTGATAACTTGAGACAGTTTGCTTTGTTGCTTTGATATTGAAATGTTTTTCAAGTTTCGGATGAACTCTGGTTTATTTTTTTCTGATCTTTAACTTAACTTGCTGATATAGGTTTTTGAATAAAAGAAAAAAATGTGAAGACGAGAAGAGGTAGTATCATATAGTTTTGAATTTTATTCTAATTAATTTCTCAAAATAATGACACTTTTTAAAATTTATGCTAAAATTGTTACACTTGTTATTTCCCATGATTTAAACACTTACGTTTGTAATTTGTATGATAAATTATATTTAGTTTATATATATGTATATGTTTTACCAATTTATATGCTAACATATGTATTTATGTATTTTCAATTTAAAAAGCTTTTATATAAATATCCAAATTAGTTAATATATTTCTAATTTAATAAATACTTTTGTAATTAATTTTCTAATTTATAAATACATATCCTAATTTATATAAATAAATATCTTTAAAAAAATAATACAAACAATTTATGTTCTCAATAAAATCAAATAAAATACATAATTAAAACCAAAGTATAATTTAAGATATATATACCTATCTTTTGAATTTCAATTCAAATTAAATTTCAAATCAATTTTACATATACATATATTTAAACAAATACAATTTCAGCTTGTATATAATAATTCTGTTTAAAATATATGTATATATATACGACACAATTACAAATATAAATATTTAATTGATCAGATTCATTTTTTCAATCTATAAATTTAGTATTTCTATTAATCAACCCAATTATATTATTAATTACAATGCCCAGAAATCCAAGTTATTACATTCCTCCCCCTTAGAATCTTTTCGTCCTCGAAAAAAGGAACGAAGCCAGAATTTATTCAACAATTTAAAATCAGATAAATTATTCTTTGATCATTTTTAAAACTCTTTAAAATCTATATAATATTATCAAAATAGTTTTATAAAGATACTTTTATAACTCGATGTTTCAACAAGTCCATCCTCGTTCTCACAGAAATTCGGTCATACGTTGATCAGGCTAAGACTGAAAATCCATAAGTACTTAGCAAACCCATTTTCAACACCCAGTGAAAATACTTAGAAAATAATTTTATTGAAAATATAGAAAACATTTTTGAAAATAGAGGAAACATCTTTGGTGAGAATGCTCTAGAAATCTTCACCCCCATCCTTGGTCGCAGTTAACCCGATGGTTACGTTGCCGTCCCGGCAAAATCCATAGATAACTGTAGGCCTCCGCGCCCCTCGATTACGCCATGTAACCCGCTACAGATTGCAGTTACATCAAGGATTACGTTGCCATCACAGCAAAAGTCCATGTAATTGTAGGCCTCGGCATCCTCGAATTTCGCTGCCAAAAATGAAACTTCTCCACTCCCACATATGTCGCAGTCTACCGATGTAAAATCAAATGCAGACTGTTGGCTCTCAGCAGCACACACGACTTTCGCTATGTTACCATAGGTCGCAGTCTACCGATATAAAATCAAACGTAGACTGTTGGCTCTCAGCGGCACACACGACTTTCGCTATGGTCTGTAGTAGATCGTAGTGACATCGAGTTACACTGTAGTCACAACATTCCCAAATGCCTCTGTAGGCCTCGGCGCCATCGACTTTCGTTACACACTACACATAATCCTCGGGAACTAGTTTTGTCCAGACTCCTCACATGATCAACTTCAGAACCTCCCCCTTAGAGGCTCAAGGCAGTAACAACCAATGGAACTCCTGAGAAGTTCATTTCAAGGGAGCGCCTTTTTCTCCAGAGCCATTTTCAAAACACTTTATACTATACACATATAGTATCTTCCAAATCATACACCTAGTATGAATCACAAATAAATCTCCTTTTCACAAAATCGATTATCCCAAAATCGATAATTCTCAAACTAGGCTTTTCAAATTCCAAAATTGATTTTTCCAAAAATCAAAAGCCTTTCCGAAGTCCATAGGTTCAAAAAACCTTTTCTCAAAATCATTCTCATAACATCCTTTATAAATATATATATAGATATATATAACTTTTAAAAACTTTGGATCTCTTCAAACTTGTATAAAAACCCTTTTTATACTTCAAAAACTTTCAAAACCCTTTTCTTCTGGCAATAGATTCACCAAGGGAAGATTTATCTTATATAACAAAGATATATAACTTTGTTTATTATAAATCAAATATTCAAATTTGATTATTCTATAAAGAAACTTACCAAATTACTTACTTCCATAAAGTAAATTTTTACCATAGAAATATCCAATTTCCACTTTTATTCATTGTATATTTCACAAAATATACTTACATTTCTAAAAAAACTCATTTCACATTTCTTAACAAATTCCAGTGTAACGACCCAGAATTTTTATTAATTAAAATATGAATATTTAATTTATTTTAAATATTAATAAGTGAAATTTATTAGTCAAATAAATTTTTATTTGAATTATTGGATTTAATTGGATAATTAAATCGATAATTTAATATGTTAAATTATGGAAATAATTGAAAATTGAGTTAAATATGATTAAAAATGATTTGTAAAATTTTATTTTATCATATTGAAGTTAGAATGATATTTTATAACTTTTAAAATCAATTTAAGAGTTAATTTGTGAAAATTGAATATTTTAATATTTAAATCGACTAGTGAAAATAGTCAATTTTTGAATAGTCTCAGAATTGAACGAAACCAGTTCCATTGGATCCGTAATAGTTAGTTATTACCGGATTTCAATTTTCGTATCAATCGGAGCTATCGTTTGATCGTGTCAGCTCGAAACGCATCGAATTATTTTTAATTTAAATTTGGCGAGTAAAAATAGCCATTTTTCAAAAAGTCTCGGATTTCGACGAAACTAGTTTCATCGGATCCGTAATGTGATATTATTGTAAGGTTTCAAATTTCAAGTCAATTGGATTTACCGTTTGTCCGGTACAAATTAAAACGCCTAGAAAATCGCTTAAATCGGTTTAATTTAAATTGAACGTTTGTTGCCATAACTCGTACAGATGTCCGAATTAGCTTTCGAAACCTATTCCATTGTGTCCGGAATGCGGGGTAAACCCTAGAAACGCTGGTTACGGCGCGTAAATCGGAGTTTGGAATTCCCGGATGAATAGTGATTGAAAATCTCCTATAAATACCCCATAAATCACAAGAAAATAAAATATTATCTAAACCTAACCCTAATATTTGTAGCCGCCAGTAGCAACAATCAATGGCCGAAAGTTTCATATATTCTTCCTTCAATTTCTCAAAATCCATGCATCGAATCGAATAACTTCTAACTGGAAGATTGTAGAGCTTCGTGAGTTCTACGAGATCAACGGTTATGATCGTAAATGGCGTAACAGATTGGCGGCAAATCGAGGTGGAAGGGGGCCGGCTGCGCACGCAAAACGAGGCACATATGGCGACCGAGCTCTGTTCCCTTCTGGCCGTGGATAGCTCTCGCGTAGGCGAGTTGAACGAAGGTACCTGATCGAGCTAGAAGTCAATGAAGAGGTTGCAAATTTTAACCCTAAAATTTGATAATGGGTTCGAACGGCTTCCTGTAGAATGTCGCGTGGTGAAAGAGATGCAGTGGACGGTCGTGATTTGGAGGCTAGGGATCTTGTGGCTAGGGATAAGCTAGGTTAAAAAAAATTATATAATTATGTTGTAATTTATAAATATAAAATCATGTAAACTTGAAAATTGCATAACTTTTTCATACGAGGTCGAAAACGCGCGAAACCAGTTGCGTTGGAATCGTATGGACGAGCACTACGCGATGACATTGGATTGGAGTCGTTTGGAGTTAGTGAAAATTTCGTGTAAAATTAAACGTCCGTTTAATTTTATTCGAAATAAATCGTTAAAACGGAATTTAAATCAAGGTGAGAACTTCTCACTCAATCGAATCAGTTTCGATTTTAATTTTAAATAGTTAGATTTAAAATATTTGAATGCATGTTTGAATGATGATTGTTATATATTTATTGTTAAAATAGACATTATACGCCATTAGTAAGCGGATGTTATTTATTAAAAACATATACCGCGAATATTTCATAAACAGTGAAATTGGTATTATATATAATATCAATATATATATATTGGCATATGTATATATTGCAGTTATTGATTTCCCGCATTTTTTTGTTTAGCGGATGAGACCCTATTGCGCCGTTAGTAAGCGGATAATATTTAATAAAAACATATACCGCGATAATTTCGTACTGGAGCGAAATTGGTATTGTGCTAATGTTTGTGGATGCAGGAAAACAGGTTGGAGGGATCCAACGGGATTCCTCAACAGTATTTATTTGATTTCAGATATTTTGATATTTGATGGACTATCATATCGATATATGATATCGTTATTGTCGTGATTGACTATTTGGTATGTAGCATCATTGGACCAAGTTTTGGAATTTTAAAATGATTTATAAAGTGATTTTTGAAAATATACTATATTTTTGGAATTGATTCATTTTAAATAAATAAACGTTATAATTTTTAAAGTTATAAAAATTATGATTTTTGAGAAATATAGTTAAAAACTGATTTTTGAGAATATGATGCTATTGATTTTATAAAATAGTTTAATCGGGATTTTAGAATTTATTGTGAAAAGTTTAAATATAGGATTTATAAAATTTAATTATTTTATGAATCAAAATAGTGAAATAATAAAGGAGATTAAAGATGTTTTAAAATAATAGTATAAATTGATTTTATAAAAGATTTATAAATGAATATTTATAAATTGAAATATTGACATTATAAAACGAGTTTTTATAAGTGTTTGAATGAAGTGAAAATGAATTTCATAAATTGAATGAAATTTATAGAATTATAAACGGTGAAATTATAAATGGAATTTTATAAACAATAGGTTTATAAAATTTATAAAGTCATTATGAGAATGGTTTTGGATAAATAATTGAATCTTATAAGTTATAAGATTTATAATTATGAAGTTCAAAGGAACGATTTTTGTAAAGTAATTGTTTTATAAGTATTTAACTTATAATATGAACCTTTAGTTTATAATTGAAATATAAATCGAATAGGTTAATAAAGGAGATTTATAAAGGAAGTTGTTATAAAATAATTAGAAATGGAGTTTATAAACGTTGTTTTATAAATTCGCAAATGACTTATTTTGATAAGTAAATTGTTGAAACCTATAAATGAAGTTATATTCACGTTTTTGACAGTGAATAACCCTTTGAAATAAAATGAATGGAAATGATGATATTTGTTAACGTAGTATATTCACGTTTTTGAATAGTGAATAAGATGTTAAAGAAATTGTTTTGAATGTGATATTTGAAATAGAATTAAAACGATCTAACGATGTTTTAAATGAGTTGAGATTCGAAACCATAGATTTCAACATTTATTGTTGAAATAGACGTTTTCGAGAAATAAAAGGAAATAGTGGACTATAACACTGTTGTTATAGTAAATGATTTCCGAAAGGAAATGTTTTGTATAGTATTGGGATTTATATATCTATCTTAAAATTCGAATCCCTATACTAGTGATTTTGGGTTGTCGTAACAATGTTTTACGCAACATTCGTTTTGGCCCAAATAAATATGTTAAGAGAATGATTTCCTTAAAGAATGAAATATATACTTAATTTCGATTGAAGTATATTGAATATTTTCCAAGTGTTGAAAATAAAAGATTTGTGAATTACTTATTTAATAAGTATGGAAATGTTTTCCAATATAAAGTGAATATTTTGAGAATTTATCTTTTTGAAGATAAATTGAAATGAATAATTGAAATCGTATATGCATGGATATTTTGGATTATAAATTCACTAAGGAATTTATTAAAGAAAGTGGAATTTGTATGAAAAAAATAAATATTGATTTATTTTTGAAGTGTGAAATAATATATCTAGTAAAGATATTTTGGAAAATAAATAAGTTGAAAAATTATTTGGAATCTGGTGATGTTATGCATATCCATTGATAGTTCAATAGCCGACTATCAATATTTCCCTTTGAATGGGTAATTGATGTGATTTGTTTGAATTTGAATGCCACACTTATTTTTGAATAAGCGCTCACTATTCGGGTTAACCGGGAAAGGACCATGGGGTCGTATAACCCATTCCGAATATGTGATACGTCGTTGTGAATTGCATTTGAAGATCGGTGTTGAAGACCGGATCTTTTTGAAAGCGAAAGGACAACTCGTCGATTGACTCTACACCGAGTAGCTACGGTATTGAGTTCTCCCTATGTGATGGGAAGTCCGGACGTGATTAGAGATTATCCGGATTGCAAGGACTTCTTTGTAAGTGCCTTCGGTTTTGTTCGAGCCCGGAACAGACTTGTATGGATTGTATGTCTGACATTACAATTTGAGATATAAAGCAGATTTCTTTCAAATATATTTCTGTTGGTGGCGGAGAATTTATTCTTTTAGCTTAACACCCTTCTCTGAGACGTACGAGCTCAGAGGTTATATAGTTGAAGTTATCAGCGATATATTCCCAATTTGGTAATGTGACATGCTGAGTGTTGCTGAAATGATCATTGTGTTGATTATTTGTGATAGGATCATTTATTTGATCGTCTATCTTGGTGATCATTGTGTTGATCATTTGTTGACCCAAAGCATGGCTTTTGTATAAAGTATGTTTTTGTGGACGTGAATTCGTCGAGCCTCACACCCCGGAAATGGTCAAAACAGGAAAGATGCAGCAAGGTTATGAGGGGTAGCGCCCTTTAGGATATGTGCATTTCCTTCTGGAAAAGGGTGGTATCATGGTATGGAGCCCAGATACTTACTCATGTTGAAACACTTTATTATTATGATTGTGTGAATTGATTAGAGAGCTCTCGGATAAAGGTCCCAAAGGACCGGGGGATGGCATATTCGGTCAGTTGTTACTCAGTTAGGGGTAACCCGGCCTTGTGTTGGTAGAGATCCGGTTTGGTTCTCGGGGATGTCCATCCAGAGGCATTCTCATGTGGCAATGGGAAGTTCCTTGGCCTGACCATTTATTGGAAATCCAAAGAAACAATACGATCTTGTACGGTTTTAGTTGTAGAACCTGCTTCCTCAGGAGGTAGCTATAGTAGGCATAATATAATGGTACCTATGCTGGCTAAGATTTATATTCTACTTTCGAAAGAATTTGTTCTACACTATGCACTAATAATAATATCAAAGGTTTTCTTTTTATTGCGTATCAAGCATCTTTGACTAACATAAGAAGAAATCTCCTCCAAGTCTGCGTTTGCATTGTGTGTGTGTGGTGGGAGGTCTTATGGTAGTTACATTTTTAAAAGCATTGCGAATTGATTTTAAAAATATCCTTCGATTTTGATTTTAAAAGATAAATAAACTGTTTTGAGTTCTCACACCAGTCACATGACTGACTCGGAGTTTATTGTTTTCCTTCCTAAACTCTGGGTGCCCACCAATTTCCACACGGGCAGTTAAGAGTTAAGGTTTATCAGGATATTCTGGATATTCAGGAGTTGCAGGAGGCAAGCTGGATGGCATGGCGTATTACTAGTATATAGTATTTCTTTTTCCGCTGCATTGTTTGTTGTTGTATGATGTTGTACACTCTGATGATATGATGTGATGTAATGAAATGTAATGTAATAACTGATATAGTTCTTTGTTTAAAGATTATTCATTTATTATTATATGTTGTTCCGCTGCGAATTGTGAGATTCTGTTGTTGTTCTTTTGTTTCCTTTCTGTCCCGTTCCATTTTTAAAATTTTCTATTCCTTTTTCCCTCTATTTCCTACCCTTTCTTCTCTCTTCTTCTCTCTCTTTCTTTTCCTAAATTCTTTTTAAAAACCATAACATTTCGGGTTTCCGGCCTTCGATTTCTCGGCAGTCGATAAAGTGAGTATCGATGTTGAATTTTCGAAAGTCGAAAATTCCAGTTTGTTACATTTGGTATCAGAGCTTATGGTTAAGCGACAACCATGGTTCTGTTGGGTATTACTCATTAGAGATAGAGTCAGCAGTACTCTAGAATGAGTTTGAGTGTAATAATAGCTATGAGAGCGTATTTGATAGTGAATATATAAAATTGTTTTATATTGTGATGATTGGTTTATTGAGTGGCATACAAACTTTCGTCAGCGTGGTCCGCAAGACTATGCCGAAGGGGTTTCTAAACACTTGAATAGAAACAATTCGACACAATATTGTTTTTAAAATTGGGTAAATGAAATAATTTTACCTTGATTATATTTTATATGTAAAGGAATGATTTTTCAGAATTATTAAAGTGTATATAAGTTGATTGTTTAGTTGTTTGAATAATCTAAATAAAAGAATAATTGTATAAGCAAATGAATCATAAGAATTGAATTATAATTAAAGTGATTTACAATTGTGAAATAAACCTATATATATAAGAAGTGAAACTATATGAATATATTTATGAATATGAGTTGTAATAAAAAAATGAATTTAAAGTTAAATGGAAATTTACTTTAGAATTGGAATCTGAATTGATTTATAAATGGGAATTTAAGTTAAGTAAAACCAAGTGATGTTTATAAAATGAAATATAACTTAAGTGATATGGAATGAAGTTGATATTAGTATCAAAGTAAATTAATAAAATTAAGTGATGGATATGAACTTGAGTTATATAAATGAAATTCAACTTTTGTAATAGAATTGAATGAATGGATTGAATATTAATCAATTAAATGTGAATTAAGTTGATATGAAATAATGAATGTAAATGTTAATTCATTAAAAGCTAATGTTATTGGAAGTTGAAAAATTAAATAAATTGAATGGAAGTCAATTTAATTTAAGGAGTTGAACCAAAATGAATATAAGCAAAGGAATTTGGTTGAAATGGATATACATTGGTTGTTATATGATTGTTAGTTGATTGTATATAGTTCATTAGGTGTAAATGAAAGTAAATTAGTGAAATTGGAAGATATGAAATAGAATTCAAATTGAAAGTAAATAAATTTGAAATGAAATGAATTTGAATTGAAAGTGAACCAACTTGAATATGAATTAGTGAATATAAACTAATTGAAAATGAATGTTAGTAAAAACATCCACTATTAATGAATCAAATGTGATTTGATATTGAAAACCTATTTCATTGAATATTAATGAGAATATAAATGAATATTGATTTGATAGTTGGATGATAGTTGGTTGATATTGCATTTGTTGTTTAGTTGCATTTGCTATGTGACATATATAGTTGTTATGGAGATATATGATTTATGTTGATACTATTTTCATATATACATGTTCTCATGTTGTTTGTTGAGTGTTTAGTAGGTGCGGATCGCGTTTGCTTCGCATTTGGAGCTCGCTTTCGCGCTATATTAGCCGTATATGCTTGCTAATAAAATATAAGGTACATATCTCGGATTAAATATCGTACTTTTACATTTTTTTTCCCTTCGGGATGCCTCATTACTTGATGAGATGTATATTTGTGATATATATACTGTCATTTTTTTTTCGGATCGAGCCGCGCAAAGGAGACTATGGCGAATTTTTTCGAAAATTGAAGGCGTTAGAAAAATTTGAGAAAAATTGGAAAATTTTGAAAACTTTAACTTTGATTTTGGAATTGAAAGTTAAACAACATAGTTGTTTTTGAAAAGGTAACTAAGTATGATTTGAAAACTTAGTAAAAGATTTGTAAGAAATTAATTATGGATTTTGGGAAAGTTAATAGATTTTGTAACTTTTCTTACTTGTAATTTCGAGGACGAAATTCTTTTAAGTGGGGAAGATTGTAACGACCCAGAATTTTTATTAATTAAAATTTGACTATTTAATTTATTTTAAATATTAATAAGTGAAATTTATTAGTCAAATAAATTTTTATTTGAATTATTGGATTTAATTGGATAATTAAATCGATAATTTAATATGTTAAATTATGGAAATAATTGAAAATTGAGTTAAATATGATTGAAAATGATTTGTAAAATTTTATTTTATCATATTGAAGTTAGAATGATATTTTAGAACTTTTAAAATCAATTTAAGAGTTAATTTGTGAAAATTGAATATTTTAATATTTAAATCGACTAGTGAAAATAGTCAATTTTTGAACAGTCTCAGAATTGAACGAAACCAGTTCCATTGGATCCGTAATAGTTAGTTATTACCGGATTTCAATTTTCGCATCAATCGGAGCTATCGTTTGATCGTGGCAGCTCGAAACGCATCGAATTATTTTTAATTTAAATTTGGCGAGTAAAAATAGCCATTTTTCAAAAAGTCTCGGATTTCGACGAAACCAGTTTCATCGGATCCGTAATGTGATATT
This sequence comes from Allium cepa, assembly GCA_030765085.1. NCBI lineage: Eukaryota > Viridiplantae > Streptophyta > Magnoliopsida > Asparagales > Amaryllidaceae > Allium > Allium cepa. The sequence continues at coordinate 910,522,795 of CM060932.1, forward strand.
ATTGTAAGGTTTCAAATTTCAAGTCAATTGGATTTACCGTTTGTCCGGTACAAATTAAAACGCCTAGAAAATCGCTTGAATCGGTTTAATTTAAATTGAACGTTTGTTGCCATAACTCGCACAGATGTCCGAATTAGCTTTCGAAACCTGTTCCATTGTGTCCGGAACGCGGGGTAAACCCTAGAAACGCTGGTTACGGCGCGTAAATCGGAGTTCGGAATTCCCGGATGAATAGTGATTGAAAATCTCCTATAAATACCCCATAAATCACAAGAAAATAAAATATTATCTAAACCTAACCCTAATATTTGTAGCCGCCAGTAGCAACAATCAATGGCCGAAAGTTTCATATATTCTTCCTTCAATTTCTCAAAATCCATGCATCGAATCGAATAACTTCTAACTGGAAGATTGTAGAGCTTCGTGAGTTCTACGAGATCAACGGTTATGATCGTAAATGGCGTAACAGATTAGCGGCAAATCAAGGTGGAAGGGGGCCGGCTGCGCACGCAAAACGAGGCACATATGGCGACCGAGCTCTATTCCCTTCTGGCCGTGGATAGCTCTCGCGTAGGCGAGTTGAACGAAGGTACCTGATCGAGCTAGAAGTCAATGAAGAGGTTGCAAATTTTAACCCTAAAATTTGATAATGGGTTCGAACGGCTTCCTGTAGAATGTCGCGTGGTGAAAGAGATGCAGTGGACGGTCGTGATTTGGAGGCTGGGGATCTTGTGGCTAGGGATAAGCTAGGTTAAAAAAAATTATATAATTATGTTGTAATTTATATATATAAAATCATGTAAACTTGAAAATTGCATAACTTTTTCATACGAGGTCGAAAACGCGCGAAACCAGTTGCGTTGGAATCGTATGGACGAGCACTACACGATGAAATTGGATTGGAGTCGTTTGGAGTTAGTGAAAATTTCGTGTAAAATTAAACGTCCGTTTAATTTTATTCGAAATAAATCGCTAAAACGGAATTTAAATCAAGGTGAGAACTTCTCACTCAATCGAATCAGTTTTGATTTTAATTTTAAATAGTTAGATTTAAAATATTTGAATGCATGTTTGAATGATGATTGTTATATATTTATTGTTAAAATAGACATTATACGCCGTTAGTAAGCGGATGTTATTTATTAAAAACATATACCGCGAATATTTCATAAACAGTGAAATTGGTATTATATATAATATCTATATATATATATTGGCATATGTATATATTGCAGTTATTGATTTCCCGCATTTTTTTGTTTAGCGGATGAGACCCTATTGCGCCGTTAGTAAGCGGATAATATTTAATAAAAACATATACCGCGATAATTTCGTACTGGAGCGAAATTGGTATTGTGCTAATGTTTGTGGATGCAGGAAAACAGGTTGGAGGGATCCAACGGGATTCCTCAACAGTATTTATTTGATTTCAGATATTTTGATATTTGATGGACTATCATATCGATATATGATATCGTTGTTGTCGTGATTGACTATTTGGTATGTAGCATCATTGGACCAAGTTTTGGAATTTTAAAATGATTTATAAAGTGATTTTTGAAAATATACTATATTTTTGGAATTGATTCATTTTAAATAAATAAACGTTATAATTTTTAAAGTTATAAAAATTATGATTTTTGAGAAATATAGTTAAAAACTGATTTTTGAGAATATGATGCTATTGATTTTATAAAATAGTTTAATCGGGATTTTAGAATTTATTGTGAAAAGTTTAAATATAGGATTTATAAAATTTAATTATTTTATGAATCAAAATAGTGAAATAATAAAGGAGATTAAAGATGTTTTAAAATAATAGTATAAATTGATTTTATAAAAGATTTATAAATGGATATTTATAAATTGAAATATTGACATTATAAAACGAGTTTTTATAAGTGTTTGAATGAAGTGAAAATGAATTTCATAAATTGAATGAAATTTATAGAATTATAAACGGTGAAATTATAAATGGAATTTTATAAACAGTAGGTTTATAAAATTTATAAAGTCATTATGAGAATGGTTTTGGATAAATAATTGAATCTTATAAGTTATAAGATTTATAATTATGAAGTTCAAAGGAACGATTTTTGTAAAGTAATTGTTTTATAAGTATTTAACTTATAATATGAACCTTTAGTTTATAATTGAAATATAAATCGAATAGGTTAATAAAGGAGATTTATAAAGGAAGTTGTTATAAAATAATTAGAAATGGAGTTTATAAACGTTGTTTTATAAATTCGCAAATGACTTATTTTGATAAGTAAATTGTTGAAACCTATAAATGAAGTTATATTCACGTTTTTGACAGTGAATAACCCTTTGAAATAAAATGAATGGAAATGATGATATTTGTTAACGTAGTATATTCACGTTTTTGAATAGTGAATAAGATGTTAAAGAAATTGTTTTGAATGTGATATTTGAAATAGAATTAAAACGATCTAACGATGTTTTAAATGAGTTGAGATTCGAAACCATAGATTTCAACATTTATTGTTGAAATAGACGTTTTCGAGAAATAAAAGGAAATAGTGGACTATAACACTGTTGTTATAGTAAATGATTTCCGAAAGGAAATGTTTTGTATAGTATTGGGATTTATATATCTATCTTAAAATTCGAATCCCTATACTAGTGATTTTGGGTTGTCGTAACAATGTTTTACGCAACATTCGTTTTGGCCCAAATAAATATGTTAAAAGAATGATTTCCTTAAAGAATGAAATATATACTTAATTTCGATTGAAGTATATTGAATATTTTCCAAGTGTTGAAAATAAAAGATTTGTGAATTACTTATTTAATAAGTATGGAAATGTTTTCCAATATAAAGTGAATATTTTGAGAATTTATCTTTTTGAAGATAAATTGAAATGAATAATTGAAATCGTATATGCATGGATATTTTGGATTATAAATTCACTAAGGAATTTATTAAAGAAAGTGGAATTTGTATGAAAAAAATAAATATTGATTTATTTTTGAAGTGTGAAATAATATATCTAGTAAAGATATTTTGGAAAATAAACAATTTGGAAAATTATTTGGAATCTGGTGATGTTATGCATATCCATTGATAGTTCAATAGCCGACTATCAATATTTTCCTTTGAATGGATAATTGATGTGATTTGTTTGAATTTGAATGCCACACTTATTTTTGAATAAGCGCTCACTATTCGGGTTAACCGGGAAAGGACCATGGGGTCGTATAACCCATTCCGAATATGTGATACGTCGTTGTGAATTGCATTTGAAGATCGGTGTTGAAGACCGGATCTTTTTGAAAGCGAAAGGACAACTCGTCGATTGACTCTACACCGAGTAGCTACGGTATTGAGTTCTCCCTATGTGATGGGAAGTCCGGACGTGATTAGAGATTATCCGGATTGCAAGGACTTCTTTGTAAGTGCCTTCGGTTTTGTTCGAGCCCGGAACAGACTTGTATGGATTGTATGTCTGACATTACAATTTGAGATATAAAGCAGATTTCTTTCAAATATATTTCTGTTGGTGGCGGAGAATTTATTCTTTTAGCTTAACACCCTTCTCTGAGACGTACGAGCTCAGAGGTTATATAGTTGAAGTTATCAGCGATATATTCCCAATTTGGTAATGTGACATGCTGAGTGTTGCTGAAATGATCATTGTGTTGATTATTTGTGATAGGATCATTTATTTGATCGTCTATCTTGGTGATCATTGTGTTGATCATTTGTTGACCCAAAGCATGGCTTTTGTATAAAGTATGTTTTTGTGGACGTGAATTCGTCGAGCCTCACACCCCGGAAATGGTCAAAACAGGAAAGATGCAGCAAGGTTATGAGGGGTAGCGCCCTTTAGGATATGTGCATTTCCTTCTGGAAAAGGGTGGTATCATGGTATGGAGCCCAGATACTTACTCATGTTGAAACACTTTATTATTATGATTGTGTGAATTGATTAGAGAGCTCTCGGATAAAGGTCCCAAAGGACCGGGGGATGGCATATTCGGTCAATTGTTACTCAGTTAGTGGTAACCCGGCCTTGTGTTGGTAGAGATCCGGTTTGGTTCTCGGGGATGTCCATCCAGAGGCATTCTCATGTGGCAATGGGAAGTTCCTTGGCCTGACCATTTGTTGGAAATCCAAAGAAACAATACGATCTTGTACGGTTTTAGTTGTAGAACCTGCTTCCTCAGGAGGTAGCTATAGTAGGCATAATATAATGGTACCTATGCTGGCTAAGATTTATATTCTACTTTCGAAAGAATTTGTTCTACACTATGCACTAATAATAATATCAAAGGTTTTCTTTTTATTGCGTATCAAGCATCTTTGACTAACATAAGAAGAAATCTCCTCCAAGTCTGCGTTTGCATTGTGTGTGTGGTGGGAGGTCTTATGGTAGTTACATTTTTAAAAGCATTGCGAATTGATTTTAAAAATATCCTTCGATTTTGATTTTAAAAGATAAATAAACTGTTTTGAGTTCTCACACCAGTCACATGACTGACTCGGAGTTTATTGTTTTCCTTCCTAAACTCTGGGTGCCCACCAATTTCCACACGGGCAGTTAAGAGTTAAGGTTTATCAGGATATTCTGGATATTCAGGAGTTGCAGGAGGCAAGCTGGATGGCATGGCGTATTACTAGTATATAGTATTTCTTTTTCCGCTGCATTGTTTGTTGTTGTATGATGTTGTACACTCTGATGATATGATGTGATGTAATGAAATGTAATGTAATAACTGATATAGTTCTTTGTTTAAAGATTATTCATTTATTATTATATGTTGTTCCGCTGCGAATTGTGAGATTCTGTTGTTGTTCTGTTGTTTCCTTTCTGTCCCGTTCCATTTTTAAAATTTTCTATTCCTTTTTCCCCCTATTTCCTACCCTTTCTTCTCTCTTCTTCTCTCTCTTTCTTTTCCTAAATTCTTTTTAAAAACCATAACATTTCGGGTTTCCGGCCTTCGATTTCTCGGCAGTCGATAAAGTGAGTATCGATGTTGAATTTTCGAAAGTCGAAAATTCCAGTTTGTTACATCCAGTATCAATTTCATTCAAACCAGTACAACATACACATATTATCTGTACGTTATACCAATTTGATCGCTCACTCGATCACACAATTTCACTTCGAACTAGTATCGTCCACCCGACTTCCTAGTGTGGACTCAGATCTGGTTTCTTGATCAAAAACCGTCATTCTCCTTGCATAGCCTAACCATGAAAGAGAATATCTAGAATCAATCAACAATCCATATCCAGGTTCGCCGTCGAAAATCGAGTGGAAAATCCCAACTCGGATCGATAAACTATCTCAAAATTCTGTGCTCGAATCCGGATCAAATCACTATGCGAATAGAATAATATAAATACATGCTACGTATTTATCTTTATTGGTTATTAACCAAATCAATCTCTTTTTCTATTCACATTTCCTTTAATTTTCGTTCACTTATTCACATTTTCTTTAATCCCTCTTGGATTATCACCTCAATTCTTTCCTCAAATAGCTATTTAATCATAAACAGTTTGAACTCTGATCAGCTTAAATTTAGAAAATAGTTTGAAAAATTAAGAATAGAAAAGTAGTTGAAAATAATTACTAGTTTGTAAAATAGCTGTAAAATAGTTAAGCAATTGTAAAATAGTTGGAAAATAATCAAATAGTTATAAAAAAATTTAAATAATTGTAAAATAGTAATCAGTTATAAAGTAGTTGAAAAACAGTAATTAGTTTATAAAACAGTTGAAAAAAAATTGTTAAATAGTTCCAAAAATAGTTATAAAACAAGTATAAGACAGTTTTAGGTTTAAAAAGAAAAGTTGTATAGTAAATAGTTTGGAAAAATAGATTTATACTAAAATAATTTATTTTGAAAATAGTTCAGAGTCAAACTATTCAATTCCCAACCTCCATTTCCAATCTATTTAGTTTAAGTTTCCATTTAAATTGACTTAATTCCAATTTAAACAACTTCAATTTCCACTGAAATTGATTTAACCCCAATTTAAGTTGAATTAATCCTCGATTTCTTTCCTAAATTCAAATCAAATTCCATTTGAATTTACTTATTCAACTTAAACCACAATTTCAATTAATTCAAATAAATTTCAAATTGAACCAATTTCAATTCATATCAATCCTAGTTTGAATTAATCCTAATTCCCATTTGAATTTGAACTCATTCAACTTTTAATTTTTTTCAAATCAATCCAATTCAAATTTCCATTTGAATTTTAAAACTTATCCATCTTAAATCACAATTCCAATTAATTCAAACCAAATTCTATTTAAACTAATTCAATTCAAATTTCAAATTCAATATCACATTAAATCATCTCGAATTATATAAATTCAAGTTAAGTTTCAAATGTTGGTTTAACTTCTGTTAGCACCAAAATTGGTCACTAACACCCTTAGAAAGATTGTGTAGAGATATTAATGAAGAAAGTAAATTAAAATAGAGAACAATATATAAATTTCAATGCAGAGAACAAGAACACCAAATTTATATTGGTTCGGCGTAACTGCCTACGTCCACTTTGAAGTTGATTTCTATTGGTTTCCTTGATAGTTGATTACAGATATAGTCCGTTTCTAATTACTTGAATACCATTGCAAAGTAAAAGATTAAGTCATGAGTGAGTGTTGAATGCGGCAGAGTTTCCCCAGTATTCCCAAAAAACTGATCCTTTTCACTGTACCCCTGCCTCTCTATTTATTGATGAAGGTGGGTTGGACTACCCTGGTGGGCCTAGTAGCTGAATATCTCGGCCCAAATGGAATAAGCTCTGGGTTCCTACCTGAACATACTGAACGGCCAAATGCCGAACCATCATCTTTATGCCGAACGATGCGGTTTTTGTGTGGGAAGAGTAGGCCGAGCAACAATCAAAGCCGGTCGTGATTGGAAGAATGCCGAGCCATCTTTGGTTGTCGAACGTTCTCGGGAGGCCGAACAATCTTTGGTTGCCGAACGATCTTATGCCGAACATCCTTGGTAAGCCGAACGTCCTTGGTATGCCGGACGTTCATGGATGCCGAACGATATACAATACCGAGCGTTTCTCAATGCCGAACGCTTTTGGATGCCGAGCGCTCCTTCATGCCGAGCGTTCCTCTGATGCCGAGCGCTCTTGACTGTCGAATGACCCTGACTGCCGAATGATTTCTTGTGCCGAGTGTTCAGAATGCCGAACGATACATACATTGCCGAGCAGTGTGCTAATGCCGAGTACTTAGTTGCCTGGTCTAATCCCAAGGAAACACTTGCCCCCCAAAGTGTACCGCGTGACCGAACGTGATACGCTTTGAACTACGAGTCCTTTGTGCTTCGCTTTGAACCTTGGCTCATTACTCTTGGAGGTTGTTTTCTCGTGAGTACCAGGTGTGGTGGTGTGTGCCGAACGTAACGCGAATGCCAAGCGATACAGCCGAAGCCGAACATCCCATGCATGCCGAACAAACCGATGCCGAGCGATGCTGCTTTGATCGGTTCTACCGGTCATTATCGCTTCGACTTCTTCTTCTTCCCTATAAAGGTCAGCACATTCCTTCTTCTTCTCTTTTCACTTTTTTACCTCTTCTACCTTGTACTTGCTAACCTCGCCAGTTAATAGGCTCCAAAGTATTGACAATCCTTTCCAAGTCTCGATCTACTAACTAGGTATCGATTCTTATATCTAAATCCTTTCCATAACTAAAAAAGTTTTTATGCTCAAGTTCATAGATTGGAACCGTAGCCGATGGGTGTTGCATGAAGAGTCGAGCTTTGATTAAGATATTTTTAAAGTTAAATGATGAGGAGGAAAGGAGAAGTGACTAGAGACGAGCGTACAAGGGTGCTGTTGGGAGATGTATTGTGGTTCGGCACGGTTCCCTTGTGCCAAACGAGATTGGAGGAAAAAAGAATAAAGGAGGAGTAGGAGGTGGTTAGGATGCCAAACGGCATGGTTTGGCATGACTCGCCGAACGATCTGTCCTTGTTGTTCGGCGTGGATGGAGGAAGAGAGGAAAACATGGAACCGTAGTTAAGGACGGAGTGCCGAGCGTCGTAACTTTGGTTCGACATGACTCGCCACATGCCGAGCAGTGGGATAGAGGGTTAGGGAGGAAGTATGAATTAGGTAGGATGCCGAACGTTATTTTGGCCGAGCAGAACTTAGGCCGGTTGTTACTTAGGCCGAACGATAGCTTGTCTGATCGACAGTTAGGCCGAGCAACATTTAGACCGACCAATCATGAATGCCGACCCATATCTCAGCCGAACAATACTCAGGCCGAACAATCATAAATGTCGAACCATATTTAGGCCGAACGATCATTTGCCTTGCCTAATCATATAACAAAACAAGGACAGAGACTCCAGCATACTAGCATATCAAACTGATCCGGACTGATAACTTAAATTGACAAGAACAGATAAAAGCTTTTAACTCGTAGTGCCAATGTCCGAGTTCAAAATTGAAAGCATCGCAAGGCTGGTTTTCGGAGACGGTCAGCAATGACGGTCTTCGAAAGCGACAGTTCAAAGCTCGACTTTATGTCATTAATTCTGTGACTTATAATTTTTCAACGCTTACACACGAACGAACGCACTAGTTCATACACCACACGGGGGGAATTCTTGTGTTGTTAATTCTGACGTCGATTTGTTTTCAAGTATAGTTCAATTAGGTACTCTGCAGGATTCAATTTCCATCAAAGATGTCTAAGAAATCTAGCTCCGCCACAATCTCAGATAGACCCGGGCCGTCTTTTAAACAAGGGGTCGCAGATACTTCTAACCCTTCGACTTCCCCCGCTCATAACTTAGCTCCCGATGCCCTGGAGGCATCAATTTTCTTGGACAACCCGATTGATTCACAAGCTTCGAAGGTCAATAAGGTTGCGCTCCAACGAATATGCTCTATCCATGGAATCCCATTCGATGGTGTGTTGGTTCCATCGGGGCACGATCGTCCACACCTGCCCCCAGTTGGATATACTACCTGTAATAAGTTTATCTACTGGGTCGGTATTGCAATATATCGACATTGCCCTGTCGCAACTGCACCCGAACGGCCACGCGTTCATCTACGAGACCTACATTCTTTTCATGACCGTCCTCTCTAGGCCTCCAACCCCGGGCGACATCAGATACATATATATGATCAAGAAGCGGGGAGATAGGCCCTCTTACATGTTTCTCAAGCCATATCGCAAATGCCAAATCTTAACTGGGGCGCGGAGCAAATTTTCCCTATACAAGCAGGAATGGTTCTATGTGCGTTCCCCTCCTGGTTTCGCGAGGAGATGGGTGGAAGGAAGTAAGTCTTTTCTTCGGATTGATATTTATACTTGGTCAAAGCCATGCCTTTTCTAATTCTTTTTTTATCTTCTCAGGTATCAATCTACGCCCAGACGGTTGTGGGTATTCTGAAGCCATCGAGGCCATTAGAGCTCTTCCAGCCAAGGAACGGGGCATCCGAACCCTCATCTCAAAATGAGTCACTATCGAGGTTCGGACTGTTAGCAGAAGGTCGTCGGATAAGCCTTCCTGAGGGCATCTCTATACCCCGGCCCGCTTCTGGTAAAGGGAAGAAATTAGCTGAGTTGTCATCACGTCACACCCCTGATGCACAGGAAGAGGGGGAAATTAAAGAGAATGAAACACCCGAAGCACAAGGTGAGAACTTGGGTCCCACTCAGGATCCGATAGTCGAAGTGCACGACATTGAAACGTCATCTTCCCCTTCGAAGAGGAAAAAGGGATTGACGTAAAAGATCAGGAAGGAGAAGGTTGGCGGAACTTCAAAAGTTACGCTTATACCGATAGAGAAAGAGGTTTCTTCACAGCACGTAGAAAGTTCTTTAAAGGGCCTATCGAACCTCTCCATTCCCGAAGACCTGCTCACTTACGACTTTGGCGATCCGGAGGCATTCAAGCTTCATTCGCACATTAGAGGAGATGCGGGTGCTCTAACCCAAAGTCAAGGAGAAAAAACTCCCATTAGCAAAGCGACTGTTCCGTCGGGGGGAAACACTAGGACACACACGAACACTTGCACTTCAATTTGCACTTAGATTTTCGTCATCACGCTACTCTTTGCTAATTCGTTGTTAGTTAAATTCTGTGTAGGTGACATGGGGCACTCACATGGATTCGACCGCCTTCGTGGTTCTTCTATCTTTCATCAACCTGGACGGAACTCGGGTTCCAGAAGACGTCGGGATAGAGATGGTGACGGCAATAGAGATTTTCATTCCCGGGACTCGACGTCTTGGAGGAAAACTTACTATCAGTCCAAGTACCATCAACACCCCTCTTCCCACTCCAAACAAAGCAAAGAAAAGCACGGCCATAAGGGGTCGCAATCTGATGTCCCCCGGGACCAGCGCTCCGATTCCTCTTCCACTCGACAGTCTCGAGATCCTCACAGGAGAGCTGAACTTTCAAAGCCGTCTCCTCCTGCTCCTGCAACAGACCCAACAGTATTGGAGAGGCTGGCCGAGCTTAAAGATAAATTCCCAAAAATCTGCTTTGACGGCCTGAAATTCCTCCCGACGATTCATCCAATTCCCGAACACGTCAAGCAGAGCACCATCGCTTGTACCAACGATGTCTATGTTCAACACGACGCGTTCGTTCATTTGGCTGAAAAACTTTCTGAAGTCTCCATGGAGCGCCAACATGAAATCGATCGCCTGAAGCTTGAGGCTATCCACGACAAAGACATCATTAAAGCTCAGGACGAAGAAATTGCAACTTACAAGTCTGAACTTGAGGTCGACCATCAGAGCAACAAGGACACCGCTGAGGCCGTCACTTGTCTGGAATCAACTCATAAGAAAGAACTCGACGAGACGGTTCAACTCTGTGGGGCTTTGGCTCTAGAGAAGGACTCAGTCCAAAAGGAGAGGGACGCACTCAACCTACGATTCAAGGAACTTGAGGAGCAGCTCCGCAGAGAGAAGGAAGAGAAAACGGCTACCCAAGAAGAGTCACAACGATACTGTGATGAGATCGTTACCACTCGACTCTTAAAAGAAAAACTTAAGGGCGAGCTTTCCAAACTTGAGGCATTAAAGAGTGAAGCCCGTGAGAGGGCAAGAAGGTAGCGTCCATGGATATCGACTCCCGTCTTGAGGCGGCTAGAGAAAAAGGCAGGAAAGAGGTCAAAAGCATGTTTGACTTGCTAATCGCTGAATTCAATGCCCAAGTTCTCATGCACCAAGACTTGACTTTTTTCGATGAGGGCTATGTTGAATCTTTAGCCGAGGCATGGGAGGCCTTGATAGAAATCAGGAAGGCCGAACACGGTACCGAAGAGATTGATGAGGGAGCCTTGATAAAAAAAATTATCAAAGGAAATGAGCCTTCATACTTGTCAGTGGCTAAATATATTTATTGCAAAGGCTCCCCCTCAAAGAAAGGGAAAGAAGTTATTATCGGTCCATCCGGGTCGTGCCTCCAGCTCATGCGCCTACTCACTCGGCCGATCGGCCGATACTCGATCCATTGAGCAGCATATATGTTATAATCCGGAGGACCGTGGCATTGGTATCCATATTTTGTCTCCCATTCCGAAGGGCAAGACCCCCTTGACGGTTGAGAGCCTGCCAGAGCCTGGTAGGCAACTCTTTTTTTTTTAACATTCCGGGAACTTTCGTTTTCCACCAGAAGCTATCGTATTCTAACACTTGATTTTTGTAATTTTTTGCAGGCCGTTCTGATCTTGAGCCTACTCCGAGGAGCGATGTCACCGAGGAGGTGAGGGAAAATACGAGTGAAGCCACTCATGCTGGCGAGGCTCCTGGTCCAGATGCCCAAGTGATCGAAGCGCTTGATGAAGACAAATCTGAGACTTCCTCTCCCATTGATGGGAGTTATGAAGTTGAAATTACAGGCGTCTTCGAGAACACATCTGAGCTGAGCATGAAGGAGAGGCTTGAGAAAGAGAAGGAAGAGACGATCAAGCTTAAGGTCGAACCTCAAGCCGTGGACACAGACGATCCTTTGAACAAGCCGTTGAAGATCATTCTCCCTGGCAGGTCCAAACCCACGGATGTTCCTCATACCTCTTCGCTGTCACTCCTCCGTCAAAGAAGGGTACCAAGGGTAAACGCGGAAGAGAGGAGCCGTCTGAGAAGACAACGGAGGTGAAGAAGTCAAAGAAGCACAAGAAGTAATCATCACTCTCGTTCAACGAGAGTTAGTTCAAGTTATGTAATTATTTTCATCTACTTCCGTAGTTCTTGTAAATAGATTGTTGACTCCGAACTTTGGAGGGGTTGTAGTAGCAACTTATTTTTGAATAAAGTTTAGTTCCTTTTTCCGCCTTACAAAAGACTCTTATTGTTCAATTTTCTTTGTGATAGTGATTTAAATCCAAGTTGTTGTGAATAATATGGACTTCTCGGTTCACCTTCATATAGCTCCGAGATTCTTTGAGTATTGTTCATTTTTTCTTCCACGCTTCAAGCACTTAGATTATTTTCTAATATGTGCGCCGAAGGCTCGATGACTTCAAGTCATTTATATCCAGTCCGCCTTCAGGGGACCTGGTCATTTAAATCGTTTATACTTGAGTCCGCATTCTGGGAACTTAGAGTACTCCAGTCCACACTCCGAGGACTTGAAGATTTCAGGACGTTTATACTCGAGTCCACGCTCCGGGGACTTAGAGTATTCCAGTCCGCATTCCGGGGACTTGGAGATTTTGAATCGTTTATACTCGAGTCCGCGCTCCGGGGACTTAGAGTACTCCAGTCCGCACTCCAGGGACTTGGAGATTTTGAATCGTTTATACTGGAGTCCATGCTTTGGGGACTTAGAGTACCCCGGTCTACACTCCAGGGACTTGGAGATTTTGAATCGTTTATACTCGTGTCCACGCTCCGGGGACTTAGAGTACTCCAATCCGCACTCCGGGGACTTGGAGATTTTGAATCGTTTATACTCGAGTCCGCGCTCCGAGGACTTAGAGTACTCCAGTCCGCACTCCTGGGACTTGAAGATTTTGAATTGTTTATACTCGAGTCCGCGCTCCTGGGACTTAGGGTACTCTAGTCCGCACTCTGGGGACTTGGAGATTTTGGGTCGTTTACACTCGAGTCCGTGCTCCGGGGACTTAGAGTACTCCAGTCCGCACACCGAGGACTTGGAGATTTTGAGTCGTTTATACTCAAGTCCGCGCTCCGGGGACTTAGAGTACTCCAGCCCGCACTCCGGGGACTTAGAGATTTTGAATCGTTCATACTCGAGTCCGCGCTACGGGGACTTAGAGTACTCCAGTCCATACTCCGAGGACATGGAGATTTTGAGTCGTTTATACTCGAGTCCGCGCTCCGAGGACTTAGAGTACTCTAGTCCGCACTCCGAGGACTTGGAGATTTTGAATCGTTTATACTCGAGTCCGCGCTACGGGACTTAGAGTACTCTAGTCCGCACTCTGGGGACTTAGAGATTTTGAATCGTTTATACTCGAGTCCGCGCTCCGGGGACTTAGAGTACTCCAGTCCACACTCCGGGGACTTGGAGATTTTTAGTCGTTTGTACTCGTTAGTACGTCATCCAGAATAATATAGTTTCATTTTCCTATCAGAGGATCATCATACGCAGAAATGTTAGTAATCCATGGAAAAGATGGCTTCAAGCCTTTATTAATGAAAGCAAGCTAAATTGTCTTACTACATTCCATGAACTAGATATAAAAGCGTATTGGAAATAAATGCAACTAATACATGAAAGAAACAGACTAAGTATAATAATGCCGCAAGTGCTCGCTGTTCCATGCTCGGGGGAGTATCGCACCATCGACAGTCGCTAGCTTGAAAATTCCTTCTCCAAGCTTTCATTCGATGACGTATGGACCTTCCCATACGGGATTCATATGAGTTAGGACCGAAAAAACTCGTTTCAAAACGAGGTCTCCTACATTAAAAATTCTCGGTCGGACCTTTTCGTTATAATATTTAGCAACTCTATATCTGTATGCGGCCGCTCTCAAATTGGCTTCTTCGCGTTTTTCGTCAATGAATTCCAACGATTCCAATAAAAGATTCTGGTTCAACTCGGGGTCATAATAAGTTACCCAATGTGATGAAACTTCAAGTTCCACAGGTATGACAGCTTCCATGCCATATGCCAATGCGAATGGAGTGTGGCCAGTCGAGGTCTTGTGGGTGGTCCTGTAGGCCCAAAGCACCGTTGGAAGTTCATCCACCCACTTGCCTTTAGCCTTTTGCAGACGCTTTTTCAATATGGACTTGCTTATCTGGTTTACGTTTTTCACTTGTCCGTTGGCTTTCGGGTGAACGACCGCTACAAACTTCTTCTCAATGCCATATTTCTGTCAATTTTTTTTGAACTCCTTACTTTCGAATTGAGTTCCATTGTCTGTAATGATGGTCCATGGAAGGCCAAAATGGCATATGATATTTCTTACGAAGAAATTAATAACCTTCTTGGTGGTTATTGAGGCCAGAGGCTCTGCTTCTGCCCATTTGGTGAAGTAGTCGACCGCAACTATTGCATATTTCGCTCCACCTTTGACTATAGGTAAAGAGCCAACTAGGTCAATCCCCCACATTGCAAACAGCCAGGGACTAACCATCTGCGTGAGTTCCGTCGGCGGAGCTCTCGAGATTTTTGCGTATATCTGGCATTTGTCACATCTTCTCATATAGTCTGCAGCATCGCGATTCACAGTTGGCCAGTAGTATCCATAACGGAGGACTTTCTTTGCTAATGTCTGCCCCCCAGTATGGTCACCGCACTCTCCCTCATGGACTTCCTTTAATATTCGTTTTATCTCATCATGGGCCACGCACCGGAGTAAGGGGGTCGAGAATCCCCTCCGATACATTACGCCATCCTGCATTATATATCGTGAAGCCTTAGAAGGACTTGTCGTCTTTTGCTTCTTTCTTCGGGTAAGATCTCAGATAGAAAGTACCGTTTGATTAGGGTCATCCATGATTCCTTCTCAATTTCTGTTTCTAACACAAAATCTACCTCCATCATATTTATACTCGGAACATGTAAGGTTTCGACAGGAAACAATCCCATCTGTTGCGCATCACCAGTGCTTACAAACTTTGCCAATGAATCGGCTGCTTTGTTTTGCTCACGCGAGGCATATGAAATATCATAGTACTCGAGATTTGCTAGCAGCTCCTAAACTCAGACCAAATATGGGGCAAGTCTCTGCCTCCTTGCTTGGTAGTCTCCTCGCACTTGGTACACCACCAGCTGAGTGTCGCTAAAGATTTCAACCGATTTTACTCCCAGTTCTTTGATAAGTCTTAAGCCGGCAATCAACGCTTCATATTCGGCTTCATTATTCGTCGTAGTGAATTCGAGCTTCAAAGCATAGCAAACTGATTGGTTCTCAGGAGTTACAAGAACTATGCCAACCCTCGAACAACGGTCGTTAGATGCCCCATCGGTGTACATCTTCCATCGAACGAGGGGTATGACATTGTGGTCATTTGATTCGTCTGTCATAGTAAATTCAACAGTGAAGTCAGCTAGTGTTTGTCCTTGTATGTCCCTTCGCGGCAGGTAGGTAATGTCGAACTGACTTAACTCAAAATTCCATTTCAACATTCTTCCGGAAGTTTCTGGTCGTTGGAGTATCTGCCGCAAAGGTTGATCAGTGTAGACACTAATTGAGTGTGCCTGAAAATACGGACGAAGCTTGCATGATGCAATCACCAAGCAATAGGCTAGTTTTTCAATCTTTGGATAATGTCTTTCTACCCCCGTCAAGCGTTTACTAACATAGTAAGCTGGCTTTTGAACCGGGTCTTCCTCACGAACCAAAGCTGTACTGTTAGCGTGCTAGGATACAACCAAGTATACGCACAACATTTCATGGTCTATTGGTTTTGATAATACCGGGGGACTTTCTAAGTGCCTCACAAGAGCTCGGAATGCTTCCTCACAGTCAGATGTCCATTCGAAATTCCTTTTTCCTTTCTTTATAACATCGAAGAAAGGAATACACTTGTCTGTAGCCCTGGATATAAATCGGCTCAGCGCGGGCACCTTTCCATTCAAGCTTTGCACATGTTTTATGGTTCTGGGCACTTGTATATCTCGGATAGCCTGAATCATCTTTGGGTTAGCCTCGATTCCCCGCGCATTCACAATGAAACCCAAAAACTTTCCTGACGCTACGCCGAATGAACATTTCAAAGGATTGATCTTCATTCCATAATGCCTGAATATGTCAAACATCTCCGCTAAGTCTCGGATGTGGTCGTTTGACTGCCGTGACTTCACGAGCATGTCATCCACATACACTTCCATCGTTTTACCAATCTGGTCTTTGAACATCCGATTTACCAGACACTGATAAGTTGCTCCTGTGTTTTTCAATCCGAAGGGCATCACTACATAGCAACACAACCCAACGTTTGTGACAAAACTGGTGTGCTCTTGGTCTGGGAGGTGCATCGGGATTTGATTATATCCAGAGTATGCATCCATAAACGATAGTAACTCATGTCCGGCAGTTGAATCAACCAGCTGGTCAATCCTAAGCAACGGGAAACTATCCTTCGGGCATGCTTTGTTTAAATCATAATAATCAACACAAGTTCTCAATTTTCCATTCGCTTTCTTCACTAGCACTGGGTTAGATACCCATTCAGGGTAGAGGGCATCGCGGACGAACCCATTGGCTTTGAGTTTGTCCACCTCTTCTTTGAGAGCCGCGGACCTCTCTGGGTCCATGCCTCTCCTTTTCTGTTTCACAGGAACATGTCTTGGGTCTATGTTCAACATACGACTCGCGATTGTAGGTGAAATCTCGCACATGTCAGAATGTGTCCAGGCGAAAACATCAAGATTCGCTCGGAGGAAGTCAGTGAGGTCCTCGGCCACCACGGGGTCGAGTTGTGATCCCATTTTAAGAATTCGTGATGGGTCATCCCGGCTGACTGGGATGTCAATTGTTAGTTCCGCCGGGGCTGCAGTTGTTTCCCTGGGTCCCCCATCATCGTCTCTCGGATCTATATCTCTATAGATCCGAGAATGTTGCCCGAGCCAGGGCTCGGGCGCTACTTGTCAATCATCAGAATTTCGGATGCGGACGGAGCTGTCCGCAACCTTTCCTTTCTCTCTACGCTGAGCCTCTCTCAGCTCAGCCACATAACATGCATGTTTGGTCGCCTGATCCCCATGTACCACTCCAACACCTCCGTTTGTCGGAAATTTTAACATCAGACACCAAGGGGACGGTGCTGCCTTGAATTCTGCCAGGGCCGGACGTCCTAGGAATACGTTATATGAAGAGTTAACATCCAACACTATGAATGGTAGGATCCGCACCCTCCCACGCTCGCTTTGCCCCAGTTCAACTGGTAACTCCACATATCCCACTGCATCCTTGCTACGCCGTAAAAGCCGTGGATTCTGGCTTCAGACGGTTTCAAATCCTTAGTCTCCAGCATCATTTGGTCGTACGCCTTATTGAAGATGATGTTAACGGAACTTCCACAATCAATTAGAATTCTCTTCACAAACTCCGACCCGATTTTCGCAGATATGACCATCGGGTCGACGGTAGGAGCCTCCACCTTATCCGCATCTCTGCTCCTGAATGCAATATCATCATCCATCGTGCGCTGCTGCTTTGCAGGAGTTCCATCCTCCACATTCGAACAACACTCATACTCCGCATGTCTTCAAGAGGTAGCATATCGCTCCATCTCCTTCCAATTCTTATCTTTAGGATGAGGTCCGCCAGTAATCGTATTGATAACCAATCTATCCACAGTTCGCACAGGTTGTTCTGGTTGGTGTGGAGTTGGCCCGCGTCCGGGGTCCGATGCCTCTTGTCTTCCGTCTTGTGGGTCTTTCACAAACTCCTGCAGCTTCTTCTGTCTAATCAACTTTTCTATAGCGTCATGCAGGTGTCTGCACTCCTCTGTGTTGTGCCCATAAGACTCATGAAAGCGGCAATACTTCCCAGTCCACTTCTGTTCCTCTGTTGATTCCTTTGGGCATGGTTTTCTATATTGAAAAGTGTTGCAAGTTGACAAATAGATGTTCTCAAGTGATGCGTTGAGCCGGGTGTATTCACTGTAGGTTGGGATCCTTGACTTCCATTTTCTTGTCTCTCTTTTCTTTCCGGGATTTCCACCTCCGGATCCTTTAGACTGCCCAGGCTTGTTTTAGACGTTGACTTGAGCTTTTCCCGAATTATCGCCGGTTTTCTTCATGGCGACGATACTTTTCACAGTCTCCTGAGTAGGCCCTGGTGCCTTGTCTCGTCTTGTCCATCGAGCTTCTTCCCTTCTTATGAACTGATGAGCTTTCGAATAAAAACGCTCCAGCGTGGCTGGGGGCTTTCCCGCCAACCAATCTCCAAATTCAGAGTCCGGATCCACTCCACACATTACCGCCATCAAAATCGCGTGGTCATTTGGATTGCTCACTTCGGCAGCAGCAACATGAAATCTCTACAAGTATGCCTTCGGTGACTCTCTCGGAGCTTGGATTACGCTCGATAAGGACATCACATCCTTTGGACGGGTGTTGTGTATCCTGAATTGTTCTATGAATTTCATTGCCAATTCGTCAAAGCTAGATACAGATCGCGGGGGAAGTCGAGTAAACCACATGGTGGCATTTTCAGACAGAGTGATTGGGAAGCACGTACACTTGGTTGCATCATTAGCTCTTGCAGAATCCATCATCCATCCGTAGCTCATCACATGCTGCCTGGGATCAGTCTTCCCTTCGTAGGCTGGGATAGTTGGCATATTAAACTTCTTGGGGTACTCAGCCTGCAGGATACCATCCGTAAAGGGAGTATGGCTTCTGGACACTCCCCAATCTTCATTGGTCAATCCTTGGTTCTCTCTCATCAACTGCCTGACCATAGCTGTTAAGTTCGGAGTTTGTATGGAAGATGGAAGGTTGGGTTCCGTTCCACGGGACCGTGTGGGTTGATGTCCCGCCTGATTTGGGTCTTGGAGATTCGGGTGTCTGGTCTCTTCGCGGGCTTGATTCCCAGCGCCTGCCTGTGCGCCTTCATCCTTACGGCGTCTACGCCTAAGAGGTTCGTCATCTGAGGTTGAACTATCAGATTCAGAATAAGAGGCAGGGTTACCTCTAGTATTCTGACGCTGCTGCTGAGCGAGTTGAGTCATGAGGTTAGTGTTGGCTTGAATTTGTTCAGCAAGTTGCCTTCTACTTTTCTTAAGCTCTCTTATCAAGTCATTGAACTCTGATTGGGAAACAACTTCCGCTTGGTTTTGGGCGGAGGGCCCTGCACCTCGAGTTGTTTGCTGATTTCTAGGTCCAACTTGTTGCATGCTAGCAGTCTCGTAGGCATCTGTATTGTGGGAGGCCGATCTGGTTCGTGGTCTTCCCATGGCAGAGTTGTTGGTTGTAACTCTGAATAGAATCAACAGATGCCTTGTGAATGATCTTGGACTCCTCTAGGTGATTTACGCAATCCAGTAGCTACAAAGCAGATCCTAACAGCTTGAGAATTCAATTCTCAGTGAAAGCACCAAAATGTTAGCACCAAAATTGGTCATTAACACCCTTAGAAAGATTGTGTAGAGAGATTAATGAAGAAAGTAAATTAAAATAGAGAACAATATATAAATTTCAATGCAGAGAACAAGAACACCAAATTTATAGTGGTTTGGCGTAACTGCCTACGTCCACTTTGAAGTTGATTTCTATTAATTTCCTTAATAGTTGATTATAGATACAATCCGTTTCTAATTACTTGAATACCATTGCAAAGTAAAAGATTAAGTCTTGAGTGAGTGTTGAATGCGGCAGAGTTTCCCCTGTGTTCCCCAAAAACTGATCCTTTTCACTGTGCCCCTGCCTCTCTATTTATAGACGAAAGTAGGTTGGACTTCCCTGGTGGGCCTAGTAGCTGAATATCTCGGCCCAAATGGAATAAGCTCTGCGTGCCGACCCGAACAAGCCGAACGGCCAAATGCCGAACCATCATCTTCATGCCGAACGATGCGATTGTTGTGTGTGAAGAGTATGCCGAGCAACAATCGAAGCCGGTCGTGCTTGGAAGAATTTCGAGCCATCTTTGGTTCCCGAACGTCTCGGGAGGCCGAACAATCTTTGGTTCCCGAACGTCTCGGGAGGCCGAACAATCTTTGGTTGCCGAATGATCTTATGCCAAACGTCCTTGGTAAGCCGAACGTCCTTGGTATGCCGGACGTTCATGGATGCCGAACGATATACAATACCGAACGTTTCTCAATGCCGAACGCTTCTGGATGCCGAGCGCTCCTTCATGCCGAGCGTTCCTCTGATGCCGAGCGCTCTTGACCGCCGAATGACCTTGACTGCCGAACGATTCCTTGTGCCGAGCGTTCAGAATGCCGAGTGATAAATACATTGCCGAGCAGTGTGTTAATGTCGAGTACTTAGTTACTTGGTCAAATCCCTAGGAAACAACTTCTTTAAATCAAATTAACCTTTACTTCTTCATAAACTTATTTCTAAGTTAAAATCATAGTTTAAAACCATTTTGAACAACTCAATCTTTGAAATTCAATTTATCACCAAATTTCAATTTTGAAACCAAACCTTTGAAGTTTTATCTTAAACATTCAAATCTTAGGCCCAAAATGATTCCATTTTATCTTAATAATGGATATATTACCACACCCCATTTCTCATTCATTTAAAAAATCTAATTTCGGATTATTAATAACAACAGGATGGTATCATTCAAATTTATTTAACTTCTTCTAAGTTAAATTCAATTTAAATCTCGTTAACCTTACTCAATTTTTAATTCCCACTTCAAATATTAAACTTCACATTAATAATCCTTCCACTTATAAGTTCAAAAACTTATATCACTTTGGGTTTTACATCACATTCCAAATTAAAAACTCAACATTTAGAGTTTTATTTCAAACCATCTTTGATATTATGTATATTCCTCATATATACATGTTATTTCCTTTACACACCAAGTTATCCTTAAATTTTAAACCACACTGGTTTCAATTCAAAACAGATTCCTTTAAATTTTCAAACAACTCTTGTTTGAAATAAGACCCTTTTATTCCAATACATTCAATAATATTATTTATTATTCGTTTATCACTTTGAAATAATTTTCAAATTTCAGGACCTAGATTTAAAACTTCACAATTTAGATCATCTTCAGTTCTAATTTATAAGTCATACTAACCCAAATGTTTTACTTTCCTAAAACATTCATTTTTCTTACTCATTAATACACATTTTATTATCAAATACAACAACCATTTATGATAATAACCAAGATTATC
The DNA here is from genome assembly GCA_030765085.1 of Allium cepa. NCBI lineage: Eukaryota > Viridiplantae > Streptophyta > Magnoliopsida > Asparagales > Amaryllidaceae > Allium > Allium cepa. Next base: position 910,544,079 of record CM060932.1, read on the forward strand.
ATATCTAGAAACCAATTATCATCTTGTTCTGAAGCTCTTTCCCAAATTCAAGATTTTAATTTCAGTTTGGTTGTATTTCTATTACATCTTAATTTAATTCCAATAATTTAACAACCAATTACCTTAATATTTATTAGAAAGAAATATTGCTTTATATAACAAAATATATTCTTATATAAAATCATTTAAAATCTTTATATAAGAAAATAACAAGTATGCTCTCATATATATATATACTCTCAACTCACTCTAGGGTACCATTGACCCTATCCTTATTGAGTAAACCCACCAGAGCCAAGGTTCTCGCTTAACCCTCGCTTTGATACCAAATGCGACGACCCATTCAATCCCGATAATTCCAGATAGTTAATGAAAAGAAGAAGGAGATAGAAGAAAAAGAAGAATAGAAACACCAAATCTCACATTCGCAGTGGATAAAATATAATAACAAATAATAACAGTTATACAAAGGAAAACTATACTTGTCGAAATTCACTTTTGTACATCAGAATTACAATATATATACAAAACACTGGACATATACAATCAACATGTCTCAGATATATACAATAATATAATACAACGGAAACACTCCATATCTTCCTGCCATCCAGCTCGTCTCCTGAGCTCCAGAACGTCCTTACCTGAAAATCTATAATACTCGGTTTGACCCAAGCATTACATCAAAGTAACACCCGGGTCAGGCTGGAAACCAGCATGAGTAAACCCATCTAACATGGAATATAAAAGCATGTAACTTATATAAACCCGGGGTAACTTATATCAATTTACAACCTCACATGTTGTTATAAACATCACTTATTTCACACATCAATTTCCAAGTGCCAAAAACTTAGATTAAATGGTCTAATTCACTTAAGCCATTCCACTTCAGCCTATTAGTTTCACATATCAAATTACAAAGAATCGAAGTGGTTTCGGGTATTTACTAATACCCGACTCCGGTCTCTTCGAATCCAATGCCATCTTAACCCAAGTTATTCAAGTGATTAAATTCAAATACTGGATGTCACTTTTACACAGCAATAACACAGATAAACATCACCCATTTATCATTGATATAACCAATATCATATCAACAGAATGTCACAGCATATCATCCAATAGATATCATTCAATTTAAACATCCAACAAACAATCATCCATAAGCAAGCATTATCAATTCATATCATAATTAATCATCTAATCCTGCTTAATCAACCATTAATTAATTACAATCATTTAATTAATTCATTACTCCTTGATTACCATATCAATCAATCAATTAATCTCTAATCATAGATTAATTATCCTTTAATTATCAATTAATAAACCTCAATTATTAATTAATCTCCTTTAATACAAAGTAATCAATCCTTAATTACTTTATAATCAATTAATTAACCTCTAATTAACTGATTAATTAACCATCAACTATTGATTAATAACCTTAATTATTAATCAATATCTCTTAGTACAAATTAATTAATCCATAATCACCAGTTGATTAAATAGTTAATCAACGCTTAATTAATATTGATTAATCCTTAATTACCTTTGATTAATCCTTAATTACCTTTGATTAATCCTTAATTAATTATAGATTAATCATCCTTTAAGTATTAATTAATAAAACCTAACTTGTTAATTAATAAAACTTAATTACACATTAAGTACTTCTTAATTTTTAATCAAGTAACCTCTAATTACTTAATTAACAACTCTTTAATTACTAAACTAATCAAATTTAATTATTTGATTAATTTATTCTTAATTACTTAATTACTCAATGTGAGAAGAGAATCTGAAAATTTTGAATTGTTATTAAGCCTGTAATTTATAAACAGAGATGGAATATATTAACACACAGGCACATTCACAAATATAAAATGCAATGCAAACTATACATTTGTTAAGATCATTCATGCAGACCCTATTTCAACTTTACTTTATAATCTTTCCTCTAGCTTCAAGCATACATTCAGATTTAAAGTTTTTAGATAAGAAGATTTACTCGCTGGAAAACTAGAACAGAGGAGCAGTTTATATATATGTGTGTGTGTGTGTGTGTGTGTGTGTGTGTGTGTGTGTGTATGTGTGTGTATACAAGTATATTCACATATAAACAAAGCAATTCATATACATCGAGATAAAATCAATCATGCAAACAACTTCTTCATTTAGGATTATCACATGCAATAGAGCTAGTAACCATATCACTGTTTTTTTTTTAAAAAAATTGTTTACTCACCTGTAGAATAAAAGAGGTCATCCCTTTGAAAAATTTGAAATCTATTCTTTGAATTTAAAACTGAATCTTGATTTACTTTGGGTTGCATAGATCTTGAATCTTCCTGCTTTGCTCTAAACTTGATTGTAGTTAAGTTTCTTTGATTTTGAAGTAGATTTCTTTCTGGTTTGGTAACTTGAGACAGTTTGCTTTGTTGCATTGATATTGAAATGGTTTTCAAGTTTCGAATGAATTCTGGTTTATTTTTTTCTGATCTTTAACTTAACTTGCTGATATAGGTTTTTGAATAAAAGGAAAAAATGTAAAGAGGAGAAGATGTAGTATCATATAGTTTGTATTTTATTCTTATTAATTTCTCAAAATAATGACACTTGTTAAAATTTATGCTAGAATTGTTACACTTGTTATTTCCCATAATTTAAACACTTACATTTGTAATTTGTATGATAAATTATATTTAGTTTATATATATGTATATGTTTTACCAATTTATATGCTAACACATGTATTTATGTATTTTCATTTATTTTTAAATTGATTTAAAAATCTTTTATATAAATATCCAAATTAATTATTATATTTCTAATTTAATAAATACTTTTGTAATTAATTTTCTAATTTATAAATATATATTCTAATTTATATAAATAAATTCCTTTAAAAAAATACAAATAATTTATGTTCTCAATAAAATCAAATAAAATACATTTTTAAAACTAAAGTATAATTTAAGATATACATCTATTTTGAATTTCAATTTAAATACCCAAATTCAAATTAAATTTCAAATCAATTTTACATATACATATATTTAAACAAATACAATTTCAACTTGTATATAATAATTCTGTTTAAAATCTATGTGTGTATATATACAACACAATTACAAATATAAATATTTATTTGATCAAATTCATTTGTTCAATCTATAAATTCAGCATTTCTATTAATTAACCCAATTATATTATTAATTACAGTGCCCAAAAATCCGGGTTATTACAAGAACCTTGGCTCTGGTGGGTGTACTCATTAAGGATAGGGTCAGTGGTACCCTAGAATGAGTTGAGTGTATATATATGAGAGCATACTTATTATTTTCTTATATAAAGATTTTAAATGGTTTCAGAAAAAAAAGATTTTTATATAGGATTATATTTTGATATATAAAGCAATATTTCTTTATAATAAATATTAAGCTAATTGGATGTTAAATCATTTGGAATTAAATAAAATAATGAGAATTAAGTGGTAATGGAAATACAACCAAACTGAAATTGAATGAAGGTAAGTTTGAAATGGATTCAAACTGAAATTAAAATCTTGAATTTGGAGAATAATTTTCAAAATAAGATAATAGTGTATTAGTTTCCAGTTGTAATAACCTTGGTTATTATCCTAAAATAATGAAATTTTTTAAGGAAGTAAACTTAGTTTAAGTATAACTTGTAAATTAAAGTGGATTTAAATTGTTAAGTATTGTATTCTAAGTCTAGAAACATTTGAAATTGTTTTCAAAATGTTAAAAGAAGTGATAACTAATATTATTCAGTCTAATCTTGAATGTAATCTTATTTTAAAAGCAAGAAGTTGTTTGAAAGCTTTAATGAAAACTATTTTGAATTAATACCAAGGATGGTTTTAAAATTTAAAGAATGGCCTGATGGGCTAAGAAATACATACGTATACATGTGAGGATATACATAATATCAAAAATGATTTGGAATAAACTCTAAAGTGACTAGTTTTGATTTTCCCTGAAGTGCGATAAAAAAACCCAAAGTAAAATAAGATTTTGAACTTTTAAGTGATAAAAAGTTGAAATTTGAAGAGGGAATTCAAAATTGAGTAAGGCTAAAGGGATTAAATTGAATTTAACTTAGAGGAAGTTAAATAAGTTTGGAATGAACAAACTAAATTGAAAATTTCAAGATGAAATTGAGATTTAAGTTAGGGAAGTTAAATGGGTTGTTTGGAAGGGAGTTATGCGTGATCTCAAACAGGTTTGAGATCTGGGAAGGGGTAGTGAATGTTATTGATGGATGTTTTTAAATAAATCGGATGTTTATTTATCCTAATGTTATCCTATTATTATCAATAATTTTGAAACTGTGAATTGGTTTGTTTAAAATGAATTAAGAAGTAGATTGAGATAATATCTATTCCATTATTGGAATTTAATGGAATTAAACTTTAATTTGAAATTACTTAAGTAATTTTGATTTTAATGATAAAAATTGAACTTGTGAAAATGAGATCATTTTGAATATTAAGATTTGAGTGTTTAAGACGAAGAGGTAAACTGAAATGGTTAAGGATTGGTTTCAAGATTGAATTTGGTAATAAATTGAATTTAAAAAATTAAATTGTTTAAAAAGGATTTGAACTATGATTTGAACCTAGAAACAAGTGCATGAAGAAGTAAAGATTAATTTGATTTAAAGGGTTAAATCAACATTTAAAAATTTAACTCAAATTCATGAAATTCGAAATGGTATTAAGTTGAGATTTAAGAAGAATTAGTTCAAATTGAATTTTATTTAAATTAATTGGAATTGTGATTGAAGATGGATAAGTTTAAAAATGAAAAATGAAAAATTTGAATTGGATTAATTTGAATTGAAATTGAAGTTGAATGAGTTCAAATGCAAATGGGAAGTTGATTTGATTTTGGGATGGGAAGTGAAGTTAACTTAATTTGAATTGAAATTGAATCAATTTAAATAGAAGTGGAAATTTAAATTGAATTGATTAGAATGAGATATTGGGTTGTTAAACAGTTTGGCTCTCAACTATTTTCAAAATAAATTGTTTTAATATAAACCTATTTTTCCAAACTATTTACTATTTAGCTATTTTACTACTTTACAACTATTTTAAAAAAAATTACTTAACTATTTTACTACTATTTGCAACTAATAAATATTTTTCAACTACTTATCTATTTTGAAAAAATTTCAAGCTATTTTCTAAATTCAAGCTGGTCAGAGTGCAAAATTTTATGATTAAGTACCAATTGAGATAAGAATTAAAGTGATAATCCAAATGGAATTGAAACAATTGTGAATAAGTGGATAAAAATTAAAGTGAATGTGAATAGAAAAGGAGATTGATTTGGATAATAGTCAATAGAGATAAATACGTAGGGTGACGTATATTATTCTATTCGCATAATGATTTGATCCAGATTCGAGCATAGAATTTCGAGATAAAATATCGATCCGAGTTAGGATTTTTCACTCGAATTTCGACGGTGAACCTGGATATTGATTTTTGATTGATTCTGAAATTATCTATCATAGATGTGACTATGCAAGGAGAATGACGGTTTCTGATCAAGAAACCAGATCTGAGTCTGCACTAGGAAGTTGGGTGGACGATACTAGTTCGAAAGTGAAATTATATGATGAAGCGAGCGATCAGATTGATATAGCATACATATGATATGTGTTCATCGTATGGGTTTGAGTGAAATTGATATTGAAAAATTTATGGATAAGAAATGTAAAATGATTTTTGAAATGAAGAGTACATTTGTGAAATATATGATGAAATAAAAAGGAAATTGGATATTTCTATGATAGAAATTTTACTTTATGTAAGTAAGTAATATGGTAAGTGACTTTATAGAGTAATCAAGTTTGAATTTTGATTTGGCACAATCAAAGTGATGAATATATAATTGATAAACTCCCCTTGTTGAATCTAGAGCCAGAAGAAAAGGGTTTTTCAAAAATTTGAAGTATAAAAAGAGAATTTATACAAGTATGAAGATCCAAATATTTTTCGAGGTTATATATATATATATATATATATATATATATATATATATATATAAAGGATCTTATGAGAATGATTTTCATAAAAGGTTTTTGGAACCTTTGGATTTGGAAAGGCTTTTGATTTTTGGGAAAAATCAATTTTGAAAATTTGGAAAGCCTAGTTGAGAATTGTCGATTTTGGGATAATCGATTTTGAGAAAAGGAGATTTATATGGGATTCATACTAGGTGTATGATTTGGAAAATACTATATGTGTATAGTATAAAGTGTTTTGAAATCGCTTTGGAGAAAAATGCACTCCCTTGAAATGAACTTCTCAGGAGTACCATAGGTTGGTACTGCCTTGAGCCCTAAAGGGGGGTTCTAAAGTGGATCCTGTGAGGAAGTCCGGACAAACTGAAGTTCCTGAGGATTATTTGGTAGCAAAAATCGAGGGCGATGATGCCTATAGAGGCATTTAGGTTATATTGTGATGACAGTGCAACTTGATGCCGCTGTGATCTACTGTGGACCATAGCGGAAATCGTGTGGAGGTGGGTGTCAACGGTCTACGTTTGATTTTGTCGGGAAGGACACATAACATCAGTAGACTGCGATCTATGGTCGAGTGGAGTGGAGAAGTTTCATTTTTTTGGTAGAGGAAATCGAGGGCGTTGATGCCTACAGTTATATGGGTTTTTGCTGTGATAGCAACGTAATTCCAGATGTAGCTGCGATCTATAGCGGGTTCCATGGCGTAATCAAGGGGTGTAGAGGCCTACAGTTATCTATGGATTTTGCCGAGATGGAAACGTAACCATTGGGTTAACTGGGACCATAGATGGGGGTGATGATTTCCAGAGCATTCTCAACAAAAGTTGTTTCCTCTATTTTCAAAAATGTTTTCTATATTTTCGATAAAAATTATTTTTCAAGTATTTTCACTGGGTGTTGAAAACGGGTTTACCAAGTACTTATAGATTTTCAGTCCTACGCTTGATCAACGTATGACCGAATTTCTGTGAGAACAAGGATGGAATTGTTGAAACATCGAGTTATAAAAAGTATTTTTTATAAAACTATTTTTGTAATACTATGTACAATTTAAAAGTATTTTAAATAAAAATCTTAAATAAAAGGGAGTTTGTAGTTTAAAAATGTTCAAAGAGTAATTTATCTGATGTAAGTATTTTAATAAATTATGGCTTCGTTCCTTTTAAAGGACAATAAGATTCAAGAGGGGAGGAACGTGATAACCCGAATTTTTGGGCATTTGATAATTGGATAATTAACTGGTTTATTCTGTTTAACATATAAAAATTATGGTAATAAAAGATATCTGGATATGTAAATGGATTTGAACTATAATAAATGCTGAATTATAAATATTTAGATAAATATTCATTTGATAATCTCCTAATATAATTATTGAAATTTGATAATAATTTTTTAATGATCTTCTTGTATAAATATTTATTTGGAAAAATTTATCTTTCCAAATTTAATAAGAATAATTTTCTAATATAATATATAGATATATTTATATATATATATATTGTATTGAAGGTTCTGTTTTGAAATTAATATATATGTATAGAAACTCAATTTAGTGTTAAAAAAATATAGAACTCAACTTTAAATAAATCTTTGAAAATTATATACCTATATATATATATATGTAAGGTTGGTATGTAAGGTGAGATTTAATTAAAGATTTAAAAATACTTTTCTTTTATATACTTGGAATTAGATATATTTAGTACATATGTAAAAACATAAAGCATAGTTTGTAAAAATTTAAACATATGTAAATAGATAATCTACATAAATAAATAAAAGTTTAACAAGGGGTTTAGGCATAAAAATACAAGTTGTGACAAATGTTTAATAAGTCAGAAATAAATTAACAAGTGTTGAGTTAAATGAACAATGGCAAAACTAGTATTTTCTTTTAATTTGATTTATATAAAAAAATATTTGAGAATAATTCAGGCTATACACTTTTTTTCCCTCAAAATAAAAGCCTGTATACAACTCAAACCAGAAAATTCATAAGCAATCAACTATCTGATTCATCAAGCTAATATAACTAAATCAAAAGCCTTGATCATCTCAACAACAAAAATTTACAGTTTCAAAGATCATCAAGAAATCAAAGCAACTTCATTTCTGTTTAAAAAGCAAGATCATAGCATTCAAGTTTTTTTTTAAATTCAAAACTGTTTCCAATTTCTTTTTTCAACATCATAATAGCTGAGTCAACACCTTGCTTAAAATTTATTTAGGGTAGTATGCTTGATGATTGTGATGAATTCTCTTAATAATATGGGTTGCATGTATGATTAAAGTTGGATGTGTATATATTAGTATGATTTATTTGTGCATATGAGTGTATATGTATAAATTTGTTCTCTGTTAAGTGACAGACTTTAATTTTTCTTGATAACTCAACTACTCTATATATAATCAAAATTAGATGAAGAATTCTAAAGAACAAATGATGGTATGAATGCAATATAAATTTCAAAAATAGTAACAAGTATTTAAATTTAGTAATTTTTCCCAAAATTTAAATTTTACAGAGATAATTAAATTCAAATCGAAATTGGAATGTCCAGAAATCAAGATTGGAGTTTACTACCAGTATTGTATTGGGAAATGATGAATTTAGGTAGAAAGATCTTGATTTTTAGGCTAGTATATGTTGTGATAAATCAAGATGATCAGGAATGCATTATACGTCGATTCTTGACGTTAGGCGAAGAGTTTTTCGTTGATTTTTGGGCTGAGGATAGCTGGAAGATTTGCGATTGCAAGAAAAATGGTCTGGTGATTTATTTAGGGTCGTCGTGGTCGTACGTCGGCAAGGTAGGGTTTTAAGCCTGTTTTTATCGTCGTATTTTCAATGGCTTTTATGACGTCGGGGTTGGATCAGGTTTGATCGCGAGGCGGGGGATCGCGATCAGGTGAATTGGTGATGCTCTGGAAGGAATGCCATAGGTTCCAGTGACGAGTTCATCGTCGGCGAGAACACTGGTCGAGAGTGTTTAGTCCCAGTTTTCGTCCGAGTATCTCGATTTTCGATTGGTTGTCAATTTTATTAATCTGGGTTATCAAGGGCAGTGGTGTAGTTGCCGATGACATGTGGATAGTCGGGGGAGGGGTCGGAGGAGGTCTGGTCGCGTGTACACATGCACGATGCACTGGTGTATCAGTGAAGCTTTTTCTTTCTTTCATGTTGCAGTAGAAATAGGAAGAAGGAGAAGGGTAGACTCGGGAAGTTTCAATGTTTGACTCGAGTTGTCGATCGCGGTTTTTGGGCTTGGGCTCGGGGTTTAACTCGAGTCATTTGTAGTTTTCCTTCGGTAGTTCACGAGTATATTATCAGTTTTAAATTTAAATCAGGGTTTAAAAAGAAAAGGTGGGTTTGACTTAGGATTGGGTCGGGTATTTTTCGGATTGTTTCCGAAGAAAATATATACAGTTTTAAAATTTCAAGTAAAATCAAGTTTTTGATTTTTTTTAAATTAAATCAAGTCTAAATTGTTCTTAAATAAATTACTTTCTTAAGTAATCCATGTTTTTATTTTGGTTTAAGAAGTTGAACAATTATGTTATTTAGATTAATTTAATTGCTTCTTAAGTTTATTTAAACTTAATATGTAATTAAGTAGTTAATTAAAGAATTAATATGTTTTTGTATCATATGTTAATGATAGGTGATTTTAAGATTTATTAATAAGATCTTAATAATGATTTAGAAGTAATAAAGATTAAAAGGTTTATCTTATAGTAAATTAAGGTCTTGGATAATTATAGATTAAATAAATTAATAATTAATTATGGAGTAATTTATTTATTTATTTAATTAATGATTTAAGAGTAGTTAATTAATTTAATTAATTATGAGTTAATTAATTAGAGATTAACTAATTCATAATTAAGGATAAATTAATTAAGTAATTAGAGATTAATTACTTAAATGATAATTACTTAATGTAAGTAATTAAAGGATTAATCTGTTGAGGGTTAATTAATTAAACTAGCAATTAAAGGTTAAATTAATTAATGATTAAGGTTAATTAATTCAGGATAATTAACCAATGAGATAATTACTTGATGAAAGTAATTAAAGGTAAATTAAAAATTTAAAATAAAGCCTTTCAAAATATTCAAAATAAAGATCTATCTTATTCACATTGAATTAAATTAAAAAGCTCTACTTTATTAACATTTGATATATATATATATATATAGATGTAATCTAGATAATAATGCTTAAAATAAAATTAATCTTATCAATATTAAATATAAGTAAAATAAAATATATGATATAAATTAAGTGTTTGATAGTTTAAGCTTAAAAATATATATAATAAGGATCTATGTTAAAAATAAGTATATAAGTGGGTTTGTGTGTATGCAACATAAGATAAACATATACCAATAACTATAACAATTTTAAATTAAGCATAAGGGTATAAAATAAAATCAGGCAAGGGAATGTATGTTTGCTATGAATTTAGGTATGCAAGGAAAAAACAAAAATCTATGTACATACAAAGGAAATAGGATAAGTATGTAAGCTTGTAAGAGACATGCATTAAATGATATCATCTCAAGCACAAAATATAGTCATTTTGAAATATTCACAAATCATTTCAGTTCAAAGAAAAAAAATTATGTTTGGTCAAAGAAGGAAAAAATTCTGATCAAACACAAAACAAACAAAAAGAAAATTTGTACAGCAAAAACCTACCTCAGTAAAACCTTTCTCTACTTATATATACATACTTCTAGTTCCTACTTGTTCAAAACTAAGCAAAACCAGAAAATTAGAAGCATCACCCTTTTTACAAACTCAAAGACATTTCAACTAAAAAAAGTAAGGAAGATTTAAAAGAAAATCAAGTTTACAGCTTCTAGAATTTGTTCTCTATTCAAAAAATTAAGTGAGTAAACATATCATTTTTAAACTTAAATCTGTGCATGTGATTGATAAATAATAGTGTGCTTTGCCTATATATTTTTAAGTAAGTAATTCTGTATATATATATATATATATTGTACTGTGTATTTTTGAAATAGCCTGTTCTTCTTTGTTTCTGGTCATAGAGTGAAAGTAAACTAGAAAAAAAATTAAATACATCTTCATACAACCATTGTTTAGGCTTAGGGTTTCAGATAAAACAAGTTTGTTTAAACTTAAATTATGGCATAAAATTTGTTTTAAGCTCGGTATTGAAGTACTGTAAATTCAGTTTTACAGTGAAAAGACAAACAGATGATAAAATCGAATATTATAAAATATCGATTCAATTACATAACTTGAATCAACATTCGAAAATTGGATTTTAAAAATAAATGGGAATTTTTAGTTAAGTATACTACGAGCAGTTCGTAGTTGAACCGAAAATGGGTTTTAACCAATTTCTGGCGACTAGAGTTTTACTGGATGTTGAAATTTTTTGCAAAGCTAGCTTGGCAATCGATGATATCGGAAAAATTGTTAAATAATTTTTCCATTGCCGGCGATGATGGAATGAGGCAAAGATAGGGTTTAGCGCTCGAGTTTGGAGGTGGTCGGAAACAAGGAGATTGTGTCTCCTCTGGTTGATCGAGTTGCATGAAATTCAAGGGATGGTAGAATGGGGAATCTGCAAGGTGAGGTAGGAGTTGTGGCATCTCCGATGGTCGGAGCGAATGGGGCGAAGTGTTTTGCTGGGTGGAGTCAAGTTCAGGATTTCGAATGAAAGGCTAAATTTCGATCTGAAATTTTTGGCATCGAGTTGATCTTTGCTTTCGATTGTGGTGATGGTTCGTGACTCGCCGGATGTAGCGTAGTTCACCAGAGCATCCGCAAGGCGTTGTGCATGTGTACGGCATTGGAATGGTGTCAGGAAGTTTTGGTTGTGATCAACTCGAGTTGATGCTCGAGAAAGTGAAGGGTTGCTTCGGGATGGAACTTGGGTGCGTGAGCAAGCTTACTTATTATTGGAGTTTAAACTTAAACTAAAAAAAAAGGTATGTGAAGAAGAAAGAAGACTCGGGGAAAGTAAGAAGAAACTCGAGTGTTTACTCGAGTGAACCTGGGGACTTCTCGGGTTTTGGTGTTCAAACTTGCAGTATAATAAAAGTAAAGTTAAGCTAATCATTTCAACAAATTTTTAAGAATTGACGACTTAATTAATTTTTGAAAATTTAAGTAAAGAATTTATTTCAAGTTTAAATTAATTAAGTGGATATTTAAGAATGTTTTTATATAATAATTAAAGATTTTAAATGTAAGATAAATGATTTTTATTTACTTAGTTTATATTGTAAGTAAATTAAGAATGGTAAATAATTTATACTTGTAACTAACTAAGTGATTTGGGATGAATACATTTGTAATTAAAGATTGGTTAATTAATAATGAAGTGTTTAATTAATTTGTAATTAAGAATTTTAAATTAGTTAATTAAAGTTAATAAATAATTAGTAGTTAATTAATCAAATAATTAATTAAGGGTTAATGACTAATTAATTAGTAATTAATGATTAATTAATTAAGTAATGGGTAATTAAGGAGTAATGAATTAAGTAATTAAGGTTTAATAAATTGATTAAGAAGTAATTAATTAATTAAATGGTATGAAGTGGAATAATTAATTAACGATTTATCAAGCAAAATTAAAGATTCTTTGCTTACGGATGATTATAAGTAAAATATCTGGATTTATGATATCTATTGAATGATATTCTATGATACTATGTGATATGCTTTGATATAACTGTGATGCTGAGTATGATTTATCTATGATGAATGTTATGTGAATTCAAAGTGTTAAATTAAATTGTTTAAACTATTAAACAACTTGACCTTTAAAATGACGTTTGGATTTCGATGAGATCGGGATCGGGTGTCAATTATGATTATCCGAAAACCACATCGATCCAAATTAAACGATAGGTCATGAGATCTCCAAGTGAAGATCGAGATGGTGTTTAGAATGCATGGGTTATCGTCGTTAACTCTGAGGGTAATTCCAAAATGAGTGTAACGAGATAATGCCTTCGGTTTCGTTCGAACCCGGAACGAACTTGTATGGATTGAATGCTTTCAGAACATCGTCAGGTGGACGATGAGCATTCTAAGAGATGTGTTCTATAAAGGTAATCGCAGCCTCAAGCCTCATCAACCAGGAATGGCTAAAACAGGGGAGGTGTAGCAAGCTTAGGTGGGTAGCACCCAAGCAGGGCGAGATATACCCCTGTCTAGATGTCCCTTTATTTCAGTTGTGTGGGTAGTTGTTGGCCACAACTGCAGGGTTATCTTGTTCGGGACCGTCTAGTAAGGGATGGTTCCGGCCTTGTGTTGTAGAGGATCGGGAGTGATCCTCGGTACGATGATCTAGGCCCTGTACTATAACGGACGGTACCCTAGTAGCCCTGCCATTGTATGGAATCCAATCTTCAATAAGCGCCGTACGTTTTGATTGTGCCCAACTATGTTGGAATGTGAGATGTAAGTATTTCAGCTATTTCTGTATTTTACTTGAAAACCCTAAACACTATTATAATATCACTAGATTTCCTATCAAATGTTTTGGTTAGCTTAAGGTAAAAACTTACCCGTGTTTATGTGTCGGAAGTCTTACGTGATACCTTTATTTTCAAATGGTTTTCAAAGTTAAGCAACTTTAACCCATTTACTCACACTAGACCCATGTCTGACCTGGAGTTTATTCTATTTTTATTAAACTCTTGGGCACTCAAATTTTTATGAGTATCCAAGTGATAGGTTTTGGATTGTTGAGTTCTAGAGAAGCTTGGAGCAGGAGTCCAGACGTAGTTATCTATCTAGTTCCGCTGTATTAGTTGATGTATGTTGTATTTTGGAATGTATGTCATGGCAGATATATATGACTGTCTTGTTTGAATGATGTTATATAACTTTGATGTATGTAAAACTATGTAATAGATATGTGATGTATTATATTTTGTTCCGTTTCCGCTGTGAGATTCTGATGTTTTTATTCTTTCTTTCTATCTTTTCTATTTCTATCTCTTTCTTTTCTTATTGATATACGTCTTTCTGTGGATTGAAAGGTGGGTCATCACAGTTAGTATCAGAGCATAAGTCGAGATAATACCTAGGCTCTGGAGAAGTATCTATCTTGAGAGTGCGTATTTGTATTTTTATATAACTATATACCTATCTAAATTTGTTGAGTTATCTTTCCAGGTTGCCAACATGAGTACTGGAAGGAGAGGCAGAGGTAGGGGCAGTACCTCGACCGATAATGGACGAAGTCAAACTGCTAGTGAGGCTGTGGATCCAGTACCGCCTCAGGTTAGTTTTGCCGCTTTATGCGAGGACTTCACCAACCTTGGAGGTAAACCATTTGAAGGGTCAGAGATGATAATTGAGGTTCAAGCTTGGCTATGCTCATGAGCGCATCTTTAAGAGTATGAAGTTGTCTGATGAGCGGAAAAGGGAAATGGCTTCATGGCAATTGCAAGAAGGCGTTGTAGCCTGGTGGGATGCAACGACAACAAACATCTCTGAGGACGACATTTCTTGGGAAAGATTTAAAGAGTTGTTTAAGGAGAAATTCATGCCAACAGCAGGGAAAACTCGTCTGTACCGAGATTTTCTGAATTTGAAGCAGGGTAGCATGACTATAGCGGAGTATGAGACCAAATTCAATGAACTTCATTGCTATGGACCAGGGCTCATTGATACTGCCCTCAAAAGAATGAAATGTTCGTGCAAGGTTTGGGGCTAGAATTTTATGAAAAGATAACGGCGCATTTGAAAGGATCTTTTGTTGAGTTAATTGATATGGCTCTAAGATATGAGGATTTGATGAATAAGAGATCAGTGACACCAATAGCAGCATCGAAAGTGAATTTTGCTAATCCAAATAAGAGGAAGTTCAATCCCAATTGGAGGAAGTAGAACAAGAAGAAGCCTGGAGGTAATAACGGACCTCGCAAATGCTATATATGTCAACAAGAAGGTCACTTGGCGAATAAGTGTCGGAGGAATGGATCTCAGCAGCAGCAGCAGCAGTCGCATCAAAGTAGACCGGGTTTGGCTTTGGTTCTAAAATCTCTATGCTTCAATTGTCACCAACGAGGTCATGTGATCGAGGATTTCCCATTACTTCATAAAGCTCATTAGAATAAGGTATTTGCTTTGGAGGGTGCACCATCGACTTCATCTAAAGGCAAGGGAGTATTGGAAGGTATATTACTTTTAGATGGCAAATATACTAAAGTTTTGTTTGATTCGGGTGCTTCTTTGAGTTTTATTTCTCTGGAATCTGTAGAGAAGTTCTTTCTTACCCCTAGTACTGTAGACTATCCCATGTATCTAATCCTATAGGAGGGGTAACCAAATTAGATATGATCTATAAGGATTTGAGGATTTCCTATCTATGCCATAGTTTTTCTTATGACCCTTATGTGTTGGATTTTAAGGGGTTTGACCTTATATTAGGGATCGATTGGCTTGATAAGTATAAGGCTATCCTGAATTGTGATGAGAGAAAAGTTTCGTTGGAAACCGATCTGGGCAGGATTGCTAGAGTAACGTGTGAAAATTTTGGAATTCACTTGAGTAGTCTTTTACATGGAGTTGAGACTTCTCAAGAGAAGGTTAAAGATATCGATGTGGTCCAAGATTTTCCTGATGTATTCGAGGAAGTCAAGTGTTTAACTCTGCACCGAGAGATAGAGTTTCGCATTGATTTGGTTCCAGGAGTAGTACCAGTGATTCAGCCTAGTAGGAGGATGGCTCCTAAGGAGAGGGAAGAGTTACTTAAGCAGACTCAAGATCTTTTGGAGAAGGGATTGATTAGGCCCAGTTTTTCTTATTGGGGTTCGGCTACGGTGTTTGTCACCAAGTCGGATGGGTCGCTAAGATTCTGTGTTGACTATCGAGAGTTGAACAAAGTGACCATCCGAAATAAATATCCTCTTTCTCGTATTGATGATCTCTTTGACCAGCTGCATGGAGCTTCTATCTTTTCTCAACTGGATTTAGCTTTAGGTTTCCATCAGTTAAGGGTAGCTGAGGATAATATTCCCTTAACTGCATTTAGGGGACCAAATTGTTTCTATGAGTGGTTGATTATGCCTTTCGGGTTAACCAACGCTCCTGCTTACTTTGTCGACCCGATGAACCGAGTCTTTCGAGATGTATTGAATAAGTTCGTTATGGTATTCATCAATGATATTCTTGTCTACTCTAAGTCTGAAGAAGAGCACAAGCAACATTTGAGAATTGTGTTAGAGACACTGAGAAGGCATATTTTGAAAGCGAAGTTCTCTAAGTGCCATTTTTGAAAATTGAAAGTCAAATTCTTGGGGCATATTGTTTCCGAAGAAGGTATCTCTGTAGGTCCAGCAAAGGTTGAGACTATTCTGGAGTGGAAGCAACCAAAGTCTCTGATCGAAGTTCGTAGTTTTCTGGGGTTAGCTAGCTACTACAGAAAGTTTATCAAGGATTATTCCAAGATTTATTCACATCTGACCAAGTTGACAAGGAAGGGAGCTAAATTCAAATGGACAACTGAATGTGAAGAGGCTTTCCAGGAGTTGAAGACGAGGCTAACCAGTGCACCTGTGCTAGCTATTCTGGATGGAAAAAGCAAATTTGAGGTTTATACAGATGCTTATATAGCTGGACTGAGAGCAGTTTTGATGTAGAATGGAAGAGTAATTGCGTATGCGAGTCGGTAGTTGAAGCCTCATGAAAGCAACTACGCTACGCATGATCTGGAGTTGTTATCCATTATTTTTGCTCTAAAGATCTAGAGGCACTATCTTTTGGGAGGGAAGTTCGAGTTATTCACGGATCACAAACCGTTGAAGTGTCTTTTCTCTCAAAAGGATCTTAATCTGAGGCAGCAGCGATGGGTCGAGTTTCTGGCATCATATGATTTGGATATCCTATATACCCCAGGGAAGGCAAATGTTGTGGCGGATGCTCTTAGTAGGAATGCGGTTCTGTCTCTTCTGGAAGTTGTTCCGTCTCTCCAGGAAAGAATCATAAGCAAGCAAATGGAGGATAGATCTTTAGAAGAACTGATTCTTGGAACCAAGGATGGTCGATATTCAAATTTCAAGGTGGACGATCAAGGTGCTTTGAGGATTAATGGTCATTTGTGTGTACCTACTATAGATGGATTGAGGCAAGAAGTCTTATCTGAGTGTCATCGCTTCAAACTAAATATCCACCCGGGAATCTCTAAGATGTCTAAGGATATGAGAAGGGTTTTCTGGTGGCCAAGCGTGAAGAGGGATGTAGCTGCTTTTGTCAATAGATATGCGATCTTCCAGCGAGTGAAAGGTGATCAACAGAAGTCGGCAGGTTTGTTGCAGCCTTTAGAAGTTCCAGAATGGAAGTGGGAGATGATTCGATGGATTTCATCGAGGATTGCCTAGAACTAAGAAGGGAAACGAAGGAATATGGGTGATTGAGGATCGTCTAACTAAAAGCGCCCATTTATACCGGTTAAGGCAACTCGTACTGCAGCTTCTCTGACAGAGATTTCTTGAGAGAGATAGTTAGATTGCATGGTGTTCCAGTCAGTATAGTAAGTGATCGAGATCCTATCTTCACCAGCAAATTCTAGGAGGCTTTGCAATCAGCTATGGGAACAAGTTTGAGATTGAGTACTACATATCATTCTTAGACAGATGGGCAGACGGAGAGGCTTAACCGAATTCTAGAGGATATGCTGCGAGCTTATGTTTTGGATTTTGGTGGATCGTGGGAAGACCATCTTCATCTAGAGAATTCTCTTATAATAACAGTTACCAAGCGAGTATCAAGATAGCTCCATATGAAGCTTTTTATGGAAGACCGTGTAGATCTACATCCTGTTGGATAGAGTCGAAAGATCATCTTGTGCTTGGACCAGATTTGATCTGTGATGCTTCTGCGAAAGTTGAGCTTATCAAGAAGAGGATGAAAACTGCTCAGGACCTCAGAAAAAGTATGCAGATAAAAGGCGAAGACAATTGGAATTTGAGATCGAAGATTTCGTCTCTGTAAAAAAATTCCCGATCAAAGGAGCTATTAGATTTGGAAAGACGGGAAAACTTTCCCCGAGATATATTGGTCCATTCCGGGTGCTGGAAAGGATTGTTGTTGTGGCATATAGAATTGAATTGCCAGAACGGATGTCTGGAATTCATAATGTATTTCATGTATCCCATCTAAGGAAGTTTTGTCCACGACCCATCACTGGTTGTAGAACCAGTAGTCCAGGAAGATTTAGAGGTCAAGCCAAACTTGACTATGGTCAGGAACCCTGTTCAGATTGTTGATCAAGATGAGAGGTAACTCAGGAGCAAAGTAGTGAAGCTCGTCAAAGTGTAGTTGAGCGAGGATCCCATAGATTGTATATGGGAAACTCTGATAGTTTTAGAAAAGCCTATCCGGATTTGTGTCCAGATAACTAGTGATGTTTGTTAGGACAGACTGTTTGGTTGATTGTTGATGTATGAATGACATGTATGTTTGGGTTGTTGATATAAAATCTTTTGAATTATCTTTTGCTTTAAATTTCGGGGACGAAATTCTTTTAAGGGGGATGAATGTGACGATTCGGAATTTTGGCAATATTATTTTAATAAGCATTTAATCTAATTAAATAAAATACAAACTTATCAATTTAATAATAAATAAGAATTTTAGCCTTCACCATATATATATATATATATATATATATATTGAAGGAAACTATGATTTAGAAATTTAAAATAAAGCCTTTCAAAATATTCAAAATAAAAATCTATCTTATTCACATTGAATTAAATTAAAAAGCTCTACTTTATTAACATTTGATCTAAATATATATATATATATATATATATATATATATATATATATATGTAATCTAGATAATAATGCTTAAAAAAATTAATCTTATCAATATTAAATATAAGTAAAATAAAATATATGATATAAATTAAGTGTTTGATAGTTTAAGCTTAAAAATATATATAATAAGGATCTATGTTAAAAATAAGTATATAAGTGGGTTTGTGTGTATGCAACATAAGATAAATATATACCAATAACTATAACAATTTTAAATTAAGCACAAGGGTATAAAATAAAATCAGGCAAGGGAATGTATGTTTGCTGTGAATTTAGATATGCAAGGCAAAAACAAAAATCTATATACATACAAAGGAAATAGGATAAGTATGTAAGCTTGTAAGAGACTTGCATTAAATGATATCATCTCAAGCACAAAATATAGTCATTTTGAAATATTCACAAATCATTTCAGTTCAAAGAAAAAAAAAATTGCTTGGTCAAAGAAGGAAAAAATTATGATCAAACAAAAAACAAACAAAAAGAAAATTTGTACAGCAGAAACCTACCTCAGTAAAACCTTTCTCTATTTATGTATACATACTTCTAGTTTCTACTCGTTCAAAACTAAGCAAAACCAGAAAATAAGAAGCATCACCCTTTTTACAAACTCAAAGACATTTCAACTAAACAAATTAAGGAAGATTTAAAAGAAAATCAAGTTTGCAGCTTCCATAATTTGTTCTCTATTCAAAAAATTAAGTGAGTAAACATATCATTTTTAAACTTAAATCTGTGCATCTGATTAATAAATAATAGTGTGCTTTGCATGCATATTTTTAAGTAAGTAATTCTATATATATATATATATATGTATATGTATGTATGTATGTATGTATGTATGTATGTATTGTACTGTGTATTTTTGAAATAGCCCGTTCTTCTTTGTTTCTGGTCACAAAGTGAAAGTAAACTAGAAAAAAATTAAATACATCTTCATAAAACTATTGTTAAGCTTAGGGTTTCAAACAAAACAAGTTTGTTTAAACTTAAATTATGGCCTAAAGCTCGATATTGATGTATTGACTCTGTAAATTCAGTTTTACAGTGAAAAAGACAAACATATGATAAATTCGAATATTATAAAATATCGATTCAATTACATAAATTGAATCAACATTCGAAAATAGAATTTTTAAAACTAAAATGGGAATTTTTAGTTAAGTATACTACGAGCTGTTTGTAGTTGAACCGAAAATGGGTTTTAACCAATTTCTGGCGATCGGAGTTTTACCGGATGTTGAAATTTTGTGCAAAGCTTGCTTGGCAATCGATGATATCGGAAAAATTATTAAATAATTTTTCCATAGCTGGCGATGATGGAACAAGGAAAAGATAGGGTTTAGTATTCGAGTTTGGAGGTGTTCGGAAATAAGGAGATTTCGTCTCCTCTGGTTGATCGAGTTGCATGAAATTCAAGGGGATAGTAGAATGGGGAATCGACGAGGTGAGGCCGGAGTTGCAGCATCTCCGATGGCTGGAGCGAATGGGGCGAAGCGTTTTGCTGGGTGGAGTCAAGTTCAGGATTTCGAACGAAAGGCTAAATCTCGATCTGAAATTTTTGTCATCGAGTTGATCTTTGCTTTCGATTGTGGTGATGGTTCGTAACTCGCCGGAGGTAGCATAGTTCGCCAGTGCGTCGGCGAGGCGTTGTGCACGTGTACGGCATTGGAATGGTGTCAGGAAGTTTTGGTTCTGAGCAACTCGAGTTGATGCTCGAGAAAGTGAAGGGTTGCTTCGAGATGGAACCTGAAAAAAGGTATGTGAAGAAGAAAGAAGACTCGGGGAAAGTAAGAAGAAACTCGAGTGTTTACTCGAGTGAACTTGGATATTTCTCGGGTTTTGTGTTCAAACTTGCTGTATAATAAAAGTAAAGTAAAGCTAATCATTTCAACAAGTTTTTAAAAATTGATGACTTAATTAATGTTTGACAATTTAAGTAAAGAATTTATTTCAAGTTTAAATTAATTAAGTGAATACATAAGAATGTTTTTATATAATAATTAAAGATTTAAAATGTAAGATAAATGATTTTTATTTACTTAGTTTATATTGTAAGTAAATTAAGAATGGTAAATAATTTATACTTGTAACTAACTAAGTGATTTGGTATGAATAAATTTGTAATTAAAGATTGGTTAATTAATAATTAAGTGTTTACTTAATTTGTAATTAAGAATTTTAAATTAGTTAATTAAAGTTAATAAATAATTAGTATTTAATTAATCAAGTAATTAATTAAGGGCTAATGACTAATTAATTAGTAATTAATGATTAATTAATTAAGTAATGGATAATTAAGGAGTAATGAATTAAGTAATTAAGGTTTAATGAATAGATTAAGAAGTAATTAATTAATTAATTAAATGGTATGAAGTGGAATAATTAATTAATGATTTATCAAGTAGAATTAAAGATGCTTTGCTTACGGATGATTATAAGTAAAATATCTGGATTTGTGATATCTATTGAATGATATTCTGTGATACTCTGTGATATGCTTTGGATATATCTGTGATGTTGAGTATGATTTATCTATGATGAATGCTATGTTAATTCAAAGTGTTGAATTAAATTGTTTAAACTATTAAACAACTTGACATTTAAAATGGCATTTGGATTTCGATGCGACCGGGATCGGGTGTCAATTATGATTATCTGAAAACCACATCGATCCAAATTAAACAATAGATCGTGACATCTCCAAGTGAAGATCGAGATGGTGTTCAGAATGCAAGGGTTATCGTCGTTAACTCTGAGGCTAATTCCAAAATGAGTGTAACGAGAAAATGCCTTTGGTTTCGTTCGAACCCGGAACGACCTTGTATGGATTGAATGCTTTCAGAACATCGTCAGGTGGACGATGAGCATTCTAAGAGATGTGTTCTATAAAGGTAATCGCAGCCTCAAGCCTCATCAACCGGGAATGGCTAAAACAGGGGAGGTGCAGGAAGGTTAAGTGGGTAGCACCCAAGAATTACGAGATATACCCTATCTAGATGTCCCTTTATTTCGGCTGTGTGGGCAGTTGTTGGCCACAACTGCGGGGTTATCTTGTTCGGGACTGTCCAGTAAGAGATGGTTCTGTACTTGTGTTGTAGGGGATCGGGAGTGATCCTTGGTATGGTGATCTAGGCTCCGTTCTATGATGAGCGGTACCCCAGTAGCACTGCCATTTTATGGAATCTAATCTCCAATAAGCGCCGTACGTTTTGATTGTGCCCAACTATGTTGGAATGTGAGATGTAAGCATTTCAGCTATTTCTGTATTTTACTTGAAAACCCTAGACACTATTATAACATCACTGGAGTTCCTATCAAATGTTTTGGTTAGCGTAAGGTAAAAACTTACCCGTGTTTATGTGTGGAAAGTCTTACATGATACCTTTATTTTCAAATGGTTTTCAAAGTTAAGCAACTTTAACCCGTTTACTCACATCAGACTCATGTCTGACCCGGAGTTTATTCTGTTTTTCTTAAGCTCTTGGGAACTCAAATTTTTATGAGTAGCCAAGTGATAGGTTTTGGATTGTTGAGTTCTGAAGAAGCTTGGAGAAGGAGTCCAGACGTAGCTATCTATCTAATTCCGCTGTGTTAGTTGATGTATGTTGTATTTTGGAATGTATGTCATGGCAGATATATATGACTGTCTTATTTGAATGATGTTATATAAGTCTGATGTATGTAAAACTATGTAATAGATATGTGATGTATTATATTTTGTTCTGTTTCTGCTGTGAGATTCTGATGTTGTTATTCTTTCTTTCTATCTTTTCTATTTCTATCTCTTTCTTTTTTTTATTGATGATACGTCTTTCTGTGGATCGAAAGGTGGGTCGTCACACATCCTATATACTCCTAACTGATATGGCATTCCACGCGGTCTCAAATGTACTATTATATGTTGTACACATATTTCTTTAGTTTATCATATCAAACTTATGTCTGATGCTTGGTTATTATTTTCCCTAAATTCCTCACGTGCTCTTTCGAGTAGTCTGAGAAAGATGGGTTTTTCACTGATGTTCTGTGTTGCTCGAAAAGATGAGCTGGATGTTTCACTGACCCTAGTATTCCTGTTTATGCTACATTACTGTTGCATATATCAACAATGTAAGGACAGGCAGTTATAAATGTCTAAGCTGATGATAGTACTTAGGTTTGTAACTCCGAAATATCTGTATTGGAGTAACCCTTTGTACCGTTCTTTGATAATATATATTACTGTTCTGTCAGTGAGATTCTAATACTGTGTTCCTTCTTTCTTTTTCTTTTTACTCTACCTTAACAAATTCTAGTATTATTTCCTAATCCATTTGGAATCCAACCTCCGGTCGCATCGAAATTTAAATGCCATTTAGGAGCCAATATTGATAGTGGGTTATTTAACTATCAATCAATATTCACAACAATCATCGGATTTAATAATTCTTCACCCAATTAATTATTTTCAAAATATCTTCGCAAGATATATTTTTAACCCTTCATCACTTTGAAAACAAATTTCAACTCACTTTTCACCTTTCAATCTTTTGAATACAAATTTCAAATTGCTTTTCACACTTCAATCCTTTGAAAACAAATTTCAAATCACTTTCCTCACGTGGAATAAATTTTCAAATATTTATTCAATTCCACTGAAAATTTGTCGAGTTCAAATACTTTAAAAATAATTTAAATTCCTTATCCAAAATATATTTGGAAACATTTTAAAATAGAACTATTTTAACACCTACTTAATTATTAGTTATGAAAATATTATGCTAATATCACATATAAACTTTAAGTCCAAAACAAATTTTTAAAATAATATTAGTAGATAGAGTATAATTATTTAGATAACCAATTTCTAAATCAAATATCAATTAAATCTTTAAAATGATCATTTCTATAATTAACTAAATAAATCTTTACTTTAAAGATTTAAAACAATTCCCAAAAATAATTTCTCTAACAATATTTTTCAAAATAATTTCTAGAACTTTTAATTTATACTTTAAAAGTTACTTTGAAAATATACTCGGCTTTTCAGGGAAGAATTCTCTTCCATTTCAAAATGGTCCCTTTAAATCAATTAATAAATCTTTCTTGATTTATTTCAACTCACATTCCAAATCCACAAATTTCTTTCCATACTTTAGAAATAAATCGGTATTTATTTTTAAAACAAATTTCCCTTTCCCTTTTAAATTCCCATTGTGAATTTTTTTTTTCAAATATCCACTGATATACGATTGTCAAATCGATTTCCAAATTTTCATTTTTAACACCAAATCAAATTTCAAATTGATTTTCCAAATTTATTTCAAACACCAAGTCGATTTCCAAATCAACTCCCCAAAGTTTCATTTTAAACACCAAATCGATTTCCCAATTTATTTTCGAAACACCAAATCAAATTTTCAAATTGATTTTCAAAAGATTTATTTTCAAACACCAAATAAATTTTCAAATTGATTTCCTAAATTTATTTTCTTTTTCAAAATAAATTTCATTTTTTGTTCCAAACTATTTAAAAATCCTAATTTTAAATAATTTCTTTAACCATTGAATAATATCACCCGAAATCCATTCATTAAGCCTTTTTCCCATATTTTGGAATTTTATTCAATAGGATTCAAAAATAAAACATTATTCTTTTAAAATTCCTTCTTTTAAATTTTATCCAATTATCAAAAATAAATTTTACTATAAACCTTAGCTTGAATTTTAAAAATCCATTTTTTAAAATTTATTTCAGATATCCTACGATACCAAAAATAAATTCAGCTAAACTATAGCCTTCAATGATTTCAATCACAATATATTCACATATAGATTATAAGAAATCAACACACAAAACAAATTCAATCATTTGAGGAATCCAGCTGGATCCCTCCAACCTGTTTCCCTGCATCCACAGATGTTTGTACAATAATTAAACACCAATTCCACTTCGAGGTGGATTATCGCGGTATATGGGATTCGTAAAATATCATCCACTATTATGCAACGCATAGGGTCTCATCCACTATATAATGCTGGAAATCAACCACTCCAAATACATATATAACACCAATTCCACTTCAAGGTGGAATATCGTGGTATATGGGTTTAATATAATATCATCCGCTATTATGCGGCGCATAGGGTCTAATTCAATATAACTGATGATAATTTATCGTCCAAGCACACAATCAACAATGTAAATTTAACTATCACAATTCAACAATCAATCAATAGCTGAAATTTACAATTATTATAATTTGAGTGAGAAGATCTCACCTTTAACAATGCATGCAATCCGTTTTCCATTCCGGCTTGTTGCTTGATTTTAGACCTTGCATAAACATTTATACAATTCATAAATATTCGAAATAATCGAATAATCAATTTTTGTTTGGTAATTTTAATTATCCAATGCTTTTGTTTTAAACTAACACCCTTAATTTTGAACCAATTACTTTTATTCTTATTAAAAATAAAATTCAAAACTAAATTTCTTTTTAACAAATTATCTTTTGTAGTTCAAAATAATTTAATTTTAACTAATTTTCCTTTGCATAAATAACCTATATATTTTTATAAAAACAAAACTGCTACTTAAAAATCGAAACTAAAGAATAAAATAAACTACGTAATTTCTCAATACCTTACTGCTATCAGACGAATCCAGATTGCACCGATCGCTGCTCCACCGAAGCTCACACCTCTGCCATGATGAAACGACCCACGATCCCACGCTCGAATGACCCCCATCATCGATTGAGACTGCGGCCGCCTGGACTTGCTTCGTGCTACAGGAATAGTCGCACGAATCTCCCTCAGCTCGAAACCCTAAAGCAGCACCTCCCATTCGCTCGAGCTCACACGCCCTGCTCTCGAGCTCGCGCGACATCTCTCTTCCGCAATCGAACGAACATGACCCATCTCCCCCATTCACCTGCTTGCAAAACCCACCATCACGATTTTATTTCGAATGCACTCCATATATATATGTTTTCTTTGCTTGTTTCAAAACTATGAAACGTTCGGCCACTAAAATGAACGATTTTGAGAGGAGCGATTTGAATTTGAACGAGGATAGGTTGATTTCGATTCTGAAATAAAAAGGAATGAGGAGTGCGGCCTTGAATTTTCGAATTGAAGAGGAACGATTGCATTTCAAAAAAAATTGAGGGAGCGACCATTGTTTAATCTTTCGATTTCGTATGTTTTCCTTTTTATTTTCATTTCGTTTTGTTTTCACGAGATAGTCAATCCTTTTTTATAAATGCGTGTCATTACTTTCTGCCAAGTGTTTGAAATGAGATAAAACGTGTAATTGCCTTGTGATAATAATATTATATTAAATACTGTATATATATATATTAAATTCAAATTCAAATTGTCGTGATATCCATAACATAATCTCAATCTCTAATCGAGGCGTGCCGCCAGACGTTTATAATGTTATACGCCTATTCCGAACGCAACGGAAAAGGTTCCAGGTCCAAATTTGATCGTATGGAGAAGACAGCTTTTTGGACCAGTTAAAAATTGAATTTTCAATTTAAATTTCAGTGCATTTGCTTATCGTACGGCCAAACGATCACTCCAAACATTACGAAAATTAAATCCCATAATATGCAATATTATGGATCCAACGGAACTTGTTTCGTCCAAATCCGAGACTGTGCCTCGGAAGGCTATTTTTAAATATCGATTTAAACAATATAATTTAAAAACTGAACAAACGCTTCAAATTTCAAATTTTAACACTTCCATTATCTTCAGTATTATCAATATAAATTTTCTAAACCTTGAAAATATTTTTAATCAGCTTAAAACTGAAGATTCAAATTGTTACCCAACTTTAATAAATTAAATTCAAAAATTTATTTTCCAAGTTCATTCTGATATTTGAAATTCAAGTTAAAATAGCTTTCAAACATTGAAAATCAATTAAATCTTCAATTGCTCAAAATTCTGGGTCGTCACATCCTCCCCCCTTAAAAGAATTTCATCTCGAAATTACTAGTTAGGAAGAATGATCCTTAACACGTTCATCATTTTCCCAAAACAAATAGTTTATCAACTTTTTGTCAACACAAATCTCTTTATTAAAGAACCATTTTATCAATTCAACTAACATTCCAAAGTTTTCCATAGTTTCCAAGCAACATTGTTTACTTCAAATTCGAATTTAAATTTAAATTTAAAATTTCAAAATTTTCTCAAAATTTTTCTAACTCCTTAAATTTTCAAATTTTTTTGCCAGCGTCTCCTTTGCGTGTCTAGCTCGGTATGACTACAAAATGGAACCACGAGCCTCCAGATTCAAAAGAAAACGAAAAGCCAAGCGGCTGGACAAGAAAATCATCAAATTTCATACTGGAATTTAAATACATACCTTTTCGAGCAAATTAAATTTTATCTTCGAAATCAAATCCCAATTCGATTTTCCTTTATATCACCTGTATGCTATTTAACAACCATATCCAGTTTCTACATTCAAAAAATCGTTTGCACATTCCATTACAAAAGTTTGAATACTTCTTATACCATTTTTTCTATTTCCACCTTTATTATCTTTAGTTCACTTCGAACTAATTTTACAACATCATTTTATCTCACACAATTCAAATTGGTTTTCAATGTTCGGTTTCAATTCCAGTTTTATTCTTTTGTTCATTCCCAAAAATTTATTTTCAATTCACCATTTTGGTTTACAACCACTTATATTTTGAACTGGATTTCAAATTCCATATGAATTTAATTTACCTTTTATTTATAAATATTGGATTCGATTCATTTCAAACCATATTAATTTGTCATTTCTTCAATTAGTTTCACTTACTAATTTCATTTTGATACTTCGCTTTGTCTATCATAAATCAAATTCAATTCTAATTCCAGTTCAATTTACTTACAAATTCGAAATGAATTTCAACATTCGATTTCACTTTCATTTACTTGCAATTGCAAATTTATTTATTCATTCACAATTTTATTTTCCACCTTAATAGATTTTATTCCAATCATTTAGTCTATAAGACTTCTCAAATTCACCTTTATTCAAATTAACTCAAGTTAATTTCAGTTTAAATCTGACTTTTCTACGTTTTCAAACTAATTTATTATTCCATAACTATTTTTTTAATAAGATTTCAGAGTTTTTTTTCCAACATTTCAAAATCATTTTTGAAATCAATTTAAATTATCTTTTGAATTTCCAAAACCAATTCAGTTTTCCAAACAACTTCTTTTTAAAATAATTGGGCAGCAATTCCTCTCTTAGAATCTCGAAAATAAACACTGATGATGTCGCGATCATCATCAAAATTATTTTCCAGCGACCGAAACGAGTTTAGTGCTTTCATCCCTCCAAAACAGTTTTCCAAAACCTTGGAAATCATTTTCAAACAAAAAAAAGGAATTTAATTCCCAAAATTTTCAAATTTCAAATTTTCTCAAAACATTTCCAAATATTTCTCTGGAATTCTATTTCAAGTTCTAAATCACATTACAATTTATATTTACAAATCCCATTTGTATGTGGATTTTTTTTTTATTTCTTAGATTTAGATTATGATTTCAATTTCTTATTCAATCATTTAATGATAATAATTAATATTATCACTTCCTAAAAATCAAGCAACCATATACTATAATAATTTACAAAAATTATTTACTTTTATATACAAAAATAGTTTGGATAAAATTATTTCATTTACCTGATTTTAAAACAATACTGTGTCGGTTTATCTTGTTTAAGAGTTTAGAAACCCCTATCGATACAGTTGGCCAAACTGCACCGACCAAAATCTATAAACAATCACCGATAAGTCAACACAATATAAATCAATTTTATATTCACTAACAAATACGCGCTCATATCTATTATTACACTCAAACTCATTCTAGAGTACTTCTGACTTTATCTCTAATGAGTAATCCCCACCAGAACCAATGTTGTCACTTAACTAAATGCTCTGATACCACATTATAACAACCCAATTTTTCGACGTGCGAAAGTCGACATCGATACGTCCACTGTATCAAATGTCGCACAATCGAATGCCAAAAAATCGAACCTTTAGGGTTAAAGAAGAAGATGATAGAAGAAGAAACAGAAACAATAACAGAACCTCTCATTTCACAGTGGAACAACATATAATAGATAAATGAATATCTTTAAAACAAAAGCACTATATCAGTTTATAAATCACACTATCAGAGTTTACAATGACACGATACAACACTAGCAGTCGGTATAACTTGACTTACATGAAAATTTTCCTTTGCACCAACACATACAGCGGACACTACATAGTAAGGAGATACGTCTCGCCATCCAGCTTTAACTCCAGATCTCCACACCAACTCTTTTCTGACTTCACTCCAGAATAACTGATAACCTGACTCTAGGCTGCCCGTGTGGAAATTGGTGGGCACCCAGAATTTAGAAAGGGAACAATAAACTCCAGGTCAGTCATGTGACTGGTGTGAGATCTTAAAAATAGTTATTTTCACAAAGAAAAGGAAAAGCAATCCACTATGCTTTTGGAAAATGAAACTACGATAAGGCCTCCTCGCACAACACAATGCAAATGCACAATTGGAGGAGATTTCTCCTTATGATAGTCAAACATGCTTGATATGCAAAATCTCTTTTAATATTATTATTAAGTATAATATTAATCTTAGCCAGCATATGTACCATTATAGTATGCCTACTATAGCTACCATATTAGATGGCAGGTTCTACAGCTAAAACTGTACAAGGTGCGTATTAGAGATTGGATTTCCAACAAATGGTCAGGCTAAGGAACTTCTTATGCCACACGGGTACGCCTCTGGAAGGACGCCACGAGAACTTAACTAGCTCTCTGCCAACACAAGGCCAGATTACCTCTATACCTAGGTAATTACTACACGAGTATGCCATCCACCGGTCGTTTGCGACCTTTATCCGAGGATCCTCAACCACAAAGCAACAACCATAAAGTGTAATAAATTTACAGCAACCACATAGGTTAAATATCTAGGCTCCATACCATGATACAACCCTTTTCCAAAAGGAAATGATATGCCCTCAGAGGGCGCTACCCCCAAATAACCTTGTCGCATCCTTCCTATTTTGACCATTTTCAAGGTATGTGGTCCGGCGAGGTTTCATCCACAAAGCTACACTTATCACAAAGCCATGCTTTGATCAACAAATGATCAGCAACACTTCGTATGGCACACTACCAAATTGGGAGTATATCACTAATAACCATCAACTACATAACCTCTGAGCTTGTACGTCTCAAAGAAGGGTGTTTAGCTAAGAGAATAAATTCTCCGTCACCAACATAAATGTATTTGATAGAAATCAGCTTTATATCTCAAAGTGTGATGTCAGACACACACCCAAACAAGTCTGTTCCGAGATCGAACGGAACCTAAGGCACTTCAAAGAAGCCCTTGCAAATCCGGGTATTCACTAATCACGTCTAGAATCCCCATCACAAAAGGTGATAAAATCTCTATACCGGAGCTACCCTATGCAGAGACATTTGAAAGGTAATCCTTTCATTTTTGAAAATACCCGATCTTCAACACCATCTTCAAATGCAATCCCATTTCGTCGTATCATTATTCGGAATGAGTTTTATGACACTAAGTCCTCTCTCGCCTAATCTGAATAACAAGCGCTTATTTTAAAAATAAGTGTTACATTCAAATTTCAAACAAATCACAACAAATTTCCACTTTGATCTTTTAAATAAAAGATCCATCACAATCACGAAGGTTCGATGTGGTTTTTGAATATCCATTTGGAATCCGACCCCCGATCGCATCGAAATTCAAATGCCATTTAAGAGCCAATATTGATAGTCGGTTATTTAACTATCAATCAATATTCACAACAATTACCGGATTTAAATAATTCTTCACCCAATTATTTATTTTCAAGATATCTTCGCAAGATATATTTTTAACACTTCATCACTTTGAAACAAATTTGAAATCACTTTTCACCTTTCAATCTTTTAAAAACAAATTTCAAATTGCATTTCACACTTCACTCCTTTGAAAACAAATTTCAAATCACTTTCCTTACGTGGAATAAATTTTCAAATATTTATTTAATTCCACTGAAAATTTGCCAAATTCAAATACTTCAAAAATAATTTGAATCCCTTATCCAAAATATATTTGGAAACATTTTAAGATAAAACTATTTTAACACTTACTTATTTAATAGTTATGAAAATATTATGCTAGTATCACATATAAACTTTAAGTCCAAAACTAATTTTTAAAATGAAATTAGTAGACAGAGTATAAATATTTAGATAACCAATTTCTAAATCAAATATCAATTAAATCTTTAAAATAATCATTTCTATAATTAACTAAATAGATCTTTACTTTATAGATTTAAAACAATTCCCAAAAATAATTTCTCTAACAATATTTTTGAAAACAATTTCAAGAACTTTTAGTTTATACTTTAAAAGTTACTTTGAAAATATACCGGGCTTTTCAGGGAAGAATTCTCTTCCATTTCAAAATGGTCCCTTTAAATCAATTAATAAATATTTCTTGATTTATTTCAATTCACATTCCAAATCCACAAATTTATTTCCACACTTTAGAAATAAATCAGTATTTATTTTTAAAACAAATTTCCCTTTACTTTTTAAATTCCCATTGTGAATTTAATTTTTTTTCAAATATCCACTGATATACGATTTTCAAATCGATTTCTAAATATTCACTTTTAACACCAAATCAAATTTCAAATTGATTTCCCAAATTTATTTCAAACACCAAGTCGATTTCCAAATCAACTTCCATAGTTTTATTTTAAACACCAAATCGATTTCAAATCGGTTTCCCAATTTATTTTCAAAACACTAAATCAAATTTTCAAATTGATTTTCAAAATATTGATTTTCAAAATATTTATTTTCAAACACCAAATAAATTTTCAAATTTATTTCCCAAATTTATTTTATTTTTTAAAATAAATTTCTTTGTTTCTTCCAAACTATTTAAAAATTTGAATTTTAAATAGTTTCTTCAACAATTGAATAATATCACCCGAAATCCATTCATTAAGCCTTTTTCCCATATATGGAATTTTATTCAATAGGATTTAAAAATAAAACTTTATTATTTTAAAATTCCTTCTTTTAAATTTTATCCAATTATCAAAAATAAATTTTACTATAAATCTCAGCTTGAATTTTAAAAATCAATTTTTTTAATTTGTTTCCGGTATCCTACGATATCAAAAATAAATACAGCTAAACTATAGCCTTCAACGATTTCAATCACCATATATTCACACACAGATTATAACAAATCAACACACGATTATTGAAACAAATTCAATCATTTGAGGAATCTAGTTGGATCCCTCTAACATGTTTCCCTACGTCCATGGACATTAGTACAACAATTAAATATCAATTCCACTTCGAGGTGGAATATCGCGGTATATGGGATTTATAAAATATCATCCGCTATAATGCGGCGCATAGGGTCTCATCCGCTATATAATGCGGGAAATCAATCACTCCAAATACATATATAATACCAATTCCACTTCAAGATGGAATATCGCGGTATATGGGTTTAATATAATATTATCCACTATTATGCGGCGCAAAGGGTCTAATTCAATACAACTGATAATAATTTGTCATCCAAGCACACAATCAACAATTTAAATTTAACTATCACAATTCAACAATCAATTAATAACTGAAATTTTCAATTATTATAATTTGAGTGAGAAGATCTCACCTTGAACAATGCATGCAATCCATTTTCCTTCCGGCTTGTTCCTTGATTTTAGACCTTGTACAAACATTTATACAATTCACAAATATTTGAAATAATCGAATAATCAATTTTCGTTTGGTAATTTTAATTATCCAATGATTTTGTTTTA
Organism: Allium cepa; assembly: GCA_030765085.1. NCBI lineage: Eukaryota > Viridiplantae > Streptophyta > Magnoliopsida > Asparagales > Amaryllidaceae > Allium > Allium cepa. The sequence continues at coordinate 910,576,880 of CM060932.1, forward strand.
AACTAACACCCTTAATTTTGAACCAATTACTTTTATTCTTACTAAAAATAAAATTCAAAACTAAATTTCTTTTTAACAAAATATCCTTAGTAGTTCAAAATAATTTGATTTTAACTAATTTTCCTTTACATAAATAACCTATATATTTTTATAAAAACAAAACTGCTACTTATTTTTCCTCTGCATACATAAAAAATTGAAAACTGCATATTTTTTTCTTCAGTTTCCACATAATTTAACACACACACATACACACACACACACACACATATATATATATATATATATATATATATATTTCTGTATAGATAAGTCACATATATAAAATTTAACTCCTTCTGTCTATATATTTTTATTACTTAAAAATCGAAAATGAATAATAAAATAAACTACGTAATTTCTCAATACCTTACTGCTATCAGACGAATCCAGATCGCAACGATGGCCGCTCCATCTAGGCTGACGCCTCTGCCATGATGACGCGACCAACGATCCCACGCTCGAATGACCCCCTTCATCGATTGAGATTACGGCTGCCTGGACTTGCTTTGTGCTACAGGAATAATCGCACAAATCTCCCTTAACTCGAAACCCTAACTCAGCACCTCACATTCGCTCGAGCTTGCGCGCCCTGCTCTCGAGCTCGCGCGACATCTCTCTGCCGCAATCGAACGTGCGCGACCCATCTCCACCATTCACCTGCTCACAAAACCCACCATCATGATTTGATTTCGAACGTGCTCCATTTATATTTTTTTTCTTTGCTTGTTTCGAAACTATGAAACGTTCAGCCATTAAACGAATCGATTTTGAGAGGAGCGATTTGAATTTGAACGAGGACATGTTGATTTCGATTTTGAAATAAAAAGGAATGAGGAGCGCTGCCTTGAATTTTCGAATTGAAGAGGAAAGATTGCATTTGAAAAAAAATTGAGGGAGCGGCCATTGTTTAATCTTTCGATTTCGTGTGTTTTCCTTTTTCTTTTCGTTTCGTTTTGTTTTCATGAGATAATAAATCCTTTTTTTAAAATGCATGTCATTACTTTCTGCCATGTGTTTGAAATGAGATAAAACGTGTAATTGCCTTGTGATAATAATATTATATTAAATACTGTATATATATATTTTAAATTCAAATTCAATTTGTCGTGATATCCACAACACACAATCTCGATCTCCAACCGAGGCATGCCGCCAGACGTTTATAATGTTCTACGCCTATTCTGAATGCAACAGAAAAGGTTCTGGATCCAAATTTGATCGTATGGAGAAGATAGCTTTTTGGACCAGTTAAACATTGAATTTCCAATTTAAATTTCAGCGCTTTTGCTTATCGTACGGCCAAACGATCACTCGAAATGTTATGAAAATTGAAATCCGATAATAATACAATATTACGGATCCAACGGAACTGATTTCGTCGAAATTCGAGACTGTGCCTCGAAAGGCTATTTTTAAGTATCGATTTAAATGATATAATTTCAAAACTAAACAAACGCTTCAAATTTCAAATTTTAACACTTCCATTATCTTCAGTATTATCAATATAAATTTTCTAAGCGATGAAAATGTTTTTAATCAGCTTAAAACTGAAGATTCAAATTCTTACCCAATTTTAATAAATTAAATTCAAAAATTTAATTGCCAAGTTCATTCTGATATTTGAAATTCAAGTTAAAATAACTTTCAAACATTGAAAATCAATTAAATCTTCAATTTCTAATGCTCAAAATTCTGCGTCGTCACATAAACCTTTTGAATGGATTTATGAAAGTCCTTAGATCCTTAAAACGGTATTTGGAAGAAAATTATAAGTAAGGAATCTTTTGGGGAAAAAATAGAAAGGGTAAAGGTAGTTTTAATTAATAAACTTGTTAATGGTTTTTGAATATACCTATACCATTTGAGATAAGTATATGAATAATTTCTGAAGTATTGAAAAGAGTACAATGAATAGTAGAAATTGATAAATGATGTTTTATTAGATAAAAGAACTTTACTGATAAAAGAGGTTTTAATTAATAAAAGATTATTTAAAAAAAAGGGATTAGAAGTCGCTTATTTGACTTGATTGTGCTTTGTGTGACTTGATTGTTCTTTGTATTTTTCCTCGTTTATGGAAAACATTTAGTCGTATGCTTAACAGTAAATGTCGATGAAGTAGGCTTGTCTATCTGTGGGAATTAACATTGATGTTCGTGTGGGGATATGAGCAACAGATCTCTATCCCTGGCTTCACTCTTGATCGAGGGATAGTGTAAGATGAAAATATCAAAAATATGATAAGTATATGAGACTTGGTATTCATATGTGATTGCTCTCATTATCATTGAATGACTAAATTTATCGATTCAATCTTGGAGAGACCGGGATTGGCAAGTGTTTTTACTTATCGAAACCACTTTTAGGCTGAGATACGTGTTCTATCTCTTAGAAGTGGATCTGTTTGAGATAAGGAAATCTATATGGAGATTCGAGATCTGTTAAAGATGCTCGAACACATGTAGTTGTTCGTGATCTATTCAGGATGTGGGAATTTATGTGTGATTCTGAGATTCGTTTAGATATGAGAATCCATGTGTGGTTTCAAGATCTGTTCGAGATGTGAGGATCCAATTTGGGATTTGTGTTCTGTTCGGGTGATGAAGACTCGTGTGAAAGATGCCAAACGTAACTCGACATCTGAAATGACTAAAAACGGAGTAGGTCTCACAACCTGGGTTAGCAACCCATGTCAGGTTGTTGTCAACTCCATTTCTATAGGTACTTATCAATCGTTGGTCGATGGGAGTAGATGATATTTGGTTCATATTGTTCGTGTTTATGTTTGAATGTTGAGCCGCTTGTGTTTACCTAAAAGGTATATTCTTCTAGAGATATACATCGCTCAGAGGTACTTTCTATCCCTTGTGCATGAGATTGGATCTGCCTTCATCGGAGAGATCTCCTCGAAAAATCCATTATGAAAACGTTCCTTATCAGATTTGATTGTACGTCTAAACTGCCGTTGAATGTAACCATTCCAGCAATGTTATAATATTTATATTCTACACCATATACATTACCTATTATATCACCTTATGACTTATTAGATGGTGGTTCTTTTGAGGCGATGGCTGTTATGGCATTTTATGCGGTCTCAAAACTACTGTTAAATGATGTACATATGTTTCTTGAGTATCTCATACCAAACTTATGGCTGATGCTTGATTTTTATTTTCATTAAATTTTTCACGTGCTCTTTCGAGTTGTCTGAGAAAGCCAGGTTTTTCGTTGATGTTCTTTGGAGCTCAAGAAGACGAGCTGGATGTTTCTCCTATCAGGGTATTCCTATTTCTGTTGCATTACTATTGCATATATCAGCAATGTAAGGATAGGCGGTTAGAACTGTCCAGGATGATGATAGTACTTAGGTATTGTAACTCTGAAGTTTTTGTATAGAAGTAACCCTTTGTACTGTTCTTTGATATTATTATTACCATTCCCCTAGTGAGATTCCGATATTGTGTTCCTTCTTCTTTGTTCCTTTTCCTTTTCTTTTGATTTTACTCTACAATTCGTCATTCTAGCACTTGGTGCTCAACACGTGAATACCGTGGATGTATTAGTGTCGACATTTAAGGGTCGAAAAGGCGGACCATTACAATCTTTATTACAATCAATTAGATTAAATAATTAATCTCACAGTATGGTTTGTTTGCTTACTTCGAATAAACAAACTTCATCGAACTATAGTACAATACAAATTGTGAGCATTCTCCACATAACACTTATATGTGATAGTATACAGATCAAATATCCATAATCTTGTATTGCATTTATAGTTGGAAACTCATAGAAAGCAATATACAGTCTCAAGCAAATAAGCACATAAGTGACCAAGTTATGAATGTATTTAGTAATTGTAAAATTAGGTACTTGCATGGAAATAGAAAACATTAACATGCATAAAGTATTTAATAGTAAGTATTATATAATATTTCTATTTTGTCAAACTACAATTCATTTAAGCTTGATATTTTAGTTAATCAATATTTTAACTATTATACTATATGCCGAAATTTATCAATGCAGATTATTATAACTTTATATAACATATGTGATAGAGTTAGAGGTTTTCCTTAGGAGCAATCATGTAATTTGTTATATATATCTAACTCGATAATCGATATTGTTCGAAATATAAGGTGTTTTCTTTGTATTATATGCTTGATATATTGAAATTTAATAAAAAAGTATATTCAAAGAAAATCCATAAATGGTATGTTTTGCGATAGTAGCTATAAAATGTTATAACCATGAGTAATTTATCACAATAAAAACAAATATATAATTTTAAATGTTCCTGATCAAAAGGCATCTAGATTGGATATAGTTGTATTTATTAGGACTAGAGTACGTAACGCTCTCCAAATATTAGGCAGTGTATTATTCATGACTACTGGGGGCATCTAGGGTTTACGTACTGATAGTTATTGGATAGCCGTGGATTGACTCATTTGGTAGTTTTCTATTAGTTAATGTAACTAAGGTCAAATAGAAAATATCGATATGACCAATTTACATAGTTTTCTCGACTTGAGAATACTGTGGATCTTCAATATGAAAGGTCTACCTTGATTATAGTCAAATCATGGCACAACATTCATGAAGTGACTATAGTTGGGTCGAGTGGAAGTATTGGAAGTGAAGCATTATTCAAGAGAGGATTCGTCTTCTCAATTATATGGGGTTAGTATCACGATCTAGTCAAAGTCTTTGACCAGAGCAAATCGACTAATAATAATTGTTATTATTGAACCAAGGACTTTGTGTTTGGACGGTAGAGTTTGTGACGACCCAGAATTTCAGTCATTTTAATTTTAAATATCTAATTGATTTTAAATATTGAAAAGTTAATTTTATAAGTTAAATAACTTGGATTTCAAATACATCAATTTATTTGATATTAAATTTTTGAATTTAATATTTGGAATTGTATGGATAATTTAATCCTTAATTTAACGTGAATAAAAAAGATTTTGAAAAGTTGATTTAATGTCTTTTTGAATAAGAATAAAGATAGTAAACTTTTAATTTGAATTAAAAGTGAATAAACTAAAATTGGAAATTACTCGTTTTAATTAACATGTAAAAATAATCTTCCAGGGAACTATCTTGGATTTCAACGAAAACAGTTTCATTAGATCCGTAAGAGTGAAATATAGTATGCTGTCGAATTTCGTAGCGATTGGACGTATCATTTGGTCGTGCGAGTTCAAAACGCGTAGAAGTTAATTAAGGGGATTTAATTAGAATAATTTGATTTAAAAGCTATTTTCTGAATATGATGGAATTAGTTCCCGAAATACATTCCATTGCGTTCGAAATAGGGGTATAACATATAGAACGCCAGGCAGCACGCTTCGCTCGGAGTTTGGAATTTTCACGGATTAATAGTACTTAGGAAAATATTCTATAAATAGCCCTTAAGATTCATTTGCTAACCCTAAAAACAATTCCAATCGTCATTAAACTAAACAATCTAATGTCCGACGTTGATCGGAGCCTCTAGAGGCCGAATTAGCCTTCGACTTCAACTAGGAAATGTAGAGCATGACCATATAAAGCTAATCAAGCGGTTGGATTGATCTATCGTCGACCAAGGAGACCAGAAATAGGCCGCTTTCATCTGCATTTTTGAGTTCAAGCAAGGCGATGTTTTGCACATACGCACGCGCGAGGTGGTGTTGGCTGGGCGAAGTGGCAACATAGCTGGGAGGGCGAGCGGCGGTGTCGGCAATGGCACGTGGGGATGGAGGCTCGATCAATTTCGAACAAAAAAAATTCACGTGGCTCGAAAAATGTAGCATGCGTACAGGAGGGAAGAAAGAAATGGGTATATGTTTAAACATTTATTGAATTTAGTTAATTATAAATTAATTATATCGAATGTTCATTAATTCATAACTTTCTCGTACAAGGTCCGTTTCGAGCGCGTCAAGTTGTGTTGCGTTTGTATCAACGAGCACTACGCTATGGAATTGGTGTGATGACATGCAAATCCATACCATTTGGATCGACAATAAACCATACATGTCCGACCTAAAATTCACAGACTGACAGAAAGTCATGAGAAAAAAAGAAGAGGGAAGAAGAGAAGATAAGAAAGAGAGAAGAGAGAATCAAACAGAACAATACAGAATCTCACATCGCAGCGTAAAACATATAATATCATATCAATTATCTTTACAAAACAAAAACTGTATATACATACATCAATTAGAGTTCAAAATTCAATCAATAGTTATCAGCCTTGGCAGTTATAATAACATGTCCTCATAATTTCTGATAATATACAACAACTAAGCAACGGATAATAAATAGATACGTGTATACGAAAATGAAGGTCTCCAGCTCGCCTACTGAAGCTCCAAAAACACCAAATCTAAACCTGTAAATATACTCGATCTGACCCGAGCATTGAAAGGGAAGAATGCCCCGATCAGTCTGGTAAACCAGCGTGAGAAACACAAACAATTGAATTTATTAAATCACCAAACTTTTCCTTTCAAAATAAAAGTATCTCGTAAGACACGCCCACACATAAACACGGACATGTTTTTACGTTATGATAACTAAAATCTTTCATACAAATCCTCTTATATTATACTAATGTCTAGCATACAAATCATATTAATCATAGCTGAAATGGTTACCAGCATTTAGGGGTTATTCATTAAGCCAATACAAACAAAACCGCAAGCTCGTAGTGGAGTTTGGATTTCCATACATATGACCAGGTGAATGGACTACCTTCCGGCAGTACATCTCTAGAGGAATGTACCGAGAACCATCACAAAGGATCCTCTACCAACACAAGACCGGCATATCTCTATAACTAGATAGTACCGAATATATCATCCTCCGGTCATTACCAACCTTTTCCGAGGGCTCTCATAGAATGCAAACCACATTAATTTACATCCCGAATGTCATAGCAGGAAGAAATATGTCTAGAAGGGGATGATCATATCCTAATTGGGAATCATCCACTTGGCCCAGCTGCATCTAACCCTGTTTCGGTCATTTTCGGTTGATGAGGCCTGAGGTAACGATTACCTTTCACATATCACATATCGCATCACTTTGAATACTACATTGCCATCTCCATTGACTACTAATTGCCTTCCAAAAAAATACAACCCTTAAGCTTGTACATCTAAAGGAGGGTGTTAAGCTAAGAGAAGTTACTTTCTTCGCCGCCACTGATGTACGTTTGTAAAAACCAATGTACATAATCTTTAGAAATGCAATGTCAGACAATCATCCATACAAGTTGTCCAGGAACAAGACAAACCGAAGGTACTTTCCAACCACATCCTATCGAAAAATCCCTAGGATTAGTAGTGAATAGTCCTTGCATTGGATATTTCATGACAAAGAGACCATTGCTGCTATATGTATATTGGGATTTTAACCCCAAATGATCAACAAGCAGTCCTTCACTATGAAAATCCTAAATATCAATATCATCACAACTAACCTACACAATCGTCGCATAAATGTTGGTCCGAAGTGGTTTTCGGAAAAACAGATCCCGGTCACTTTGCACCAACAACGCAAAAGCATTTCTCAACCTTACACAAGAACTAAGTCTCATAGAATTATCACGTCTCCAACTTTCAACTTGCTATCCTTCAGCAAATAAGGAAGCTCGATAGATTGGAGTAATACTCTGCACTACACGAATCAACATTCTCAATACAAACGATAATCAAGCCTACACAGAAGGCTATGTACTAAGTGTATGACTAAATAGTTCCTACATCAAGTCAAGGAACTAAAATGGCCAAATTTGAAAGTCGATTATTTAACTATCAAAGTAAACAAACAAATATCTAGCACCATATGCAATCACTAGGCCCTTTTAATTAATCTTTTATTAATTAAATCACTTTTCAAATATTCACTTCAAACTATCTTTAAAAAGATATATTCTCAAAACCATTTCAATACTGGAATAACAGTTCCATATACTTATTTAATAATAAGTAATTCGCAATTCTCTTTATTTTCAACACTTAACAAATACTACATGTACTAAAATCAGGATTAAGTATATATTTTATTCTTTAAGGAAAATATTCGCTTAAACATATTTATTTGGGTCAAAACGAATGTGGCGTAAAATATCGTTATGACAACCCAAAATCATTAGTATCGGGATTCGAAAATGGGTAGATATATAAATCCTATATACTATACAAACATTTCCTTTAGAAAATCATTTTCTATAACAACAGTGATATAGTCCATGCTTTCCTTACATCTCGAAAACGTCCATTTCAGTAATGAATGTTGAAATCTATGTAATCGAGGCTCACACGTTTAAAACATCTTCAAACCGTTTAACTCCACTTAAAATATCACTTTTCAAAATACTTATTTAATTTAAAGACTATTCACTATCCAAAATTGTGAATATACTTCATTTACCAAATTCAATAATTCTACACATTTATTAAATTATTATTCACTATCCAAAATTATGAATGAAATTCCTTTAATAAACTTCTATATTTAACTTATCAAAATAAGTTGATTTCGAATTTATAAAACAATGTTTATAAATTCCATTTATATTTTAAAAAAATTTCAATATATAAAATTCCTTCATTAACCAATCTCATTTATATCTCATTTACATGCCAAAATCTTATTATAAGTTATTTTACTAATAAATCTCTTATTTACAAATTCTTTCTTTTTATAGCTTCACAAAATTTATAAATCTTATTTACTTATAAGATTCATTTATACTTTATTTTAACAATTATAAACTCCTTTATAATTCCATTACTTTTTATTTATAAAACAATCAATTTTATAAATCTTATATATAAACCATTTATAATAAATTGAAAAATCCAAATTTAAACTATTTTACCAAATAGTTCACTTTGTATTTCAAAAGTCACATTTTGATATTATTTCACAAAATTCATAACATAAAAATTAAAAATTTTATTTATTTAAAATAAATTCATTTACTTAACAATTCAAAAATTTACAAAACATCTATTTTCAAAATAACTTGAAAATCCTTTTTTAATCTAAAATCATCACTTTAATATTTTTAAAATTCCAAAATATGGCCCAATGCTGAAAAATGCTAAACAAAGTGATTTACATCAATCATATCATCCAAACATCATATATCATATGATAACAGCATAAATATTAATATATGCAAATAAATCAATACTGGTGAGAATCCAGTTGCATCCCTCCAACCTGTCACCTGCAGCAAACATATATATTAGAAAATATGTACAATGTCTGCTTTGAGGAAGAAGCACGTACAAAAGGTCATCTGCTCATACAAGGGAATGTATAAGGTCTCGTCTGCTCCAATAGTGTAACGACCCATAATTTTCGATCCCGAAAATTCCAAATAGTTAGGAAAAAGATGGAAAGAGGTAGAAGACGAAACAGAAATGAAACACAGAATCTTACATTCACAGCGGATCAAAATATAATATCAAATAATAACAGTTAAACAAAGGAAAAACTATATCTATAAATTTACACATATAGTATACCAGAGTTACAACATTTACACAAACACTGGACAGATAAAATCAACTTGTCCCAGATAAACTATAATTTCTCTCAACGGAATACACTCCATACGTTCCTACCATCCAGCTCGCCTCCTAAGCTCCAAAACATCCTCACCTGAAAATCTGTAATACTCGGTCTGACCCTAGCATTACATCAAAGAAACACCCGGGTCAGGCTGGAAACCAGCGTGAGTAAACCCATATAATATGAAATACCAAGCTATATAACTTAAATGAATTACCATGGTAACTCGTACTTTTCTATGAGTTCTAATCTTACTAATCACATATTATGAAAATGATATCTAAGAAATGTTACTCGGTTTTAAATGGTCATGATACTTAGTTTATTTCATTCCAGCCTGTTTGCTTCTAAATCCAAACCTATAAAGGAGCGAAGTAGATTACAAATCGAAGTGGTTTTGGGTATTTTCTTGTACCCGACCCAGTCTCTTTGAATCCAATATTTTTCTTTAAGTCAAATTGTTTATGTTTAAACAACACAATTTATACTCAGGATTTTATCCCCACACAACAATTCATCTCAGACAGGTAACCCACAATATCAAAGTTCAACCAAGAATCTCATATCACAAAGCATCACAAACAACATATCAGATATATCAAATAATCTAAGTCATTCAACATATCTTAATCATTTATAAGCAAGATAAATTAATTGTACCATTCCTAATTAATTTAGTTGCTTTTAAATCCTGCTTACTTAACATTAATTAATTACAACCATTAATTAATCATCCTTTGATTATCTATCTAAATTAATTATCCATAATTACTTTCATTAAGTAATTATCCCATTGGTTAATTATCCTCAATTAATTAACCTTTAATTATTAATTAATTAAATTTTAACCTTCAGTTACCAATTGAATTAATTAACCCTTAACAAATCAACCCTTAATTACTTACATTAAGTAATTATCATTTAAGTAATTAATCTCTAATTACTTACATTAATTAATCCCTAATTTCTGATTAATTAATCTTTAATTACTTTATAACCCTTAATTATTAATTAATTTATCCCTAATTAATTAATTAATTAATTTCCTTTAATTACTTCATTAATTTAATTAATCACTAATTATCAAAGACCAAAATTAACTTTAAGATAACCCATTTACCTTTATTAATTACTTAATTATGATTAACACATAAATTTAAAACATTTTTTTATTAAACTACTTAATTACATATTTCGTTTAATTCTAAAAATAACTTAAGAATTTAACTTAATAGATTTAAGTTAAACAAAACATACCACTTTTCTTAAAAACCAAATATTTAAAACATAAATTATAAAGAAAATTTGATTTATGTTTAAAATCTTAAAAACTTTCTTTTATAAAACTTTAAATTGTTATTATCATTTACTTCTGGTCCAACCCGGTATACACTCGAGTCCAGACCCGAGTACTTCTCTTTTTTATATCTAGTTTTAAATTAAAATCTAGAAAACAAAACACACACCTGGAAAACTCGAAGCCCAACTCGAGCCACAATGCCTCTTCCCCGAGCCCTTACCCGAGTTACCTCCTTCACTACCCGAGCTCAGCAACACAGATACGCGACGATTCTGTGCACGTGCACACGTCGCTAGTCGCCGCTTCGATCATCGACATCTTCGCTACGAGTCAACCCAAGCCTCCCTACACGATTTCGATCATCAGTGCTTCAGTTCGAACTCGAAAACAAGATCGAGTCAGAGTGAACCTACACCCATAACGAACCATCACCCAAAAACATTCCCAAGCCACCACCTCCAGCCACCAGAAGCATCGTAATTCCGATCGTCACTTCGCCATAGGCCCACGCCCCAACCCCCTTCTGCGATTAAATCAGAAGCACCCACATCGGAGAAAACGTTCTAGAACGCCGATGAACCCAACAAGCGAAGAAAACCCTAGATCATCCTCCACAAGCCACCACGGTTGATTATAAGGTTTTCGACTATTTTTCCATCGATCGTCAATCGACTAGCAACCTTATACCCAAAGCCTAATGCAACAGAATCACGAGATCGCTGGCATTCGATGAAAGTACCAAATCTGATCAACCCATAATTCCTCAATATAAACAAGCTTAAAAATCTCAAACCCTATACCTAAATTAATCGTTTTCCAACATGAATCTATCCACGAAATCCAAACATGAAATCATAGTCCCAAATTTTTGACTCAAATTTTTTTTACTATTATTTCTAAATTTTGAGTTAATTCCTAATGTGACAGCCCGCAAATCCGTACCCCTTGAATCAACACTATTCTACCTCTATTAACTCAAGTGGCACAGAATTACGAACCATTTGGGTTAAAGAAGAAGAGATAGAAGAAGAAGAAGAAACTAACAATAACAGAATCTCACAATCGCAGCGGAATAAACTATAATAATGAATATAGAACTTTACACAAAATGAAATCTAAACTTTTTATACATCACATCATCAGAGTTTCTTATACATCAAATTACCATTCAGACATACCATACAATCACAGCAGCGGACTATACATATATATGTAGATAATACGTCTCGGTCTCCAACTCCTCTCCTGCTCCAAAGCATCAAGTCCTGTATAAATAATACTCGGTCTGACCCGAGCATTATAATGAAATAACACCCGAGTCAGTCTGGAATACCAGCTGATAATAATGCATCCAAATTTATTATTAAAGTTTCAAAATCCTTTGAAAACAAAAGCATCTCGTAAGACCCCGCCACAAATAAACATGTCGGGTTTTTACCTTACGATAGCTAAAACCCTTTTTATAGAAATCCTCTGATATTATAATAGGGTCTATTCACAAATACTTATAAAATAGCCGAAATTGTTACATTTATTAAATTCCAGCTACTAGCCACCTAAGTGGGTAATACAAACAAAACTCGTACAAGGCTCGTAGGGAGAATGGATTTCCAACAATGACTAGGCACTGGGGTACCACCTGTCACAGTACGGGGCCTAGATCACCGTACCGAGGACTACTCCCTTCATCCCCTGCAACACAAGGCCGGAACCATTCCTTACTGAACAGTCCCGAACAAGATAAACCCCGTGGTTGGCGCGACCAACCACCCACTAAGCCGAAATATATAAGGGACATCTAGACAGGGGAAATATCTTGTCCTGCTTGGGCATGACCCACCTAACCTTGCTGCATATCCCCTGATTTTCAGTCATTCCCATTTGATGAGGCTTGAGGCTAAACGTTACCTTTAGAACGTTTTCACTTAGAATGCCCATCGTCCACCTGACGATGTTTCGCAAGCATTCGTCCATACAAGTCCGTCCCGGGTTCGAACGGAACCGAAGGCACTACTCCTACTACATCCATTTTGGAAATATCCTCAGGATTAGTAGCGACTAGCCCTTGCACTTCACTGCTCCATTTTCGACTCCGAACACGTTTTATCGCACGAAAACGTACAAATCGGATCGAAGTGGTTATCGAGAAATAAATCTCGATCCCGGTCTCTTCGAAACGATCAACGCATTGTCCAGTATTGATAGTCGGTGATTTAACTATCAATTAATATTCATAAGCATCCATATGCATCCATCAAATAAATAATTCCAATTTATTTATTTGCCTCAAATATCTTTAAAGGATATGTTACCCAATTTTCAAATCTCATTTGAAAACATTTCCCAAAATTCCTCCTTTACAAGGTAAATCATTTACCATATATTCCCATTGGAAATATCCAAGTTCAAAATAGTTTAGATTTAAAATAATTAAAACATTTATTCTAAAATATACTTTAAAATAGGTAAATTTACTACTAATTATTTACTAAAAATATAAATTTAAATATTTAAAACAAAACTATTTTATAGGATATAACTTGATTTAAACTAAGGTTTTAGTTAAACTATATTTAAAAATAGAATTGTAAAAAGATTAAGACTTATTGCCATATACTTAGGTCAAAACTAGCTTTTTAAACAAATCCATTTGTAAAAGAATAATTACTTTACTATTAATAATTAATAAATAGTTACTTTAAAAATAATAATTTCCAAAACACCCTCCTTTATAAACAAGTTTAATTTTTTTTAAAACTTCCTTTTCATAAAATCGGTTTAAACTCGGACTTTGTTCTTCTCAGGGAATCTCATTTCCACATAAACATCATAGAAATCCTTCTCTCGATTTCTGTCAAATTATTTCAATTTAGTTTCATATTTTAATAACATGAATTTTATTTTCCCATTTATCAAACCATTCTAGATTTTACGATTTTTCAATTCCATTCTAAATAGATTTCAAATTTTAATTCTTTATATTCATTATTTAACAATATCTCTTATTTCTCTAAAATTCAATTTATCCATTTGAATTAGATTTGGATTTATAATTTATTCAACAACATTCCAAATACAGTTTTATTTCAGTTTTCTATCCAAACAGATTTCAAAGTTTGTATTCCCTTAAATTCCTTATTTATTAATTTCTTAATTTCTTTTGAAACCCAATTTAAATTTCTTTATAATTAAACTCCAAATTTCTTTATAATTAACATTCTGGATTTGTAATTTATACCACAATATTGCAGAACAATTTAATTCCACATTTATCAAATCACAATATATATACAGGCATCATCATCAATTATAAAAATATTACTACACTGTGAGGAATCCAGTTGGATCCCTCCAACCTGTTTTCCCTGCATCCACAATTATTAGCACAACTATATATATCAATTCAATTTGATAATAATCAACATAAACAGCTAAACATCCAAACATCAATCAATATTAACTGTCTAACTTTACTAGTATCCAGATGTGAGTGAGAATAACTCACCTTGAGTTTCGGCGAGCGTTTGAAATTCAAATTAAACCGGACGGTGTCCGATTTAACCCAAATTTCTACTTGCCCGGAATGACTCCAGATCTGTACCATCGTGTAGTGCTCGACTCTGCGATTCCAAAGCTTCCAGTTTCGTCCGAAACTGATAACATATGCAATAGTTATTGAATTTTAAAGCTTGAACTAAAGTTTTAAAACAAATTCTCTTTTTTTTTTTTATTTACCAAAACACGGACTGCTCCTTCCTCTCCCAACCCCCTTCACGCACGCAACAAGCTACAGAACAAGAAACCCAACGTCACCGAAGTTAGGGCACGAAAACGCAACCCCCCACGAAGCCATTCACCTCGATCGGAGGCTACCGTTGCGACGCCCATCGCCAACTCCACCATCACCAGGCGCGCGCACAAGCTCGGTGCCTCCTAGGCACGCGAAAACGCAAACAAACGGCCACGTTCAACGACCAAATCCCGCCTCCTCGAAGCACCAAAAGCGATTTCGACCGTAGGATGTGTAGTACTCGTCGAGTACTACAGTTCTCTAGTTGGGAGAGTTCAAAAATATAGCATAGATTGATCGAAATTTGAAGGGAAACATTGAAGAGTTTTCGGCCATTAAACGAATTGAACGGCGGCCTGTGTTTATGGTTAGGGTTTAGAGATATTTAATTATATATAATATTGTTTAATATTATTTTAATCAACAAAATTCTCAATTTAACCGTTTACGCAAACGACCTCCAAACTTCGCGATCCGACAGGCGATCTTAGGGTTTTTCCGCGTTCCGGACACAAAGGAATAGGTTTCGTAAGCTAATTTGATTGTATGAGCGAGTTACGGAATTAAACGTTCAATTTAAAATCAAACCGATTAAAACGATACCGATGCGTTTCGAGCTGCCGGGGTCTAACGACAACTCCGATCGCTACGAAAATTGAAATCCGGTAATAACTAACTATTACGGATCCAATGAAACTAGTTTCGTCGAATTCCGAGACTGTGCCCCGGAAGGCTATTTTAACTCGTCTATTAAATCAAGCGATTTCCGAAATTATCGAAAACGCTTAAAATTTCCACTTTTAAAATTTTATTAACTTAACAATAATTCATATAAAATTTATAAGCACATTAAAAATCATTTGGCTCATTCCGGACCCAAAATCTGATTATTTGCATTTTAATAATATTAAATTCATTTTTAAATTAATATAAAATTCCAAATATTAATTTATCGACTGTTAAATTCATCTAAAATTTCCACCCCGCTATTTACACTCAAATAGCCCAAGATAAATTTTTAAAACCATTTTATCACTATTTACATCCAGAATTTCTTTTATTTCAATTCTGAATATTATATTATTATTGTTCAATTTTCAAATTAAATCCACACCTTAGAAATTTTAACTTGTTAATATAATTTAAACCAATTCCTTTAGTTTAAAATAACTCTTAAACCCATAGTAAACATTTAAAATGAATTAAATGTTCACAAATCCCATGTTAAAAATTCCGGGATGTTACATTCCTTCCCCCTTATAAAAATTTCGTCCCCGAAATTTGTATAAGGTAGAACATACTCTCAAACCTATTTACTTACCCCATTTGCTTAGTTAAAAGCTTATATACACTTCACAAAATCCCTTTTTGCTCGATTCCCAAACCTATTTGCTTTATTAACTCTAAAGCTTAAATTTTTACTTATAACTTCCCAAGTTATTTAACTTTTCCCAAAAACCCCAAAAATTTTCTAACTCCCAAAATTTACGGAAAATTTCGGCAGAGTCTCCCCTGTACGGAGGAGCTTCTGCGACATCGCAGGATACACAAATATATATACATCGGCCCACACGGCCGGAAACAAGAATATAACACAATATATATATCATTTCCCAATTATATTTGCGTAGGCGTACCTTTTTAGCAAATTTTATATGCAAGCAGCTAATTTAATGCATATACTCACTCCAACTCTCTCAAACGCCTCCCGCACCTGTGCTATACTCAACAAACACATTAGTTTCTAAAGATATGAGCATTTTTAACAACATTACCAATAAAATATAAACCAACATATCCATTTTTATTCCAAACAACACTATTTAATTTAATTTACAATCAAATTCTTTGAAATAAATTCCAATCCATATCAATTTATTCAAAAACCAACCCAGTTGCTATTTAAACAACTCAATTCTGTATACAAGAAATTTTTATGTCACCCAAGCAAAACAATTGCCACTTAAGCTTATAACCATTGAAATTAATTCCAACTTAAATTTATATTAGTTTTATTCCATCACAAGGTTCACAAACCAAACATTTCCTCTTTCCAATGCAATTGTTAAATCACATTTTCTTACATCTTATTCCATTAACTAATCCAAGTTTATATTGATATCTTTCCACTTACAATTAAATTTTTAATAAACAGTGGAGAAGTTATTAATTTAAAATCCATTCACCATTATTTTGTTTTACCTTCAATTTGCTTAAATCCTTTCCCAATATTTCCATTATCTTTTTATCAAATTAATTTTATCTCTATTTGATTCTTATTCAAATCAAATTTCAATTCACATACAAATTTTATGCTCTTTGTTTAGTTATCCAATCCATGTTAAGTTTATTTTATTAACAAAGAGACCATTTAAATTATTTCACACATTTGAATTTTATTCACAATTCAAATCATCATTAATATATTCAAATTCCATTATTCATTCACCATATTTATTTCCTTATACTTCTTTAATAGAATCTAAATTTCTTTCAACATTATTTATTACACAATTGAAATTAAATTTCAATTTCATTATCGAGACAGATTTCTCATTGTCCATACATAAGTCCAAGACTTACTTGCTAACTTAAGTACGTCCACCTTCAATTCTTACTTGCTTTATCACACTTTACATTTCATTTATGGTTAAGTTTTTGAATTTTCCACACCATTCAACTCTCTCCATTTATGGATTACAATTTCACTTTCATTCAAGAGTTTAGGTTTCTTATCTAAGTTCATTTCTATTTTACATTCACAAGTTTAAATTATAACACTTAATAACTTAAGTATGTGAATTTCTTTATGCAATTATAAACAATTTATATTTCACCTTTATATCCATTTACTTTAATGCTAATTCTTTTAGATTTAATTATATTTCAAATTCACAATTTTAATCTTCCAAATACAAGTTCAAAACTTGTTTACTAAGTGAAGTTCATTCACTTCTTTTATACCCACCTTACTTTTACTCAATTTACATTTCACTTAAGATTAGATTTGAATTAACCATACCATTCCACTATTTCCAGCTGTGATTATAATCTCGCTTTCAATTTATAAGTTCTCCAACTTATTTATTTAAAAGCTTATATAGCTCTCCTTTAACCGATCTACATTTTATAATCACAATTCCAAATTCCATAGTTTCAACCTATAAGCATAACACCTGACAGCTCAGGAGTTCAATTCATTTCACAATGACCCACAATCGCAAGGTCATCTTAGATTTTAATTTAATTCAAATTAACTTTATTTAAGTTCAATTCATTTTACCTATCCAAGTTAAATTCAAATTTCCATTTACTTCAATATATATTATTCACTTCCAATTACTCAAGTTAAATTTTTAATTCCAAGATTAAAATTCTCATTTCTTCCTTCTTAACATCAGTTCTACTAAAATAAGTTCATTAATTGTTGCATTTTAACTTTACTCTTTATTTAAATAGAATTTTTCAGAATTCAATTACCCGGTTTTATTTCAAAATCATTTTGAAATAAAAATCAAATATATACCTATTTGGTATATCAATCAAATTACCAAATTCCCAAAACAATTTGTTTATACTAAAACAAATTTTCTTCTTTGAGATTTCCCAAACAACTAGCATACCCAAAATCCAAACAATACCATAACCAAATACTAGGGAAGCAATCCATCACCTTAGAAACTCGAAAATGAATTCTAATGATGTGGCCAGCATCATCAGGATTATTTTCCAGCGACTGAAGTGAGTTCAATGCTTCTTACTTTCCCAAATTCATTTCAAAACAGTTTCCCATTCAAAACATATTACTCAAAACAATATTTCATCATTACCTTCAATACATTGGAAAACATTTCAAACCTTCCCAGGATTTTAAATTTCCCAAACCCTTTTATTTCCATTACCTTTAAAATCCTTTCCAAAACTTCCGGGATTTAAATTCTGGTTCAATTCAAATTTTAATTTCACTTCTTCTTATTTACAACTTATTTAATTAATCCCATTTGGTTATAAATCATTTTAATATTTTACATTCTTATTAGCTTATCATTTCAAATTTTGATCAAATCCAAGATTCTTACTTGATTATGGTAGTAATAACCAACAAACACCCAATATAATAAGCTAGAAAATCATTTCTTTTATATCAAAATATAAATTTGGGTAAAATTATTTCATTTACCCACTTTTAAAACAATACTATGTCGGTTTACCTTGTTTAAGAGTTTAGAAATCCCTATCGATACAGTTGTACTTCCCGCACCGACCAGAATTCATAAACACTCAACCGATAAGTCAACACAGTACAAAATCAATTTTATATTCACTAACAAGTACTCTCTCATATCTATTATTACTCTCAGCTCATTATAGAGTACTATCGACTCTATTAGATGAGTAATTACCCCACCAAAGCCTAGGTTGTCGCCAACCTAAGCTCTGATACCAAGTGTGACAGCCCGCAAATCCGTACCCCTTGAATCAACACTATTCTACCTCTATTAACTCAAGTGGCACAGAATTACGAACCATTTGGGTTAAAGAAGAAGAGATAGAAGAAGAAGAAGAAACTAACAATAACAGAATCTCACAATCGCAGCGGAATAAACTATAATAATGAATATAGAACTTTACACAAAATGAAATCTAAACTTTTTATACATCACATCATCAGAGTTTCATATACATCAAATTACCATTCAGACATACCATACAATCACAGCAGCGGACTATACATATATATGTAGATAATACGTCTCGGTCTCCAACTCCTCTCCTGCTCCAAAGCATCAAGTCCTGTATAAATAATACTCGGTCTGACCCGAGCATTATAATGAAATAACACCCGAGTCAGTCTGGAATACCAACTGATAATAATGCATCCAAATTTATTATTAAAGTTTCAAAATCCTTTGAAAACAAAAGCATCTCGTAAGACCCCGCCACAAATAAACATGTCGGGTTTTTACCTTACGATAGCTAAAACCCTTTTTATAGAAATCCTCTGATATTATAATAGGGTCTATTCACAAATACTTATAAAATAGCCGAAATTGTTACATTTATTAAATTCCAGCTACTAGCCACCTAAGTGGGTAATACAAACAAAACTCGTACAAGGCTCGTAGGGAGAATGGATTTCCAACAATGACTAGGCACTGGGGTACCACCTATCACAGTACGGGGCCTAGATCACCGTACCGAGGACTACTCCCTTCATCCCCTGCAACACAAGGCCGGAACCATTCCTTACTGAACAGTCCCGAACAAGATAAACCCCGTGGTTGGCGCGACCAACCACCCACTAAGCCGAAATATATAAGGGACATCTAGACAGGGTAAATATCTTGTCCTGCTTGGGCATGACCCACCTAACCTTGCTGCATATCCCCTGATTTTCAGTCATTCCCATTTGATGAGGCTTGAGGCTAAACGTTACCTTTAGAACGTTTTCACTTAGAATGCCCATCGTCCACCTGACGATGTTTCGCAAGCATTCGTCCATACAAGTCCGTCCCGGGTTCGAACGGAACCGAAGGCACTACTCCTACTACATCCATTTTGGAAATATCCTCAGGATTAGTAGCGACTAGCCCTTGCACTTCACTGCTCCATTTTCGACTCCGAACACGTTTTATCGCACGAAAACGTACAAATCGGATCGAAGTGGTTATCGAGAAATAAATCTCGATCCCGGTCTCTTCGAAACGATCAACGCATTGTCCAGTATTGATAGTCGGTGATTTAACTATCAATTAATATTCATAAGCATCCATATGCATCCATCAAATAAATAATTCCAATTTATTTATTTGCCTCAAATATCTTTAAAGGATATGTTACCCAATTTTCAAATCTCATTTGAAAACATTTCCCAAAATTCCTCCTTTACAAGGTAAATCATTTACCATATATTCCCATTGGAAATATCCAAGTTCAAAATAGTTTAGATTTAAAATAATTAAAACATTTATTCTAAAATATACTTTAAAATAGGTAAATTTACTACTAATTATTTACTAAAAATATAAATTTAAATATTTAAAACAAAACTATTTTATAGGATATAACTTGATTTAAACTAAGGTTTTAGTTAAACTATATTTAAAAATAGAATTGTAAAAAGATTAAGACTTATTGCCATATACTTAGGTCAAAACTAGCTTTTTAAACAAATCCATTTGTAAAAGAATAATTACTTTACTATTAATAATTAATAAATAGTTACTTTAAAAATAATAATTTCCAAAACACCCTCCTTTATAAACAAGTTTAATTTTTTTTTAAACTTCCTTTTCATAAAATCGGTTTAAACTCGGACTTTGTTCTTCTCAGGGAATCTCATTTCCACATAAACATCACAGAAATCCTTCTCTCGATTTCTGTCAAATTATTTCAATTTAGTTTCATATTTTAATAACATGAATTTTATTTTCCCATTTATCAAACCATTCTAGATTTTACGATTTTTCAATTCCATTCTAAATAGATTTCAAATTTTAATTCTTTATATTCATTATTTAACAATATCTCTTATTTCTCTAAAATTCAATTTATCCATTTGAATTAGATTTGGATTTATAATTTATTCAACAACATTCCAAATACAGTTTTATTTCAGTTTTCTATCCAAACAGATTTCAAAGTTTGTATTCCCTTAAATTCCTTATTTATTAATTTCTTAATTTCTTTTGAAACCCAATTTAAATTTCTTTATAATTAAACTCCAAATTTCTTTATAATTAACATTCTGGATTTGTAATTTATACCACAATATCGCAGAACAATTTAATTCCACATTTATCAAATCACAATATATATACAGGCATCATCATCAATTATAAAAATATTACTACACTGTGAGGAATCCAGTTGGATCCCTCCAACCTGTTTTCCCTGCATCCACAATTATTAGCACAACTATATATATCAATTCAATTTGATAATAATCAACATAAACAGCTAAACATCCAAACATCAATCAATATTAACTGTCTAACTTTACTAGTATCCAGATGTGAGTGAGAATAACTCACCTTGAGTTTCGGCGAGCGTTTGAAATTCAAATTAAACCGGACGGTGTCCGATTTAACCCAAATTTCTACTTGCCCGGAATGACTCCAGATCTGTACCATCGTGTAGTGCTCGACTCTGCGATTCCAAAGCTTCCAGTTTCGTCCGAAACTGATAACATATGCAATAGTTATTGAATTTTAAAGCTTGAACTAAAGTTTTAAAACAAATTCTCTTTTTTTTTTTTTTTTTTACCAAAACACGGACTGCTCCTTCCTCTCCCAACCCCCTTCACGCACGCAACAAGCTACAGAACAAGAAACCCAACGTCACCGAAGTTAGGGCACGAAAACGCAACCCCCCACGAAGCCATTCACCTCGATCGGAGGCTACCGTTGCGACGCCCATCGGCAACTCCACCATCACCAGGCGCGCGCACAAGCTCGGTGCCTCCTAGGCACGCGAAAACGCAAACAAACGGCCACGTTTAACGACCAAATCCCGCCTCCTCGAAGCACCAAAAGCGATTTCGACCGTAGGATGTGTAGTACTCGTCGAGTACTACAGTTCTCTAGTTGGGAGAGTTCAAAAATATAGCATAGATTGATCGAAATTTGAAGGGAAACATTGAAGAGTTTTCGGCCATTAAACGAATTGAACGGCGGCCTGTGTTTATGGTTAGGGTTTAGAGATATTTAATTATATATAATATTGTTTAATATTATTTTAATCAACAAAATTCTCAATTTAACCGTTTACGCAAACGACCTCCAAACTTCGCGATCCGACAGGCGATCTTAGGGTTTTTCCGCGTTCCGGACACAAAGGAATAGGTTTCGTAAGCTAATTTGATCGTATGAGCGAGTTACGGAATTAAACGTTCAATTTAAAATCAAACCGATTAAAACGATACCGATGCGTTTCGAGCTGCCGGGGTCTAACGACAACTCCGATCGCTACGAAAATTGAAATCCGGTAATAACTAACTATTACGGATCCAATGAAACTAGTTTCGTTGAATTCCGAGACTGTGCCCCGGAAGGCTATTTTAACTCGTCTATTAAATCAAGCGATTTCCGAAATTATCGAAAACGCTTAAAATTTCCACTTTTAAAATTTTATTAACTTAACAATAATTCATATAAAATTTATAAGCACATTAAAAATCATTTGGCTCATTCCGGACCCAAAATCTGATTATTTGCATTTTAATAATATTAAATTCATTTTTAAATTAATATAAAATTCCAAATATTAATTTATCGACTGTTAAATTCATCTAAAATTTCCACCCCGCTATTTACACTCAAATAGCCCAAGATAAATTTTTAAAACCATTTTATCACTATTTACATCCAGAATTTCTTTTATTTCAATTCTGAATATTATATTATTATTGTTCAATTTTCAAATTAAATCCACACCTTAGAAATTTTAACTTGTTAATATAATTTAAACCAATTCCTTTAGTTTAAAATAACTCTTAAACCCATAGTAAACATTTAAAATGAATTAAATGTTCACAAATCCCATGTTAAAATTCCGGGATGTTACACCTAAATTAAAATTCCAGAAACCATTCTTAATCTTGTTGTTACACTGCTATCAACGCTTTTCATTTGGGAATCAAAGCCTAAAAATCACTAAGAGGAAGATTTGAATTTTTGAATTAGGTTTTTCAAAACTGTAATGTTTTAAACAGAAGCATGCTTAGCCTGTTCCAGACATAAATAGTGATACTAACACACATATATAAACATAAAATCATATTTAACATCATGCATAACAGAATTCATATCATGCTTCAAGGATTCATCTCATGCCAATGTAAGATATATCAAATTTTAAGAATTTACTCACAGGTTCCTGAAGATACAGAGGAACAGGCTTAGATGATTTGATTTGGAATTTTTTTTAATGATCTATATTTGAATTTGATTTGTACTGCCCTGGACTAAGAACTGAAACTTGAATCTGATCTTGTTGAGATGATCCTTGCTTCAAGTTGAAGTTGTTGGATTTGGATCTGAAGCTTGCTTATCTTGCTTCAAGTAACAGGTTGAGCAGATTTTGATTTTTATTGTTAGTTTGGTTGATTTTTTTAGAGTAGAAGATGAAAGTAAGAAAAAGATGTTTAAGAAAAAATGAATATACATCCTGAATTAATCTATATGTTTCAAATAAAATAAAATAAAACAATGACACTTGTCTTTACATGTTTTATGAAAGCTACAAATGTTGATTTCATGTATCACAAAACTTACAAATGTCTAGAGCTCTTATTTATATCTTATGTTTTTGTTAATATATGTCTTTACATTTTTTTTATGTGTTATACTTGCTATTTACCTTTATACTTATATATATATATATATATATATATATATATATATATATATTTAAAGAAAGTATGAACCTTTATTGAATTCTATTTTAAACTTTGAGCTTTAATATTTTATAAAGTAAATATATACATATACTATCTTTATTGTTTTAAAAATATAAAAAAATATTTTTAATAACCTTGAAAATAAAATTTGAATTTAAACCATAACTAACCATTTACAATATATATATATATATAATAGAGAACGTATTTATTTGTAAAAGATAAATTTTGCCAAACTGAATAATTATAAAAGAAGATCATTAAACAAATATTATCCAACTTCAATAATTATAACAGAAGATTACCAAATAAATATTTATCCAAATATTTACAATTCAGCATTTATTATAGTTCAAATTCATGTATATACATATCCACATATATATATATATATATATGTATGTATTATATATAAATATATATATTATATATATATATATATAAATTATATTTGTTCAATTTACAAATTAGTATTTTAATAAATCTAATCCTATTAATTTCAAATTAATAGATGCCTAAAAATTTGGGTTATCACAAATAGGCTGGAATATATCTAGATGCCAATCAACATATAGATAATATAACTTATATCATCCAAAAAAATCATCAGTCATAATAAAATAATTTTATTCTCACTTATATAAAAATATCAGTGAGTCAAAACGAGTGGGTTGTACTCACTTGGGTTCCAATAGATGTTGCGGCGTTTAATTTTACCCAAAATTTTCACTAGCTCTAATTAACTCCAAATAAGCTCTATAATATAATGCTCATCAATACGATCCCAACACAATTTGTTCTGTCAAAAATGGACCTCGTATGAAGAAGTATGATATTTAAAAGTTTACTCGAATTTATATAATATAATTTACACTTTTTTAAACTTCGAATTAATCTCGGCCGTTGATTTCTAAAGGCATGATTAGGGCTGCATGTGTCATCTTCTCTAGCCTATGAAAACCCTAATCGAACCAACACCCATCAGCCGTTATTTCTTTGATAAAAAACGCCCCTCCTCTGCTTGCCTATTCGGTGATCAGGGAATACCATACGACTGCCCACCACGTGCTCCACCTTCGACCGAAGCCTAGTCGAGCTCGATCATGCCATCTCCTAGGAAAAACATGCCTAAATGCGTGGCCTTTGAACCGAAATTGCCATCGATTGGCTTTGTTTTAGATGATCGTGACCACTGAAGTTTAAGATCTCTCTACGTTCTACAACTTTGCTTTAGATGTTGAAGCTTGAATTTGAGTGGATGAAAAGATAATCGAGGTGGAAGAGGAGGAGTTTCTGGCCATCGAAATGTAAATGGAGGCTAGGGTTAGAGGGCTAGGGTTTTGTGAAAATAGAAAAGAATTATGGCCTTTTACAGAAAATTTCGCGACACTATTCATCCGAAATTTTTTCGAACTCCAATCGAAGCGTGCCACCTGGTGTTTATAATACTTTACCTCTATTCCGAACATAATGGAAAATATAAGCCAATTTGGTCGTATTTGGAAGATAGGTTTTCAAATTGACTTATTTAAATTAAAATTTACTTAAACAAATTTCTACGCGTTCCAGCTTGTCACGACTAAACCATAAATCCAATTGACATGAAATTTGAAATCCTACAATAATATAACATAGCAGATCCAATGAAACTGGTTGCATCGAAATCTGAGACTATGTGAAAAATGACTATTTTTATTCATTAATTAAATATTAAAATATTCAATTTCTATAAATTAACTTTTGATTCAATTTTAAAAGTTCTCTAACATCATTCTAATTCAAATAGAAGTGAATTCAACTTTATAAATAATTTTCATTCACATTAAATTCAAATTTCAACTATTTCTGTAATTTCAAATATTAAACTAACAATTTAATTATCCAATTAAATCACTATATTTAAAATATAATTTATTCAACTATTAAAATTAACTTGTGAAAATTTAAAATCAATTAATTATCCCAATTTCAAATGACTAAAATTCTTGGTCGTTGCATTCTTCCCTACTTTACAGAATTTCATCCTCGAAATTACCAAGTAAGAAAAAACAACAAAATCCATTAACTTTTCAAAGCAATTCATTAAAACTAGATATCAAATTCATTTGAACCTTTTAGCTTTTCTAAAATCCATTAGTTAAACTTCTTATAAAAACATTTCTAAGTTTCCAAATCCATATATAGTTACCTTTTCAAAACCAACTAATATCGTTTAACTTTTAACTCAATATCAAAATTTTAATTATCAAAATTTTCCCAATTTTTCCAAAATTTTCTACTGCCTTAAATTTTCAAAAAAAATTCGCCATAGCCTCATTTGCGCAGTTCGATCCGAAAAAATAACAATATATATCACAAATATACAGCTCATCTTCGAGGATGAGGCATCTAGTAGGGAAAAAACATAAAAGTACGATATGTAATCCGAGATATGTACCTTATATATTATTAGCGAGCATATACGGCTAATATAGCTCGAAAGCGAGCTCCAAATGTGAAGCATATGTCATTTGTACCTACTAAGCACTCAACAAACAAATAAGAAACATGTATATAGATAGTAGTATCAATATACAACATGTACCAATACAATAACTATACATGCCAAAATAGCAAATGTTATCAATAAGCAACAAATCCAACTATCAAACAACTATCATCCAACTAACATCCAACAAACCAATATCTATTAAATCTATCTATAACCAAACCAATATAAATTCACTTCTCATTAATATTCATTGAATTAATTTTCAATTTATTCAAATTCGATTGATTAACGTTGGATTTACTAACATTCATTTATTCAAATTCAATTAGTTTACGTTCACTAATTTACATTCAAGTTAGTTCACTTCCAATTCAAATCAAATTCAATTCTTTTTAGTCTCACTTCACTCCCAATTCGAATTCAATTATTTAACTTTCAATTTCATTAATTCAATTTCATATGAATTTCTATCCAATCAACTAACATCCATCGTTCTATAACAATTCATTTGCATTCGATTGATTAACATTCAATCCATATTTCATTTAATAATTTATTCCATTAGTTCAATTCAATTCATTAATTCAATTGCTAATTCATTTAACAACTAAAGTTGAATTTCATTTTATAACTCAAATCCATATTCATTTAACTACTTCATTTTATTAATTCATTTTGATATCAAATTCAACTTCATTCAACGTTAGTTAAGTTATGTTTCATTTATTTACTTACACTATACAAGTTAAGTTCACTTCTAATTTAATTGAAATTCTATTTTACTTAACTTTTGCTTAAGTCAAATTTCATATCACTTATTCAAATTCAGATTTTGTTTTGCTTAGAAAATAACTTAACCATTTTAATATTTGGTTTTACTTACATTTTCTCATTTTATAACTTGCACAACATATTTATTTAAACTTCCAAATTCATATTATACAACACTTATCTCTTAAGTTTAATTTCCATTTCAATAACATATCTAGTCTGGTTCAAATCTAATTTAATTCGGTTTAACTTTCCTTTACTTAAATTTCAAATCATATAATTCACTTACTAAATCAATTTAATTTAACTTTACTAAAGTTAAATTTTATTTCATATTATAAATCCAAACTCATTTCACTTATATTCATTAATATCAACTTGGATTTTAAATTCAAATTCGTTTATCACAACAAAACCTAAATTTTCAATTTACTATTGGTAGTGTATCCATCACACAGAAATCGAAAATGATACCGATGATGCTACAGTCATCACCCTTATTATTTTCCAGCAATAGTAATGAATTCAATGCTTTATATTCTTTTAAAAATCCTTTTTATATTTATAAATCACATTTATGAATTCTTACTTATATGATTTCACTATTTCACTTCACTTATATAAGATTCATTCCAAATTTACTAATCTTATCTAGGTTTATAATAATATAACCTCCTCAAACTTTGAAAAATAACAATCAAAATTAACAGATTCAAATTCTCAAATTCTTAGTTTAAATCCATTTTTATTTACAACTTACATTAATAAATATACTCATGTAATTTCATTTCTTATATATAAGATTATTTCACAATTGTAAATCATATTAATTATAATTCCATACTATATGATTCATTTGCTTATATAATTTATTCTTTTATAATAATTATTATTTTATTTGGATTATTCGAACGTATTTTATTAACTTATATATATTTACATTTTCAAACAACCAAACAATAAATTTTATATAATATAATAATTCCTGAAAATTATCTCTTTACATATAAAATATAACCAAGGTAAAATTATTTCATTTACCCAATTTAAAAACAATACTTTGTCGACTTGCCTCGTTCAAGTGTTTAGAAATCCCTGCCGATAACATGGTGTCCCGCATACCGATCAAAACTCACAAACAGCTCAACAGATAAGTAAGCACAATGTAAAACATTTGATAATCACCAACAAATACAAGCTCATATATGTAATACACTCAAACTCAATCTAGGGTGCTACTGTCCCTATCCATACCGAGTACACATCAAAGCCTAGGAATATACAAAATCTAAGCTCTGATACCACGTGTGACGACTCGCAAATCCGTACCCTTTGAATCGACAATAAACCACACATGTCCGACCCAAAATGCACACACTGATGGAAAGTCATGAGAAAGAAAAGAAAAGAGAAGAAGAGAAGAGAAGAAAGAGAGAACCAAACAGAATAATACAGAATCTCACATCGAGAAAAACATATAATATCATATCAATTATCTTTACAAAACAAAAACTGTATATACATTCAACAATCAATCACTAGTTATCAGCCTGAGCATTTATAATAACATGTACTTACAATTGCTGATAATATACAACAACTAAGCAGCGAATAATAAACAGATACGTGTATACGAAAACGAAGGTCTCCAGCTCGCTTACTTAAGCACCAAAAACACCAAATATGAACTTGTAAATATACTCGGTCTGATCCAAACATTGAAAGGGAAGAACGCCTTGATCAGTTTGATAAACCAGCGTGAGAAACACACTCAACTGGATTTATTAAATTACCAAACTTTTCCTTTCAAAACAAAAGTATCTTGTAAGACATGCCTTCATATAAACACGGACATGTTTTTACCTTATGATAACTAAAATCTTTCATATCAAATCCTCTTATATTATACATGTGTCTAGTATATAAATAATATTAATCATAGCCGAAATGGATACTCATATAGCATTTTGGGGCTATTCATTATGCTAATACAAAAAAAACCGCAAGCTCAAAGTGGAGTTTGGATTTCCATGCAAATGACCGGGTGAAGGGACTGCCTTTTGGCAGTATATCTCTAGAGGAATGTACCAAGGATCATCATAAAGGATCCTATACCAACACAAGATCGCCCTATCTCTGTAACTAGATAGTACTGAATATATCATCCCCCGATTGTTACCGACCTTTTTCGAGGGACCTTATAGCATTCAAACCACATTAATTTACACCTTGAACGTCATAGCGGGAAGAAATATATCTAGAAGGGGATGATCATATCCTAATTGGGAATGACTCGCTTAGCCATGTTGCATCTAACCATGTTTCGATCATTTTCTGTTGATGAGGCATGAGGTAACGATTACCTTTCACATATCACATATCACATCACTTTGAACACCACATTGTCATCTCCGTTGACTACTAATTGCCTTCCACAAAAATACAACCCTTCAGACTCATATGTCTCAAGGAGAGTGTATGAACATTCGTAAGAACCAATGTATGTAATCTTTAGAAATGCAATGTCAGACAATCGTCCATACAAGTTGTCCAGGAACAGGACAAACTGAATGTACTTTCCTACCACATCCTATCGAGAAATCCTTAGGATTAGTAGCGAATAGTCCTTACATTGGATATTTCATAACGAAGAGGCCACTGCTGCTATATGTACATTGGGATTGTAACCCCAAACGATCAACATGCGGTCCTCTACTATGAAAATCCTAAATATCAATATCATTGTAACGACTCGGAAATTTCAATCCAGAAACTTCCAGATAGTTAGAAAAAGAAGAAAGAGATAGAAGAAAGAAACAAAACACAACACAGAAACCTCACATTCGTAGCGGATCAAAATACAATATCACATAAATAATAGTTATACAAAGAGAAACTGTACTTGTCAAATTAAATTTTAATATATATCAGAGTTACAACATATACATAAACACTGGACAAAACAATCGTGTCCAGATACTACAATATCACAGCGGAAACTCTTCATACGCTCCTACCATCCAGCTCGCCTCCTGAGCTCCAGAACGTCCTTACCTGAAAATCTGTAATACTCGGTCTGACCCGAGCATTACATCAAAGTAACACCCGGGTCAGGCTGGAAACCAGCGTGAGTAAACTCATCTAACAAGGAATACCAAATCACACAACTTGTTTAAACCCGGGTAACTTATCAATTTACAACTTCACAAGTTGCTATCGACATCATTTATTTCACACATCAATTTCTAAGTACCAAAACTTAGATTAAATGGTTTCATTTATTTAAATCATTCCAGCTTATAGATTTCACCTAGCAATGAATCGAAGTGGTTTCGGGTATTTGCTAATACCCGACTCCGGTCTCTTCGAAACCGATATCTTCTTAACTTAAATTATTCAAGTTGAGTATATTCAATTTTAAATATAGGATGTCACAGTAATTCATCATCAATCGATAGCCACCTCATCACAGTTTAAATCAAACATATCTTATCACATAGCATTACGGACCACATATTAGGGATAACAATTAATCAAAGGCTTCCACTATCATTCTATTTATCCCTTAATTAATTTCAAAAATTAATTTATTCTTAACCAAATACAGTAATTAACCTTTAATCACTTTATTTATTAGTTATTAACCATAATTATTAATCACCCTTGATTAATAACATCCAGTAATTAAACTACCCTTAATTACTTTATTGAATAAATTAATCCTTAATTTATTCTCTAATTAATCCCTTGCTAAATCCCATTCAGTAATCAACTATCCTTAATTACTTTATTTTCAAAAATTAATTACTCCATAATTAATTATCTCAAACTAATCCCTTGATTAATTTACAAAGTAATTATACTCAAATTACTACCATCATCGAATTACCTTCACTTAATTACATACAGTAATTACTCATTAATTATTTTCCTAGGTAGTTTCTCTTTATTAAATCACATTAAGTAATTTTACTTCACAAATCATCAAATGATTATTCTAAATTAATTAATCTGAATTAATTAACTTCATCTAATCAAATTAAACTCAATTAATTACAATAAGTAATTAGTTCCTTAATTACTTCCATAAGTAACTATACTTAACAATTTACACAAATGATTATCTTTAAATTAATAAATCTAATTAATTATTAAAAATTAATCACATTTATTAATT
The DNA here is from genome assembly GCA_030765085.1 of Allium cepa. NCBI lineage: Eukaryota > Viridiplantae > Streptophyta > Magnoliopsida > Asparagales > Amaryllidaceae > Allium > Allium cepa. The sequence goes on from CM060932.1 coordinate 910,608,439, forward strand.
ATTAAATAATCCTTAGTTAATGACCTTCATTAACTGTTTAATAATTCATTAATTATTTATCTAAAATAATTAACTTATTTCAATAATTATTAATTACAATTTAATTAATCATTAATTACCCCTAATTATTTAATTAAGTGTTGACTATAACTTAATTAATTCTTTATTACTTGATTAATTAATTATTAATCATTAATTAAAATCAAATCTTATTTAATTAATTATTCCTAATTACAAGTTAATTATTCTAAGAATAATTAATCTTAAACTTTTAAGTTTAAACCTTTAATTACTTTAAGTAATTATCCATTTCATTAATTTATTAAATAAATTAGTTATCCATTTAATCACCCTAACAATTAAATGAATAACAAATCATTAAATTATAATTTAACTTAACAAGTTTTAATATCAATTTAAAACTTTTAAATGATAAAGAATACTTTTCTTATAAAAGAGATTTTACAAGAGTTAAAACAATTTCATTTTTTTCAAACATTTAAATTTTACTTTATCATTCAAAATTGTTAAACACTTAAATTTATAAAACAAGGATTCAAATTCAGATTTGAATTAGATTTAAACTTTGTTTAAACATTTCTTTACATTTAAATTTCCAATTTAAATTCAAATTCTTTTAAAAACACTTAACCCCTTTCATGTTATTTAAACAAATTCGAATTTAAAAACTTCATTCACTTCCAGCTATGATTCAAATTAAGCTTGAATCCATAATTTAAAATTAGATTTAAAACTCATTTAAATCTTTTGCTTTATACTTTTAAGTTTAAATTAAATTTGGTAAATAAGTCAAGTTTCAAACTTGAACAAACTAACTCAAGTAACTCATAATTCACCCAAGCAAAACACTAAATAACTCGAGTAAAACACTACAATAACTTGAGTTATTTCCATTTGAATTCATTCAAACTCAAATACTGACAGGTTTAATACATAAACCTGTAACAATTATCACACCCGAGCCCACTCATCAACTCCTTCAAGTCCCAAACCCCATTGCTTCGAGCAAAAATATGAATAAACCCGTAACAATCGAGAACCCATTCTTCCCCAAATCAACATCAGATATGCCAAGATCTCTGTGCACCTGCACCATCACGACAACGATCTCCGACCACTCGCGACCACCCACTCAAGTCTACGGTCATCTCCCGACCTAATTCCTACCATCAAACCAATTGCAGAACCCCAAAATCACAAATGAGCATTCAAGTTCAAAAAATTCTGGAAAAAAAATCGAAACCTGGAAATCACCCAAATCCCCATACTCCGACCATCAGAGAAACACTACCTCCGGCCGCAACTTCCTCCATATCCCATCTATCTTCTCCCTGAGTTTGGAACAACTCGTTCGCCTGTAGATGTCGCACTGAACAATTTGTTGATCACAGAAAAAAACTAGGGTTATAAATTTCAATCCAAAATCCCCATCGCCTCACTGCACAGATCCACCTTCATCTATTTTTTCCCCCATTCTCCTATCACCATTCCATCACCAGAAACGTCGCTGGCCACCCCAAACTTCCTAGATCGACAGTATCATACCAAAATTCCTTTTCTGGTCAAACCAGAAATACTGAATCATATTCAAACTAAAAATTCAAATTTTAGTTTTGAAAATCAAGTCATTGATCAAGTAATCGGTTTATAAGCACTAATCAACGAATCTGGAAAATTTAAATACTACTTACTAAAGTTTACTCTGTTGCATTTTATGTTTCCAGAGACATTACAGTTTTTTTTGTTTCCATTTCCTTTATTTATTTATTTATTTTTTTAAATTTCCAGTGTCAATACCAAATTACTTATCCTAAATAAAACTTAAGACTTTTAATCTATGATCTAACGACCATGTTTTGTTTGGAATGTGAACCTTAACATGGATTAGATCTTGAATTCAGGATTTTTGAATACAACTAGAACCTGGAATCTAGAACAGGCAAAAACAAGTTTCAACACAAGCATGCATTCAGAAAAAAACATACTTATTATAGGGAATTCAATCACATTCATCCACTTCAAACATGATTATCACAGTAATAAATCAAGCAACTATAATTACTTAAATTAGTTTAAAATAAAATGTTACTCACATATATGTATTCACAGCAAATTTCATAAATTATATTCTCTTCAAATTAAAAGCATGCAATCAACTTTTACCTACCTATTTTTTTTAAAAGTGAATTTACTCACCTGTTTGAACAAGGCAGAGCAGTTTTCTTTTTTTTTTTAAATTCAAGGCTCTTGAACATTTAAAATCTGAAAAAGCCTTTGATTTTTGAAAATCCTTGCATGCCTCAATCTGATGCTTTTAATGCTTTGCTGTTGAAAATCCTATGCATGCCTTCAATTTGTTGTTTTAAAGGTTGAAACAGATGTTGATCATCCACTTGCATTACAGGTTGAAATTGCAGAAGATTTGAAGGTTGCAGGTTCGTAAATTTTTGAGCTCGGATTTGATTGTTAGTTGAAGATCTGATCTTGTTTGATTTAATTCAGGTTTTAGATTTTTTTTTTAAGGGAGTTGTTTTAGTTAAATTTTCTTGCTGGTTTGAGAATGTGGTGGTTACAAGTCTTTTAATTTTTTCCTTAGATTTGATAAAAAGAATGAGAAGAAGAAGGTTAAAGATATGTATAGCCTTGAATTTATGAAAGATAAAAGAAAATAAGGAAAAATGACACTTGTTCTTTAAGAATTTACATTTGTCACTATAGTATTTAATTTCCTTACATGTGTTATTAAGATATCAATTATGGTTACACATGTCTTTGTATTTTTAATAAATTTTTATTTAATTTAAAATGTTAACATAAACTTACTTATTTAAGTTTCTTAATTAATAAATACTTATGTATGAAGATATATAAGTTTAATCTTTAAAGAAAATATTATAAAACTAATTATAATACAAATAAACCTTATACATGTATTTTTAAAATCTAGAACATTTATATATATACATTTATAACCATTTTAATTTCAAACACTTTAAAGAAAACAAAATAAAACTTTAGCTTTTGTGTGTGTGTGTGTGTGTGTGTGTGTGTGTGTATATATTATTTATTTATTTCAATTTACATATGTGATGTGTATTTTAAATACCTCTTAAAAATTGGTTTCTATATTTTTAAATAGAATCTAACTTTAATTACCCTTTGAAAAATTATTGAATTCAAAACAATGCCTCTTAAATTCTGTACATGTACATATATATATCTATATATACTTATATACTTGTATGTATGTATATTTGAATTTTCTAACATTATAAAGTTTGCCTAAATTTATATATATATATATATATATATATATATATATATATATATATATATATATGTTAATTTCCTACAAGATTATCATTCTCAAAAGTTTAAATTTATAGATTCAAATTTATTTATATACATATCCAGATAATTATCCAATTATCAGATGACCAAAATCCGGGTTATCACAATCATCACAACCAACCTGCACAATCTTCGCATAAATGTTGGTCCGAAGTGGTTTTCGAATAAACTGATCCCGGTATCTTCGCACCAACAATGCAAAAGCATTTCTCAACATCACACAGAAACTAAGTCTCATAGACTTATCACCTCTCCAACTTTCCACTTGCCATCATTCGACCAAGAAGGAAGCTTGACGGATTGGAGTAATACTCCGCACTACATGAATAAACATACTCAACATAAACGATAATCAAGCCTACACAGAAGGTTACGTACTAAGTCTACGACTAAATAGTGCCCACATCAGGTCATGTGTCAAGACCCGATTCTTCGACTTCCGAATATCGACATCAATATGTCCACTGTATCAACTGCCGAGCAATCGAATGCCGGAAAAATCAAACCATGAGGGTTTAAGAAGAAGAGGTAGAAGAAAAAGATAGAAGAAGTAAGGAAACAAAACAGAAACAATATCAGAATCTCACGGTCGCAGCGGAACAACACATAATAGATAAATGAATAATCTTTAAAACAAAGAACTATATCAGTTATTACATTACATTTTGATCAGAGTGTACAACAACAATATACAACACAACTGGACAATGGACAATTATACAAACATGTCCCTACAAGTGAAATTACAGCGGAAAGATAATATCATATACAAGTAATACGTCTCGCCATCCAGCTCGCCACTTGAGCTCCAAAGCACTTCTGAATCCAGAATGACCTGATAGCCTGACTCTAGACTGTCCGTGTGGAAAATTATGGGCACCCAGAGTTTAGAAAGAGAACAATAAACTCCATGTCAGTCATGGGACTGGTGTGAGAACTCAAAACATTTATTTATCTTTAAAACAACAACAACAACAAGGGAAGTGAAAAATATCCGCAATGCTTTTGGAAAATGAAACTACCATAAGGCCTCCCCGCACACACACAATGCAAATGCAGAATTGGAGGAGATTTCTCCTTATGATAGTCAAAGATGCTTACTACGCAAAACAAATCATTTTTTTTATATTATTATTAGTGCATAGTGATGAAAGCATTTCTAAAATAGAATATAAATCTTAGTCAGCATAGACATTCCGAACTATGCCTACTATAGCTACCATCCAAACAGTGGGGCGCCACCATAAGTGAATGGCATGTAATACAACTAAAACCGTACAAGGTTCGTATTGTTTCTTTGGAATTTCCAACAAGTGGTCAGGCTAAGGAACTTCCTACTGCCACATGGGATCGCCTCTGGTGGGACGTCGCGAGAACTTAACCAGCTCTCTGCCAACACAAGGCCGGGTTACCTTTGTAACTAGGTAACTACTTCTCGAGTATGCCACTCCTCGGTCCTTTGGGACCTTTATCCGAGGGCCCTCTATCACCAAGCAACAACCACACAGAACAATGAGATTGGAGCAACCACATAGGTTAAGCATCAAGGCTCCATACCTGACACCACCCTTTTCCAAAAGGGAATGACATCCCTAAAGGGCGCGACCCTCATAACCTTGCCGCATATTCCTGTTTTGACCATTTCCGGGGTGTGAGGTCTGACGAAGTCTCGTCCATAAAGCTACGCTTTTTCACAAAACCACGCTTTGATCAACAAATGATCAATAAATAACCATCACACAGCAACACTCAGCATGCCACATTACCAAATTGGGTATATATCGCTGATAACCTTCAACTACAAAACCTCTGAGCTCGTACGTCTCAGAGAAGAGTGTTAAGCTAAGAGGATAAATTCTCTGCCACCAACAGAGATGTATTTGAAATAAATCTGCTTTATATCTCAAAATGCAATGTCAGACACGTAACCATACAAGTCTGTTCCGGGTTCAAACAGAACCGAAGGCACTTCAAAAGAAGCCCTTGTAATCCCGGTATTCACAATCCCGAGCGAATTTCCCATCACAAAGGAAATCTCCATATCGTAGCTAACGGTGCAGAGACAATCGATAGGTCATCCTACCGTTTTCACAAATACCCGGCCGTCACCACCGGTCTTCAATGCTATCCATTACGTCGTATCACTATTCGGAATGGGCAATACGAATAACGAACGCAATAATTTAAAAATAAGTGTAGCACACAATTTCAACCAATTCACAACAAATAGCCATTTAAGGGCCAATATTGATAGTCGGTTATTTAACTATCAATCAATATTCACAACATAACCCGATTTCAAATAATCTCCCAAATTATTTATTTTCCAAAAATATCTTTACAAGATATATATTCCACCATTCAACCATTTGAAAACCAATTTCAAATCAATTTACACCCTTACAACTTTCATTTCAAAATGGTTCATTTAAACCAATTAAATAAATCGTTACCGATTTATTAAATTTACGTTCCAAATCCATAAATTTATTTCACACTTTTTAAAAGTAAATCAACGTTTATTTTTAAACAAATTTCCCTTTCTTTTATAAATTCCATAGTGAATTTACCTTTCCAAAATATCTATGAATATACGATTTCCAAATCGATTTCTAATATTCATTTGCAATTTATCTTTAAAAGATAAAATCTCAAAACATTCACTTCGTATTGGAAGACATTTCCATACTTATTCAAGAATAAGTAATTCACAAATCCATTTATTTCCAACATTTGAAAAATATTCAATATACTTAAATCCAAATTAAGTATATATTTTATTCTATAAGGAAAACATTCTCTTGAACACATTTATTTGGGTCAAAACGAATGTTGCGTAAAACATCATTACGACAACCCAAAATCACTAGTATAGGGATTCGAAATTAAGATAGATATATAAACCCCAATACTATACAAAACTTTTCCTTTCGGAAATCATTTACTATAACAGCAGTGTTATCGTCCACCATTTCATTCTATTTCTCAAAAACGTCTATTTCAACAATGAATGTTTAAATCTATGGTTTCGATACTTAATACATTTTAAAACATTTTTGAATCGTTTTAATTTCTATTTAAAATATCATTTTTCCAAAATATCTCTTTAATATATTATTCACCGTCCAAAATCGTGAATATACTTCGTTAACCAAATTCAATTTCTACATATTTTATTTAAAGGATTATCCATTGTCCCAAAATCGTGGATATATCTCCTTTAATAAGCTATAATAATTAAACTATTAAAATAAGTCGATTTCGAATTTATAAAACAACGTTTATAAATTCCACTTATACTTTATAACAACTTTAACTCATAAAATCATTTTATTAACAAATTCTATCCGTATTCCATTTACACGCAAAAATCCAATTTATAAGTTAATTACTTATAAATCTTTTATTTTACAAAATCTATTCATTTTATAACTTCACAATTTATAAATCTATAGATTTCACCCACTTATGAAATCCATTTATACTTCATTTTAACACTTATAAAAACCCGTTTTTATAATTCCAATATTTTAATTTATAAATATCAATTTTATAAATATTTTATATAAATCATTTATAATAATTCAAAAATCCTAATTTAAACCATTTTATAAATTAATCAACTACTTATTTCAAAAATCACATTTCGGTTATATTTCACAAAAATCATAATTTTTATAACATAAAAATTTCAACGTTTATTTATTTAAAATGAATCAATTTCAATATTAAATTTTACTATGAATTCTCAACTTAAATATTTCAAAAATCAAATTTTATTTATTTTCGGCATCTAATGATACCAAAAACATATTCGGCTAAAATTTAGCCTTTAACGATTTCAATCACAAAGATAATCACGCAGATTATAAATAGATCAATAAATAGAACAACACACAACATTGAAACCAATTCAATCATTTGAGGAATCCAGTTGGATCCCTCCAACCTGTTTCCCTGCATCCACAGATGTTAGCACCATACAAATTCCGCTTCAAAACGGAATATCGCGGTATATGGGATTTATAAAATATTATCCGCTATTATGTGGCGCAATAGGGTCTCATCCGCTATATAATGCGGGAAAATCAACTCCAAATACATATATAATACCAATTCCATTCAAGTTGGAATTATCCCGGTATATGTTTTTAATAAATAACATCCGCTTAATATACGGCGTATAGGGTCAATTTCAATACAACAGATAATAACTATCATCCAATCACACAATCAAGCAATTTTAAATCTAATTATTTAAATAAATCAAAACAATTCGATTGAGTGAGAAGTTCTCACCTTGAGTTCCCGATAACATTTGTAGCGTTTTGTTTAGAATAAAATTAAACGTGCGTTTAATTTTATCCGAAATTCACACTAGCTCCAAATGACTCCAAACCAGCTCCATAGCGTAGTGCTCGACAAAACGAAGCCAATGCAACTTGTTTCGTAATTTTCCGACCTCGTATGAAAGAGTCATTGCATTTTAAAGTTTGTATGCATTTTAATATAAATAAATTCACAAATCTATTTCCTTTTTTTTAACCTAAATCAATATCTGGCCGTTCGTTCTCTTCATCAAATCAGGGCCGCGTCATGCTCTTTCTTCCTTCACGTTCAAATTCGAACGTATGCTAAAGAGAGGCCGAACCCAGAACTCATGATTTAGGGTTTGAAACGCGCCCTCTCAACCTCCTCTTAACCTCGATCAAACGACGTCAAGACGAAGCCCATTCTCTACTCTACTTTCGGCTGCGACGATGTGAAGCTCAGTTGTACTTTTATCTCGAAAAATGTGAAAGACTGCAGTGCCTTTGAACACATATTGCCGTCGATTCGTGGCTTCGATTTCGATCATAATCGTTGGATATTAAGATCTCACCACTCTCTACAACGTTCATGTTGGAAGTTTCATGAAATAATTGGTGGATTTGAAGGAAAGAGGAGGAGAAGATCAGAAGATTTCGGCCATTGAATGATAGTGGCGGCCGGCTCTTCAAACCCTAGGGTTTTGAGTTTGTTTGCAAATGAGAATATAGCAAGTCCTTTTATAGAAAAATTTCCAAAACTATTCATCCAAAATTTTCTGAACTCCAAATCTCACACGGTGACTGGCGTTTCTAGGGTTTACCCCGCGTTTCGGACACAATGCAATAGGTTTCGGGAGCCAATTCGATCATCGGTGTGAGTTACGGCAATAAACGATCAAATTTAAATTAAGTCGATTAAACCAAATTTCTATGCGTTTTGGCTTGCCCCGGACAAACGGTAAATCCGATTGACATGAAATTTGAAACCTTATGATAATATAACATTACAGATCCGATGAAGTTGGTTTCGTCGAAATCCGAGACTTTTTGAAAAATCGCTATTTTAACTCGTCAATTAAATATTAAAATATTCAATTTTCACAAATTAACTTTTAATTCAATTTTAAATGTTCACAAACATTGTTCTAACTCCAATATCATTAAATAAAGTTTTATAAATCATTTTTAATCACATTAAACCCCATTTCTCATTATCTACGCAATTTCAAATATTATATTACCGATTTAATTATCCAATTAAATCCAGATATTCAAAAAATAAATTATTCGACTCATAAATTTTACTTGTTGATATTTAAAATCAATTAAATATCTGAATTTCAAATGACAGAAATTCTGGGTCGTTACAGACTTCCCCCCTTAAAAGAATTTCGTTCTCGAAATTACCAAGTAAGAAAAAGTTTTGAATTCCATTAACTTTTCAAAACAAACCGTTCAAATTTGATTTCAAATTCACCTAAGTGTTTAACTCTTCCAAAATCCATAGTTAAACTTCTTACAAAATATTTACTAAGTTTTCAAATCCATATATAGTTATCTTTTCAAAATCAACTCAAAGTTATAGTTTTCAAATTTTCCTAATTTTCTCAAAAATATTCTAACGCCTTAAATTTTCGAAAAATTTAGCCAGCGTCTCCTTTACGCGGCTAGCTCGGTACGACTACAAAATGGCACCACGGCCCCTCAGATTCAAAAAGAAAAGAAAACGCCAAGCGGCTAGATAAGAAGATCACCAAATTTCATACTGAAATTGAAATACATTCCTTTTGTCGAGCAATTCAATTTTATCTTTGAAATCAAAATCCCAATTTCCTTTAATCCACCTGAAAATCCTGCTAACCATAATATCCATTTTCATTCAATCTCACATTTTCAATTTCGTTTGGATTCAATTTACAATTTCAATTCTATTTGGATTCAATTTACATTCTGAATATTGAATTTTATCAATTATTTTTCATTCACAATTGATTCATATCACTATTTTAAATTAGTTTTATTTACTAATTCATTACATAGCTTTCCATTTATCAATTTAATTTCATTAACACTTAATGAATTATCTACAATCAACTAACAATCATATAACAACCAATGTATATTCATTACAACCAAATTTATTCAATTTACATTTCTTTACATTCAATTTGGTTCAATACTTTTAATTCCAATTGGTTGATATTAAATTGACTTCTATTCAATTATTCAATTTTCAACTTCATTAGCTCCTAATGAATTAACACTTACATTCATTATTCTATATCAATTCATCACATTCGATTGATTAATATTCAATTCATTAGTTCAATTACCAGTTTATTTTATAAATAAAGTTGAATTTCCTTTATATTACTCAAGTTCATATTCATTTAATGACTTCATTTCATTAATTCATTTTGATACCAAAATCAACTTTATTCAGCATCACTTAAGTTATATTCCTTTTAAACATTATTTGTTTAACTTAACTTAAATTTCCATTTATAAATCCAATTCAGATTCCAATTCCAAAGTAAATTCTATTTAACTTTTACCAAAGTCAATTTTATCACTTATTCTGATTCATACCTTGTTTTGCTTAACAAAGTTGTTTTACCATTTTAATAATTGGTTTTATTTACACCTTCACATTTAATAAGTTATACCACTTATTATTCAACTTCCAAATCTAATTTAACTTATTTAACTTTCTTTAGTTAAATTTCACATCATATATTTTATCATACTAATTCAAATTTAGTTCAACTTTACCAAAGTTAAATTCTTTATTATTTCATACTATAAGTTCAAAACTTGATAACTTATATTCATTAATTTCAACTTGGATTTTTAATTTCAAATTGTTTATCACAACAAAATTCAATTTCAATTTACTATGGTAGCAAATCCATCACATAGAAACTCGAAAATGGTACTGATGATGCTGCAGTCATCACCCTTATTATTCCCCAGCAACAGTAGTGAATCTAATGTTTTTTGTTCTTTTAAAAATTTCTTTTATTTATAAATCACATTTATAAATCTTTCTTGTATAATTTCACTATTTCCTTTTGCTTATACAAGATTATTCCACAATTGCAAATCATTTCAATTAAAATTCCATACTTATACAATTGTTGCTTTTATATAATTTATTCCCTCACAATTGTTGTTTTTATTCAGATTATTCGAACAACTTTAATTCACTTATATTTTTCTTACATTTTCAACAATCAAACAATTAATTTTACATACACTTTGATAATTTTGAAAAATTATTCCTTTATATATAAAATATAATCGAGGTAAAATTATTTCATTTACCCAATTTAAAATGATACTATGTCGGTTTATCTCGTTTAAGAGCTTAGAAACCCCTATCGACGACAGTTAGCTAGATTGCACCGACCAGAATCTATAAACAATCAACCGATAAGTCAACACAATACAAAACAATTTCATATTCACTAACAAATACGCGCTCATATCTATTATTACACTCAAACTCATTCTAGAGTACTACTGACTCCATCTCCAATGAGTAATCCCCAACAAAGCCAAGGTTGTCACTTAACCAATTGCTCTGATACCACAATGTCAAGACCCGATTCTTCGACTTCCGAATATCGACATCAATACGTCCACTTAATCAACTGCCGAGCAAAAGAATGCCGGAAAAATCGAACCATGAGGGTTTAAGAAAAAGATAGAAGAAGTAAGGAAACAAAACAGAAACAATATCAGAATCTCACAGTCGCAGCGGAACAACATATAATAGATAAATGAATAATCTTTAAAACAAAGAACTATATCAGTTATTATATTACATTTTCATCAGAGTGTACAACAACAATATACAACACAACTGGACAATGGACAGTTATACAAACATGCCCATACAAGTGAAATTACAGCGGAAAGATAATATCATATACAAGTAATACGTCTCGCCATCCAGCTCGCCACTTGAGCTCTAATGCACTTCTGAATCCAGAATGACCGGATAATCTGACTCTAGACTGCCCGTGTGGAAAATTATGGGCACCCAGAGTTTAGGAAGAGAACAATAAACTCCAGGTCAGTCATGAGACTGGTGTGAGAACTCAAAACAGTTATTTATCTTTAAAACAACAACAACAAGGGAAGTGAAAAATATCCCCAATGCTTTTGGAAAATGAAACTACCATAAGGCCTCCCCGCACACACACAATGCAAACGCAGAATTGGAGGAGACTTCTCCTTATGATAGTCAAAGATGCTTACTACACGAAACAAATCATTTTTTTAATATTATTATTAGTGCATAGTGATGTAAGCATTTCGAAAATAGAATATAAATCTTAGCCAGCATAGAAATTCCGAACAATGCCTACTATAGCTACCATCCAAACAGTGGGGTGCCACCATAAGTGAATGGCAGATAATACAACTAAAACCGTACAAGGCTCGTATTGTTTCTTTGGAATTTCCAACAAGTGGTCAGGCTAAGGAACTTCCTACTGCCACATGGGATCGCCTCTGGCGGGACGTCCCGAGAACTTAACCAGCTCTCTGCCAACACAAGGCCGGGTTACCTTTGTAACTAGGTTACTACTTCTCGAGTATGCAACTCCCCGGTCCTTTGGGACCTTTATGCGAGGGCCCTCTATCACCAAGCAACAACCACACAGAAAAATGAGATTGGAGCAACCACTTAGGTTAAGCATCAGGGCTCCATACCTGACACCACCCTTTTCCAGAAGGGAATGACATACCCTAAAGGGCGCGACCCTCATAACCTTGCCGCATATTCCTGTTTTGACCATTTCCGGGGTGTGAGGTCTGGCGAAATCTCGTCCATAAAGCTACGCTTTTTCACAAAGCCACGCTTTGATCAACAAATGATCAATAAATAATCATCACACAGCAATACTCAGCATTCCACATTACCAAATTGGGAATATATCGTTGATAACCTTCAACAACAAAACCTCTGAGCTCGTACGTCTCAGAGAAGGATATTAAGCTAAAAGAATAAATTCTCCGCCACCAACAGAGATATATTTGAAAGAAATCTGCTTTATATCTCAAAATGTAATGTCAGACACGTAACCATACAAGTCTGTTCCGGGTTCAAACAGAACCGAAGGCACTTCAAAAGAAGCCCTTGCAATCCGGGTATTCATAATCCCGATCGAATTTCCCATCACAAAGGAAATCTCCATACCGTAGCTAATGGTGCAGAGACAATCGATAGGTCATTCTATCGTTTTCACAAATACCCGGTCTTCGCCACCGGTCTTCAATGCTATCCATTACGTCGTATCACTATTCGGAATGGGTAATCCGAATAACGAACGCAATAATTTAAAAATAAGTGTAGCATTCAATTTCAACCAATTTACAACAAATAGCCATTTAAGGGTCAATATTGATAGTCGGTTATTTAACTATCAATCAATATTCACAACATAACCAGATTTCAAATAATTTCCCAAATTATTTATTTTCCAAAAATATCTTTACAAGATATATATTCCACCCTTCAACCATTTGAAAACCAATTTCAAATCAATTTACACCCTTACAACTTTCATTTCAAAATGGTTCATTTAAACCAATTAAATAAATCCTTACCGATTTATTAAATTTACGTTCCAAATCCATAAATTTATTTCCACACTTTTTAAAAATAAATCAATGTTTATTTTTAAACACATTTCCCTTTCTTTTATAAATTCCATAGTGAATTTTCCTTTCCAAAATATCTATGAATATACGATTTTCAAATCGATTTCTAATATTCATTTTCAATTTATCTCTACAAGATAAAATCTCAAAGCATTCACTTCATATTGGAAGACATTTCCATACTTATTCAAGAATAAGTAATTCACAAATCCATTTATTTCCAACATTTGAAAATATTCAATATACTTAAATCCAAATTAAGTATATATTTTATTCTATAAGGAAAACATTCTCTTGAACACATTTATTTGGGTCAAAATGAATGTTGCGTAAAACATCGTTACGACAACCCAAAATTACTAGTATAGGGATTCAAAATTAAGATAGATATATAAACCCCAATACTATACAAAACTTTTCCTTTCGGAAATCATTTACTATAACAACAGTGTTATCGTCCACCATTTCCTTCTAATTCTCGAAAACGTCTATTTCAACAATGAATGTTTAAATCTATGGTTTCGATACTTAATACATTTTAAAACATTTTTGAATCGTTTTAATTTCTATTTAAAATATCACTTTCCCAAAATATCTCTTTAATATATTATTCACCATCCAAAATCGTGAATATACTTCGTTAACCAAATTCAATTTCTACATATTTTATTTAAAGGATTATCCACTGTCCCAAAATCGTGGATATATCTCCTTTAATAAGCTATAATAATTAAACTATTAAAATAAGTCGATTTCGAATTTATAAAACAACGTTTATAAATTCCACTTATACTTTATAACAACTTTAACTCATAAAATCATTTTATTAACAAATTCTATCCGTATTCCATTTACACGCCAAAATCCAATTTATAAGTTAATTACTTATAAATCTTTTATTTTACAAAATCTATTCATTTTCTAATTTCACAATTTATAAATCTATAGATTTCACCCACTTATGAAATCCATTTATACTTCATTTTAACACTTATAAAAACTCGTTTTTGTAATTCCAATATTTTAATTTATAAATATCAATGTTATAAATATTTTATATAAATCATTTATAATAATTCAAAAATCCTAATTTAAACCATTTTATAAATTAATCAACTACTTATTTCAAAAATCACATTTCGGTTATATTTCACAAAAATCATAATTTTTATAACATAAAAATTTCAACGTTTATTTATTTAAAATGAATCAATTTCAAAATTAAATTTTACTATAAATTCTCAACTTAAATATTTCAAAAATCAAATTTTATTTATTTTCGGCATCTAACGATACCAAAAACATATTCGGCTAAAATTTAGCCTTTAACGATTTCAATCACAAAGATAATCACGCAGATTATAAATAGATCAATAAATAGATCAACACACAACATTGAAACCAATTCAATCATTTGAGGAATCCAGTTGGATCCCTCCAACCTGTTTCCCTGCATTCACAGATGTTAGCACAATACCAATTCCGCTTCAAGACGGAATATCGCGGTATATGGGATTTATAAAATATTATCCACTATTATGTGGCGTAATAGAGTCTCATCCGCTATATAATGCGGGAAAATCAACTCCAAATACATATATAATACCAATTCCATTCAAGTTGGAATTATCGCGGTATATGTTTTTAATAAATAACATCCACTTAATATACGACGTATAGGGTCTATTTCAATACAATAGATAATAACTATCATCCAATCACACAATCAAGAAATTTTAAATCTAATTATTTAAATAAATCGAAACAATTCGATTGAGTGAGAAGTTCTCACCTTGAGTTCCCGATAACATTTGTAGCGTTTTGTTTCGAATAAAATTAAATGTGCGTTTAATTTTACCCGAAATTCACACTAGCTCCAAATGGCTCCAAACCAGCTCCATAGCGTAGTGCTCGACAAAACGAAGCCAATGCAACTTGTTTCGTAATTTTCCGACCTCGTATGAAAGAGTTATTGCATTTTAAAGTTTGTATGCATTTTAATATAAATAAATTCACAAATCTATTTCATTTTTTTTAACCTAAATCAATATCTGGCCATTCATTCTCTTCATCAAATCAGGGCCGCGTGATGCTCTTTCTTCCCTCACGTTCAAATTCGAACGTATGCTACAGAGAGGCCGAACCCAAAACTCATGATTTAGGGTTTGAAACGCGCCCTCTCAACCTCCTCTTAACCTCGATCAAACAACGTCAAGACGAAGCCCATTCTCTATTCTACTTTCGGCTGCGACGATGTGAAGCTCGGTTGTACTTTTATCTCGAAAAATGTGTAAGACTGTTGTGCCTTTGAACACATATTGCCGTCGATTCGTGGCTTCCATTTCGATCATAATCGTTGGATATTAAGATCTCACCACTCTCTACAACTTTCATGTTGGAAGTTTCATGAAATAATTGGTGGATTTGAAGGAAAGAGGAGGAGCAGATCAAAAGATTTCGGCCGTTGAATGATAGTGGCGGCCGGCTCTTCAAACCCTAGGGTTTTGAGTTTGTTTGCAAATGAGAATATAGCAAGTCCTTTTATAGAAAAATTTCCAAAACTATTTATCCAAAATTTTCCGAACTCCAAATCTCGCGCGGTGACTGGCGTTTCTAGGGTTTACCCCACGTTCCGGACACAATGCAATAGGTTTCGGGAGCCAATTCGATCATCTGTGTGAGTTACGGCAATAAACGATCAAATTTAAATTAAGTCGATTAAACCAAATTTCTATGCGTTTTGGCTTGCCCCGGACAAACGGTAAATCCGATTGACATGAAATTTGAAACCTTATGATAATATAACATTACAGATCCGATGAAATTGGTTTCATCGAAATCCGAGACTTTTTGAAAAATGGCTATTTTAACTCGTCAATTAAATATTAAAATATTCAATTTTCACAAATTAACTTTTGATTCAATTTTAAAAGTTCACAAACATTGTTCTAACTCCAATATGATTAAATAAAATTTTATAAATCATTTTTAATCACATTAAACCCCATTTCTCATTATCTACGCAATTTCAAATATTATATTACCGATTTAATTATCCAATTAAATCCAGATATTTGAAAAATAAATTATTCGACTCATAAATTTTACTTGTTGATATTTAAAATTAATTAAATATCTGAATTTCAAATGACAGAAATTCTGGGTCGTTACAGACTTCCCCCCTTAAAAGAATTTCGTTCTCGAAATTACCAAGTAAGAAAAAGTTTTGAATTCCATTAACTTTTCAAAACAAACCGTTCAAATTTGATTTCAAATTCACTTAAGTGTTTAACTCTTCCAAAATCCATAGTTAAACTTCTTACAAAATATTTACTAAGTTTTCAAATCCATATATGGTTATCTTTTCAAAATCAACTCAAAGTTATAGTTTTCAAAATTTCCTAATTTTCTCAAAAATATTCTAACGCCTTGAATTTTCGAAAAATTTCGCCAGCGTCTCCTTTGCGCGGCTAGCTCGGTACGACTACAAAATGGCACCACGGCCCCTCAGATTCAAAAAGAAAAGAAAACGCCAAGCGGCTAGATAAGAAGATCACCAAATTTCATACTGAAATTGAAATACGTTCCATTTGTCGAGCAATTCAATTTTATCTTTGAAATCAAAATCCCAATTTCCTTTAATCCACCTGAAAATCCTGCTAACCATAATATCCATTTTCATTCAATCTCACATTTTCAATTTCATTTGGATTCAATTTACAATTTCAATTCTATTTGGATTCAATTTACATTCTAAATATTGAATTTTATCAATTATTTTTCATTCACAATTGATTCATATCACTATTTTAAATTAGTTTTATTTACTAATTCATTACATAGCTTTCCATTTATCAATTCAATTTCATTAACACTTAATGAATTATCTACAATCAACTAACAATCATATAACAACCAATGTATATTCATTACAACCAAATTTATTCAATTTACATTTCTTTACATTCAATTTGGTTCAACACTTTTAATTCCAATTGGTTGATATTAAATTGACTTCTATTCAATTATTCAATTTCCAACTTCATTAGCTCCTAATGAATTAACACTTACATCCATTATTCTATATCAATTCATCACATTCGATTGATTAATATTCAATTCATTAGTTCAATTACCAGTTTATTTTATAAATAAAGTTGAATCTCCTTTATATAACTCAAGTTCATATTCATTTAATGACTTCATTTCATTAATTCATTTTGATACCAAAATCAACTTTATTCAGCATCACTTAAGTTATATTCCTTTTAAACATTATTTGTTTAACTTAACTTAAATTTCCATTTATAAATCCAATTCAGATTCCAATTCCAAAGTAAATTCTATTTAACTTTTACCAAAGTCAATTTTATCACTTATTCTGATTCATACCTTGTTTTGCTTAACAAAGTTGTTTTACCATTTTAATAATTGGTTTTACTTACACCTTCACATTTAATAAGTTATACCACTTATTATTCAACTTCCAAATCTAATTTAACTTATTTAACTTTCTTTAGTTAAATTTCACATCATATATTTTATCATACTAATTCAAATTTAGTTCAACTTTACCAAAGTTAAATTCTTTATTATTTCATACTGTAAGTTCAAAACTTGATAACTTATATTCATCAATTTCAACTTGGATTTTTAATTTCAAATTGTTTATCACAACAAAATTCAATTTCAATTTACTATGGTAGCAAATCCATCACATAGAAACTCGAAAATGGTACTGATGATGCTGCAGTCATCACCCTTATTATTCCCCAGCAACAGTAGTGAATCCAATGTTTTTAGTTCTTTTAAAATTTTCTTTTATTTATAAATCACATTTATAAATCTTGCTTGTATAATTTCACTATTTCCTTTTGCTTATACAAGATTATTCCACAATTGCAAATCATTTCAATTAAAATTCCATACTTATACAATTGTTGCTTTTATATAATTTATTCCTTCACAATTGCTGTTTTTATTCAGATTATTCGAACAACTTTAATTCACTTATATTTTTCTTGCATTTTCAACAATCAAACAATTAATTTTACATACACTTTGATAATTTTGAAAAATTATTCCTTTATATATAAAATATAATCGAGGTAAAATTATTTCATTTACCCAATTTAAAATGATACTATGTCGGTTTATCTCGTTTAAGAGCTTAGAAACCCCTATCGACGACAGTTAGCTAGATTGCACTGACCAGAATCTATAAACAATCAACCGATAAGTCAACACAATACAAAACAATTTCATATTCACTAACAAATACGCGCTTATATCTATTATTACACTCAAACTCATTCTAGAGTACTACTGACTCCATCTCTAATGAGTAATCCCCAACAGAGCCAAGGTTGTCACTTAACCAATTGCTCTGATACCACAATGTCAAGACCCAATTCTTCGACTTCCGAATATCGACATCAATACGTCCACTGTATCAACTGCCGAGCAATCGAATGCCAGAAAAATCGAACCATGAGGGTTTAAGAAAAAGAGGTAGAATAAAAAGATAGAAGAAGTAAGGAAACAAAACATAAACAATATCAGAATCTCACAGTCGCAGCGGAACAACTTATAATAGATAAATGAATAATCTTTAAAACAAAGAACTATATCAGTTATTACATTACATTTTCATCAGAGTGTACAACAACAATATACAACACAACTGGACAACGGACAGTTATACAAACATGTCCCTACAAGTGAAATTACAGCAGAAAGATAATATCATATACAAGTAATACGTCTCGCCATCCAGCTCGCCACTTGAGCTCCAAAGCACTTCTGAATCCAGAATGACCTGATAACCTGACCCTAGACTGCCCGTGTGGAAAATTATGGGCACCCAGAGTTTAGGAAGAGAACAATAAACTCCAGGTCAGTCATGGGACTGGTGTGAGAACTCAAAATAGTTATTTATCTTTAAAACAACAACAACAACAGGGGAAGTGAAAAATATCCGCAATGCTTTTAGAAAATGAAACTACCATAAGGCCTCCCCGCACACACACAATGAAAACGTAGAATTGGAGGAGACTTCTCCTTATGATAGTCAAAGATGCTTACTACGCGAAACAAATCATTTTTTTTATATTATTATTAGTGCATAGTGATGTAAGCATTTTGAAAATAGAATATAAATCTTAGCCAGGATAGACATTACGAACAATGCCAACTATAGCTACCATCCAAACAGTGGGGCGCCACCATAAGTGAATGGCAGATAATACAACTAAAACCGTACAAGGCTTGTATTGTTTCTTTGGAATTTCCAACAAGTGGTCAGGCTAAGGAACTTCCTACTGCCACATGGGATCGCCTCTGGCGGGACGTCCCGAGAACTTAACCAGCTCTCTGGCAACACAAGGTCGGGTTACCTTTGTAACTAGGTAACTACTTCTCGAGTATGCCACTCCCCGGTCCTTTGGGACCTTTATGCGAGGGCCCTCTATCACCAAGCAACAACCACACAGAAAAATGAGATTGGAGCAACCACTTAGGTTAAGCATCAGGGCTCCATACCTGACACCACCCTTTTCCAGAAGAGAATGACATACCCTAACGGGCGCGAGCCTCATAACCTTGCCGCATATTCCTGTTTTGACCATTTCCGGGGTGTGAGGTCTGATGAAGTCTCGTCCATAAAGCTACGCTTTTTCACAAAGCCACGCTTTGATCAACAAATGATCAATAAATAATCATCACACAGCAATACTCAGCATTCCACATTACCAAATTGGGAATATATCGCTGATAACCTTCAACTACAAAACCTCTGAGCTCGTACGTCTCAGAGAAGGGTGTTAAGCTAAAAGAATAAATTCTCCGCCACCAACAGAGATGTATTTGAAAGAAATCTACTTTATATCTCAAAATGTAATGTCAGACACGTAACCATACAAGTCTGTTCCGGGTTCAAACAGAACCGAAGGCACTTCAAAAGAAGCCCTTGCAATCCGGGTATTCATAATCCCAATCGAATTTCCCATCACAAAGGAAATCTCCATAGCGTAGCTAATGGTGCAGAGACAATCGATAGGTCATCCTATCGTTTTCACAAATACCCGGTCTTCACCACCGGTCTTCAATGCTATCCATTACGTCGTATCACTATTCGGAATGGGTAATCCGAATAACGAACGCAATAATTTAAAAATAAGTGTAGCATTCAATTTCAACCAATTTACAACAAATAGCCATTTAAGGGTCAATATTGATAGTCGGTTATTTAACTATCAATCAATATTCACAACATAACCAGATTTCAAATAATTTCCCAAATTATTTATTTTCCAAAAATATCTTTACAAGATATATATTCCACCCTTCAACCATTTGAAAACCAATTTCAAATCAATTTACACCCTTACAACTTTCATTTCAAAATGGTTCATTTAAACCAATTAAATAAATCCTTACCGATTTATTAAATTTACGTTCCAAATCCGTAAATTTATTTCCACACTTTTTAAAAATAAATCAATGTTTATTTTTAAACAAATTTCCCTTTCTTTTATAAATTCCATAGTGAATTTACCTTTCCAAAATATCTATGAATATACGATTTCCAAATCGATTTCTAATATTCATTTTCAATTTATCTCTACAAGATAAAATCTCAAAACATTCACTTCATATTGGAAGACATTTCCATACTTATTCAAGAATAAGTAATTCACAAATCCATTTATTTCCAACATTTGAAAATATTCAATATACTTAAATCCAAATTAAGTATATATTTTATTCTATAAGGAAAACATTCTCTTGAACACATTTATTTGGGTCAAAACGAATGTTGCGTAAAACATCGTTACGACAACCCAAAATTACTAGTATAGGGATTCAAAACTAAGATAGATATATAAACCCCAATACTATACAAAACTTTTCCTTTCGGAAATCATTTACTATAACAACAGTGTTATCGTCCACCATTTCCTTCTAATTCTCGAAAACGCCTATTTCAACAATGAATGTTGAAATCTATGGTTTCGGTACTTAATACATTTTAAAACATTTTTGAATCGTTTTAATTTCTATTTAAAATATCACTTTCCCAAAATATCTCTTTAATATATTATTCACCATCCAAAATCGTGAATATACTTCGTTAACCAAATTCAATTTCTACATATTTTATTTAAATGATTATCCACTGCCCCAAAATCATGGATATATCTCCTTTAATAAGCTATAATAATTAAACTATTAAAATAAGTCGATTTCGAATTTATAAAACAACGTTTATAAATTCCACTTATACTTTATAACAACTTTAACTCATAAAATCATTTTATTAACAAATTCTATCTGTATTCCATTTACACGCCAAAATCCAATTTATAAGTTAATTACTTATAAATCTTTTATTTTACAAAATCTATTCATTTTACCACTTCACAATTTATAAATCTATAGATTTCACCCACTTATGAAATCCATTTATACTTCATTTTAACACTTATAAAAACTCGTTTTTATAATTCCAATATTTTAATTTATAAATATCAATTTTATAAATATTTTACATAAATCATTTATAATAATTCAAAATCCCAATTTAAACCATTTTATAAATTAATCAACTACTTATTTCAAAAATCACATTTCTGTTATATTTCACAAAAATCATAATTTTTATAACATAAAACTTTCAACGTTTATTTATTTAAAATGAATCAATTTCAAAATTAAATTTTACTACGAATTCTCAACTTAAATTTTTCAAAAATCAAATTTTATTTATTTTCGACATCTAACGATACCAAAAACATATTCAGCTAAAATTTAGCCTTTAACGATTTCAATCACAAAGATAATCACGCAGATTATAAATAGATCAATAAATAGATCAACACACAACATTGAAACTAATTCAATCATTTGAGGAATCCAGTTGGATCCCTCCAACCTGTTTCCCTGCATCCACAGATGTTTGCACAATACCAATTCCGCTTCATGACGGAATATCGCGGTATATGGGATTTATAAAATATTATCCGCTATTATGCAACGCAATAGGGTCTCATCCGCTATATAATGCGGGAAATCAACTCCAAATACATATATAATACCAATTCCATTCAAGTTGGAATTATCGCGGTATATGTTTTTAATAAATAACATCCGCTTAATATACGGCGTATAGGGTCTATTTCAATACAACAGATAATAATTATCATCCAATCACACAATCAAGCAATTTTAAATCTAACTATTTAAAATTTAAATCGAAACAATTCGATTGAGTGAGAAGTTCTCACCTTGAGTTCCCGATAACATTTGTAGCGTTTTGCTTCGAATAAAATTAACGTGCGTTTAATTTTACCCGAAATTCACACTAGCTCCAAACGACTCCAAACAAGCTTCATAGCGTAGTGCTCGACAAAATGAAGCCAATGCAACTTGTTTCATAATTTTCCGACCTCGTATGAAAGAGTTATTGCATTTTAAAGTTTGTACGCATTTTAGTATAAATAAATTCACAAATCTATTTCATTTTTTTAACCTAAATCAATATCTGGCCATTCGTTCTCTTCATCAAATCAGGGCCGCGTGATGCTCTTTCTTCCTTCACATTCAAATTCGAACGTATGCTACAGAGAGGCCGAACCCAAAACACATGATTTAGGGTTTGAAACGCACCCTCTCAACCTCCTCTTAACCTCGATCAAACAACGTCTACTCTACTTTCGGCTGCGAGGATGTGAAGCTCGGTTGTAGTTTTATCTCGAAAAACATGAAAGACTGCAGCGCCTTTGAACATATATTGCCGTCGATTCGTGGCTTCGATTTCGATCATAACCGTTGGATATTAAGATATCACCACCCTCTACAACTTTCATGTTGGAAGTTTCGTGAAATAATTGGTGGATTTGAAGGAAAGAGGAGGAGAAGATCAGAAGATTTTGGCCATTGAATGATAGTGGCGGCCAGCTCTTCAAACCCTAGGGTTTTGAGTTTGTTTGCAAATGAGAATATAGCAAGTCCTTTTATAGAAAAATTTCCAAAACACTATTCATCCAAAATTTTCCGAACTCCAAATCTCGCGCGGTGACTGGCATTTCTAGGGTTTACCCCACGTTTTGGACACAATGGAATAGGTTTCGGGAGCCAATTTTATCTTCTGTGCGAGTTATGGCAATAAATGATCAAATTTAAATTAAATCGATTAAACCAAATTTCTATGCGCTTTGGCTTGCCCCGGACAAACGGTAAATCCGATTGACACGAAATTTGAAACCTTATGATAATATAACATTACGGATCCGATGAAACTAGTTTTGTCGAAATCCAAGACTATTTGAAAAATGGCTATTTAAACTCGTCAATTAAATATTAAAATATTCAATTTTCACAAATTAACTTTTAATTCAATTTTAAAAGTTCACAAACATTTTTCTAACTCCAATATGATTAAATAAAATTTTATAAATCATTTTTAATCACATTAAACCCCATTTCTCATTATTTACGCAATTTCAAATATTAAATTACCGATTTAAACCGATTTAATTATCCAATTAAATCCAGATATTCGAAAAATAAATTATTCGACTCATAAATTTTACTTGTTGATATTTAAAATAAATTAAATATCCGAATTTCAAATGACAGAAATTCTGGGTCGTTACATCAAGGAACTAAAATGGCCAAATTTGATAGTCGGATATTTAACTATCAAAGCAAACAAAGAAATATCTAACACCATATGCAATCACTAGGCCCTTTTAGTTAATCTTTTATTAATTAAATCACTTCACAAATATTCACTTCAAATTATCTTTAAAAAGATATATTCTCAAAACCATTTCAATAAGGAAAAACATTTCCATATACTTATTAAATAATGTGTAATTCACAATTCTCTTTGTTTTCAACACTTAACAAATATTACATATACCTAAATCTGGATTAAGTATATATTTTATTCTTTAAGGAAAACATTCTCTTAAACATATTTATTTGGATCAAAATGCATGTTACGTAAAACATCGTTGCGACAACCCAAAATTATTAGTATAGCGGTTCGAAAATCAGATAGATATATAAATCCCATATTCTATACAAACATTTCCTTTCGAAAATCATTTACTATAACAATATTGTTATAGTCCATGCTTTCCTTACTTCTTGAAAATGTCTATTTCAACAATGAATGTTAAAACCTATATATTTGATGCTCACACGTTTAAAATATCTTCAAACCGTTTAAGTCCATTTAAAATATCAATTTTTAAAACATTTATTTAATTTAAAGAGTATTCACTGTTTAAAATCATGAATATACTTCGTTTACCAAATTCAATACTTCCACATTTATTAAAGGATTATCCACTGTCCAAAATCGTGAATGAAACCCCTTTAATAAACTTCTATATTTAACTTATCAAAATAAGTTGATTTCGGATTTATAAACCAATGTTTATAAATTCCATTTATATTTTATAAAAACTTCAATATATAAAATTCCATTAATAACCAATCTCTTTTATATCTCATTTACGTGCCAAAATCTGATTATAAGTTAATTTACTTATAAATCTCTTATTTACAAATTCTTTTTCTATAACTTCATGAAATTTATAAATTTTATTTACTTATAAGATTCATTTATACTTCATTCTAACACTTATAAAACTCCTTCATAATTCCATCACTTTTTATTTATAAAATATCAATATTATAAATCTTATATATAAACTATTTATAATAAATTCAAAAAAAAATCCCAATTTAAACTATTTTACCAAACAGTTCACTTCATATTTCAAAAATCACGTACTGATTTTATTTCACAAAAAGCATAATTTTTATAACATAAAAATAATAATTTTAATTTATTTAAAATAAATCCATTTACTTGACAATTCAAAAATTAACAAAACAACTATTTTCAAAATCACTTGAAAATCCTTTTTTAATTTGAAATCATCACTTTAATATTTTTAAAATTCTAAAATATGGCCCAATGCTGCAAAAATGCTAAACAAGGTGATTCACATCAATCATATCATCCAAACATCATATATCATATAATGTCAGCATATAAATCAATATCTGTAAATAAACCAGTACTGGTGAGGAATCTAGTTGGATCCCTCCAACCTATCACCTGTAACAAATATACATATTACAAAATATGTACGATGTCTGCTTTGAGACAAACGCACGTACAAAAGGTCATCCGTTCATGTACGGGTACGTATGATGTCTCATGTGTTCTAATAGGCAGGAATATATCCAAATACCAATCAGTATATAGATAATATATCATATGTCATCCAAACAATCATCAATCATCATAAAATAAATTTATTCTCACTTATATAAAAATATCAGTAAGCTAGAAAGAGTGAGTTGTACTCACTTTGGTTCCAATAGATGTAGCGGCGTTTTATTCCGAATAAAAATAAACAAGCATTTAAATTTATCTAAAATTTTCACTAGTACCAATCAAATACAAACTAGCTCCAAAATGTAATGTTCATCAATATGATCCCAACGCAATTTGTTTCGTCAAAAACAGACCTCGTATGAAGTAGTTATGATATTTACAAGTTTCCACGAATTTGTATAATTTAATTTACACTTTTATTTTTATTTTTAAACCTCGAATTAATCTCGGCCGTTGATTAAAGGAGGCATGATCAGGGTCGTACATATCATGTTCTCCATCCCATGAAAACCCCAATTGAACCAACACCCATCGGCCGCCATTTCTTTTATTGAAAAACCCCCTCCACCGCTTGCCTACTCGACAATCAGGGAATACCATACGACTTCCGACCACGTGCTCCACCTTCTGCCGAAGCTTGGTCAAGCCCGATCATGCCACCTCCTAGAAAAATTTGCCCAATTGCATGGCCTTTAAACCGAAATTGCCAGTGATTGGCTTCGTTTTAGATGATGGTGACCGTTGAAGTTGAAGATCTCTCTACGTTCTACAACTTTACTTTAGATGCCGAAGCTTGAATTTGAGTGGATAAAGAGATAATCGAGGTAGAAGAGGGGGAGTTTCTAGCTATCGAAATGTAAATGGTGGCTAGGGTTAGAGGGCTAGGGTTTTGTGAAAATAGAAAAAAAGTATGGCCTTTTATAGAAAATTTCACGACACTATTCACCCAAAAAAATTTCGAACTCCAATCGAAGCATGCCGCTTGGCATTTATAATATTTTACTCTTATTCCATAAATAATGGAATATATATCAGGAGCCAATTTAATCGTATTTGGAAGATAGGTTTTTGAATCGACTTATTCGAATTAAAATTTACTTAAACAAATTTCTACGCATTTCAATTTGTCGTGACTAAACCGTAAATCTGATTGACATAAAATTTGAAATCCTATAATAATATAATGTTACGGATCTAATGAAACTAGTTTCTTCGAAATCCGAGATTGTGTGAAAAATGATTATTTTTACTCGTTAATTAAATATTAAAATATTCAATTTCTATAAATTAACTTTTAATTCAATTTTAAAAGTTCTCTAACATAATTTTAATTCAAATAGAATTTAATTCAATTTTACAAATCATTTTCATTCACATTAAATTCAGATTTCAATTATTTCTATAATTTCAAATGTTAAATTAGCAATTTAATCATCCAATTAAATCACTATATTTAAAATATAATTTATTCATCTATTAAAGTTAACTTGTGAATATTTAAAATCAATTGAATATTCCAATTTCAAATGATTAAAATTATGGGTCATTACAATTGAATTGGATGAATTCAGAGTTAGTTGAAAGTTTAGGTTAAAATTGAACCCCCGTGCAATTTTATTTCGAAATGGAAATTTTAGCAACTACTAAAAATCAAAGTGAGTTAATCTCACCTTTTTGGCTAATCGAAATTTTTTAATAGTCAATAAATATTATTTATTGGATATTTGAATATTTATTTCTGATCATATTAATTGTTTGGATAATATACTAAATTATATTGTTAGTTGGATATTCCCACCTATAGGAGAGAGTGAGACCCTATTAAATTCCCATGTAAGAGTGGATGAACCTTTGTATACAAATCCCTCATCGAAGCGATTGATTTATATTTTTATGATATTATATGTGATGCAGGTGGACAGGTTGGAGGGATCCAATAGAAATCCTCACACTGTTGATTTTATTTTCGTATATATTATGATATATAATATGTTGGATGTTACATTGGATGACATGAGCATGATTTTGCTTAGTTAGTGCTTAGTAGCACTATGCCTTATTTTGGTATTTAATACTATAAAGTAATGATTTGATTTAAAAAGAAATTTCAAATTAATTTTGGAAAATTTATATGTTTAATAATTATTCTAAAAAAAGTTTGATTTTTAGAGATTATAAATTATGGTTTT
The DNA here is from genome assembly GCA_030765085.1 of Allium cepa. Taxonomy (NCBI): domain Eukaryota; kingdom Viridiplantae; phylum Streptophyta; class Magnoliopsida; order Asparagales; family Amaryllidaceae; genus Allium; species Allium cepa. Next base: position 910,636,179 of record CM060932.1, read on the forward strand.
ATAAAGTATTTTAAATAAAGATTTTGAACTGTAAAATAAAGATTTTTAAAATCTTGGAAAATATGTCAATCCTTTATATAAAAGGGATATGGATTTAAAAAGTAAACAGAAATATTTTGATTATAAATAATTTTTTCCATTATGTACGAAGTAATATATATATATATAAGTACATATAACATAATTTATTTATAAATGTGAAATATATAAATGTGATAAATTATAAAAGTGATATTTTACAAAGAAGTGAAGATTGGTATAATCGTATTTTGTTATCAAAGTATGGATTTATAAATGATGTTATAAATCAAAGGAAATTATTATCGTTTAACAAATTGGTGAAATAAATCAGGTGGTGGATTTACTATAAGATAAGGAATGATATTTTAGAAAAAAATTAATTCCATTTTAGAAATTTAAGGTGGGGTAAGAATTAGGAATGTTAAATGGTATTTTATAATTTGAAGGAAATTTATAAAAGAAATTTATATCTATTAAAGCAATGTTATAACTGTTGGAATTATGTTTTGGATGGGGTTTTATAAATAAGCAGGATTTAAGAAGGAATAAACGTATAAATAGGTTCATAAATAAATGAATTTTTATGAAAGAAGTTTTGCGCAATTGGAAGAGATTTATAGGCATGTTTTATAAATATGGAAATGATTATGTCGAATTAAGTATGAATTTTTGTCAAGGAAATATATTTTAAAGGTTGTTTATTAATATTAATATTGTTTAAAAGTTGTTTAACAATATTTTAAATAGTTTCAAAGGTTTATTATTTAAAAATATTAATATGGGTTGAAATTAGTTTTAAATTATTTATCAGTAGAGTTTTGGACATTTATTATTATTATATATAGTAATGTTGAAGATAAATTATTATTGTTTATTTAAGAATGTTTTGAAAATTATCAAGTATTATTTTAAGATGTTTAAAATTAGTATTTATTTATTTATAATGTTATTAGTATATAGTAGTAATTAAAAGTAAGTGATTAGAATTTATTTGTAATTGTTTTCGAGATTTGTAAATGGAGTTTTATAAACAGATGGGGGTTTTATAAGAGGAATCTTATAATATGTTTAGGAAAATGAAAAAGGAAGACTGGTTAAAGGGTTAAAGAGTTTTATAAATGGATTTAAATATTTATAAAAGAATTTTTGAAATGTGTAATGACCTATAATTTTGACACTTTAAAAATGGGATATTTAATTATTTTAAATATTCAAATTTAGAATTTTCAAACTTAAACAATCATGTTTTATATGATAAATAAGAATGGTAAACTTATTTTTAATATTGAATAAAGGTTTTGGATTTCCATTGTAAAATTGACAAAAGTCGGATTCCAATAAAGTAGGATAAATATTCGTGAAATTTGTTTAAAGGATAAATAATTCCTTATATATATATATATAATCGAAATTAAACTCATTTAATAATAATAGAAATTTGGTTTATAATGGTTTGATAAATATATAAAACAGGTAAATAGGCACAAGGAAGAAGTTGAAAAAAAAATTAGTCTAAGGGACAACAAGTTTGCTTTTTAGCCTGAAGGACACTTTTTAGTGTAAACTGAAAATGATAGTTGTAACTATCATTCTGTGATTTACACTAAAAAGTGTCCTTCAGCCTAAAAAACAAACTTCTTGTCCTTAACACTAATTTTTTTTCTAACTTTTTCCTTTAGCCTAAAAACACCTATATAAAACTTGTTTTATAAAAATTGAAAATTTTCGTCGCATACCGATAAATTGATGTCGTATTTTTACAAATAGATCTGGATATTATTTTATATTATTTATAAGTCAAATATACATATTTAATTATTTAAATATAATAACAAATCAATTTTGAAGTTTGATTTACATGAATAAATAGTTTAACAAAAATGTCAAAATGCGACCGGAAAACGTTTTGTCAAAAATCAACGTTTTGTTCAAATAAGTCGCCACAACGTTATCACACCTTTGTTAACATGTTTTAACATATATATTACACATTTTAATAAATAAACATGTTTACTTTTACCAAATTGGATTGGAAAAATTCTAGAAGTCATTAGTAAAAGTAAGTAAGAATCAACAAAAATAAAGACTAGAATTCCACTTTCTTTTCCAAAATGGGGATCTTCCCAAATTCCACTTTCTTTCCCGCTGACCCTTCCCATCCGCCATCCTCTCTGCAACCTTGTCCTTCTTCTCCAATTCTCGTACCACCCTCTGTCGCGACACATGCTTCTTTGTCAGTTCCTCTTCCCACATCCATCCCTACTGTCAGTATCTCTCCAGTCTCTCCCTCTCCAGTTCAGTTTTCTTCTTCCCAGTCTGCAGCTTTGAATCCTTCTTCCCCACCATAGCTTCCCCTACCCCAAACTCAGATTTCTTGGAACTCTCTATTCAAAGCAAAACCCACTAATGCTGGGAAATATGTACCGCGTGACATTCAACTTGAATTCAATGGTGACGCCATTGTTCCACCAGCAGAAGTAATGACGACAGGTAACTCTATGTGGAAGGAATACCTGGTGGGTTTTTTCCTCGATAACCCTCTGCCTTACACGACAGTACTGTACTATCTCAAAAAAGCATGGAAATTACGTGGATCCATACCTGCTAAATCAGATGGATTCCTATTCTTGTTTAAGTTTTCAAATGTAGATGATAAGACTAGAATTACTGAGTCTGATCCTGTTATAATGAGGAACAAACTTTTTATTGTAAAGCCATGGGATGAAAATGTAGGTAATACTTGTAGTAGCATCAAGGCTGTACCAGTTTGGATTAAGTTATCTAACATTCCTTTGTTTGCATGGTCGCCTTTGGGAATAAACTGGTTAGCTTCAAGGATCGAAAAACTACTCTGTATGGATGCTTCAACTGTTGAACGAATCTCCTTTTCCAAATGTTTAGTTGAAGTCACACCAAAGAATGACTTACCAGAATGCTTCACTGTTAAACTGCTTGATGGGTCTGATCAGGTCGTTAAAGTTGATTACTTGTGGAAGCCGGAAATTTGCACTATATGTAACTAGTTTGGGCATATGGTAACAACTTGCAAGAAGATAGTAATTGAAGATAAAGCAAAACAATGTGAAGCTATTGAACAACAAGAAATTGGTGATGAGAAACAAAACGGGGTGAGGAAGGGCAAAAACGCTGACAAACAAGATAAGGTGAAGCAAGTGTGGCAAAAAGTTAACAGAAGCAAGGTGAATAAAGGGGACATAACAAAAGAATTGGAGGGCTCAACAAAGAAAATGATAGGAACAGAGGAAGAAAATGAACATGGTGAAAATGAGGACAGTAGAAATGTCATTCCAGTTCAGAATAAAATTAACACAGTTGAACAAGAATGCACTGCTGTTACACATAATAAATTTAAAGTGTTGCAAAATGAGAAGGTAGTGCAAGAAAATAAGGATGAGGAAGGGCAATTCTCTCCTGATAATAATTGTGTAGAATTTTGTAAGGAAGCTAGTACGATTAATACAAATTCTGCTATTGGTAATGTAGTTGAGAAATTTCAACCTACTTTCAATTTAGATGAACTGTACAATAATATAAATGAAACAACTAATTGTGGCAAAAGCAAGGAAGTTGGTAAAGGCAATACTGAAGTGAATGCACAGGAAGATACTCATGTATCAGAAGTGGACTGTGCATGGTGTAAAGCTTTTGAAAACAACATTATCCAATTAATTACTTCTATGCACAAGCCAAATGATGATGTACTATTGCCTGAACCTACACATTATAACTTCTCCACTAACTTGCCTGGATGGCCAACTAGCACCTTTTCACCTCAACCTCAATCTATCCCTCCACAAAAGCCTACCACCTCCATTACAAAGTCTCAACAAGCCTCACCTCCTCCTCACCCTCAAAGGAAAATTGAAACTCGATCTCTTTCAGCTAAGAGAAGAAATAACTCCACCTCTCAGCAATAATCATTATGTTTAACAAAATTGATGCCTGGAATCTCAGAGGTGCTCATAGTAATATGAAACTTGATCAGGTGAAAAGAATCATTTCTCCTTATGATATTTGCCTATTTGGATTGCTTGAAACTAAACTCAATCTATCGTTATCCATCAAAGAAGCTGCATATATAAATCCAAAATGGGAATACCGTCATAATCTTGATATGGCTACTTATGGGCGTATTCTCATAATCTACGATCCTGCAGTAATTTCTCTATCCCCAATCTTAACCACTAGACAATACATTCACTTTCATGTCCATGAAATTCAAACACAAACCTCCTCCTACATCACCTTTGTTTATGCTGACAACTCGGTCCCTTCTAGGAATACAATCTTCAACTCTTTGCCTCCATTACGACAATCAACTCACCCTTGGATTGTTTTACGTGATTTCAACTCTTGCTTTGAACTCACTGACAAATGTGGAGGAATTCCACTTACTCCTAGAGATATTGCTCCATTCAATTTAGCTGTTGTCGAGTCTGAATTAATTTTGGTAAACAAGTCAGGTGCTAAGCATTCTTGGAATAATAGAAGTCGTAGTGGAGTTCGTACCTTCACGACAATAGATCATGCCTTCAGCTACTTCCAAGCTCTCTCCCGTTGGCCATCCTTGTCTGTGTTCCTTCCACAATCAATTATGTCTGATCATTCTCCAATGATTTTATCTCTGGGTCACCACTTTCGAAAGGAAAAGAGAAGTTTCAAATTTTTTAATGCTTGGCTCAAGCATGAACACTTTCTTACCTTAGTTTCTCAAGTTCATTCTGAATATTATTGTTTTGGTAATCCCATGTATAAGTTTTGCAGGAAATTGAAAAGAATTAAACAGGAGATCAAATTGTGGGCTTCTTCCACCTTTGGAACTGGTAGCTTGCTTTCAACTTCACTTATGGAACTGTTGAAGAAACAACAAGATTACATGATGGACCATCCCCTTGATGAACAAGCAGCTGCTGATGAAGCCAAACTTTTCGGGGTGATGTTAACAATGCTCTTAGCATGGAAGCAAACATGAAGAGGAAACAATTGCATAATAAGTGGATTGTTGAAGGTGATAGGAATACAAAGTTCTTCCATGAAGCATTGAAGGTCAAGCATTATAGAGAAAATATTTTTAGTATATTAGATGAACAAGGTACCCTATGTTCTACTGCTGAAACTGTCGATCAGGCTTTTGTTGATTACTTCACTTCTCTGCTTGGCAATTCAACTGGTTTCTCTCCAGATCTTGATCAAATCTCATCACTTGTGTTGCCTTGCATTCCAACTCAGGAAGCTAATACACTTATAAAGCCAGTTACTGATGAGGAAATCAAAGATATTCTATTCTCTATGAACAAACGCTCATCTGGAGGCCTTGATGGCCTTAATGTGTCATTCTTTACATCTACGTGGAGTGTGCTTGGCCACGATTTCTGTCATGCAATACACAATTTCTTTTCTAAATGCAAGTTACTTGGGGAAGTTAATAGCACAAATATTGCTCTAATCCCTAAAGTCACACCTACGACAAGTGTATCCTCTTTCAGGCCTATCTCCCGCTGTAATGTAATATATAAATGTATCACAAAAATTCTTGCTTCTCGTTTGGTTAGTGTTATCCCATCTGTTGTCTCAATGAACCAAGCTGCTTTCATCCCAACCAGGAATATACTTGACAACGTGCTTCTATCTCAAGAGTTACTTAAAGGTTATAGTAGAAGTAGTGTTACCCCTGCTGCTGCACTCAAAATTGATATTTCTAAAGCCTATGATTCTATTCAATGGTCATCAATAGTTAGAATAATGGCAATTATAGGATTTCCCAAAATATATGTGTCTTGGATATATGTGTGTATCTCCTCACCAACCTTTTCTATTGTTATAAATGGAAGACCAGTGGGCTTTTTCAGTAGTAGAAAAGGCATTCGTCAAGGAGATCCTATATCATCTTACCTATTCTTGTTGGTTATGGAAGTTTTCACTATTATACTTAACACAAAATACTCTCAGAAATTAATTAAGTACCATCCTAAGTGCTCTACACTTCAAATAAGCTCTATAATGTTTGCTGATGATGTGATGTTGTTTATTAAGCCTGAAATTCCATCTCTAACTGCCATAATGGAAGCACTGCAGTCTTTTTACTGTATGACAGGACTTACAATTAATCAAGCTAAGTCTTCCATGTTAGTTGTTGGTGTTGGCGTTGCTCTGAAATCTGCTCTTTATCAACACATTGGTTTCACTTGCATGGATAATGACATGAGGTATCTCGGTCTCCCTTTAATCTTAAAAAGAATTACTAATGCTGATTGTATTCCATTATATGATAAGATTACTTCTGTAATGTGTGCCTGGGTGAATAGGCAATTAACTCAAAGTGGTAGACTTGTCCTAATCAAATCTGTTGTTTTCACATCTCTGGTCTACTGGGCACGTTCATTAATCCTCCCTATGAAACTGATGCAACTTGTAAGGTCGGCGATGAATAGATACTTTTGGACTAGCAGTATTCATAATAGGAAGCTGATGCCATGCTCTTTTTCAAAATTTGAAACTCCCATGAAGCTTGGAGGTCTTGGTGTTATTAACCCTAGGAAGTGGAACCATGCTGCAATAAGTACTCATTTTGATGCCATCATCAACAAGAGAGGTACAATATGGGTTAATTGGATATGGCAACATTGCACTAAGTCCAAATACTTTTGGTGTATGGACATATCTCAAAACAGCAGTTGGATATGGAGAAACATTCTGAAGCTTAGAGAAGTTTGTCTACCTATTATACAGTATCAAGTAACAGCTACCTCTGTTGTTAGCTTCTGGCATGAACCATGGTCTAGTAATGGTATTATTCTATCCAAAGTTTGTGATTATCAACAGATACAACAATCTGGTACACATCATGATGCAAAAGCAAATGAATACTTACTTGAAGGGAAAATGCAGCTGCCAAATACTAGTAATCAAATGCTCAATATTATGTGGACTGATATTCAAGCCAAATTCTTCACTGCCCATCATCTTGATGCTGTCTCTTGGGACTTGAAGCCACACAGTGTCAAAAGTGTGTATAATTTTTGTTCTGATATTTCTCCACTTCCAGCTTCCAAGTGGTTCACTGTTATCTGGTCTTCTGACTCTGTCCCTTCTCAAAACTTGATGATGTGGAAAGTTTTAAACCAGGCTCTTCTTACCAGAAGAAAATTAAACAACATTGGTTTGCTTTGCTCCCCATTATGTCTGTTTTGTGACATGTATGAGGAAAGTACTGATCACCTTTTTTTTGAATGCCCTGAACTCAAATACTTGATGAACTACATCAGTTACATTACTGGTTATAAGCTATCTACTGGAAGTTCGAGTATGGTCTGGAGTATCATTTAAAGGCTACGAGATGGAGATGTGATGGATCAAGAGTTTTAGTTGTTTGTTTGAAAATATACATGAGTCTAATTTGGAAGGAAAGGAATGCAATAGTATTTGAAAAGCAAAGGAAGAAGATGGAAGCACTATGGCATGATGTAAAGAAAGCAACCCACATGCAATTGATGAATGGCAACAGAGTTTTCCCTGACAACTTGATTCATGGATGGGCTTGACCTCTTGTTGTTTCTTCAATTGTTCTTATTGTTTAGTTCTCTTTTTTTCTATTTTTCTCTCTTTTTATTTCTGTGTTTTTCTACTCTTTTTTGTGTTGCAATAAATCTGGTAGGGGCCCAGACAACCCCGATGGCTTTGCCAAAAAAAAGAATTAACAAAAATAAGAAAAAGTAAACATCAAATCAAAGCCAACGTAATTATGATATTCTTTACTTAATCTTTAAATGACTAAGACATAAAGTAAGGATGTGAAAGATGATTTTAAGTATTGAAAAAATGGAGATTGCTTTAGGTTGAAGTAAGGTTAGTTTGATAATTTGGTAAGAGGTTATTTTGGTAAATTTACCACTTCTTTCTTATCCTATAAATACCCACCTTCTTCTCACTTTCATTCAATTTTGGTAAGAGGTTATTTAGTATCTCTACTTATATATATACATGTTTGATGTTGTGTTATGATTGCTATGGATGCTTATATATGCTTTGATCACCAAGTATTGATTGTTTGATATGATTGTTAAATTGTTTTACCATGCCATGTTAATAAACGTCGATAAGCACAGAGGAAATCACGTTCTGTTTTGAAATGAAATGGTGTATATGGAATGCTTAAACCTTTTGGAAATATTTTTTAAATGAGTTAGAAATGTTTCATAAACATTTAAATATGTTTAAAGAAATAAAGGAAGAAAATCAAGATTTCATCTTGTACATTTTAAATATGTCCAAAACAATTTTCCAAAAAAATCGCGCTTTCTGTAGTAAAGTGACCAAAGTTTAAAATTGATATTTTAAATGTTTTAAAAATATGAAATAAATTTATAAAATATTTTAAAATGTTTTAAAAGATATTTAAGTTGAAAAGATGGATATCTAAATGATATAAAAGTCGTTTTGAAGAATATAGCTTTTAAAACACTATTTGTCACACTTTTCGCAGCAGTTTTTAATATCTTTTGAAACATAGTTTAAACTTAACAATTCTTTCCTATATATTTTTTGAATGATTTAAAAGAATAATTAAGTCATTTAAAGATGATTTGGAAGTTTTAATAAGAGTTTGAATAAATGGTTAAGAGGAATTGTTTATACCACTTAAAAAAAGTGAAGAATATTGAATGTAATAACAAGCTGAGTAACGACTAGTACATTTGTCTCGCTTATGAGATCTGGAAAGATAAAATAAAATGTTTAACTAAGGTTAGGGATGGAGCAACTAGTTCCCTAAACTTACCTGGCCTATGTTTTCTTTTCTTATGCGAGGGGTGGGACAGATCAAAAGGAAAGCCCAGATGCTCTAAAATAAAAAGATTATATTAAGTTTTTCCAAAATAAAAGAAGACTGGTTTTATCCAAAATTTAAGAAATCTCCAAAATGAATAAATTACGACTTGGATTGCATAGAGATAATCTTCTCATAATTGGTATTAAAATTCGAAGAGGGAACTCGTCCTATTCGTGGAAAGTAAAAGGTGATTTCACCGTAATTCCGCCTATAACACTTGTTCAACAAGGAAATTGATGTCGAATAAAATTAGAATGATTTCTATGATCCTATTTACTCAATAATGTTTGCTAAGATTCATTTTAGGGTATATCATAAACGATGTCTTAAATAATATTGTTTTTGACCTGCCTAAAAGTTAAGGAATTTGGATCGAGAGTTAAGTGAAGGAAATTGAAATATTGTCCAAAGAAAAAGAATAAATTGCTTAGAATTACTCTGAGAAAATATAAAGATATTTTGAAATCATCCGAAAACTCCTTCAAACTAATTTTTGAAATAAAACATTTTGAAGGCAATGATCGTTGAAGACAAAAATAATCATGATGTAGGATTACTTGCCATTAGTCGCTGAAGGTGAAATTTACCATATTTTATATGGCAGTAGTACTCTGTTATGAAAATCTTCGATTTGTAAGAATATGATTTGAAGTTAAGAAAGAAATATTTTATTAAGATTTAATAAATGATTTGGGAATATTTTCCATAAGTTAAAAGTTATAGCTTGAATATTAATAAATCTTTGATTAAGATTTAATGAATGATTTAGGAAGCTTTTCCTAAGTAAAAGAGAAAATGATTAGGAATTATTCCAAGATTTAAGAAAGGTTTAAATAAACAAAATGATTTGATAAATGAGGTTTAATGATTCCATATACTCTTGAAAAGAAAATGGAATAAATTAAAAAGAATATATATAAGAAAGATAGTTTATAAAAGTTGAAGAAATTGATTGATGATTGATATCCACATATGAACTTAACATCTTTTAAATCGATAATTGGCTTCGAAGGAACCGGGGTTGGATTTGGGTGATTCCTATCTGAAAACCACTTCGAACCAATGTATATGTTCGAATGTGAAGACATGTTGAAGATGATGATTATTGAAGACCATGGATCTTCATAGTGTGAGGACTGCTTGTTGAACATGCTCTGGGTAGCTTCCATTATATAGTTATTTATAGCAGTGGTCTCTTCATTGTGGATATTTTTCAAATTGCAAGGACTACTCGCTACTAGTGGTAGTAAGAGAGTGCCTTCGGTTTGTCCATTTCATGGACAACTTGTATGAATGTTTGTCTGACATTGCATTTCTAAAGATTACGTACATTGGTTTTTACAAACGTACATCAGTGGTGGCTAAGAAGGCAACTTCTCTTAGCTTAACACCCTCATTGAGACGTACGAGCTTAAGGGTTGTATTTTTGTGGAAGGCAATTAGTAGTCAATAGAAATGGCCGTGTGGTATTCAAAGTGATGAGATATATGAAAAGGAAATCGTTGCCTCAAGCCTCATCATCCGAAAATGACCGAAATAGGGTTGGATGTGGCAAGGCTAAGTGGATCATTCCCAATTAGGGTATGATCATCCACTTCTAGATATATTTCTTCCCGCTATGACATTCGAAATGTAAATTAATGTGGTATGTATGCTCGGGCGCCCGGTTTAAAGGTCGGTACCGATCGGGGGATGGTATATTTGGTACTGCCTAGTTAAAGAGGTAGGCCGGTCTTGTGTTGGTAGAGGGAAAAACTTCTATGCCTCGGGACATCCATCTAGAGGTGTACCCATCGGAAGGTAGTTCCTTGACCTGGTCATTTGTATGGAAATCCATTCTCCACTAAGAACCTGCGGACTTGATTATAAACCTATTATGTTGGAATTTAATTAATGTAACAATTTCGGCTAAGATTAATAAGTTTATGCAAATGTTTTCAAAGAGATGTCATTAAAAATAATATCAATTGTTTTGATATAAAAGTGTTTTAGTTATCATAAGGTAAAAACTTGTCCGTGTTTACGTGTGGGCGTGGTCTTATGGGATACTCTTTCTTTTTAGAGGATTTTATTCAAAGGCTAATATATGACACTATCGTTTATATTTGAGTTTCTCACGCTGGTTTATCAAGCCTAATCTGGGTATTTTCAATACTCGAGTCAGATTCGAGTAGTTTCAGGTTTAGTCAAAGACGATTGGAGTTCCAGAGGAAAGCTGGAGATATTTATCTACGTATGTAAATATTCTATTATTTTCTTTGGTTTATTAGTTTTAGTTTGATACCTGTTAGCAATTGTAAGGATAGGTGTTTATAACTGTCCAAGCTGAATTTAGGTTAGACTCTGATATATGTATTTAAAAATTTTCTACTGTAAAGATATTTTTTCAATATTATATATTATTAAATTTATGTGAAATTCTGTTCTGTCTATTTTTTCTTTATTACCCCTAATGTTCTGCCTTTTCGTGCAATTTGAGTTAGACATGTGTGGTTAATTGTTGATTCAAATGGTACAGGAAACGGTTCGTTACATTTGGTATCAGAGCCGAAGGTTAAGCGAGAACCTTGGCTTTGTTATGGGTAAAGACTCATCACAGATAATGTAGGTAATACCCTCGGATGAGTAACTCATTATAAATAGGGTTAGTAACTCCCTAGAATGAGTTGAGAGTATTATATATGAGCACGTATTTGATAATGTTATATATAAAAGTTTTCTTTTGAAAAATTGGTAAATGAAATAATTTTACGTAGGATTATATTTTGATTACAAATTATATATTTTGAAAAGTTATATAGTTAGAAATCAAGATTAGTGAAATTTAAATATGAACATCTTGTGATTAGAATTTCACAGTTTGACTATAAGATGTTTCATAAAGATAACCGATAAGTAAGAAATCTGATAAGGTAATTAAAATCTTTAATACTTATTCCAAAATAATAAATTAAGAAATGATAATGTTAAGTTACTATCATAAATTGATCAATTGTTTAATTTAAAAAGTTAAAGTACAAATATCTTGTGAATTAAGTTTCACGATTTTACTATAAGGTGTTTGATAATAAGATTGGTTTAAGGAATGGACATATAAGATAAAAATGATATAATATAAAATGATTATGTAAAAAGAAAATATGAAAGGAATGAAGGTTTAAAATTCAAGTAATTTAAAATAATTGTGGTAATTCAAATGAAGTTAATTAATATAAGATGAATTTATAAAAAAAATTATAAAATAGGTTTTATAAAAAAAATTAATCTCTAAAGGATTTTGAAAGGGTGTTATTAGATATTTTATGATAACTAGTTCGAATGGCTTGAAAATAAATTAAAAATGGGTAGGAGATGCGTTCGGATGGTAAACACTTCTCTTAAGTATTACTCTTCTTGTTAAGAGAATATATAATACTATTGGTACTACCCAGTTCCTTGGTATTATTTAGGAGTCACTCGGTCCATATAATTTTCTTAAGTTAAAGAGATAATGTAAATCATTAATTGATAAATTGATTAGTAATATTCATAAAAGTGTTTAAACCAAAGATAAATTTGGAATTACTAATTGATAATATAAAGCGGGATTCTCGACGATTATGGACAATCGAAAATTTATGAATCACGCCAAATTCAAAGCTAAGGAATTTATGGAATAATCTGGTAAAAGATAAACCATTGCGAAATATTTTAAGTAAATGAAATAGGATAAATATAATTTATAAATGTGATTATAAATAAAAAGGGTTTAAAAGTGGAGAAATTCATAATAGAATTAAATCAAAAATAAATTTTGTAATTATTAATTTGAAATGATAGCAACCTATCACAAACTGTAATTCACCCAAATATAAAACCGATCGAGAATTTGGGATGTGTATATATATATACTGTTAGGATGTAAAAAAGGGTATTATACAAAACAAGATGTCGTGAACTATTTATACACGTAAGTAAACTCATGACTTTTTAAATTTTAATTATAACCTAGAAAAAAATTTATTAATGAATTCTACCATTATTAAGGATTTGGACTTAAGTTTTTAAAAGTGATGGATTTACATAGCTGTGTTCATAAGATATAACAAATTTAATTTATGAAATGATTCATAGACCATATTAGTATTAAATAAAATATACTAAAAAAATGAATGAAAAGAATAAAGGATGTGAATAAAGAGAATTTGCTATAACTGAGAAAAACCAATAGTAATTTCGTCACACAAATTTTGATCGAATATCTGGGTACAGAACTTAGAGGTGTTTTACTGATCCGGAAAAGAATTTATCACTCGGTTTCTTGACGACGAGCATTGATGATGTTTTGTGGTTAGTTACTCGAGTTTCCTATCATAGTTGAGAGCTATGCAAGAAACGCAAGTGTATCTGATCTAGAAGCTTGATCAGAGTCCGCACTAGAGGATCTAGAGATTGATACTAGTTTGAAAATAAAGTTGTGAGTTCGAATAGAAGATCAAATTAGATATTATATACGGATGATTTGGGTACATCTTATGGGTTTAAGTTTGTGAAATAATGATTTAGGTAAAATATTGTGGGTTTAGTTTCTGGGTAATTTCAAGAATGAAATTCATTTGATGTAGGGGAGAATGTAGCGACCCGTAATTTTAACACTTTAAAAATGAGATATTTAATCATTTTAAATATTCCAATATATAATTTTCAAAGTTAAAAAATCATGTTTTATATGATAAATAAGAATGGTAAACTTATTTTTAATATTGAATAAAGGTTTTGGATTTCCTTGTAAAATTGGCAAAAGTCTGATTCCAATAAAGTAGGATAAATATTCGTGAAATTTGTTTAAAGGATAAATAAATCCTTTTAAATATATATATATAATCAATACCGAAATCATTTAATAATAATAGTAATTTAATTTATAATGGTTCGATAAATATATAAAACTTGTTTTATAAAAATTAACAAATTTCGTCGCATGTAGATAAGTCGATGTCGTATTTTTACACATTGATCTGGAAATTATTTTATATTATTTTATAAGTCAAATATACTTTTTCATTTATTTAAATATAATAACAAATCAATTTTTAAGTTTGGTTTACATGAATAAATAGTTTAACAAAAACATCAAAATGTGACCAGAAAACGCTTTGTCAAAATCAACGTTTTGTTCAAAATAGTTGCCGCAACGTTATCGCACCTTTGTTAACATGTCTTAACATATATATTACACATTTTAATAAATAAACATGTTTACCTTTACTAAATAAGATTAGAAAACTTTTAGAAGTCATTAGTAAAAGTAAGTAAGAATTAACAAAAAATAAGAAAAAGTAAACATCAAATCAAAGCCAACATAATTATGATATTTTTTATTTAATCTTTAAGTGACTAATACATAAAGTAAGGATGTGAAAGATGATGTTATGTATTGAAAAAGTGGAGATTGTTTTACGTTGAAGTAAGGTTAGTTTGGTAATTTGGAAAAAGATTATTTTGGTAAATTTACCACTCCTTTCTTTTTCTATAAATACCCACCTCCTTCTCACTTTCATTCACATTTCTTTTTCTTCATTTCTCAAGATTCTCTATCTTCTTTCTCTTCTCTTTAATGGCTTCCAAGCTATAGAAAAAAAACTAGAAAGAAATAATGTCGATATATTTACAAAATATTCAAAAGAAATCAATGTTCATTCTCTTCGAATCAAACTACTCTTTTCTCCGTATTTTACCTCTTTTTATCACGGCCATAACTTCCTCAAAGCTAACCAAAATAAAATTTACTTTTTTTCAAATCATGTATTTTTATAGTGGCTGCAACTTTCATGTTGACCACATTGTCTCATTCTGGAGTTAACTATGTCAAAAATACACTACTTTCCAATGCATTTTCTGGCCTAGTTTTTAAGTAAGAGAAAAGATCATTTTATTTTGATTATAACTTGATCATAACAGATCCAAATTAAGAAATTATTTTTTCCAAACCATAAGAAATTCCGATGGTTACAACTTTTATGTTGATCACCTTTTCCAGTTTTAAGGTTTGATATACCATAAACTCAATTATTTGAAGTGCATTTTCAGTTCATTTTTGTCAATCCGACAATACCTCTTTTTCATTCTACTATATCTTCCTAAAAAATAATCAAAATTAATTTAATACTTTTATAAATTTAAGGGAAAATAATTTTCAACAACTTTTCAGTTAACAAGTTTTTCAAATTTAGAGAGTAAGAGAGTCAAAAACAAGAGAGAAGAAGACTTATTTTTTGGGTCTAATTTTGAGAATTCAAGATCAAAGCTCTACCACTTCTTCTCTAAACTTTCGGCCCATCTCCATCTCAAGCCTTGGTCGATCACTTATAAGGAAGGGAAAGTTGTTTTCTAGTATTTAAATGAAGTATGGATTAATTAATGAAGTGTTGGTTTATTAAAATGTTGGTAGGAAGTTAATCACTTTGGTTTATGGTGAGAAACTCTATTTAGTATCTTTATTTATATATATACACACACATGTTTGATGTTGTGTTATGATTGCTATGGACGCTTATATATGCTTTGATCATCAAGTATTGATTGTTTGATATGATTGTTAAATTGTTTTACTAACTCACATTAATACATGTCGATAAGCACAAAGGAAATCACTTTCCTTTTTAAAATAAAATGGTGCATATAGAATGCTTAAACCTTTGGAAAATAGTGTTAAAATGAGCTAGAAATGTTTCATTAATATTTAAATATGTTTAAATAAATAAAGGAAGAAAATCAAGATTTCATCTTGTATATTTTAAATATGTCCAAAACAATTTTCCAGAAAATCGCGCTTTTTGTAATAAAGTGACCAAAGTTTAAAATTGATATTTTAAATGTTTTAAAAATATGAAATAAATTCTACAAATATTTTAAAATATATTTAATTTGAAAAGATGGATATCTAATGATATAAAAGTCATTTTAAAGAATATAGTTTTTAAAACAATATTTGCTACCCTTTTTGCAACGCTTTTCGCGGCAGTTTTTAATAACTTTTGAAACATAGTTTTAAACTTAACAATTATTTCCTATATATTTTGTGAATGATTTTAAAAGAATAATTAAGTCATTTAAAGATGATTTGAAATTTTTCATAAGAGTTTGAATAAATGGTTAAGAGGAATTGTTTGTACCACTTAAACAAAAAGTGAAGAATATGTACTCTTCCTGGACAACTTGTATGAACGTTTGTTAGACATTGAATTTCTAAAGATTACATACATTGGTTTTTACAAACGTACATCGGTGGTGGCAGAGAAGGCAGCTTCTCTTAGCTTAACACCCTCCTCGAGACCTGCGAGCTTAAGGGTTGTATTTTTGTAGAAGGTAATTAGTAGTCAAGAGAAATGGCCGTGTGGCATTCAAAGTGATGTGTTATGTGAAAAGTAATGTTGCCTCAAGCCTGATCAACCGAAAATGACCGAAATAGGGTTAGATGCGGAAAGGCTAAGTGGGTCATTCCCAATTAGGGTATGATCATCCCCTTCTAGATATATTTCTTCTCATTGTGATGTTCGAGATGTAAATTAATGTGGTTTGTATGCTCGGGCGCCTAATTTAAAGGTCAGTAACGACCGAGAATGACATGTTCGGTACTACCTATTTAAAGAGGTAGGCTGGTCTTGTTTTTGTAGAGGGCGGACGTTCTGTGCCTTGGGACATCCATCTAGAGGTGTACCTATTGGAAGGTAGTCCATTCACCTGGTCTTTTGTATGAAAATCCATTCTCCAACAAGAACCTACGAACTTGATTGTAAACCTATTATGCAGGAATTTAATCGATGTAACAATTTCGGTTAAGATTAATAAGTTTATTTGCAAATGTTTTCAAAGAGATGTCATTATAAATAATATCAAATGTTTTGATATAAAGATGTTTTATTTATCATAAGGTAAAAACCCATCCGTGTTTAAGTGTGGGCGCGGTCTTATGAGTTATTCTTTCTTTTTAAAGGATTTTATTCAAAGGCTGATATATGACATTATCATTTATATTTGAGTTTCTCACGCTGGTTAATCAAGCCTGAACCGGGTATTTTCAATACTCGAGTCAGATTCGAGTAGTTTCAGGTTTAGTCGAAGACGATTGGAGTTTCCAGGGAAAAGCTGGAGATATTCATCTACGTATGGACATATTCTATTATCCGCTTTGGTTTCTTAGTTTATTTTGATACTCGTCAGCAATTGTAAGGACGGGTGTTTATAACTGTCCAAGCTGAATTCAGGTTGGACTAAGATATATATTAAAAAAATTCCGCTGTAAAGATATTTGTTCAATATTATATATTATTCCATTTGTGTGAGATTCTGTTCTGTCTATTTTTTCTTTATTATCCCTGATGTTCCGTCTTTTTATGCAATTTGAGATAGAGATGTGTGGTTTATTGTTGATTCAAAGAGTACGGAAAAACGAGTCATTACAAAATGGGTTATGGACTTATAAAAGGAATTTTATAAATGGTTTTGTGGGTGTATAATGGAGTTATAAATGATTTTAAAATTGAATAAAATGGGAAATCTTCCGAAATATTTGTGAATATACTTATACCGTTAAAATAAGTATATGGATGTTTTTCTTTCCAAGTTTTGAGGAATAGGGATTTTGGGTTTATATCAATCTTTGTAGAAAGAATTTTTGATTCAAGTATTACAAAGTGATTTTAATTAATAAAAGATTTATTAATGAAAGGCTTAGTGTCGCTTGGTGCTTAACAAGCATTGGGTTTCTCTATCGATTTAAATTCCTGATTTGAATAATTGCTATTCGATAGTTAAATAACCGACTATCGGAATTGGACCCAAAACGTTACTTTGGAAATATCTAGGTGAAACATCCGAGTTATATGGCACGGTTATCTCCGATGATGCTATATTGTGCGTATAAATCTTGTTTCGTTCTCCTAGGACAATGATAAGGAAATCCATCCACTAACGGTTAGGAGGTGATCTAAAATCTTATCTTGACTGTTTATTTCCTAAAGAACTGGGGTTGAGTTTATCGGGAATTGTCGAAAATTTGTTTCGAAGAGACCATGATTGAGTATGTTATCTGAAAACTACTTCGATCCAACGAATGTGTTTCGAAGTGAAGATAGCTTGAAGATGATAGAATTGGAGACAGAGCTCTTAAGTATTTCGTTCAGTCGTAGAATGAACTTGTATGGATGAATGTTGGTATTGCATTGTGGCTTGGAGGGTAATATTAGCATTCCAAGTGGGAAGTTCTATATAAAAGATAAAACGTAGCCCCAAGCCTCATCAACCGGGAATGACTAAAATAGGGAAGATGCAGCAGGGCTAAGTGAGTCGCTCCCAAGTAGGGTATGATCTTCCCTATCTGGAGTCCTTATTATCTCTCATTGTATGCTTCTTGGCCCATTAATGCAGGGGTGATCATATTCGGTACTATCCAGTAAGGGATAGGCAGGTTTTATGTTGGCATGGGTCAATATGTTCGACCTCGGTGTTATTTTATTTAGAAATGCACCGTGACGGGTGGTACCCTAGTAGCCCAGTCATTGTATGGAATCCATTCTCCAATACGAGCCTTTACCGTTTTGATTTTATACTATTATGCTGGAATTTAATTAGTGTAACAATTTCGGCTAAGAATAATAAGTATTTATATCTAGACGCTATTATAGTATTAGAAAATTTCATATAAAATGTTTGGTTATGGTAAGGTAAAAACCTATTTGTGTTTATGTGCAGCATGGTCTTACGAGATACTTTTGATTTTCAAATGGTTTTCTAGAGCTTTAAATTCCAATTGGGTGTGTTTTCTCATGCTGGTTTTCCAAACTGACTCAGATGTTATTTTATTAAAATGCTCAGGTCAAACCGAGCATATTTACAGATTGTTTTGGATGCATTGGAGCTCAGAAAATGAGTTAGAGGTCTTTAAGTCGTATTCGTGTATTTGTTTATGTTTTGCTACTTTGTTGTTGAAATTATCGGCAATTGTAAGGATAGGATGTTATAACTTTCTAGGCTAATGATTGTCATTGTTATTGTACTCTAACGGATGTATGTATATAACAGTTTCTCTTTTGTAAAGATCGTTGATATTATATTATATTTTTTTCCGCCGCGATTGTGAGATTCTGTGTTGTTTTAGTTTCTTTTCTCTTTTTCTTTCTTCTTTCTTTTCCTTAACTATCCATCTTTCCGCTTGATTTGTGTTGGAAATGCATGGTTTATTATCAACTTGAACTGTACGGAAAAGCGGGTCGTTACAACATAGTATTAGAGCTTAGGTTGAGCAAACACCTAGACTTTGGTGGGAATTCACTCATTTGAGATAGGGTAAGCGAGATCCAAGGATGAGTTTGAGTGCATATATATGAGTGCGTATTTGTTAGTGATTATAAAAATATTTTATATCGTGTTAATTTATATGTTGAGTGGATTATGAATTCTGGTCGGTACGTGGGACGCCACAATATCGATAGTGGTTTCTAAATGCTTAAACAAGGTAAACCGATACAGTTTTTTTTTAAACTAGATAAATGAAATAATTTTACCTAAATTATATTTTATAAATGAAGGAATAACTTTTTAGATATAATTATAGGTATATATGGAGTGTTTTGCTGTTAGGGAATCCATTTGTTGTTGGATGTTAGTTCTTTTAATAAAAGTTGTTATTATCATAATCTAAACAAGGAATAAACATCCGTGAATTGAGTTATATAAAAAATAAATTTATAAGTATAAATTATAGAGAATTGATTATGATTAATACAATGAATAATTGTGAAATGAATTACATAAGAAGTGGTATTTTATAAATATGATTTATAAATATGATTTATAAATGGAAAGTAAAGGAAATGAAAATTTCATAAATATATTTATAGACATGATTTTGTAAAGGGAAATGATTTTAAAATAAGGAATTTGAGAATTTAAATTCCATTAATTTGGAAAAAAAATTCCAAAGGTTTGGAAAAAAATAGTATTATTTTAAAAAAAAAATTGCCGAAAATATTTTGAAATAGGATTTAAAAGAAATAGAAAGCACTAAACTCACTTCAGTCGTTGGAAAATAATTTTGATGATGCCTGTAGCGTTATCGACATTCATTTTCAGGTTTCTAAGTGAGGGATTGCTACCATTGAAAAAAAATTAGTAAAACAAATTTGTTTTAGATTCTAGAGGTATGATTTGATATGAGAATGAATTTTGTATATATATGATTTCAAAAGGATTAGTAAATAATAAAAAGCTGAGTGTTTCAGTTCGAAAAGCTGTAATTTAAGCGTTTTAGTGAAAATATAAGAAACTAAGTTTTTATAACTTATAAATTCCGAGAATTAGTAAGTTAAAAAAAATTTCTAAATTTTTAGAATATGAATGTTAAGAAAAGTAAATTTGATAGTTAAATTATGAAATGAAATTTAACTTAAGTGTAAAATGAATGAAGTGAAGTTAAATAAAATAAATTAGTGGAATGAATATGAACTTGAGTTATAAAACGGAATTCAACTTGAGTTGCAAAATGAATTAAATTGAGCTAATGAAATAAATTGGTGAATGGAATAAGGTTTGATACGTTGTTTGTTAAAATTGAATAAACTTAAGTTGTAAAGTAAAAAAATAAACATGAGAATTATGTTGTATTAAATGTTTATAGTTAGCTCAAGTAAAGGATTTTACAAAATGGTAATTTAGTGTTTTTGGTATTAAAGAAATATACTAAGTGAAAAATGAATATAAATCTAATAAATGTGAATTAAATAAAAGTGAATGGTGAATATGAATGTACATGAAATTGAAAGTTAATAAATTGAAGAATAATAGTTGATTGTAAGTTAATTGATTTATTTGGAATGTAAATAAATGGAATGAAAATCAATTAAACGTAAGTAAATTGAGTGTAAATGAATTGGATGTAAATAAAAGTATAAATTAAAAGTTTACATTGAAAATGCATTCGAAATGGTTATAAATAAATTTGATGAATATCATTTGTTTGATGACTCTTTTGTTACATATGACTCATTAGCATATGAATATTGCAGTGGTTATGTTATATATTGATATTACTCTCCTATACTTGTTCTTATAGTTTGTTGAGTGTTAAGTAGGCGTGGATGACGTATGCTTCGCATTTGGAGCTCGCTTTCACGCTATATTGAATGCATATGCTTGCTAATAAAATAAATGGTACACATCTCGAATTACATATCATACTTTTATGAAAAAATTCTTACGGGATTCCTCATCCTCGAAGATGAGATGTATATTTGTGAATATATATATTGTGGATTTACTATAATTGAATCGCGCAAAGGGGACGCTGGTGAAATTTTCCTTAAATTTAAGATGTTAGAAATATTTTGAGAATTTTGAGAGAAAAAATTGATAACTAAAAATTTTGATTTTGATTTATAACTTGGGATAAATGTATGAATGGTATTAGTTGGAATCGGTGAATAAAGTTAAAGACTTTTTGGGAATTTATTTCGACTAACTGGTTTTGAAGAGTTAATGGGTTTGGGCATTTCCTTGGTAATTTCGGAGATGAAATTCTTTTAAGGGGGGAGAATGTAACGACCTAGAATTTCAGTCATTTGAATTTGAAATATTTAATTGATTTTAAATATTAAAAGGTTAATTTTACAAGTTAAATAACTTGGGTTTCAAATATAACGATTTATTTGATAAATAAATTGTTGAATCTAATATTTGGAATTGTTTAGATAATTTAATACAAAATTTATTGTGAATAAAAATGATTTTAAAAGTTGATTTAAGTTCTTTTTGAATAGGAATAAAGATAGTAAATTTTTAATTTAAATTAAAAGTGAATAAACTAAAATTGGAAATTACTCATTTTAATTAATGTGTAAAAATAACCTTTCGGGGTATTATCCCGGATTTTGACGAAACCAATTTCATTGGATCTGTAATAGTGAACTATAGTATGCTTTCAAATTTCGTAGCGATTGGACGTATTGTTGGTCGTGCGAGTTTGAAACGCGTAGAAATTTATTAAAGGGATTTAATTAAAATAATTTGACTTTGTAAAGCTATCTTCTGAATACGTTGGAATTGGCTCCCGATATATATTCCGTTGTGTTCGGAATAAGGGTATAACATATAGAACGCCAGGTGGCATGCTTCGTTTGGAATTTTCACGGATGAATGGTACTTTGGAAAATTTTCCATAAATAGCCATTAACTTTCATTTGACAACCTTAAAAAGAATTCCAGCCGCCATTAAACTAAACAATAGTGTCCAACGTTGATCGGAGCTTCTATGTAACGATCTGGATTTTTCAACCTTGGATTTGGAATATTTAAGTGATTTTAAATATTAAAATTGAATTATAGATTGGTTTTGAATATGGAAAGCTTGGGTTTATTTAAAGAAAATAGATTTCGAATTTAAGTAAAGCCGTTTGTTGAATAATTTAATTATTAAAGTAATAGTTGAATATTGGGTAAATAGCGAATCTTGAGTTTTAAGCTTGATAAAAATAATTTGAAGGCTTATAAAATTCATATTAACGATACCGAAGACAACATAAATTTTAAAATGGAATTTGGAAGTAATCGGTTCGGTTTTAAAAATATGTTTTTAAATTTACAATTTAAAATAGCTTTATGAGGCACAGTCTCGGATTTTGATGAAACCAGTTCCCTCGGATCCGTAACAATGTATTATTATCGGATTTCAAATTTCTTAGCTTTTGGGGTTGTCGTGTGGTCATACGGTATATAAACGCCATGAAATATATATCAAACATTTAATATAATAACTGGGTCCAAAAAGTTATCTTCTCCATACGATCGAATTAGGACTTGAAACCTTTTCCATTGCATTCGAAATAGTGGTATAACAATATAAACGCCTAGCGGCATGTCTCGATAGGAGGTCAGAACTTTATGTTGCGTTTATCGAGACAATTTGTATTTGAATTTAATTAATATATATTTATATACCCTAAGTCAGAAGCAGAGATTCCTTCCCCAGCCTGTTTTCATTCTCCATCACAACTTTCTGTTGTTAGTCTTTGAGATGATGGTTTTGAGGACAACAACCTTAGAATAAGATTATAAAGTATAAATACTAACATTATACTTTAGATATATATGTTTATGCAGGATTTAACCATGCAGGTACCAAGAATGAAGACTGTACAGTATAGAGATTCAAGATGTCAAGATTGAAGACTCATGAGTATCAAATTATCAATAGTTCAAGATTTCAATAATAAGTAATTTAACTAGGAATTTTGTTGAAACTCCTAGAAAAGCACTGGCATCTTAAAATCCAATTCATTCTTGGAATGGAATCCACTTCGAGCCTGTTAAAAGGATGGAACCATAAGTAGGATGGAACCTACGAAAAATGTAGTGGAACAATGTTTTGTATCCACTAACTTTTATTCAAAATGTTTTACAAAATTATATCTTGTTTTCAAAATGATTTCAAAACCTTCCTTTTAAAAGAATCAAAAACATCTATCCTGGTTTTAAAATACTTTTAGCCTCAAAATAATCTTTATTTTCAAAATCAAAATTATCCTTGGTTTTAAACTATTTTTTAATAATAAATATTTATACTTAGATTTAAATATAAATTATAGAAAAATTATATATATATATACACACACCAAAATATTATTCTCTATACTTACTTATGTATTTTACCTATAGTTAAGTATATTTATAAAGTTTAAAATAGTTTTAATATAAGATAGAAGTTATTTTCAAAGAAAAACAAATAACCAAAATTTCCTTTGGCATGTCGACACCCTTAAGTACCTCATGTCGACATGGTAGCAGTTTATTTCAAAAATTTGAATTTCAAAGGAAGTGTCTATTCGTCATATCATTTCACGAATGGACATGGCTGTTGTTCTACTATAAATAGGGGTGGTTTTGAACAAATTTATATTCATATTTTTCTGGTTTTCACTCCTCTTCTTCTTCCACATTTCTTTACACACATTCTTACTGTTACTCTGCCGAAATCAACATTGAATTTAACTAAATCATTTTTGGTTTGATTCTCTATCACTATCTCAACAAGATCTCAGTGCTATTCAGAGTTACAGACTTCTTTGTAATCAATCAAGTGAGAAAAGGTGTGATTATAGCCTTGGAAATCAATCAAGTGAGAAAAGGTGTGAGTGTAGCCTTGGAAATCAATCAAGTGAGAAAAAGTGTGTTGTAGCCTTGGAAATCAATTGGGTGAACTTGTTGCCCCTGAAATCATGTATCTCTACCCAGAGGATTGGGAATCTGGAGCGGTGTACCTCGTGGCCTTGAAATCGTAGGTGTAATTGTATAATTGCTTTTGAAAGGAATCCGTACTTATGTGCGGGACTGGATGTAGGATAACTCTGAATCAATATAAAATCCGGTGTGTTCTTTCCTTTATTTCTTTTACTTAATTTCTGCATCTGTGTTTGATTCTGTAATCATATTTGTGTCTGAATATTGCATACATTTGTGTTCAAATTAACAAAAACTCAAAAAGATTTAGTAATTCCTTTAAACACTATTCATCCCCCTTCTAGTGTTAATCCTAGCCTTAAGATCTGTATTTCGCATTCCTCACATCTGTCTCCTATGTGGCAAGTGATCCCAGCACGCAAGCATCTCATCGTGTTTTTTCTTGTCCCCTCACTCCTCTTTTAAAATGCATGAGAATCAGATAAAGTTCATAAACGAAAAAAAAATTAATGGCCGAACTTAAATAATTCCTATCTCTAGTATACTTTGCTTCCACCCACATTCCA
Organism: Allium cepa; assembly: GCA_030765085.1. Taxonomy (NCBI): domain Eukaryota; kingdom Viridiplantae; phylum Streptophyta; class Magnoliopsida; order Asparagales; family Amaryllidaceae; genus Allium; species Allium cepa. The sequence goes on from CM060932.1 coordinate 910,660,824, forward strand.
AATTCAAACCCAAATCCTCCATTCCCCTTCTCAAACGAATAGAAAATCAAATCGACAAAAATATACATCAATAACTACTCTATTCGATTTCGAAACAAAAAGATTAAGGGCCGAACTAAAATTCATATGCTTCCATTCGATTTGATTCGTATGAAAAAAGAGAAGTTAAACGAGTGAATCGTTCGTTTGATCAAAAATAAATTAAAAAGGTCATTGTTGCTCTTTCAACTCGAAGCCGATCTTTAGAAAAAATCATCACGAATTCGATTCGTGATCGAATACAGTCGAGAGGGAAATAGAGATTCGCGAGGCAGACAGGTTGGGGTCGAATGAGATTTCCAAGTCGCGGCGAAGAGCAGGTGGTTTGCGACCGCTTGCGTGCGTCCGAAGGAGATTGGTGGGCTTCGCAACTTCGTGGTGGCACGAAGGTCGATCGATGTCGGCCATCGAGGGTCGGCAAGGCTAGGGTTCCCATCGATTTGGAACTCGATAGTGAGGTCTTTGTAATTTACTAAAAAAATATACGGTAAGGTTTAAACTATAGTCCGAGAAGTATGTGCAGATTTCACTTTATATATATATATATATATATATATATATATATATATATAACTGTGAAGGAAAACATAATATAAATATAGATACACATACCATTTTTTATTTAAATATGTATATAAGAAAACCAGAAAATAAATATAAACACAAACATATATTTTAATGTATATAGATAAATAGTATAACAGTAATAATTTATATATATATAGGATTTCGGAAAAAAATATGAGAGTTTAAAGTTTATGTAAAAATAGATTTTTGAACCTATATAGATTATTTTATATGCAGTTTGAAAATGAAAACAAAATAAATATACATATACACTTTTTTAAATCTACTATATATTTTTAATGTATTATAGTGATTAACTTGTTTAATAAACTTATTTAATTATTTTTAGTTGCGAACAGATTTTTAAAAGGGAAGATTTGTTAAAATTTAATTATTAGTTTAAATTAAATCATAAGTTTAAAAATAAATTATTAGTTAAATTAAATTTATAAAATGGAAATTAATTGTTTGATTATTTCGAATATTAATAAACCGTAAATGTTTATACAAGGTTAAAAAAAGGGGAAACCAAGTCAAAGTTGAAGTGGATTGCAAACAAAATAAAGGTGAGATCTTCTCACTCATTTGGATTGCCTAATTTAATTTAAACGAATAAATTTAAATTATTGGATGTGCTTGGATGAATTAAATAATTATCTATTGGATGATAATATATATAGTATATATATATATATATTGGAATGATTGATATTCCCGCATTATATAGCGGATGAGATCCTATGCGCCCCACATAATAGCAGATGACCATATATATCACGATATCCCCATCGAAGTGGGATTTGGTATTTTATTTGTTGACTAACATCTGTGGATGCAGGGAAACAGGTTGGAGGGATCCAACATGTTTCCTTAAAAATATTTATTGTTTCAGATATATATTGATATATGGCAAGATGGATAAATTTATATAGATTGTGTGAATTGAATTGTTAAATGATAAATGGCATGGGAATTGAAATTGGATATTTTTAAAATACCATAATACTTAAGTGAAGGCATTTAAAAGGGAAATTTTGAAAGAAATTATTTATTTTGAAAAACTGATTTATGAAAAAAGAAATTAAGGATAATAAAGAAATATATAGGCTAACTTGGTATTATTTAACCACTTGTAAATTGTTTAAGTAAAGACTTGAAATTAAATTATCTATTAAGGGTTGAATGGGATATTGGAATCAATAAACGGACTTGAAATAAAACGGAATTTTATTAAAGGCTAAAATGTTATAATGGAATTATAAATAAAGATTTTGTTTTATAAATAAAAGTGAAAACTCAGGGGAGTTTATAAATTTATAAACGAGGTTTATAAATAAGATAAAATGATATCAGTGGATATGTTGAAAATATAAGTTAATGGTGTGAACTTATATCGAGTTATTGGAATCGTTTGAAGAGAAATAATGGGATATATTTCTAATATGAGGATGGTGATAAATTTGGATATGATCGATGGGATACGAATCCATAGGATTTTATAAATGAAAATGGGGAATCTTGGATTTTTATAAATAAACCTTGTTTGAGATAAACTCTAATTTTATAAACCAACTTTGTAAATCAATTAACAACTAGATATGAACTTTAATACTTTTGGGATATATCTATCTAAACCCATACTTTGTAAATAAACCATTATTCTTATTTTATATAATTTTTAAGTGTTTTAAATTTAAGTTATAAATCCTCTCGAGATGAGAAGCCATAAATCGAATAAGATTTAGAAGAAGATCTTATAGTGGAAATCTAAATAAATTTATAAAGCCAAAAAAAATATAGGGCTTCGAAAAGGAAATAAAGTTCACAAAGGAAGTGGAAGTAAAATGGGAATTTAAAAAAAAGTATGAACGGCTTTGGAAATATTAAAAGGAATTGACTAAGGGGTTTTGGGAATTTTAGAATTCGCGTGAAATGAGTTTGAAAGTTTACCAATAGAGTTGTATATGATTTTTGGAAAAGGAAAGGAAAATAAGAGAAATATTTTCTAAGTATTGAATATAAAATGAAGTGAAGAAAACATTCTAAGTGTCGGACAAAGGTTAAGAATTTGTTCTACAAGAATAAGGGTGAACTGAAAAGTATTTTCAAATGTTGAAAAATGAGAATAATATCTTAGGCAGATATTTTGGAAAAAATAATTTGGAAAAAATATTTAAGGCCTAATGGTTGCTTGTGAATGTTATATGATAGTCAAATAACCGACTATCAATATTGGCCAATGCGCTGATCGTTTCAAAGAGACCAGGATTGGATTTAATTATCCGAAAACCACTCCGATCCGGTTTGAACATTAGCGAATGAATACCGTGAAGATGATGAATACGGTGATTCAATTTCTCTAGACACAAGGCAACTTGTATGGATGACTGCTATTATAAAATCATCAGAAGGACGATGAGCATTCTAAGTGAAGGTGTTCTAAAATGATAACTGTTACCCGGATTGTTTGGCCCGGTTATAAGAGGATCGTCAAGCAAGCACACCTGGCTCGGCTTAGATATGGTTTGGCATAAACACCTAGCTCGGCTTGGATACGGTTCGGCATAGACACCTCGCTCGGCTTGGATACGGTTCGGCATAGACACATGGCTCGGCTTGGATATGGTTCGGCATACGCATGTCACTCGGCCTGGATGCCGTTTGGCATGGACCCCTCGCTCGGCCTGGTTGCCATTTGGCATAGGCTGGTGGTTCGCATAGGCATTTTGGTTCAACTTGGATGTCGTTCGGCTTCAAGGGAAGAATGAACACTCAACCTTGAGTGATGGCGTCGTCATTCGGCATACCTCACTCGGCCAGCCCAAATCCAAATAAGGGCGATCGGCATGACATTGCTTCGAGTTAACTCACTACTTTCTTCGGTACTCTTGAGAGTTTTCTTCGAGTCACTTGATGGTCGACCAGACGATTCTCGACCGGCATTCCTCGCTCGGCATGCCTCGTTCGGCATGCCTGGCCCGGTGCACAGAAGTCGCCTACTGTGGGCCGAGAAACCTTGTTCCTGAGCCCGTGAGGGAAGTCCAGCCTACCTTCGCCTATAAATAGAAGGGCATGGGCATAGTGAAATGGACCTTTTTTCGAAAACACTAGGGAGACTCTGCCTTTTCTAAGACTTATTCTTTTTCAGTTAGAACTTGTATTCAAGTTATTGGTGTATGGATTGTATCTGTATTCAATTATTTGAAACAACAACAAAGATTAAACTCAAAGTGGACGTAGGCAGTTACTCCGAACCACTATAATCCGGTGTTCTAGTTTTTACGATTAATTCTGCATATATTCCACTATTTTAATTTTCTATCTTCATTAATCTCTCTATACAAATCCTTCTTTGGGTGTAAGTGACCAATCTTGTTGCTAACATTTTGGTGCTTTCACTGAGAACTGCATTCTCAAGTTATTAGGATCTACTTTGTAGCTACTGGATTGAAGAAATCCCCCGAAGGAGATCCAAGTCATTCAAAAGAAGCCCATTGATTCTACTCAGAGTACCTACCAATAACTCTACAATGGGAAGACCTCGTACCAGATCAGTCTCGCACAATGCAGACGTTAATGAGACTGCTAACATCCAGCAAGTAGGACCAAGCAACCAACAAGTTAATCCGAGCGTAGGGACTGTCGCCGCCCAAATCCAGATGGAAGTTGTCACTAGAACAGAGTTCAATGACCCGATAAGAGAACTCATGGAAAGCAGGAGACAACTTAGCGAACAGATTCAAGCTAGCGCCAACCTTATGACTCAGCTTACTCAACAACAGCATCAGAATGCTGGAGGTAGCCCTGCTCCTTACTCCTCATCTGACAACTCGACTTCGCCTGATGAACCTCCCAGGCGTAGTTGCCGTAAAACTGAAACAATACAAGCATGTGTCGTAGATCGATCAACCAGGGATGGTCCAGGTTCCCTACTGGAGCCATGGCACCTCACTTACATCAAGGTAATCATATCCAAGCTGGAGCAGGAAACTTAGGATCTGGAGCGCGAGCGGAAGCTGGATGCCCGGCTCATCAAGGCCCCAATGAAGCTGGTCCCTAAGATACTCGTTTGGTAGATCGCCAATAGGGGAGACACCAACCAAAACGGCCTCGTAGAACAGATTCCAACCTGCCATCTTCCATACAAACTCCGGACCTATCGGCTATGGTCAGACAGCTGATGAGAGAAAATCATGGCTTGATTAATGATAATTGGGGGATATCCAAGAGACATACTCCATTCACAGATACTATTCTACAGGCCGACTACCTAGGAAGTTTAACATGTCCCGGCCTACAAAGGGAAGACTGATCCCCAACAGCATGTGATGAGATATGAATGGATGATGGATTCAGCTAGAGCAAATGATGCAACTAAGTGTAGGTGCTTCCCAATACTTTATCCAGAATTGCAAACCATGTGGTTCACTTGACTTCCTCCGCGGTCTATTTCCAGCTTTGATGAATTAGCGATGAAATTTGTAGAATAGTTCGAGATACGTGCCACCCATCCCAAGGACGTGAGTCCATATCTAGTGTAATTCAGGCTCTAGGGGAGCCGTTGAAGAAGTACTTACAGATATTTCATGTTGCGACTACTGAAGTTAGCAACCCAAATGACCATGCCATTCTGATGGTTTGGATCCGGATTCGGAGTTTGGCGATTGGTTGGTAAGAAAGCCTTTGACTACGCTTGAGCGTTTTTATTCAAAGGTTCATCAATTCATAAGAAGAGAGGAAGCCATGTGGACGAGGCGAGACAATGCACCAGGGCCTAGACAAGAGACTGTGAAGAGCAACATTGCTGTAAAATAATCCGGTGGTAATTTGGGGAAGGTCCAGGTCAATGTCCAGAAAAAGCCAGGGCAATCTAAAGGGTCCGGAGGAGGAAATCCCAAAAAGAAAAGGGAAGTAGGAAATGGAAACCAAGGATTTTGATTTACAACGAATACACTCCTTTGAATGCGTCTCTAGAAAATATTTACCTATCAACCTATAATACTTTTCAATACTGAAAGCCATGCCCAAAGGAGTCAACAGAGGAACAAAAATAGACTAGGAAGTATTGCCGCTTCCATGAGACTTACATGCACAATATAAAGGAATGTAGACACCTCCATGATGCCATAGAAAAGATGATTAGATAGAAAAAGTTGTAGGAGTATGTCAAGAACCCATAGGATAGTAGACAAGGAACATCAGACCCTGGACGCGGGCAAGCTTCACGCCATCTAGAGGAACCTGCTCGAACTGTAGGTAGATTAATCATAAATACGATAGTCAGTGGACCTCACCCAACAGATAAGAATTGGTAGGAAATTGAGCGGTATGCTAGCTCCCTAAGGCATGCTGATTTTGAATGTTGTTCAAATACGGAGGATGGGTCCCTAGCTAAGCAGCAACGAACGATGACGGATGATATAGTAGTCAGGAGCAGAGATGCTGATCATGTGGAGGCTCCTATCGTTGACCCGGTGGTCATCTCCGCGACAATCAGGCCAGTACTTGTGAAAAGAATTTTGATTGATTGGGGAAATTCTGTTAACATCATCTTCAAAAAAGCATATGACCAAATGAAGATGGAGACAAAGGATTTAAAACCATCTAAAGCCCGTATCCATGGCTTTAATGGTGCGCATCAACCGATGTAGTGGGTTATATTGAATTGCCGGTTGAACTTGGATAAGGAGAAGGTAGGATGGTGCGAATCCTGCCTTTCATCATTTTGGATGTCGATTCTCTGTACAATGTGTTTCTGGGTCGACCAGCCCTGGCAGAATTTCGGACAGCTTTGGCCTCTTGGTGTTTAACTTTGAAATTTATGACAGACAAAGGAGTTGGTGAAGTGCATGGCGATCAGTCGACTGGTTGTGCGTGTTATGTGGCTGATCTGATAGAGACCCAGCGAAGAGAGAAAGGAAAGGTTGCGGACAACTTCGTTCGCACCCGAGTTACCGAAAATTAGCAAGTAATGCCCGAGCTCTAGCTCGGGCAACAAGATCGAATCTATAGAGACATAGGTCCGAGAGATGATGATGAGGAACCTAGGGAAGCAAAAGCAGCACCGGCTGAACTGACAATTGACATTCCAGTCAACCAAGATGACCCATCGTGAGTACTTAAGATTGGATCACAACTCAACCCCTCGATGACCGAGGATCTTACTGATTTTCTCCAAGCGAATCTGGATGTTTTCACTTGGACACATTCTGATATGTGCAGGATTTCTCTCGCCATTGCGAGTCATATATTGAACGTAAACCAAGGTACGTACCAGTAAAGCAGAAAAGAAGAGGCATGGACCGGAAGAGGTCCGCTGCTCTTAGAGATGAGGTTGATAAACTCAAAGTAAATGGGTTCGTGCGCGATGCCCTCTACCCTGAATGGGTGTCTAACCCCGTGCTAGTGAGAAAAGAAAACGGAAAATGGAGAACCTACGTAGATTACTCTGATCTGAACAAAACATGCCCTAAGGATAGTTTTCCTTTACCCAGAATTGACCAACCGGTCGACTTAACGGTAGGACACGAGTTATTGTCATTCATGAACGCGCACTCGAGATATATTCAAATCCCAATGTATATTCCAGACCAAGAACACACTAGTTTTGTCTAAGACATCGGGCTATATTGCTAGGTAGTGATGCCTTTCAGATTGAAAATTGCGGGAGCAACTTATCAGCGTCTGGTGAATCGGATGATTAAAAACCAGATAGGTGGAACAATGGAAGTCTATATGGATGACATGCTCATGAAGTCACGGCTATCAAATGACCACATTGAATACTTAGTAGAAATGTTTGATATACTTAGATATTATGGAATGAAAATCAATCCTTTGAAGTATTCCTTTGGCATTGCATCAGGGAAGTTTTTTGGGTTTCATTGTTGATGCGCGAGGAATCGAAGCTAACCCTGAGAAGATTCAAGATATTCGAGATATACAAGTGCCCAAACCTATAAAGCAAGTACAAAGCCAGAATGGGAAAGTGGCATTGCTGAGTCGATTCATATCTAGATCCACAGATAAATGCATTCCCTTCTTCGATGGAACAGAGAAAGGAAATAGAAATGTTGAATGGACGACCAACTGTGAGGATGCATCCGGTCTAGGGTAAAGCATTTGGAGATTCCTTCGGTGTTGTCGAAACCTATAGACCATGAAGTATTGTATGTGTACTTGGTCGTATCCCGGCATGCTATCAGTATGGCTTTGGTTTGCGAGGAGGACCGAGTTCAAAAGTTGGTGTACTATGTTAGTAAACGTTTAATGGGGGCAGAAAGTAATTGTCCTAAGATTGAGAAACTGGCCTAGTGCTTGGTGATTGCATCACGCAAGCTTCGTCCGTACTTTCAGGCATACTCAATTAGTGTTTATACCGATCAACCCTTGCAATAGGTACTCCAACAACTAGAAACCTCTGAAAGGATGTTAAAATGGAATATCGAGTTGAGTCAGTTCGATATTACCTACCTTCCACGAAGAGCCATACAAGGGCAAGCGCTAGCAGACTTCATCGTTGAATTCACCGTGTTAGACGAACCAAACAGTCATGATGTCATCCCCCCATTCGATGGAAACTATACACTGATGAGGCATCCAACGACCGTTGTTTTGGGGCTGTATAGTTCTTGTGACTCCCAAAAACCAATCAATTTGTTCCACTTTGAAGCTGAATTTCCCAGCTACGAATAACGAAGCCGGGTATGAAGCATTGATTGCTGGCTTGAAACATATCAGGGAACTTGGAGTAAAATTAATTGAAATCTTTTGTGACTCACAATTGGTGGTGTACCATGTGCGGGGGGACTATCAAGCAAAGGGACAGAGACTTGCCCCATACCTTGCTCGGGTTCAAGAGCTGTTGGTAGATCTATAATATTATGATATTTCACATGTCCCGCGTGAACAAAATAGAGAAGTCGATTCATTGGCCAAATTTGCAAGTACTGGCGATGCACAGCAAATGGGATTGGTTCTCATCGAAACCTTACATGCTCCAAGTATAAATGTGATGGAGGTAGATTTCGTATTAGAAACAGAAATCGAGAAGGAGTCATGGATAACCCCATTCAAGCAATACTTTCTTCACGGAGTCTTGCCCGAAAGAAAGAGTGAAAGACGGCGCAAAGCTTTGTGATATGTAATGCAAGATGGAATAATGTATTGAAAGGGGTTCTCGATCCCTTTATTTCGGTGCATTTCCCACGGTGAGATAAAGCGAGTCTTGAAGAAGTTCATGAAGGAGAATGCGGTGACCATACTGGGGGGCATACACTAGCAAAAAAGATCCTCCACTATCGATACTATTGGCTGATTGTAAGTCGAGATGCTGCAGACTACGTAAGAAGATGTGACAAGTGTTAAAAATATGCGAAAATCCTGAGAGCTTTGCCGACGGAACTCACACAAATGGTCAATCCCTAACCGTTTGCAATCTGGGGAATCGATATAATTGGTTCCTTGCCCGTATCCAGAGGTGGTGCGAAATACGCAATAGTTGTGGTCGATTACTTTACTTTACCAAGTGGGCGGAAGCAGTGCCTTTGGCCACAATCACTACCAAGAAGGTCATTAATTTTGTTGTACGAAACATTATATGCCGTTTTGGCCTCCGGCGAACTATCATTACGGACAACGAAACTCAATTCGAAAGTAGGGAGTTCAAAAATTTCTGTCAAAAGTATGGCATTGAAAAAAGGTTTGCAGCAGTTGCTCATCCAAAAGCCAATGGACAAGTAGAAGCCGTGAATAAAATAATCAAGTCCATATTGAACAAACGTTTGAAAAAGGCTAGAGGCAAGTGGGTGGATGAACTTCCAACAGTACTTTGGGCTTACAGAACCACCCACAAGTCCGCAGCTGGCCACACTCCATTCACATTGGTATATGGCACGGAAGCTATTATACCCGTGGAACTTGAAGTTCCTTCACATCGGGTAACTCATTATGATCCTAAAACGAATCGGGATTTTTTAGTGGAATTACTGGACTTCGTTGATGAAAGGTGTGAAGAAGCTGATTTAAGGGTGGTTGCATATAGGCACGGAGTCGCTCGATACTATAATGAAAAAGTCCGATCGAGAATCTTTGATATGGGCGATTTCGTTTTGAAATGAGTTTTCTCGGTCCCATCGCATATAAATCCCATATGGGAAGGTCCATACGTCATTGAACAGAGGCTTAGAGAGGGAACTTTCAAGCTAGCAATCGTTGATGGCGTGACACTCTCTCGAGCATGGAATAGCGGGCATCTGTGGCATTATTATACTTAGTCTATTACTTTTGCATTTTAGTTGCAATTATTTCCAGTGTATTTTTGTTTCGTTGATTCTTAGTTTTCAGCATCAATAAGACAATTTAGTTTATTTTCATTAATAAAGGCTTGAAGCCATATTTTCCATGAATTATTGATGTTTTCGTGTGTGATAATTCTATGGCAAAAATTAAAGTTACATTATTCTGTCTGGCGTATGAACGCATGCAAAAAATTAAAAAAAATCTCCAAGTCCCCAAAGTGTGGACTGGAATACTTTGAGTCCCCAGAGTGCAGACTAGAGTATAAACGAATTAAAATATCCGAGTCCCTAGAGTGCGGACTGGAGTACTCTGAGTCTTCAGAGTATAGACTAGATTATAAACGACTTAAAATTTCCAAGTCGCCGGAGTGGAGTACTTTAAGTCCCCAAAGTACGGACTAGAGTATGAACGACTTCAAATCTCCAAGTCCCCAGAGTGCGGACTAGAGTACTCTGACTTCCCAAAGTGCGTACTAGAGTATAAATGACCTAAAATCTCCAAGTCCCCGGAGTGCGTACTGGAGTACTCTAAGTCCCCAAAGTGCGGACTGGAGTATAAACGACTTAAAATCTCCAAGTCCCTAGAGTGCGGACTGGAGTACTCTGAGTCCTTAGAGTGCGGTCTAGAGTATAAACGACTTAAAATCTCCAATTCCCCGGAGTGCGGACTGGAGTACTCTGAGTCCCCAGAGTGCGGACTGGAGTATAAACGATGTAAAATCTCCTAGTCCCCGGAGTATGGACTGGAATAATCTGAGTCCCAAAAGTGCGGATTTAGAGTATAAACGACTTAAAATCTCCAAGTCTCCGAAGTGTGGACTGGAGTACTCTGAGTCCCCAGAGTGCGGACTAGAGTATAAATGACTTAAATCTCCAAGTCCTTAGAGTGCGGACTGGAGTACCCTAGGTCCTCAGAGTGTGGACTGGAGTACTCTGAGTCTCCAGAGTGCAGACTAGAGTATAAACGACTTAAAATCTCTAAGCCCCCAGAGTGCGGACTGCAGTGCTCTGAGTCCCCAGAGTGCAGACTAAAGTATAAACAACTTAAAATCTCCAAGTCCCCCGAGTGCAGACTAGAGAACTCTAATTCCCCAGAGTGAGGTCGAAAAATATTCTAAGTACCCAAAGCGTGAAATAGAGGATCTACAATTCCAAAAAATCTCCGAGTCATATGGAAGTGAACTGGGGCTTATGTAGCTCACAAGATTTTGGATTTTGACTACTTTTATGCAGCAAACTGAACAATAAAAGTCATTTGAAAGATGAAGAAACTTAGTTTTATTTATTAACCAAAATGAGTTTCCACCGCAATCCCTCATAAGCTCGGAGTTAAAAGTCTATTTACATTGACTATGAGAATAAACAGAAATAATAACTACATAATCTTGGCTAACTCTCGTTGAACGAGTATGAAAACTACTTCTTTGGTTTCTTCTCCTTCCTCGGTTTCTCAGATAACTCCTCCCCCATGCATTTTCGCTTGGATGCTTTACTTACAAGGGATGTGACATCCAAGGAGGGAGGAGGAACTTCTAGTGGCTTGGACCCACAAGGAAGAATGACTTTCAAAGTATCATATAGTTCCACTACTTAGGGCTCGACCTTGATTTCACTCTTCCATAAGTTGCTCCTTCATGCTCAACTTTGAAGTAGGTTCGGAGGCGCCTTTAATCTCAACTTCGTAATCTCCTTCGACGGGTGACGGAATTTTAGACTTGTCCTCGTTAAGTACCTCAATCACTTGAGCGTCACGACCGGGAATCTCTCTCGTTTGAATTGCCTCATCTGTCTTCTCATCCTTCTCCATGGCGTCATCGCTTCTTAGAGTTGGCTCAAGATCAGAATGGCCTATATGAAATAATGAGAGACAAGTGCTAGAATACATTAACTACTCGTCGAAAATGAAGGCCTTTTGAACTTTAAGAAGAAAAGTTATATAACTGTTTTGGGCTGACTCTCAAATGTCCCGGGAGTATCACCCTCTGGAATGGGAGATAGAACATGAATGTCAAGGCCAGGATCTTCTGGATCGTAGCCAACATGCTGCTCGAAGGGATCAAGTACTGGGCGACCAGTCGGTTGAGTAGGGGAAGGAACCGGAGACTCGTTTCCAAACTGACCGGCAATGTCGCTCTTTACTTTTGACGAGGAGGAATTTTTTTTATAGAGAGCCTTCGCTGTAGACAAGTCCGAAGGCTCATTCCCTTGGAGAAATTCCTTCATTAGAGCTCTTCATCAACCTCTTCAGTGCCCGACTCAACCTTTTTTATTTTTATCAAAGTTTCCCACGCTTCAGCCAAACATTCGAGGTAACCCTCGCCGAGAAATGTTAGGTCACGATGTATGAGAACTCGAGCATTATACTCGGCTATAAGCGGATCAAAATGCACTTGATTTCCTCCCTTCCAGCCTCCGTAGCCGCCTCAAGGCGAGAATCAACTTCCATGAGCGCTATTCTTTTGCCCTCTTCATGGGCTACATCCTTTAGCGTTTTAACCTTGGAGAGTTCTTCATCGAGCTTTGTCTTCAGAAGTCGTGTAGCAATGATCTCGTCACAATATCGTTGCGACTTTTCCTGAGCAGCAGTCTTTTCCTCCTTCTCTTTGAGAAGTAGCTCTTCCAACTCTTTGACTTGCTGAGCGAGCGCTCTCTCTCCTTCTAAATGGAGTCCTTCTCTAAAGCCAAGGTACCGCAGCGTTGAACCGCTTCGTCGATCTCTTTCTTATGTGTAGCCTCCAGACGGTTAACTGCCTTAGCTGTGTCTTTAGCATTTTTCTGATCAGTTTCAAGCTAAGACTTGTATGAGAAAAGCTCTTCATCCTGGGCTTTGAGATCTCTTTATCATGAATGGCTTCGGGTTTCAAACGATCTTTCATGTTGGCGTTCGATAGAAACTTCTGTAACCTTTTCTACGAAATGAAAAAATGTGTCATGTTGAATGTAGACATCATTGTTGCAAGCTATGACACTTTGTTTGATGTGCCTCAGAATGTGATGAATCACTGGAAGAAACTTCAGACAGTCGAAGCATTTTTTAGGAACATGGCCTTAAGCTCGGTTAGCCTTTCCGCTATCTACGGATCATGTGCGAAAGCAGAAGAAGTTTATCTAGAGACTACGGGTTTTTTGTGAATTTTCAGGATTGCCTGGTGCCAGATGAACCCGAGTATTGGTCACGGGGAGTATCGTATTGGGACCCCTTATGACTAGATTTCTCTTTGCCTTGCTCCAAGTGAGAGGGAGGATCGTGATGGTATGATGACCAATGGTGAATTTTTCTTTGAGATGATGAATCCTAGGAGCGATAGTCCCTGTCACTGTCGTCATCTATATCCCAACATTCGTCGGAGCCCGAACCCGGCTAGAATGATGAAAAGTAGATGGCCCGCAAAGGCGATCAAATCCGTGGGAGCGTTCCATATTGCCTGCACAGAAATTAAGTGAACACGAGTTAGCCAGAATCACATGATGGCTGAAGTTTAAGTGCGAGGTGAAGTGTAACTGTTATTGTATGTGTCCTAGTGTTTCCCCTGACATACCAGTTTCTTTGGCTTTACTTATCGGAGTTTTTTCTCCTTGATTATGGGCTTGAATGCCTTCATCGCCTCTCACGGGCGAATGGAGTTTTAGGGCATCTGGATCATTGAAGCCATGATTGAGCAAGTCGTCGGAATAGTGAGGTCAGACAAGCCTTTCAATGAACCCTCTAAGTGTTGTGGAGACGGGTCTTTCTCCATTGCAGTAATCGTGACCTTTGAGGTTCCGCCTACCGTCTTCTTCCTCAATTTGTAAGCCAGTTTCTTTTTTTCCCTTCGAAGGGGAAGGCGTTGCATCGGTGTCGTGTGCCTCAACGACTAATTCCAAAGCAGGACTTATGTTCTCACCCGGTGTTTCTGACACCTTAGTCTCTCTAATCTCGCCCTCCTTGGGCGTGTCGAGGGCATCACATGTTGAAGGCCCAACTTTCCTTTTGCCTTTGTCCAAGGTAGACCCAGTTATAGTGACGCTGTGAGGAAGACTTATTCGGCGACCTTCCACCAACAGCCCAAATTTATTGAGCGATTCATTGGTAATGATGGATTTGATATCTCGATCTTCCGCGGAAACAGCTCGAACAGCTTCAACAGCCGCAGAGTACCTGGAGCCTTCAGGACGTGGGCTGATCCCTGTAAAAGTAGAGAAAGGGTTTAGAAAGGATGCACTTTTCACCGAATACAAGTATTGACCCAGAAAAGAAACTTACTCCCTTCTAGCCATCTCCTCGCGAAGCCAGGGAACAACGCGCATAATACCATTCTTGCTTATATTGGGTGAATTTGCTTCATGCCCCTGTCAAGATTTGGCACTTGTTATGTGGTTCCAGGAATATGAAAGATTGGCTGTCGATCGTCTCTTGAAACGATAAATATAGCGGATGTCACCAGGAGTGGGGATCCTAAATAGAATCCTCATGAAAAGAATGCACGTACCATATATGAACGCGTGGCTATTGGGATGTAACTATGATGGGGCGATCTCAATATACTGCAACAGATCGCGGAGGAAGGAGTTGAATGGTGGCATGCTATCAACCCAGCACATGAATTTGTTGCAATTAGTATATCTGGCTTGGGACAGGTGAGGACGATCTTGTCCCGATGGAACCAGTACATCGTCCAAAGGAATTCCATGGATTGAGCATAGTCGACGAAGAGCGTTTTCATTAATTCTCGAAGCTTGAGAATTAGCCAGATCGTCTAGGATGAATGCTACGTCTATGGCATCAGGGGCCGAGTCAACAGATGTAATCGTTGTACTCGGGATATTCGTAGACGGTTTTGAAGTCCCCACTACTTCTTGTTGGAAAACTTGGCTTAAGTTTATCTGAGACTGTAGCAGAGCTCGACTTTCTAGACATCTTCAATTAGCGTCGAAGATTGGATAGACACATGTTTGAACTATGCTTGAAAGACAATCAATATTACTCATACCTACCAAAGTGCTCCCCCCACATGGTGTGTGAACTAGTGTGATGGTTCGTGTAAAGAATATAAATAAATTAGGGTTCTTAAAGTAATGGGTAGCACGACAAGCTTCAAGTTTCCCTATTTACAAAATTTTAAGCTCACGTTTATTATAGTTTCAGTCGTGAAGTTATTAGTCCGAATTAGTTCAATATGCTTGTTTGCTTAAGTTCTTGTCCTTGTTTATTGTCCAGTGATTAGGCGTGGGAGGTGGTTAAACCTGACATATGTTGTGGTCGAGTCAAAATGATATTGACTATCATTACCTACTTATAGGCTCAATGCCGAGCGACTACTTAAGCTTGCAACAGAAATACCCTCTAGACTAGAGATGCCGACCCACCCATCCACCTCACTGACGCACTCTCAACACCGAACGGGACCAAGTCACTAACCCTAACTTTCGAAACCATCCATGATGACCGACCCGCTCACTTCCTATTTCTCCCGGCAACCGAACTACACTCTGGACCGGAGATGCTGATCCACTCACTCGCTTCCTATCTCGCCTGGCAACCGAACGACACTCTGGACCGGAGATGTCGATCCACTCACTCACCCCTATCTCACTTCTTTAAATTGCTTCAACGCTTTATCTCCCTAGACCAAACGACTTCTCATTCTTTCACCTCCTTAGCATTACTACCACGAAGGTATGACCAAGCAACAGACAATCGCCCAAAATGCTAATACCGACCCGCTCGTCCTCCTTTCTCTCTCGCTCCCTGGTTATCGAGTAGCTAAAGTCGCTCACTTAGCCCTATCTCTCAAACCTAATGACCACTCTCCATCACACGAAAGTTTAACAAGAACCTATGTCTAACTCGATCTCGCTCGTCTACATCAATTCCTACAAAGAAGTACTCATGAACTCAAGCTTCATAAAAAAGTCGGTAGGATGGAGAAATCGTACCTAAAAGAATGCTTGACGAAGCTTGAGGGATGTTGAGTTCAGGAATGAAGTTCGGTTAGTTATCAGGGGAAGTTTAGGAGCGAATGTACTGGGCTTAAGATGAGAAAGGAAGATTGGGGAGGTAGTTAGAGTCGGAGGAAGTTAGGTTGTGAGGTCTTGTGGAGTCGAAGTGAAAATAAAGAGAAGATGTGAAGTGTTGGTTTTTATATAGGAAGAAGGGGAAACGAACAGACATCAACCAGTAGGCCAATCAAGATATCTCGATGGTTAGGTAAGCAATCATGCCGAGCGACAGTGAACGTGGCTTGGCATGCGGTCTGGTATCTATATGCCGAACGGCCCCAAGGTGCCAGGGAGGATTGTCATCTTTTGACCTTCAATGACCATACTTAACTTTTGATAGTAGGAATTGGATATTGGCTCAAAGCGTGTCGCGTTACCTCACACGACACACTTTGGGGGGCAAATGTTACCTGGATTGTTTGGCCCGGTTACAAGAGGCTCGTCAAGCAAGCACACCTGGCTCGGCTTGGATACGGTTTGGCATAGACACCTGGCTCGGCTTGGATATGGTTCGGCATAGACACCTAGCTCGGCTTGGATACGGTTCGGCATAGACACATGGCTCAGCATGGATATGGTTTGGTATAGGCGTGTCACTCAACCTGGATGCCGCTTGGAATGGACGACTGGCTCGGCCTGGATGACATTCGGCATAGGCAGGTGGTTCGACATAGGCGTTTTGGTTCAGCTTGGATGTCGTTCGGCTTCAAGGGAAGAATGAGCACTCAACCTTGAGTGAGGGCGTCATTGTTCGGCATATATCGCTCGGCATACCTCACTCGGCTAGCCCATAACCAAATAAGGGCGATCGGCATGACTTTGATTTGAGTCAACTAACTACTTGCTTCGGTTCTCTTGAGGGATTTCTTCGAGTCACTTGATGGTCGACCAGACGATTCTCGACCGGCATTCCTCGCTCGGCATGCCTCGTTCGGCATGCCTGGCCCGGTGTGTAGAAGTCGCCTACTGTGGGCTGAGATACCTTGTTCCTAGGCCCGTGAGGGAAGTCCAGCCTATCTTCGCCGATAAATAGAAGGGCAGGGGCACAGTGAAATGGACCTTTTCTTTTTTCGAGAACACTGAGGAGACTCTGCCATTTCTAAGACTTATTCTTTTTCAATTAGAACTTATATTCAAGTTTTTGGTGTACGGATTGTATCTGTATTCAATTATTTGAAATAGCAATAAAGATTTAACTCAAAGTGGACGTAGGTAGTTACGCCGAACCACTATAAATCCGATGTTCTAGTTTTTATGATTAATTCTACATATATTCCTCTATTTTAATTTTCTATCTTCATTAATCTCTCTACACAAATCCTTCTTTGGGTGTTAGTGACCAATCTTGTTGTTAACGGTAACGCATAGCCTCAAGCCTTACCAACCAGGAATAGCTAAAACAGGGGAAGTGCAGCAAGGCTAAGTGAGTTGCACTCAGTTAGGGTAAGATTTCCCTTGTCTAGATGTCCCTTTTTATTTTGGTAGTGTGGCGGTTGGTCGCTCCAAACGTGGGGTGATCTTATTCGGACTATCCAGTAAGGGGTAGCTCCGGTCTTCTGTTGTAGAGGGTCGGGAGTGATCCCCGATATTCTGATCTAGACCAGGTACTGTGACGGGAGGTAATCCAGTAGCCTTGTCGTTGTATGGAATCCAATCTCCAATAAGCGCCTGTACGATTTTGATTGTGCCCAACTATGCTGGAACGTGAGATGCAAACATTTCAGCTAGATTCTATTTTACTTTCTATAGACACTATTATAATATCTGATGAATTTTGATAAAAATGTTTTGGTTATCGTAAGGTAAAAACCTAGCATATTTATATGTGGCGTGGTCTTACAAGATACCTTTTTTTCAAAGAATTTTGAAAACTTTAATAATCCAATTGAGTGTGGTTTTCTCATGCTGGTTTTCTAGACTAACTCATGTGTTTTTTTATTATGATGCTCGGGAAAGACCGAGTTGTATAGATTCAGGTTAAAAGCTAAGGAGCTAAAGAGACGAGCTGGATGGTAGAGCGTACATTCGTATTCGATTATTATTCCATTGTGTAAGGACTATTAAATTGTCCAGGTTGATTGTTCCCAATGTACTCTGATGATTGCAAGTATATAACAGTACAGATTTTGTTGTATTTAAAAGCTGTTATTATATATTATATTTTGTTCCGCTGCGATTGTGAGAATCTGGTGTTGTTTTTATCTTCTTCTTCTTCTTCTATCTCCTTCTTCTTTAAACCCTTACGGCCAGGTATTTTCAGCATTCGATTGTTCGACATGTAATACAGTGGGCGTATTGATGTCGACTTTTGAAGGTCGAAAAAATCGGGTCATGACATTGTGGTATCAGAGCTAAAGGTTAAGCGAGAACCTTGGCTTTAGTGGGGATTACTCATTAGAGATAGAGTTGGTAGTACTCTAGAATGAGTTTGAGTATACTAATAGATATGAGCGTGTATTTATTAGTGCATATAATTGTTTTAATATTGTATTGACTTATTGGTTGGTTGGTATATGAATTTTGATCGAGTAAGCAGCACGGCTAATTTGTTAAGAGTTTATGAACACTTGACACGAATCGATACAGTATTGTTTTAAAAGGGGTGAATGAAATAATTTTACCTAAAAATATATTTTGATATAAAATAAATAATTTTTTGAAATTATTATATCACTTGGATGTTTGGATGATAATATTATAGTCAAATAAGGTTTATAAAGATTTGAAATGACTTATAACCAAGGAAAGTATGAGATTGAATTTTGGAATTAAAAATTAAAAGTGAAAGAGTTAAAAATGAAACTTTACTTAGATTAAGTTAAAGAAATTAAATTATTGAAATTTTATTGATTATGATTTGAAAGAAGTAAATTAGTGAAGTAGATTGGTTAAATGGATTAAATTTTGGATGTGATTGAATTGGAAAATAAAAATTAAGTTGGATTTGAATTAAGTTGAAGCAGAATTGAAATGAAATGAAATTGAATTATGTTGTGGATCATAAATGAAATTAAGTTCTTACTTAATAAAATTCAAACGAATTGTGTGAAGTCAAAAAGAATAGTATGATGTTAGATTTAATTGGAGTTTTAAATAAAATTGAATTGAAATAAATAGGCTTTGATAGCCTATAAGAGCTATAAGAGGTTTGAAATGTATGAATAAAATATGCTTGGGCTATAAATAAAGGTCTCGAGATAAAAATTTAAATGTGATTGTAATTGATCATAGACGGAGGGAAGTGAAAAAGAAAATATAAGTGTGTGACTTATAAGAATTTGAAAATTGAAAATAAAAACCAAAATAAAATGTGTTTGGTATTTTGGAAAATGAAATAGAAATCTAAACTTGAATTATAAAATAGAATTGAACTCAAGAAAACTGGTTAAAGTGATTTTTGTAATAAAAATCAAATATTGAATTATAAAATTGGAATAAACTAATTTGATAATTAATTAGTTAATGAAAAATGGAAATGGAACGAATTGGATAAATAGAAGCTGAATTAGGAGTGAATAGTGGAGTTTATAAATGAACTCGGGTTATAAATAATACTCAACATATATTGTAAATAATTTAAATATGAATTGAAGTGTGTCGAGTGAAATGGAATTGGATTAAAATAAAAATGATTTAAGTTGCAAATAAATCCAACTTGAGTGCAAATGAGTTAAATATGACCTTGGATATTATTAAAATGGAGTAAGTGAATGAATTGATGTAATTGATGTAGATGAAATGTATTTGATTGAAATAAAATCATATTGGTTTGAAAGGGAGTGCTCGCTAATGAAAATAAACTTAAGTTTTGAAGTTGGAACAAATTGAAGTAAATTAACTTAAGTTAAAAATAATTAGAAGCTTGGCTTCGAGCAAGAATGGAAGTCCATTAAATAAAAGCTTGGGTAGGATTAATTTGGAAATGGTTAGTAATATGCAAGCATGGAATGTGTCGAGCTGAGTAAAATGGTTTCGAATAAAAAATACGCAAATACGAAATAAAATGAAAGTGTATGGTTGTGAATAAGTTAAAATGGAAATGAAATTAATATAAATTGAGTTAGAATCAATTTAAAGTAGTTAGAAAATGAAGTGATTGTTTATTCACATGAATATCGTCGAATTTGCATAGAAATAAATTTCATTTAACGAAAACGAGATTTTATAAAATTCTATGAGTTAATGGAAGCAAATAAAATTGATTTTTGAATCAAATTGACATGGGTATGAGTTCGTTTGGACTTAAAAATGATTTGTATGCATGCAAGTGAGTTGTAAATCACTTAAATTGAATAGAATGGTTTGAGAATTGATTGAAGGCAATTGTAATAAGTGTCCAAACCTTACATATGTGCTTATGAAAGTATATAACATGCATTGTTTATAGAATCCATGTTTTAGCTATTTAAATATAAGTGAAATGTTATAAAGTTCATTGATATGTTGCTTACATGTTTAGATTGAGCAAGTACAGGTACTTGGAGGGCGTTTGGCCAGATTTTGGTTGCGCTAATTGCTAAATAAATAAGCTGCTTGCTTAAAAATGCTAAAGAGAGGTACGCCTATACAATAAAAGATAGGAAATATGAAAAATTGTTTTGTTTTTTGTTTTTCGACCGTGTGGGTTGATGCATATATATTTATCTCTCTTGTAAAATTGCAAAAGTCCTCCGTACAAGGGAGGCTCTACCAAAAAATTTCGGAAATTTTGGGAGTTAGAAATTTTTTGAAACTTTTGGAAAATTTTTGTTAACGACAAATTGATTTCAAATTGGAATTGAAATAAAAGGATTTTGGAATTGAAAACTAATTGTTTAGTTGGAACTAAAAGATTAGAAAGGAGGATAGGGGATTTTCGCTAAGTGGGTTTTAATAAGTTAGTGGGTTTGGGGAATTCTTTTTGCCTTAGAAATTTCGGGGACGAAATGCTCTTAAAGGGGGGAGGAATGTAATGATCCGGATTTTTCAACGTTGGATTTAGAATATTTAAATGATTTTAAATATTAACATTGAATTATAGATTGGTTTTGAATATGGAAAGCTTGGGTTTATTTAAAGAAAATAGATTCCAAATTTAAATATAGCAGTTTATTGAATAATTTAATTATTAAATAATAGTTGAATATTGGGTAAAATAGTGAATCTTGAGTTTTAAGCTTGATAAAAATAATTTAAAGGCTTATAAAATTCATATTAACGATATTGAAGACAACACACCTTTTAAAATGGAATTTCGAAGTAATTGGTTCAGTTTTAAAAATATATTGTTTAAATCGACAATTTAATATAGCCTTCCGAGACATAGTCTCATATTTCAAGGAAACCAGTTCCATCGGATTCATAATAATGTATTATGTAGGATCGATTTCACCCTAGAGGGGGGGTGAATAGGGTGATAGTGTTAATTATAAAAATTATTGCGGAAGTGTATATTAATTTTAACACAGATCACTGCAGAATAAACACAGCACAGATAATATCAGAATAATAAAATGCAGAACAGAACAACACAGAATTTACACAGCTTCGGCAAAAACCTGCCTACGTGCTGCCCCCAAGGTTTCTACTAGAAATTAGATAGTCCCTCGCTTACACATGTAAACTCGCTATACCCGCTATTGACTAACCTAACTCTACGCTCAAAACCCTGCCACAACTCAACCACCGAGTTGCGAATT
Organism: Allium cepa; assembly: GCA_030765085.1. Classification (NCBI taxonomy): domain Eukaryota; kingdom Viridiplantae; phylum Streptophyta; class Magnoliopsida; order Asparagales; family Amaryllidaceae; genus Allium; species Allium cepa. The sequence goes on from CM060932.1 coordinate 910,682,386, forward strand.
CCCAAACTACACACCGTAGTTTGTACCCTAGTCACACGACTAGAAAATTAAAACGGTTTAAAAGTAAATAAAATAACACTAGTTTATAAATTTAAAAAACCCCTTTGTAAAGAAAGAAACAGGCCGGCCCCATTTTAATTCCACCCGTTCTCTTTTATTTGCTTCCTTTGTAATGGCGGCCGTTCCTCTTACAATTTTGGCTTCGTCCCTGATCCAATTTAGGGTTTTCGTGATTTCAAAGAAGCCGGCTTTGATTGCTAGATCGAAAGGAAGATTTATCAATTTGTTTGCTTCGTCAATCTCTTGCTTCTCTGGTTTGCTCACGGCTCTTTGATGATCGAGTTCGATTCCTCCGGTATGTAATTTGTGCCTTTTGCTTCTTCTGATTTTTCGTGCTTGAACTCGATGATAAAATTTGCCGATGATGATTTTCTTATATAGGGTTCGCAACCCTAGATTTGCGTTCGTATAATTATTTTTGAATTTGTCAACTGATTATTTTGGCCATTGATTTTCGCTTGTATGTTCATGATGATTTCTGACTTGTTCAATTCGAATATATTTGATTTCTTGGCATTCACGGCTTTGTATTTACTGCTCCGTGAATTTCTTGTTTTGAGTCACGGCTTCGAATTGATTTTGGTTGATACTGCATTCGGACATGATGTTGATTTTCGTTTATCACTGTGACTTTCGCTTCTGGTCATCTTCTCTGACCGATGGCATTTTGGTTTATCACTAGTGCCTTCAGTAGCTTCACAGTTGTATTCATGTTTAGTTTAGTCGTACACTTGGTCATGTTGCTTGAGTGACTTCCATTGGTGCATTTTCCTTACTGACTTGATTCACTGCATGTTTTGAGCTTCAACTGTGCTCGAGCTCTGTCCATAGTTGTTCAGTTTACAAGATGCTCCACTTGATCATGTACTTTGTTCTTTGCTGCCTCTATTATGTATGCATTTGCATACTGCTGTTGTTTGAATATTGTTGGATGCCATCTTCATGTACTCGATATTGTGGCATGTGGTCTTTGTATTTGCTGGCTTGAATCTCTGCATCCATGTTCTTCATTGTTTACATCATTTGACTTGTCTGGTCTGGTCTTGAGTGTGAAATATTGATGCATTTGTTTGTTGCAATTGGGTTGGTCTGCACTGCTTGTTGTAGCTGAACTTGTGTACATGTTGCCTGGTTTTGTGGCACTGCTTATAGTCTTGTGGCATGTTTGTGGCTGTGCTTGCATTGACATGTTGTGGCCTGTACTTGTATGCATCATATATGCACTGTGCACTAACTTGAGTCTGGTTCTTCACTTGGAATTGCACTTCCTGTTGCTGTGCACTTCTGTTTGCTGTCATGTTCTTGTGCTCGAGCTCTTTGCATACTTCATGTGTGCATTTGAGTTGTTTGTGTCAGTTGCTTGTAGTCTTCGCCATGTTGCAGTTTGTAGTGTTTGGTCACTGATGCATTACTGTAGTTGCAATATCTCATGCTCAAGCTCTTTGCATACTTCATGACTGCCTTGTGTTGAACCCAGTTTTACAGCTCGGGTTTGACCTTGTGCTAGTGTCGTGATTTTAAATATATTGCACGTGAGTTGAACCCGCTTTGCATTTGGGTTTGACCTGTGCTTACCTGTCCCTGTAAATCAATCAAGTGTATATATCGGCGTGCACGGCCTTGTGGCATATACAGTAATACACTGTGTATGTCACAAGTTAAAATGTTAACGCTTAAATTTGAACGCTAACACCCCGGTGTGTGAAGTGTAGTTGTGAAAGCACCACCCGATAGATCGGGAAAGAATTATAAGCAAGTAATAGCGGAAAAGCAGTAAACAACAGCAATTTTATAGTGGTTCGGCTTATGGGTATAGCCTACGTCCACTTTAAGTACTTTTATTGATGATCACGTTACAAGTTGATACAAATCTTCTCAAGTACAATACACTTTGAATTACAAAAGACTTAGAACAAGTAGCTCAAACTTCGATGTTGACAAAAATCTTCCAATCCATGGTGGATGTAGATGATTTCTTTATGAAGTTCTTTTAGACGTTCTTTGAATCTCGAAAGCTTTAAGTGTTGAAGTAGTCTGGAATTCGGCAGAGTAATGGCGCTTGAAATTGATCGACCAAAAAGTCCCCTTAATGTTGGAGGTAGGTTGGTATTTATAGGCAAAGATCTTGGACCTAAGCTAAGTCGTAACCGGTTCTGAATCGCCCCCGACCCAGCTAAGTCGTGGCCGACTTATGGGAGCACCACTATGATCTAGCTGAGTTGATCTTTCTTCGCTGAATTTGCACAAGTCCAAAGTCGTCACCGGGTCAAGCCAGGTCGTAGGTCGTTCCCTCTCTCTGATGCATGGCCTCCGACTTAAATGGGAAGTGCATGCTCAAATAGGTCGTTGCCGATTTAATGAATTGACGAGCTAAACGTGAACTAACTCCCTTGCCCAGGTCGCGCACATCCTAGCACAGACCATGAGTCGGTCACGACACAAGTGTAAGTCGTGAACTTGTTCCACTCAGTTAGGTCGGTAAACATGTTAAGTCCTTAAGTCGGATCGAATTAGGTCGGCAACTTCATTAGGCAGTTAGGTCGGCACCATGTTAAGTCGGATCCTTTGTTATTTCTTGAGTCGTTAGGCCAGTTCCTTCTGAAGCACTAGGTCGGCATCTATGTGAAGGTTCGTGTATGATGAATTCAAATTTAAATGATGACGAACAACCCAAATAACTGAGGCAAATATTATTTTCAAAAATCATATCTTATTTTATTTTGCAAAAATATTTCTTTTTCAATTTTACTGCGTTAGTGAATATTTTTGCAGATTTCTCAGATGCTGGATTCAAACTGGAATGAAGTTGAAGATAAATACGAGTGTGAGTGATATGTAGTGAGGTGAATTGTAAATGTGAAATGTGATGTAATTGTAATCAAAGTTGTATAGTTATAGTGGGAGCTTGAAATTGTACTATCAAAGTTGTAATGAATATTTGTTTGAATAAAATATTCATTTGAATTCAAAAACTGTGTTATTTATTTTTATTCAGCAAATATTTATTTATTCTGTGAAAATTAAAATAGAATAGTATATTAACAAATACATTTAAACGAATGTATATATGTTTATTATCATCAAACAAAAATCATATAAGCGCATATTCAACAATCTCCCCCTTTTGATGATAACAAACATATATTTAAGATTTTGAATGTATTAAATGTATTTGATTGTTCAATTTGCTCCCCCTATTTGAATGCTTCCTCTCTACATGATACTCCCCCTACATATATGCATACAAATAGAAATATATAAATGAGCCTATATGCAAATGGAAAATTATTTGACCCTTGCTTGATTTTATTTAACAAAATCTTAACTTTTCTCTCCCCCTTTTGTTATCAGCAAAAGAATAACAGTATTATAAAAATAGGGATGAAGTGACAGACATGAATCAAACATTTAACTCAATTGAATATAAATATCAAATTTCAATAAACTTCAAACAAAAATCATAATTACCCATGTCAGACGCATATTCCACTTTCAGAAATGATGAGGATAAATTCATAAAAATCATACAGTTCTGTCTATTTGTGGTATATTTATTTCGGGAAATTTGAATATCTACTAACCATGCATAACCGTTAGGACTTTTAAATGAGATTAGTAGTATTCCAATTTAATTTTAAAAATGAAATCAAGTATCTTCTAACCACGCATGACCGTGAGGACTTTTAAATGGTATTAGAATCAACTTGTCTATTTAACCAATTTATTTTGATATGCGTTCCATACATGCATAACCGTGAGGACTTTTAAATGAGCATGGAAGCACATAATCAAAAATCCAAGTAATTCACCCATGCATAACCGTGAGGACTTTTAAATGAGAGTGAATACTTTGGATATTTATTTTTATTGAAGAATATAATAAATTGAAGCACAGATAATTTCCTTTATGAATCTGAAGATAAAACAAATTGAAGAACGAATAATTTCCTTTGTAAACTACCACAAATTTACATACTATATATGATTTTGATGAGTGATGGTCGATAGAAAGATGATAGAAATAGAAATGATCATGGAATTTTTGCCCAACAAAAAGTTTTTATAACTTTTGTTATGAAATTCTAAAGAAATTTTTCTAAATATATTGTCTTGAGTAATGTATGACAAATATCGACACTCATCACTTTTTCAATCACTATTGATCTTTTCGATAATCATTAGGGAGTTAGATTAGTCAAAATAGTCATTTAAAATCAAATCCAAAAATTATAAAATTAATTTTTCAAAAATGACTAATCTGTAAATATGGTCAAACATGATTTTCTCGAGGGGGTTTTATAAGAAAATTTTCTGCTATTTGAAAATTATTTCAAGTGAAAAATATGCAGATATTTTCTTTGAAAAACGATGCAGCAAATGAATGTTTCAAAAATTAATCACGTTACACTAATAATTTTTCTATTAACTATATTACCAGTGTAATCTGCATCTGAATTTAAATTTCACTCAATATTCACTCGTTGAATGTCAAAGACCAGATTGTGAAATTTCAACAAATTATCTCATAATTGTTTTCAACAATTTTTAAATGAAATTTGAAATGAAGCCATGTTATCACTCAAACAAATATCATAGTGTTAATTTCAGAAACCTTAGGATAAACAGTTATATTCATGAGTAATCAACAGTCAATCAACATCATTATTCTTTAAACAAATTCTTGAAGTTTCAACAATTTCTCAAAAAAAACTTTTTAACATCTTTCACATGAAATTTGAAATCGTGCAAATTTACAAGCAGTGACAAAAATGTCAAAACCAATATATCTACGTGTAGCATGAGTAATCAAATACCATCATTTGACCGAACAAATTTATATGGATTAGTTCAATGTTGAAAATCTGATTGGTCATCATTTAAGCACAAATCAATGTCATAAATAAAAACAAGTCAAAAATTTCTTAAAATCCTTTTTACAATTTTTAAGTAGAATTCATTAGGATTTTAAGTTGAAGCCATGTAAATAGAAGAAATCGTGAATATAGATTTAGCCAAAAATATTATCGTCAATCAATAAAAGCACCATCAGCAATCCAAATTAATCGATATAAAGTATTTCAAGGATTGTAGTGTTTTTGGCATAAAAGCATAATTGGCCAACAATTTTGAAAAAAACAGAATCAAAATCATCATCTTTTATTCATCTCAATATTGGCTGAATTAATTCAAAATACGGTGCAGATTATCACAATTAATATATCGTTTAAAACATACCATACCTGTTTTACCTTTACGATATTTTTCGTTGTTGTCCGTTGTGATTCTGTCACCTTTATACAAGGCTAAGGAACTTAGCTTTGTCGCCCGTTGTGTTTCTGGAACAGCCAAAATCCAGAGAACACTATTGTTGTTCCTTAGCCTGCCACCACACCTACACGGAAAAGGATTTATGTGACCTATTTGTTTTTATAGGTCCATGGTTGTTAGTGGAAGAAAATTTTGAAAAATAATTTTGGGTAGACCCAAAACTATTTATAATTGTTCCCTTTGGCACCCAAATTTGTTTAACTTTGAGAGATTTTATATTTGTGCCTTTTGGAACCCAAATCGGTATAGTTTTCACATGTTTGGGTCTATACCAACAATTATTGTGACCGTGTCCAAATTTTCTACAAATTGTGCACATAGAATTAACTTGATTAATCTTGTTTTCAACAATTTTCGAATTATTATATCCAAGTCCTTGTCTAACCGTATTAACAGTTTGCTTTCCTAATAGCATATTCAACGATTTTTCACTTTTTGAAAATTTATCTAAAGTCGTTGACAATTGTTGGACTTGTGATTTGAGAGATTCATTTTCGTTTAACAACTGTGTGCACTTTTTAATAGAATTCTCTCTCCTAGTATTTTCATTCTCCTTTAAAATCAGAATTTCATTTTCAAGCGATTTTATTTTAATTTCTGATTTTTTAATTTCTTCATCAAATGTTGGACACTTATCACACTTAGGGATCCTACTTTGATAGGTTTTAACTAATTGATCAAGTTGTTTATTACATTCTATCAATTTTGAGATTCAAGTTTGGCGTATTTTTCCCTAAGTCGTTCAAAACAACCGTTTACTTCATGAAAATATATAAGCAACTCAGAATGGGTAAGTTTTGATACCTCACTTGGCTCGTCATCGTCACTGTCAGTTGTATCACCTCGAAGACACAATTCTGCCTTTTCGCTTTCACTGCCAGTGCTTTGATCATTCTCGTCTATTTCATCCCAAGTGGCTGCAAAACTTTTCTTTTTCTGTTTCTTTCCGTGGCTGGATTTAATTTGTGGACAATCGGGCTTGATATGACCGGGTTTGTTGCAATTATAACAAATAAACTTTTGTTCTTCTGAGTAGTCTAGTGCTTTGGCTATTCTGCTTTTTGCTTTTTGAATTCGAGCTGAATTTCCATGTTTTTGATTCCATTTTTTGAATTTCCTTATTAACAGCTCCAATTCTGCTGCTCCATCATCTTCATCGTTATCATCATCACTTTCGGTTGTTCCTTTGAGAGCTATTGATTTCTTTTGAGTGTCACCTCCTTCACGCTCTTCTTTGAATTTCATTTCTAGCTCATAAGTGGTGAGATTTCCGATGAGTTCTTCAACTTTAAGTTGTTTTAAATCTTTCGATTCTTGTATGGCAGTAACTTTTGCTTCAAAGCTTCTTGGAAGGACTCTGAGGATTTTCCGGACTATTTCTAATTCGGTGTATGTTTTTCCGAGAGCTTTTGATTTGTATACGATATTGGAGAGTCGTCCGTACATCTCTTTGACGTTTTCTTCCTTCTCCATTTTGAAGTTCTCGTATTTGCTGCTTAGCATTGCAAGGCGAGATTCTTTGACTTGAGATGTTCCTTCGTGAGTCACTTCTAGTATGTGCCATATTTCCTGCGCAGTTAGACAATGTGAGACACGATTAAATTCAAATTGATCCAATGAACAGATAATAGAATTCATAGCTTTGGCATTAGTATTCTGTAATTTATTTTCTAGTTCTGTCCATTGTTCCTTTGGTTTCTCTATTTCCTGATTATCTACAGTTATAGTTGGTATACTATAACCTGTCTCAACAATATTCCAAGCGTCAATGGTTTTCAGAAAAATTTGCATTCTATTTTTCCAGTAAGCATATTCACCATTGAAAATTGGTGGTCTAACTATGGATTGTCCTTCTGCAAAAGCATTATTAAAAGAAGCCATTTTAAAAAATTCAAATTTTTAAAACAAAAACCGATTTTTGAAACACGAATTTTTAAAACAAAAATTGATTTTTGAAACACGAATTTTTAAAACAAAAATTGATTTTTGAAACACGAATTTTTAAATTAAAAATTGGTTTTTGTAAAATCAAAATTTTAAAACAAAAATGGCTTTTGTTCCTAGCTCTGATACCACTTGTAGGATCGATTTCACCCTAGAGGGGGGTGAATAGGGTGATAGTGTTAATTATAAAAATTATTGCGGAAGTGTATATTAATTTTAATACAGATCACTGCAGAATAAACACAGCACAGATAATATCAGAATAATAAAATGCAAAACAGAACAACACAGAATTTACCCAGCTTCGGCAAAAACCTGCCTACGTGCTGCCCCCAAGGTTTCTACTAGAAATTAGATAGTCCCTCGCTTACACATGTAAACTCGCTATACCCGCTATTGACTAACCTAACTCTACGCTCAAAACCCTGCCACAACTCAACCACCGAGTTGCGAATTCCCAAACTACACACCGTAGTTTGTACCCTAGTCACACGACTAGAAAATTAAAACGGTTTAAAAGTAAATAAAATAACACTAGTTTATAAATTTAAAAAACCCCTTTGTAAAGAAAGAAACAGGCCGGCCCCATTTTAATTCCACCCGTTCTCTTTTATTTGCTTCCTTTGTAATGGCGGCCGTTCCTCTTACAATTTTGGCTTCGTCCCTGATCCAATTTAGGGTTTTCGTGATTTCAAAGAAGCCGGCTTTGATTGCTAGATCGAAAGGAAGATTTATCAATTTGTTTGCTTCGTCAATCTCTTGCTTCTCTGGTTTGCTCACGGCTCTTTGATGATCGAGTTCGATTCCTCCGGTATGTAATTTGTGCCTTTTGCTTCTTCTGATTTTTCGTGCTTGAACTCGATGATAAAATTTGCCGATGATGATTTTCTTATATAGGGTTCGCAACCCTAGATTTGCATTCATATAATTATTTTTGAATTTGTCAACTGATTATTTTGGCCATTGATTTTCGCTTGTATGTTCATGATGATTTCTGACTTGTTCAATTCGAATATATTTGATTTCTTGGCATTCACGGCTTTGTATTTACTGCTCCGTGAATTTCTTGTTTTGAGTCACGGTTTCGAATTGATTTTGGTTGATACTGCATTCGAACATGATGTTGATTTTCGTTTATCACTGTGACTTTCGCTTCTGGTCATCTTCTCTGACCGATGGCATTTTGGTTTATCACTAGTGCCTTCAGTAGCTTCACAGTTGTATTCATGTTTAGTTTAGTCGTACACTTGGTCATGTTGCTTGAGTGACTTCCATTGGTGCATTTTCCTTACTGACTTGATTCACTGCATGTTTTGAGCTTCAACTGTGCTCGAGCTCTGTCCATAGTTGTTCAGTTTACAAGATGCTCCACTTGATCATGTACTTTGTTCTTTGCTGCCTCTATTATGTATGCATTTGCATACTGCTGTTGTTTGAATATTGTTGGATGCCATCTTCATGTACTCGATATTGTGGCATGTGGTCTTTGTATTTGCTGGCTTGAATCTCTGCATCCATGTTCTTCATTGTTTACATCATTTGACTTGTCTGGTCTGGTCTTGAGTGTGAAATATTGATGCATTTGTTTGTTGCAATTGGGTTGGTCTGCACTGCTTGTTGTAGCTGAACTTGTGTACATGTTGCCTGGTTTTGTGGCACTGCTTATAGTCTTGTGGCATGTTTGTGGCTGTGCTTGCATTGACATGTTGTGGCCTGTACTTGTATGCATCATATATGCACTGTGCACTAACTTGAGTCTGGTTCTTCACTTGGAATTGCACTTCCTGTTGCTGTGCACTTCTGTTTGCTGTCATGTTCTTGTGCTCGAGCTCTTTGCATACTTCATGTGTGCATTTGAGTTGTTTGTGTCAGTTGCTTGTAGTCTTCGCCATGTTGCAGTTTGTAGTGTTTGGTCACTGATGCATTACTGTAGTTGCAATATCTCATGCTCAAGCTCTTTGCATACTTCATGACTGCCTTGTGTTGAACCCAGTTTTACAGCTCGGGTTTGACCTTGTGCTCGTGTCGTGATTTTAAATATATTGCACGTGAGTTGAACCCGCTTTGCATTTGGGTTTGACCTGTGCTTACCTGTCCCTGTAAATCAATCAAGTGTATATATCGGCGTGCACGGCCTTGTGGCATATACAGTAATACACTGTGTATGTCACAAGTTGTTCGTGTATGATGAATTCAAATTTAAATGATGACGAACAACCCAAATAACTGAGGCAAATATTATTTTCAAAAATCATATCTTATTTTATTTTGCAAAAATATTTCTTTTTCAATTTTACTGCGTTAGTGAATATTTTTGCAGATTTCTCAGATGCTGGATTCAAACTGGAATGAAGTTGAAGATAAATACGAGTGTGAGTGATATGTAGTGAGGTGAATTGTAAATGTGAAATGTGATGTAATTGTAATCAAAGTTGTATAGTTATAGTGGGAGCTTGAAATTGTATTATCAAAGTTGTAATGAATATTTGTTTGAATAAAATATTCATTTGAATTCAAAAACTGTGTTATTTATTTTTATTCAGCAAATATTTATTTATTCTGTGAAAATTAAAATAGAATAGTATATTAACAAATACATTTAAACGAATGTATATATGTTTATTATCATCAAACAAAAATCATATAAGCGCATATTCAACATATTATTATCGGATTTCATATTTCGTAGCTTTCGGGGTTGTTGTGTGGTCGTACGGTATATAAACACGTTGAAATTTATATCGAAAATTTTATATAATAACTGGGTCCAAAAAGCTGTATTCTCCATACGATCAAATTAGGACTCGAAACCTTTTCCATTACATTCGAAATAGGGGTATAACATTATAAACGCCCAGCGGCACATCTCGATAGGAGGTCAGAATTTTGTGTTGTGTTTATCGAGATAATTTGAATTTGAATTTAATTAATATATATTATATACCTTAAGTCAGCAGCAGAGATTCCTTCCCCAGCCTGTTTTCTTTCTCCATCATAACATTCTGTCTCCTCTGTAGCAAGTTATCCTAGCACACAAGCATCTCATCGTGTTTTTTCTAGTCCCATCGCTGCTGTTTTAAAATGCACGAGAATCAGGTAAAGTTCACAAACGAAAAAAATTAATGGTCGAACTTAAATAATTCCTATCTGCAGTATACTTCGCTTCCACTCTTATTCCAAGTTCTAACCCACTGCCTCCATTCCCTTCCTCGAACGAACAGAAAATCAAATCGAAAAAATATACATCGATCGAACTACTCAGTTCAATTTTGAAACAAAAAGATAAAGGGCCAAACTAAAATTCATATGCTTCCATTATATTCGATTCGTATGAAAAAAAAGAAGTTAAATGAACGAATTGATCGTTCGATCAAAAATAAATTAAAATGGTCGATGCTGCTCTTTCAACTCGAAGTCGATCTTTAGAGAAAAAAATCATCACGAATTCGATTCGTGATCGAATACAGTCAAGAGGGAGATAGAGATTCGCGAGGCAGACAAGTCAGGTTCGAACACGATTTCCAAATCGCGGCGAAGGGCAGGTGGTTCGCGACCGCGTTCGTTCGTCTAGAGGAGCTTGGTAGGATTCGAGACTTCGTTGTGGCACGAAGTTTGATCTACGGCGGCAATCGAGGGTCCGGAAGGCAAGGGTTCCCATCGATTTGGAACTCGATAGTGAGGTATTAGGTTTCTTTGTTATTTACTAAAAAAATATTCAGTAAGGTTTAAACTATAGTCAGAGAAGTATGTGCAGATTTCACTTTATATATATATATATATATATATAGTTAACTGTGAAGGAAAAACATAATATAAATATAGATACACATACCTATTTTTATTTAAATATGTATATAGTAAAACCAAAAAATAAAATATAAACACAAACACATACTTTATTGTATATAGATAAACAGTAAAACAGTAATAATATATATATACGATTTTGGAAAAAAATATGAGAGTTTAAAGTTTATGTAAAATTAGATTTTTGAACCTATATAGATTATTTTGTATGCAGTTTGAAAATGAAAATAAAAAAATTATACATATACACATTTAAATCTACTAGTTCATTTTTAATGTATTATAGTGAATAACTTATTTAATAAACTTATTTAATTATTATTAGTTGCTAAAAGATTTTTGAAAGGGAAGATTAGTTAAAATTTAATTATTAATTTAAATTAAAACATTAGTTTAAAAATAAATTATTAGTTAAACTAAATTTATAATATGGAAATTATTTGTTCGATTATTTCAAATGTTAATAAACCGTAAATGTTTATACAAGGTCAAAAAAATTGGGAAACCAACTCAAAGTTGAAGTGGATTGCAAACAAAATAAAGATAAGATCTTCTCACTCATTTGGATTGCATAATTTAATTTAATATTGGATGTGCTTGGATGAATTAAATAATTATCTATTGGATGATATTATATATAGTATATATATATTGGAGTGATTGATACTCCCGCATTATGTAGTGGATGAGACCATATGCGCCGCATAATAGCGGATGACCCTGTATACCGCGATATCCCCCTCAAAGTGAGATTTGATATTTTATTTGTTGACTAACATATGTGGATGCAGGCAAACAGGTTGGAGGGATCCAACATGATTCCTCAAAAATATTTATTGTTTCATATACATATTGATATATGACAGGATGAATAAATTAATATGGATTGTGTGGGTTGAATTGTTAAATGATAAATGACATGGGAACTGAAATTGGATATTTTTGAAATACCATAGTAATTAAGTGAAGGCGTTTAAAAGGGAAATTTTGAAGAAATTATTTATTTTGAAAATTGATTTATGAAAAAAGGAACTTAGGAGAATAAATAAATATATAGGCTAACTTGGTATTACTTAACCACTTGTAAATTGTTTAAGTAAAGACTTGAAATCAAATTATCTATTTAGGGCTGAATGGGAAATTGGAATAAATAAATGGATTTGAAATAAAATGGAATTTTTTTTAAAGGCTAAAATGTTATAATGGAATTACAAATAAAGATTTTTTTTTATAAATAAAAGTGAAAACTCAAGGAAGTTTATAAATTTATAAATAGGGTTTATAAATAAGATAAAATGATATCAGTGGATATGTTGAAAATATAAGTTAATGGGGTGAACTTATATTGAGTTATTGAAATCGTTGGACGAGAAATAATGGGATATATTTCTAACACAAGGATGGTGATGAATTTGGATATGATCGATGGGATACGAATCTAGAGGATTTTATAAATGGAAATGGGGAATATTGGATTTTTATAAATAAACATTGTTTGAGATAAACTCCAATTTTATAAACCAACTTTGTAAATTAATTAGAAACTGGATATGAACTTTAATACTTTTGGAATATTGATGTTTTTAATCTATCTAAACCCATATTTTGTAAATAAACCATTATTCTTATTTTGTATAATTTTCAAGTGTTTTAAAATTCAAGTTATAAATCCTCTCAAGATGCGAAGCTAAGTTCATAAATCGAATAAGATTTAGAAGAAGATCTTATAGTGGAAATCTAAATAAATTTATAGAGCCAAAAAAACATAGAGCTTCGAAAAGGAAATAAAGTTCACAAAGGAAGTAGAAATAAAACAGGAATTTAAAAAAAAAAGGATAAACGGCTTTGGAAATATTAAAAGGAATTGACTAAGGGATTTTGGGAACTGTAGAATTCGCGTGAAATGATTTTGAAAGTTTACCAATAGAGTTATATATGATTTTTGGGAAAGAAAAGGAAAATAAGAGAAATATTTTCTAAGTATTGAATATAAAATGAAGTGAAGAAAACATTCTAAGTGTCGGACAAAGGTTAAGAATTTGTTTTGTAAGAATAGAGGTGAATTGAAAACTATTTCCAAATGTTGAAAAATGAGAATAATATCTTGGGTAGATATTTTGGAATAAATAATTTGAAAAAATTATTTAAGGCCTAATGGTTGCTTTTGAATGTTATATGATAGTTAAATAGCCGACTATCAATACTGGCCAATGTGCTGATTGTTTCGAAGAGACCGGGATCCGATTTAATTATCTGAAAACCACTTCAATCTGGTTTGAACGTTAGCGAATGAAGACCGTGAAGATGATGAAGATGGTGATCCGGTTTGTCTAGACCCAGGGCAACTTGTATGGATGAATGCTATCAGAACATCGTCAGTAGGACGATGAGCATTCTAAGTGAAGGTGTTCTAAAAAGGTAACACATAGCCTTAAGCCTCATCAACCGAGAATGGCTAAAACAGGGAAGGTGCAGCAAGGCTAAGTGAGTAGCACTCAATTAGGATAATATTTCCCCTGTCTAGAGGTCCCATTTTATTTCGGTAGTGTGGCAGTTCGTCGCTCCAACCGTGGGGTGATCTTATTCGGACTATCCAGTAAGGGGTAGCTCTGGTCTTGTGTTGTAAGGGGTCGAGAGTGATCCTCGGTATTCTGATCTAGACCAGGTACTATGACGGCGGTACCCCAGTAGCCCTGTCATTGTATGGAATCTAATCTCCAATAAGCATCTGTATGATTTTGATTGTGCCCAACTATGCTGGAACGTGATATGTAAGCATTTCAGCTAGATTCTATTTTACTTTCTATAGACACTATTATAATATCAGACGAATTTTGATAAAAATGTTTTAGTTATCGTAAGGTAAAACTTGGCATATTTATTTGTGGCATGTTCTTACGAGATACCTTTGTTTCAATGTATTTTGAAACCTTTGATAATCCAATTGTGTGTGGTTTTCTCACGCTGGTTTTCCAGACTGACTCGGGTGTTATTTTATTATGATGCTCGGGTCAGACCGAGTTGTACAGATTCAGGTTAAAAACTAAGGAGCAAAAGAGGCGAGCTAGATGGCAGAGCGTACATCCGTATTTGATTATTATTCCGCGGTGTAAGGACAAGCCATTGAATTGTCCAGGTTGATTATGCCAATGTACTCTGATGATTGTAAGTATATAATAGTATAGATTTTGTTGTATTTAAAAGTTGTTATTATATATTATATTTTGTTCCTTTGCGATTATAAGATTCTGATGTTGTTTTCATCTTCTTCTTCTACCTCTTTCTTCTTTTAACCCTTACGGTCGGGTATTTTCGGTTTTCTATTGTTCGACATGTAATACAGTGGACGTATTGATGTCGACTTTCGGAGGTCAGAAAAATGGGTTATGACACTCTAGAGGCCGAATTAGCCTTCGACTTCATATAGGAAAATGTAGAGCATGACCATATGAAGCTAACCAATGGTTGGATCGAGCTATCGTCGACCGAGGTGACAAGAAATCGGTCGCATTCTTTTGTTTTTGGGTTTAGGTGAGGCGATGTTTGGCGCATACGTGCACGTGCAAAGTGGCATTGGCTGGGCAAAGTGATGGTGCAGCAGGGGGGTGAGCGGTGGCGTCGGCGGTGGCGCGTGGGGATGGAAGCGCGATCGATTTATAAAGAAAAAAAATTACATGGCCTGGAAATTATGGCATGCGTATTGGAGGGAAGAAAGAAAACGGCATACGTTTAAACGTTTATTAAATTTAGTTAATTATAAATTAATTATTTCGAATACTCATTAATTTATAACTATCTCGTATGAGGTCCATTTCGAGCGATTCAAGTTATGTTGCGTTCCTATCAGCGAGCACTACGCTATGGAGATGGAGTGGACGAATTCAAAGCTAGTTGAATATTTTTTTAAATTGAACGCTCGTTCAATTTTAATTCAAAACGGAACGTTTGGAAACTACTAAAAATTAAAGTGAGTTAATATCACCATTTTGGATAGTTATAAAATTTAATAGTCAATAAATATCATTTATTGGATATTTGGATATTTATTTCTGATCGTATTGATTGTTTGGATAATATACTAAATTATACTGTTAGTTGGATATATTCCCGCCTAATCGAGCAGATGAGACCTTATTACGTTCCTTTGTAAGAGCGGATGACTCTTTATATACAAATCCTGCCTCGAAGCGATTGATTTATATTTTTATGATTATATATTATGTGTGATGCAAGTGGACAGGTTGGAGGGATCCAACAGGATTTCTCACACTGTTGATTTTATTTTCGTATATATTGTGATATATAATATATTGGATGTTACATTGGATGGCATGAACATGATTTTGCTTACTTAGTACTTTAGTAGCACTGGGCCTTGGTATTTTAAAATACTATAAAATAATGATTTGATTTAAAAAAGAATTTCAAAGTGATTTTGGAAAATTTATATGTTTAGTAATTCTTCTAAAACAAAAGTTTGATTTTTAGAGACTATAAATTATAGTTGTATAAAGTATTTTAAATAAAGATTTTGAACTATAAAATAAAGATTTCAAAATCTTGGAAAATATGTCAATCCTTTATACTAAAGGGATATGGATTTAAAAAGTAAATAGAAATATTTTGATTATAAATAATTTTTATCCATTATGTATAAAGTAATATATATATATGTACATATAATATAATTTATTTATAAACGTGAAATGTATAAATGTGATAAATTATAAAAGTGATATTTTACAAAGAAGTGAAGATTTGTAAAATCGTATTTTGTTATAAAAGTTTGGTAAATCAAAGGAAATTATTATCATTTAACAAATTGGTGAAATAAATCAAGTGGTAGATTTATTATAAGATGAGGAATGATATTTTAGAAAATAACAGATTCTATTTTGGAAATTTAAAGTGGGGTAAGAAATGGGATTATTAAACGGTATTTTATAAATTGAAGGAAATTCATTCAAGAAATTCATACCTATTGAAGCAAGGTTAAAATGGTTAAAATTATGTTTTTGATGAGGTTTTATAAATAAGCAGGATTTATAAAGGAATAAAGGTATAAATGGGTTCATAAATAAAGGAATTTTTATGAAAGGTAGTTTTATAAAATGGGGAGTGATTTATAAACACGGATATGGAAATGATTATGTTGAATTAAGTCAAGATTTTTATCAAGGAAATGTATTTATATTACAAAGGTTGTTTATTTATATTAATATTGTTTAAAGGTTGTTTATCAATATTTTAAATGTTTTAAAAGGTTAGTTATTTAAAAATATTAATATGGGCGAAATTAATTTTTAATTGTGTATTAGTAAAGTTTTAGAAATTTATTATTATTACTACTTATAATAATGCGGAAGATAAATTATTATTTTTTATTTAAAAATGTTTTGAAAATTATTAAGTATTATTTTGAGATGTTTAAAATTAGTATTTATTTATTTATAATTTTATTAGTATATAATAGTGATTAAAAGTATGTGATTAGAATTTATTTATAATTGTTTTTGAGATTTTTTATATGGAGTTTTATAAACAAGTGGGGGTGAATCTTAAAATGTTTTGGAAAACGAAAAGGGAAGATTGGTTAAAAGATAAAAGATTTTTATAAATGGATTTAAATATTTATAAAAGAATTTTTGAAATGGGTTATGGATTTATAAAAGGAATTTTATAAACGGTTCTGTGGGTGTATAATGGGGTTAAAAATGATTTTAAAATTGAATAAAAGGGGAAATCTTCCCAAATGTTTGCGAATATACTTTTACCGTTGAAATAGGTATATGGTTGTTTTTTCCAAGTATTAAGGAATAGGGATTTTGGGTTTATATTAATCTTTCTAAAAAAAAATTTGATTCAAGTGTTACAATGTGAGTTTAATTAATAAAAGATTTATTAATAAAAGGCTTAGTGTTGCTTGGTGCTTAACAACCATTGGTTTTCTCTATGAATTAAATTCTTGATTTAAATGATTCTTATTCGATGGTTAAATAATCAACTATCGGAATTGGACCCAAAATGTAACTTTGGAAATATCTAGGGGGAAACAAGTGGTTATATGGCACAGTCATCTTCGATGATGTTGTACTATGCGTATGAATCTCGTTTTGTTCTTCTAGGACAATAATAAGGAAATCCGTCCACTAATGGTTAGAAGGTGAACTTCGATCTTATCTTGACTGTTTATTTCCTAAAGAACTGGGGTTGAGTTTACCGAAAATTATTGAATAGTTGTTTCGAAGAGACCGGGATCAGGTATGTTATCCGAAAACCACTACGATCCAATGAATTCATTTTGAAGTGAAGAAATCTTGAAGATGATGGAATTGGAGACGGAACTCTCAAATGTTTCATTCGGTCCTAGAATGAACTTATATGGATGAATGTTGGTATTTTGTTATTGCTTGGAAGGTTGTATTAGCATTCAAATTGGGAAGTGCTATATAAAAGGTAAAACATTGCCTCAAGCCTCATCAACCGAGAATGACTAAAATATGGTAGAATACTGCAGAGCGAAGTGGGTCTCTCCCAAGTAGGGTATGGTCATCCCTATCTAGAGTCGCTATTATCTCTCATCGTATGCTTCAGGGCCAATTAACGAAGGAGTGATCATAATTGGTACTATCCAATAAGGGATAGGCCGGTTTTCCGTTGGCAAGTGTCGATACCTTTGTGTTATTTTATCCAGAGATGCACCATGACGGGCGGTACTCCAGTAGCCCAGCCATCGTATGGAACTCATTCTCCAGTACGAACCTTTACGGTTTTAGTTGTATACCTATTATGCTAGAATTTAATTAATGTAACAATTTCGGCTAAAGATAATAAGTATTTGTATCTAAATACTATAATAATTTGAAAGAACTTCATATAGAATGCTATGGTTATCGTAAGGTAAACCCGTCCGCGTTTATGTGTGGCATGGCCTTACGAGATACTTTTGATTTTCAAATGGTTTTCTAGAACTATAAAGTCTAGTTGGGTATGTTTTATCACGCTGGTTTTCCAAACTGACTTGAGTGTTATTTTATTAAAATGCTCGGGTCAGACTGAGCATATTTACAGATTGTTTTGGATGTAATAGATCTCAGAAGACGAGTTGGAAGTCTTCAAATTGTATTTGCATATATGTTTATTTTTCGCTGCTTTGTTGTTGAAATTATTGGCAATTGTAAGGAAAGGATGTTATAACTGTTCAAGCTAATGATTGTGATTGCTATTGTACTTTGATGGATGTATGTATATAACAGTTTCTTTTTGTAAAGATTATTGATATTATATTATATTTTGTTCCACTACGATTGTGAGATTCTATATTGTTTTAGTTTCTTATCTCTTCTTCTCTTCTCTTCTTCTTTTTTCTTTGTTTCCCTTAACTATTCATATTTCCACTTGATTTGGGCTAGACATGTGTGGTTTATTGTCAGCTTGAATTGTACGGAAAAGCTGGTCGTTACAGAGTTGAATGTGGATGATATTGGAATTTTGACCAAAACCAAATTCCATAAGTCCAAAGTGATATAGTTTTGATGAAGAGAATTGGTATAAATAAAAGTCACAATCAGGTAATGCTTAGTAAAGTGAAATTAGATTTTACCTAAACCAAGTGTGATAAATGTGTTCAAAATGTCACATATCTGCTAAGTGATGTGTGAACGTTAACATTCAAATGGTTTGGTGTTAATTGTTGATCGAATTTAGACCTAACAAGTTACACTATTGAAATGATGAATTCTCTTTTGACCAAACGATTTAATTAGTTTATAATTATTGCAAATTAATTAATATTTATTAAATATTAATTATAAAATTTTGATTATGATTTGAGGAATAAATTTTATTGAATATATTTATAATAGTTATAAATATATCAATTGATATATGATACTAATAAGAGATTAAATTAGATTTAATTATATAATATTTTCTACGAGCTTAAATGGGATTCTGCTCCATGATGATGGGTGACTATTTTTGGTTGAAATAGGGGCTAGAGGGGGCGGCTCAAAAAGTTAGAGTTGGGGGGTTTGGATGTTTCAGATTAGGAGGAAAATGGTATGAGATGAGATCCACTATTCTCTCTCTTTCATCCACTATTTAAATACCTCTAACCCTAACTGAAAATAATCTTTTTGTTTGCCATTATTCCCATCCATTGCTAGTTGACTTCATACCCTAGGAGATCAAGTAAGTCAAACTCAAATCAATTCAAAGACGAGTGTTATTTGATAATCAATGGTCCACGGTTCAAGGACAGTAGTCTACCGAATCGAAAAAATTTCAAAGGGGAGAGAGCGGGAGAGTTTATCATTACAAGGTACGCTTTAAAGCATTGGTTTTAGATTTTTTTTATATTGTATTATATAGCTAAAAAAATTTAGATAATATTTTATTGTAAATATATTATTATTATTATTATTATATTGATAGTTAGTTGATGATTCTTATATGTATTAGTGTTGTCATATACTAGATTGGTTATATGTATGTAACATTTAAAAAAATAAAAACAATATTTTACATATAAATCAGATATGCACAGTCAAATATTTTGATTATAATTATTATTATTTCATTAATTAATATGTACATATAAATATATCATTTAATTATACTTATATAGTTTGTATTTAATTATAACATCATTTAATGGTAATAATTGAACAAATATATTTTATACATGTATATTTACAGTAATTATAATTTTTGGCAGTTATAAAATATTTTTGATAATTATTTACTAAAGTTTATATAAATCAATATACTATCTAAATAATACATATAAAATAAAATATATTTTGAAAATTAAATTTTAAATTTTATAAATTTACTTTATCTTGAAATAAGCTTTCTGCTAGAAAAGGAGTGTGACGCTCCACCTCTATACCCATGGTAGCCAAGAACATCACTGTGAATGCTGTCAACTAGCACGAAGAATAAGGTTGTTGAGGAGCGACCATCTGTATAATTGCTTTGTGCGAGTACCGATATACCGGATAAAATATAACTTTTCATCTCAAGAGGAAATCCGACATACCGACACGAACTCAAAGCTACTACACAGTGGCTATAATATCTTCGAAAACAAATATAGAAATAAACATAACATAAATCAGTCACAGACAATTCATATCACAAAGGCGGAAATAGATATGAATATTACACATAAAAGTGTAAATCACAGTAGTGGTCAAAAAGATCCACAATAACACAAAAGAATAGCAACACGTGCTATACAAAAGAATACATCTATGAGTCTAAATCTCAAGTGTATACAACAAAATAAACTACTAATCTAAGTAGTTAGCCAAAAGTCGGGATGATAGTCCGATAAGGGGTCAAGCAGAAGCACCTGTAAAATCTCAGTCTGACCCGAGTATTATTTAAGAAGAAAATAATAATCGGATCAGTCTAGCTATAAATATCAGAAGAAATGATATAGAATAGGAGATATGACATAAACATATAATAATCACAATGCCAAGCTGTGATATATAAGTAATTGAAAATCAACAAGAGATTAATCAATATCACAATAATCTACTCAAGATAAAAAGGAATGTCATACTCCTGATTTCATTCACCAAGCCACAATAAATGACATATATATATCCATGCCAATCGTAAAAGTTGGTGAAACATAAATTCCAGAAATCAACACACGAAATCTAGAAATCACAATAAAAAGGATGGTCAAGACATTGATGTAGTACAAACGGTACATCCAATGAATCGAATCACACTAGAAAGTACATGGGTCGCTAGCCCACGAAG
This sequence comes from Allium cepa, assembly GCA_030765085.1. Taxonomy (NCBI): domain Eukaryota; kingdom Viridiplantae; phylum Streptophyta; class Magnoliopsida; order Asparagales; family Amaryllidaceae; genus Allium; species Allium cepa. The sequence continues at coordinate 910,703,305 of CM060932.1, forward strand.
AAATGAGACGAAGCTCAATTTAATGAGGTACGGTCCTCCACATAGATAAAGAGACATCGCACATTGCTAGTCTAAACCATAAAATGATCATCATTGATCATCAAGAAGTGTCAATTACAATAAGCTGGTAAATATATGAGCTTAGCATCATGTCCCATAACCACTAGCTTAACTTAAATATTTACGAACAAATTGTATATCTCCACTAGAAAATTGTCACAAGTGTTTCAATCGAACAAGTCCAAGAATTAACCAACAAAGTGAACGCAAGCGTTTCATACCACTTGTTTTACTAAGTCGTTTAATTAGATTTCTCATACGAGTGAGGTAAAGGTTTATATATACTAATAGATTGGAAAACGGATTTATAAACGAATTGGGTATTAAAATAGTATTGAAATCGTTTGAGAAAAGAGTTTTGATATTTACTACTAGTATAGAAAACCTTTATATTTTTAAAGTGACAAAGCACAAGGGGGATTGTAGAAACAATCAATCACAAAGATCACATACGAAGATGTGAATAAAAATCCAATGAAATCGATAAAGGATCCATCGAAGTGGATATATATCTAAAATTTTCAAAGAAAATAAGTCATCAAAGATGATAATAAATGATGACAATAAATAGGATCATCACGAATCGATTTAAATTGGAAATTCAATCCAAAAAGGCAAATTGGACTCAAACAGCAGGTTCAGTCGACTGAACAGAGTTTTCTGTCGACTGACACTGTGCCTGGAAATTTTCTAGGTTCAGGAAACTTTCTGTTTCCAGTTTCAGTCGACTGAACAGAGTTTTCAGTCGACTGAATCATGCCTGGAAACTTTCGGGTTCCAGGTTCAGTCGAATGAATCATGCCTGGGTTGTTTTTCAGCCTATTCAAATGAAGAGCAAATTCTTCCAAAATGCAACCGGACGAACATTGGCTCTAAGGGTTTATGCCAATCGGCAACCCGGCCCTATATGCTCCTCGGTGCATCACTAAAAGCATGATCAAACATCCATAAAAGGATTTTCACACAAATTTGACTTAAAAACCCAAAAATTTGAGTATTCACAAAACCAATCCAAATCAAGAGCAAATGCACACGAAGAAGTGTTAGGAATTCATACCCAACAACCAAAGATAATTATAGTCATAGATGTGAGATAAAAATCTCACCTTTGAACTAAATTTATGAAGATGAAGCTTGAAAGCAAAGGGGAATCAACCACTCTTCAAAACCAACTCTAGAAGCTTGAATCTAAGCTTAAAAGAAGAACATTCCCTAAGTTAGGTTTAGGAAATTTCTGAAATTGAATGGAGAAAGAGTTGGAGAAGAAGAAGGAGATGCTTACCAATGGGTTCCCTTTGATTTTGGAGCAAGAAGTTGGATTTGCAAAGCAAGCTAGGGCTTAGGAATTTCTATTTTCCATTCTCTTCCTCCATTTTTGCTTGAGCTTGAGTGTTAGGAAAATAGAAGAGAAGTGAATGAAGAGGAGAGTGTTGGAACTGAGTTAAGTGGTTAATTGGCTCAGCCCAACCAAAGCCCTAAGTGGGAAAAAGTAGCAAAAATCAACTTTCTCCAAACATATCGAAGCTTATACTCAAAAAGGTCGCAAACGGCATTTTGAACTCAATGGAGGTGGTCTCGAGTCCTAATTCGACCGTATGCAAAAAGTAGGTTTTCAGACTAAAATCCGACGAATGCTAAAATATTTAAATAAAATATTTAAATATAAAATCGATAAATATGCGGGTTGTTACAAGGAGAATTAAAAATTATTTTTTCTAATTTTTAATAATTATCACAATATACGTCCGAATAAATTTAATTAATAAAAAATAAAGTTTGGTAAAAAAACTATGAAATCTTTTTTCAAACCTCAAAATATCATACTATATTTTTTAAAAATTTAAAATTGGAATAAAATACATCGAAAATATTTTCATTAATATTTTATTGATTTTCAACTAATAAATCGATATATATATATATATATATATATATATATATTAATATCAAAAAATTTATAATAATTTTTTTGTTGTGCATACGATTTAGAATTGCACAAAAATATAAAAAAATCAATTTTTTAATTGATATAAATATATATACATTTAGATATTATAAATATGCTTATGAATAAATAAATAAATAAATATTAGTTCAAATTTTATATATATATAATGCATATATATTATTTTCATATTTACCATAATAATACATATATATATATTATTTATATTATATATATATCTTATATATAATGGAAATTAGGTTGAAGGGCTTCTCATTTCAGGGTAATAATTTTTAAGGATAGTATTTATGAATAATTAGTTTTAAGGACAATTTATAGGAAATGATAAATTCATTTATCTTTTTAAGTTATACAGAAAAATGATAGATTCATTTATCATTATTTCTGTATAACTGAAAATGATAATTTCAAAAGTGCGTTTCTTAAAACTTATTATGTTGCATAAAGAAGCCATTTGAGTGAAAATCCCCATATGTGTGTGTATATATATATCTTTCATACATACGTACATATATATATATATATATATATTTTAATTCTCATAAAATTATTCAATTAAATTTAACATATATATTTATGTATCTATATACATATATTTAGATTTATAATATTTACATAATTAATAAGTTAAAAAACATACATATATTTGGTCAACATACAATACATATTGGATGAGCTAATGTGTCCGTTGTAATGTAAATCACAACATCTATACAATGACATATTATACCTTGCGTGGATTATCATCTTACACAAGCACACACATACACATACGTATATGATATATATTTGTACATTTATATGTGTAAAATATATATAAAAAATTGTATACAATTTATATAATTAAATAAAATAAGAGCGTATATTTAAATAAATTTTAGAAATATTATAAACAAATTAGACTTCATAGGCTCAATATAGATCCAATAAGGGAATTTTTTTGAAATTCACCCATAATTTCCGTTGCTGGCTGGCCTAGTTCCAACAATGGTATCGGAGCCCAATAGCCTATTCGGTCTAAATTAGTCATATCAAGGTTAGCTGTTAAGCCTACTGTAACGACCCGCATATCCGTACCCCTTGAGTGAACACTATTTTACCACAATCAACTCAAGTTGCACAGAATTACGAACCATTTGGGTTTAAGAAGAAGAGGTAGAAGAAGAGAAAAACAAAATCAACATCAGAATCTAACCATCGCAGCGGAATAAAATATAATAGATATTAAATAACCTTTACTCAAAATCAAATATATCTGTTTACATATGTTACATCATCAGAGTACATCAATCACAGCTCACATCAATAACATACAACGAATACATGTCAACTCAACACAGTGGAAAAAATGTATAAATAAACAAGTACTGGAGTACGTGTCGTCATCCAGCTCGTCTCCTGAGCTCCACAGCATCTCCTGAATCCTATAATACTCGGTCTGACCCGAGCATTATAGTTAAATAACACCCGAGTCAGTCTGGAATACCAGCGTGAGAAAATCACACCCAATTGATTATTAAAGTTTCAAAAATCCTTTGAAAACAAAAGCATCTCGTAAGACCACGCCATAAATAAACATGTCGGGTTTTTACCTTACGATAGCTAAAACAATTTTTATAGAAATCCTCTGATATTATAATAGGGTCTATATACAAATACTTATAAAATAGCCGAAATTGTTACATCTATTAAATTCCAGCTACTAGCCACCGAAGTGGGTAATACAAACAAAACTCGTACAAGGCTCGTAGGGAGAATGGATTTCCAACAATGACTAGGCACTGGGGTACCACCTGTCACAGTACGGGGCCTAGATCACCGTACCGAGGACTACTCCCTTCATCCCCTGCAACACAAGGCCGGAACCATTCCTTACTGAACAGTCCCGAACAAGATAAACCCCGTGGTTGGCGCGACCAACCACCCACTAAGCCGAAAATATATAAGGGACATCTAGACAGGGGAATTATCTTGTCCTGCTTGGGCATGACCCACCTAACCTTGCTGCATATCCCCTGATTTTCAGTCATTCCCATTTGATGAGGCTTGAGGCTAAGCGTTACCTTTAGAACGTTTTCACTTAGAATGCCCATCGCCCACCTGACGATGTTTCGCAAGCATTCGTCCATACAAGTCCGTCCCGGGTTCGAACGGAACCGAAGGCACTATTCCTACTACATCCATTTTGAAAATATTCTCAGGATTAGTAGCGACTAACCCTTGCACTACACTGCTCCATCTTCGACTCCGAACACGTTTTTCGCACGAAACGTATAAATCAGATCGAAGTGGTTTTCGAGAAATAAATCTCGATCCCGGTCTCTTCGAAACGATCAACGTATTTGTCCAATATTGATAGTCGGTTATTTAACTATCAATTATATTCACAAAACAACCATCAACCAATAAATAATTTCCCAAATTATTTATTAACTTCAAAATATCTTCACAAGATATATTTCTATTTTCAATCCTTTGAAAACAGTTTCAAAATCTTCTTTCCTTTCAAGACAAACTTTCCCGAATATTTACTATCTCCTCTGAAATTTACCAAGCACAAACTAGATTTTAAAAATAATTTAAAACACTTTATTTTGAAATATACTTTAAAAATCATTTATTTTAAACTACTTCATTGAAAAAAATATACAACTATATGAATGTTTGAAAATAAGGTTACTAAATAAAATATAAAACTAGATTTTCACTTTTAAAAATAAAGTACTAAGTCACTCTTTAAATAATTACTGCTATAATAGATTTAAGAAAATACTTACTTTAGAATTTAAATATTTAGAAATAATATATTTTCCAAAACTTGCTTTTAAAAACGACTTGAAAACTTTTAATTTATATTCAAAAATCTATTTTTAAAAAAACGTGTACTTGGCCATCCAGAGAAAATTCTAACTTCAAGCACTTAAATCAATTTCCCGAATTGATTTCCAATTTATTCTATTGAAATAAAATTTCTTAAATTACTTAATTCACTTCAAAATTCATTAAGTATATACTTAATCATTGTTGTTGTTATTATTATTATTTTCCATTTGAATTTAAAAATTTTAACTGAAATATACAAATTCCAGATGTTTCCCAACTTTTCCTTTATTCTTCCAATAATTTAAATTTTAGCTTTTAAATAAATGTTTTGTTCTTTAAAATAATAATAACACTAAATTTTAAAATTCATCAACTTCTTATTTATTCAAATTTTCCCTTTCATTCTCAGGATTCACTTATTAAAATTTTAAAGTTACTTTATTTCCTTTCCAAGTCATTCTTAAATTTATTCTATAATTATTTTACTTCTTTCATTTTCAATCAAAAATCAAATTTATATTTTTGGTAATTCATTTTTTTCTCAATTAGCTCATCCAAACAATAGCATTCAATACTTCCACTTAATGCATCATAGAATATCAAATAACCAGAGCAGAGAATATTAAATAATTTGAATAAAAGTTGAGGGGTCCAGTTGGATCCCTCCAACCTGTTTTCCCTGCATCCACAGATGTTAGCACAATAATACACCAATTTCAAAATATGTTATACTATAGCATATCAATCAACTCAACCATTCAGCAACTATTTAAATTTAATCATTTAAATTTAAATTTATACTGAGTGAGATTAACTCACCTTTGACTTAAAATTTGCAGACCATCCCAATTCATTTTCAATCCAGCTTGTTTCCGTGATTTAAAACCTTGTATAACAGTTATACGATTCATTAATATTTTTAAATAATCAAACTAATTAATCACCATTTATTAATTTGGGTTAACTAATAATTTACTCTCAAACTAATTTTCCTATAAAAATATTTTTGGTAACTTAAATTAATTAATCATCTTAAATATATTATTTTCTCTTTAATGATTAATTTTAGTAACCAAAATTTATTATCAAACTCTATCTGCCAAATTGATTTCTTTTCGGTAAAACAAAAATGATACTTATTATTACAAATCAAAATTTATGTTACTGTAACTTTCTCTATTCTTTTTTTTTTTCTAAACAAATTTTTTTTTTTAAAAAAAAAAAACAAATCAAATTAAAATCCAAAATAGATTCACTTAAATATAAAGCTCAATACCTCACTCGATTCACGGAGACCCTACTGCCTCCATCACTGCCGAACTCCCATTCGAAGATCGTCGAACCAAACTCTGACTGTCATCACGTGTTCGTGAATTGAACCTCCCCTCCATCGGCGTCTTCCCCAAAGTCGCGATTACCACCCTGCAGCCGCCACGAACAACCAAAACGCCATCGCAACTCACATGATCACGTGCGCTCCCCAATTCTACCTTCGAACGACAACTCCTCCTTACCTCGTCCGTTGCTTGTGCCACTGCGACACCCTACGGCGTTATCCCCCAAATCTTGATGCCGAGATCTCGATTCGACGAGAGAAAATCGCGCGCGCCATGTACTGAAGCGGCGCCGTACACCATCGATACTGCGGCTATGCTCGCACTCGAGATTTAAGAGGAGGAGAAGAACGAAGTGAAATCGAGAATTCGATTCGGCCATGTTTATTTGATAAAATGAACGGTCTTCATTTTTTTATTTTTAGTTTTAAACGAGAGGGTTAGACTTAGCTTGCGAACGAAGCCTTATTATTATGTATATCAATTTTTTTTTTATTTTCACAAAGCCCACCAGAACGCAAAGCGAATCAATTTACAAAGGCTTGATTTTGGCTTCCAGGAGAAGGAAGGAAGAACACACGAGTTAAAAGAGGAAGTCAATGGCGTAAATAAGAAGCTTGACTAAGTAAATTTAAATAAATTAGATTATTATCACTTAAATGTTCATCGCGTTTGTATATCGTACACTCGCACACTAACTCCGATCAAGACGAAATTTGAAATCCGACAATAATTCAGTATTACGGACCTAATGGAACCGGTTTCGTCGAATTCCGAGACTGTGCCTTGGAAGGCTATTTTTAAATTCAATTTAAACGATATAAATTTCGAAACTGAACAAATAACTTCCAAATTCAATTTTAACACTTTTACTGCCTTCACTATCATCAATATAAATTTTATAAGCCTTCAAATTATTTTAAATCGAATTAAAATTCCAGATTCAACGTTTTATTCAAATTCAAGTTATTTAATTCAATAATTTAATTGTCAAATAAATTGTGATATTCTTAATTCAAGTTAAAATTAACATTTAAATATTCAAAATCAATTGAATATTCAAATTTTAAATGCTCAAAAATTTCGGGTCGTCACACCTACTGTAACGACCCATAATTTAATCATTTTAAATAAGAATATCTAATATTTTTAGAAATTAATTAATGGATTTTATAACTCAAATAAACCTCTTTTAAAAAGTAACTAATTATGGTGAAGTTGTTTTAAATTTTGGTTTTAAAAAGTTAGTTCGGAGAAAAATCGAAAGTGTAAACGAAAAATCATTTTTCGGATATATGACTTTACATCTTCAAAAAGTTGTCGGAAAATGTTGTATACACTAGAGTGTGTGTACATGCATGTGTGCCCACACACACACACACACACACATATATATAACATACGCTTAAGTTAAAAAATGGTTTGAGTTAAATATGATAAAATAATTTACTTAAAGTAAGAAGATAATGTTGATTTTTCCTTTATTTACATAAAAAATGTGTAAATGGTAATATCACATCACAAAAGTGATAAAGTGTTGATAAGAGGAGGAAGGGGTGGCTTACGTTTAGAATAGGTAAGGGTAAGGTGAGGTGGCAACAAAGTATGAAGGAAAATATTTAAACATTTGAAAATAAGGTTTTACAAAGGAAAAAACCAAGTTCGAGTGTCGGTGCAAAGAGTGGTGGTAGTTTGATTTGATTCATGTGGATTTTGGTGAGTAATCTCAACTTTGAAAATAAGGTTTTAAACATTATGTTTAGTGATACTGATAGCTATTAATTTTTGGTTTGGAAAGTAATGTTACTTGTGTTTATACATATATGTGTTTATATGTAATGATTTGTGATGAATGGAAAATATAGTCAACGTATTTAAGTGATAATATACAAGTAATAACCTTTTTTGCCTTAGAGATGTTATTTACCCTTGTATATATGTATGTGCTTATGTAAATAGATGTTTGGAAGTCGAATGGAAAGTTAATATTTGAATTGGCTTATTGTCGACATCGAGATCCTGTGTAGTTTAAAACTTGTTTATTTCCTTGTCTTTTTGAAATGTTTTATAAAAAAAATTCTTGAAACTTTACTTTTGAGTTTCAAAACCTCTATACAAAGTTATTTAAGTAATTTAAATATAAAAGGGAAAGGTTTAAAGGATATTTTGATACATAAAGCAAGTTAGAAAGTAATGGTTCATGTAACGATAGTTGCTATGGATGTAGTTTGTAAATCAACCACTTTTGTGTAAACTAAAAGTGTTTTTACTTTAAATATTTTAGTATTTTAAAATATATTATAATGTTAAAAAGGAATTTAAAAATATCAAAATATTTTCAATAATTAATTACTAATTAATTATGTGAGGTTAATTATTGCTTATTAAATCATAAGTAAAGTTTAATTAATTAATTAAGTAAGGTTTAGTTAATTAATCAAGTAAGGTTTAATTAATTAATTTAGTAAAGGTTTATTATTATTTAATTATTAATTAAGAAAAGGATTAATTATTATTATTTAAATAAAGGTTTAATTATTATTATTTAAATAAATTTTTAATTATAATATTTAAATAAAGAGTTAATAATTATTAATTAATTAATTAAAAAAATTCAATTTAAATCACTTATTTCCAAAGGTCGATTTGTTTAAAAGCAACTTTCTTTTATAAGGATGGTATCAAAATACAAGAGATTTCTTTGTATGTGTTATTAATGAGCCAAAAGAATATGATAAGTTATGCTAAAACATTGACACGTTCTTATTGAAAGTAAGTCATCTTATATTCAGCACTGGATTCGATGACTAGACTTTCCTCTATCTGTGAGATCTAAAACTAGATTTTCTAGGCAAGGGATAGAGAAGTAGAAATATCGAAACGGGATAAATATAAGTGAGTTAATTTCAATAAATTTGTCATGATAAATTAAGTATACAAAAGATACATCATTGTATACTTAACACTATATTCCAAGGTACAGAAACTCGTCTCTATCCTAAGAAGTGAGACTGTATGTTGAGGTAAGGATAGTTTCCTAACTTGTTTGACTTTATTGTTAATCAAGAAATAATAATGTTTGGAATAGGAAAGTGGGTATAAGTATATTGTGTTTTATTTTTCATATGAGAATCTATACTCATCCTAGATAGTGGGTTTGTCCAGTGGGTTTGTCTACTATCAGTAACTTGACTTGTTTTAAAATTGTCGAATGTTGACTTGAAGAGACCGAGACCGGTTAGTATGAGTTATTCGAAAACCACTATGAACTAACATAAGCATTCATATTTGCAAAACATCTTGAAGATGATGGAATCAAAGACGAAGACTTTTGAAGTGTAAGGACTACTTGCTACTAGTCCTGAGGGTGATTCCAAAATGGATGTTGTAGAAGTAGGGGTAGGCCGATCCTGTGTTGGTAGGGGTACAAGATGTTCTTATTAACCTTGGTACATTTTATCTAGAGGTGTATTGTGATAGGTGGTACCCTAATAGCCTTGTCATTATTGGAATCCATTCTCTAATAAGTGCTAATACGAATTTAGTTGTATATCTATTATATTGGAATGTAATTAATGTAACCATTATATCTATGATTCAAATTTACTTTAAACCCTCGAAAAAATGGTTTAGATATCATAAGGTAAAAACTTATCCATGTTTATGTGTGGCATGGTCTTTTGAGATACCTTTATTTTTTAAGAGTCTTATAAGCATAATAAATTCAGTTGTTTGGAGTTTACTCACAACGGACCCATGTATAACCCGGAGTTTTCTTTCTTTCCCTAAAACTCTTGGGTACTTAAATTTTTATGAGTAGCTAAGTAGTCCAGCTCTTACGGATGAATTTTGGAGGAGCATGGAGTGGGAGGCTTCACTGTTACCTGTTACATCTATTTTATTTATACTTTGAATGTATATTATGTATCAACATTGTGGGGCAGGCGGTTATAATCGTCCTTGGTTAATTTAGTACTTGTTGTAACTCTGATGTTTCATTTTGGAAGTGGTCATATGTATTATCTTATGTTATGTTATATATGATTTCCTTACGCTGTGAAATTTTACATTTCTTTCTTCTTGTCTTTCCTTTTCTTATACCCCAATGGCTTGTCTTTCGGACACCTAGATGACTGGCACATGAATACCGTGGATGTATTATATGTCGTCTTTAGGAGTAAGAAAGGCGAATCGTCGCAAGTGGTATCAGAGTGAGGTTGAGCAAAGACCTAGGATTTGGTTGGGGTTAACTCATTACAAATAGGGTTACTAATACCCTAGAATGAATTTTGTCTATGGGAGCACCTAGTTGTAATATATATGTATGTGTATGCATATATATACACACATATTCGAATTATTTCCATTGGCTTTGATATGAACAATTCAGTACCCTTTTCCTTTAAGATTATCTCATCTAAGTACTCTGAAGTTATCTTGCTATATTCAGGTAGTAATAATGAGTAATAAGGCAAGACAAGGTAGAGTAGCTAGTAGCACCACGACTGCCAATAGTCGAGCTTCGAATGTTGTAAGAGTTGGGGTGGTAGAAGAGGCAGCATCAGTGCAGCCCCACATGAACTTTGTAGCCTTGTGCAAAGACTATACTAATTTGGGAGGAAGGCCATTTAAGGGTATGGAATCCATTATCGAAGTCCAAGCCAGGCTTCGTTCTTGCGCGAAGATTTTCAAGGGATTGGATATTTTAGATGAGCAGAAGCATTTTTTTGCATCTTGGTAGTTGCAAGATGGAGCTATGGCATAGTAGGACTCTGTTACAGCAAACGTTCCGGAAGATGATTTTTGTTAGGTAGATTTAATGAGGTATTTGAAGACTAGTTCAATCCTGTTGTAGGAAAGACCTGTATATATAGGAGTTTCTTGGATCTTAAGCAAGGAGATTTGTTAGTAGCTGAATATGAATTCAAGTTTAATGAGCTATCACAATTTGGTCCGAAGTTGATTGATACCCCCTCTTAAGAAAAATGAGGTGGTTGTAATGGGGATAAGAGAAGGATTTCAAGAGAAGAAGACTGTCCATTTGAAGGGATTTTTTATGGATTTGGAAGACATGCTATGAGATATGAAGTTCTAAAGAAGAAGAAGCCGGTGGTAGCACCAAGCAAGAATAACAGCAATTTGAATAAGAGGAGGTTTAATCATCAAGGGAAGAAGCAATGGAAAGGAAATCAAGGAGGAGAGGCAAAGGAGGATTGTTTGAAGGATTATATTTGTAATGCTTGTAACTAGAAAGGTCATATTGTAAGGTTCTGTAAGAGTTCCAAAGCTCATAAGAAACAAGTAGGGCTTATGTCCTCAATGGTTCAGAAGACACTTTGTTACAACTGTCAACAACCAGATATGGTGAAGGATTGCCCGCTAATGAAGAAGGTTAGGAAGCTAAGGTTAACGCAAACAAGGATGAACCATCAACCTCAAAGGATGTGAAAGGGAAAGGATTTCTTGAAGATACTTTAATTGTTAATGACATTTCTGTTTGAGCATTGTTTAATACTGGGCTTCTTATAGTTTTAGTTCTCTAGAATCGGTAGGAAGATTGCAAGTTTCTACAAATTTGTAGAAACCCTTATTTGTGTGTCTAACCTCATAGGTAGAGTAACAAATCTATGCGTGATTTGTAAGAATGTACAAATTACCTACCTTACCCACCATTTTTCGTGCGACTTGTTTATTCTAGATTTTATGGGGTTTGACATTATACTTGGTAAGAATTGGTTATCAAGTATGCTGTTGTTTTAGATTGTGTTGGGAGGATGATATTTTTGAAAGCCAAATTTGGAATTTTTTTTGAAGTATCATGTGAACGAACCGATCAAACGAATGAGTAATTTCTTGTATCCCTTGAATCATCCTAGGCAGAGTTAGGATCGATGGTGTTAAGGGATCAGACAGATGATTTGTTGAGAAGAGGACTGATTAGACCAAGTTGTTCAAGTTGGGAGCAGCGGTATTTTTTGTCACAAAGTCTGATGGTTCTTTAAGACTTTGTGTGGATTATAGGGAGTTGAACAAGAAAACATTTAGAATAAGTATCCCTTATCCCGTATAGACAACATGTTTAACCAACTTTATGGTGCTAATGTATTGTCCTAAATGGACCTTGCTACAGGATTTCATCGGTTAAGGATAGCGGAGGATAGTATACGCTGACGGCATTTAGTGGACCTGACTGTTTCTTTGAGTTGTTAGTTATGTCTTTTAGATTTACCAATGCACTCTCTTATTTTGTAGATTCGATGAATCAAGTTTTTAAGGATGTGCTAAATGAATTTGTATTGGTCTTTATAGACGACATTTTTATTTACTCTAAGACCGAGCAAGAACATAAACACAATTTGAAAGTAGTGCTAGAGAGGTTAAGGAAACTCATTTTAAAAGAAAAAATTTCAAATGTCATTTTTGGAAGTGAAGAGTAGGGTTCCTTGGACATATTGTGTCAGGGGATGGAATTTCAGTTGATCCGACAAATGTAGCGGCTATTTAAAACTTTAAGACACCATGGACTCCGATAGAGGTCTAAAGTTTCTAAGGCTTAGTCGGATATTATAAAATGTTCATCCAAGACTTCTCTAAGATTGTCGTGCACTTAACCAAGTTGACGAAGAAAGATGTTAAGTTTATTTAAACTCTAGAGTGTGAAGAAGTACTCATTGAGCTGAAGAAGAGGTTGACCAATACCCCAGTTCTAGCTATTCCAGATAGAGGTGGCAGGTTGACTGTATATACCGATGTTTGTGGTGCAGGCATGGGGTGCAGTTTTGATGAACCACGGTAGGGTTATTGCTTATGCTAGCAGGCCATTGAGGCCTCATGAGTAGAATTATGCAACGCATGTTTTAGAGTTGTTGTCTGTTGTGTTTGTATCTATGTGGAACCATTATTTGTTAGGTGAAAAGTTCGAGCTGTTCATGGATCACAAGTCCTTGAAGTATCTTTAATGTAGAAAGATTTGAATATGAGGCAGTAGCAGTGGTTGGAATTTCTAGTTACATACGACTTGGATATTTTATATACACCGAGAAAAGCAAATGTGGTAGCGGATACTGAGAGCAAAAATGCAGTTTATGCTCAGTTGGAAGCTACTCCGACACTTCTGGAGAGGATTGCAAGCAAAAAAGGGAAGATGGTCGCCTTATGGAGATAATCAAGGATATGGAGGAAGGTCGCTGTTTGAGTTTGGAGATGGCCATCGAGGTATATTGTAGATGGATGGGAGGATATGTGTTCCTATTGTCAATGGTCTTAGGAAGGAAGTTTCAATGGATTGTCATCGATCCAAGTTGAATATACATCCTAGTATTTTAAAGATGCATAGGGATATGAAGTGAGTATTCTGGTGGAAAGGGATTAAGAGGGGTATCTCAATCTATGCCAACCGATGTGCCAACTGCCAACAAACCAAGGGTGATCACTAAAGAGCTGCTGAGTGACTCTAACCGCTTGAGATACCAAATTGGAAGTGAGAGCAAGTATCAATGGATTTCATTGATGGGTTGCCTAAATTAAGGAAAGATAATGAAGGTGTTTATGTCACTGTGGATCGGCTAACCGAGCGAGCCCATTTTATTCCAGCAAAGCCGACGAGGACAGAAGCAACATTGGTTGAAATTTATATGATGGAGATCGTTTGACTGCATAATGTTCCAGTTAGCATTGTAAGTGATCAGAATCCCATCATTACCAGTCATTTTTGGAAGGCATTACAAGCAGCTTTAGGAACAAAGCTAAGTTTGAGAACAACCTACCATCCTCAAACGGTTGGACAAATAGAAAGAGTTAACCGAATCTTAGAAGATCTGTTGAGCATATATCATGGACTTGGGAGGATCATGGAAAGATACTCTACACTTGGTGGAATTCCCTTACAAAAGCAGTTATCAAGCAAGCATTGGCATGACACCCTATGAAACTCTTTATGGACCGCCATGCATATCACATGCATGTTAGGTAGAAGTCGGAGATCGGATAGTGCTTGGACCTGATATGATTTGGTAGGCAATGGAGAAAGTTATTGTGATCAAGAGAAGGATGAAGGTAGCTCAAGATCGATAGAAAATCTATGTCGGATCGAAGGCGAAGGGATTTGGAATTATCTATCGCAGATTTTATGTTTGAGAAGATTTCCTCGATTAGAGGAGTTCAGTTTGGAAGAGCAGGGAATTTGGCACCAAGGTATGTTGGACCTTTTCGAGTTCTTGAAAGAATTAGGCCGCTTTCCTATCTAACTGAGTTGTCAGAGAGGTTGTCTGGAGTTCATAATGTTTTTCATGTGTCACAATTGAGGAAGTATATGCATGACCTATCGCTGATAGTGGAGCCATCTATTCAAGAGAATTTGGAGGTGGAACTAAACGTGGCTGTGATAAGGCATCCAGTTCACATCATGGATCGGGATGTGAAGCAACTACGGAATAAGATGGTGAGGTCAATATTTACTTTAAACCCTGATCATTATTATAATATCACTGGATTTCCAATAAAAATGGTTTGGTTATCATAAGGTAAAAGCCCATCCGTGTTTGTGTGTGGCAAGGTCTTACGAGATACCTTTATTTTTCAAGAGTTTTATAAGTATGATAGATTCAGTTGTTTGGAGTTTACTCACACCAGACTCGTGTCTGAACCAGAGTTTTCTTTCTTTCCCTAAAACTCTTAGGTACTCAAATTTGTATGAGTAGCCAAGTAGTTCGGTTCTTACAGATGCATTTTAGGGGAACATGGAGCAGGAGACTTCGTCGTTACCAAGTTATCTATTTTATTTCCACTATGTATGTATATTATATATCAATATTGTAGGGGCGGACAGTTATAATTGTTCCTAGTTGAAGTTAGTACCTACTGTAACTCTGGTGTTTCGTTTTGGAAGTGACCATATGTATTATCTTATGTTCTATTATATATGATTTTCTTACATTACGAGATTCTGTGTTTCTTTCTTCTTGTGTAGTCTTTTCTTTTACCCTAATGGCTTGTTTTTCAAACACCTAGATGATCAGCACATGAATATCGTGGATGTATTAAGTGTCGTCTTTGGAAGCAAGAAAGGGGGATCTTTACACTTATAATGCAAAAGTTGTCCCTGATAAAAAAAGCCCAAGTTTGAATTGGGCCTTGGACTAATTTTCAAAAAAATTTGAAAATTAAAATATAATTTTTTAATTTAAAAGTTAAATTTAAAATAAGATATACAAATATAATAAAAGTTATAATATAATAAACTTTTCAAAATGTTTAAAAATAATTAAAATTAATTTTGATTTTTTTAATTTTTATTAACAAGTTTAATAAAATTAATTAAATAACTTAATTAATAAATGAATACATGTATTATATATTGTGATGAATGTTATGATACTTTGAATTGTTTAAAATACATAAGTATACATGTATTATATAAAATAATTTTGAAATTAATCAAATTTAGTTAAAATAGTTTAATTGAATAAATTAATTAAAAGTTAATTAATTAAATAATACACACATGTATATGATATATATGTGATACTGTAAAAGTTATAGTAAATAATAATTAATGAATACAAATGTTATATTAATACGAAATTATTAAAATGTTAATTAATTAAATAAAATTTAATTAACATTACACATAAGACTATTATATAAGTAATATAAAATATAAAAGTTATATAATAATAAAAACTTATATAATATGAAGGTATTGTTAGAACTGGACCAGCCCGCGGTGGAAGTTATGGGTGAATTTCAAAAAATTTATCATATTGGATCTTTTTTGGGCCTATGAAGTCTAACTGAATTAGAACATTTCTAAGTTTCATTTAAATAAAATCATTTATTTTATTTAAATTCAAATATATTAAAATATGAAATTAATTTCATTTGATTTAGTTTATACGTAAATGTATCATATACATGTATGTGTTAGTGAATGTGTAACATAATAATCCGTGAAAGGTATAATATGCCCATATGTAGATGTTGGGTTTACATCGCAACGGACATATTAGCTCATTTTGTATGTCATGTATGTTGACCAAATATGTGCATGTATATGTGTTATACACACACATACATATGTAAGTATAAATATATTATATATAATATATGAACATAAAACGTTTATATATAGATAAATATATATATATATATATAGAAAGAAAGAGAGAAATTATTTACAATTCAAAATTAACTTAGTTTTGCAAACATACTAATTTTAGCATTTTAATTTGAATATATTATGAATAAAATAATGTTTTCATTCATAAATAATTAAAATCAAAAATAATACATTGATGAAAATTCAAATTTTACAATTTTGGAAAATCTAGGATCATAAAATAGAGCTTAGAAATTTTTTGGATATTTTCAAAGTTGAAATATTATTTTTTTTTAAAAATTCATTGATTTCGGTAATAATTATTTATTAAAAAATAACATATTATTAAAATTCAAATTTTAATTTTTTTGAAAATTCTAGGATCATGAATGAAAGATTACAAAAAATTTTGAAGAATTTTCCAATTAAATTATTATTTTTAATAATCATAAATAGTTTTTTTGAAACAATATTAATCATTAAAAATAATAAACTTTATTGAAAAATTCCTAATTTTTTCCTTATGTTTTTTAAATGATATAATTTTTAAAAAAAGTATAAAATTGAATGCTTAATGTAATAATTACTTTATATATAATAAACAATTCAAAAATTCAATAAATTTTATTTAAAAATATGAATATATGTATGATAATTAATTTTCAAAATTTTAAATTCATATTATATATAAATTAGTGTACTAAAAAATTTAAATCATATATATGTATATATATCTTATATATGCATATATGTTATTATGAGAGAGAAATATACACTACAATATATATATGTATGTATGAATTTATTAATAAATATATATAAAATAATTATATACGGAAAAATTGATTTTGTACAGTAAACAACATTTGTCTATACATAAATCAAATAGTATAACAAACAAATTATGTACATAACCAAATTGATTCGTGACAACGACATCTACTTAAAAAAACTCACATAACTAAACATATAACAGCAATATATTTAAACAGATATGAAATTTCTCATTATAGGATCATAAAAGATAATTTAATTACCGTAATATGAATTAAAATTACCAATTTAATGATGCCTTTTAATCCATATTAAAGCAATGGCTTCCCTTCCTTTTACTGTTCTTGATTCGTCAGATTGCAAGTCCAGAATCACTAACCTCTAACTACTAAATAGTATTATTTTAATTTGAAATATATTTGAGAATTGTGGAGCATACTGAGAGCTATGTTTTAACCAGCAACGTAGAAGGTAATGGCGGAAAAAAAAGGTTAGTCATTATTTTAGAGATACATGCATACATACATACATACATATAAATATGTATGTATGTATGTATGTATGTATGTATGTATGTATGTAGGGTTGTATTAAAGAGAAACGAGGAAAACCTTTTTACTCATTCTCACTTGATCTCAACCCATTATCTCCAAGCCAATTTTCTATATTTTAGACACCCCGAGACCTTCCCAAAATCGAAATTTTGCATCCCTAATGATGGGCCTTAAACGCATCTAAGCCCAAGCCAAAATACTATACAATTGAATCTAATTTAATCGCTTGTCGATATGTATATCGATCAATATATTTATAACTGTTATATTATAACATTAATTATTTCTCAGATCGTATTCAAATTTTATAATTAATATTTCATAAATAAAAATTAATTTAATTAATTTATAACAATTATAAACTAATTAAATTGTTCGGTCGTAAGGGAATTCATCATTTCGGCTGTGTAACTCTTTGGTGTAAATTTGGTCGGCAACTAACATTGAACTATTCTAATATTAACGTTCACACGTCACTTAGCAGGTGGTGTGACATTATGGCCAAATTTATCGCTTACTCATTTTTGGTAAAATCCAATATTAGTTTAATAAGCCTTACCCGGTTGTAACATTTGTTTACACCAATTCTCTTCGTCAAAACAATATCACTTTGGACTTATGGAATTTGGTAATGGTCAAAATTCCAACCTCGTCCACATTCAACTTTATGGTCCAAATACAAAGTACTTAGTTCAATAATAACAATTATTATTAACCGAAATGCTCTGATCAGAGATTTTGACTTTGAGTTGACTTGAGTTGACCGTGATACAAACCGCATATAATTGAGGAGACGAATCCTCTCATGAATAGTGCATTACTTCCAGTACTTCCACTCGACCCAACTATAGTCACTCGATGGATGTCATTCTATGATTTGGGTATAATGAAAGCAGAGCTTTTATATTGTAGATCCACAGTATTCTCAAGTCGAGAGAACTGCGTATATCAGTCACATCGATATTTTCTGTTTGACCTTAGTTATATTAACCAACAGAAAACTATCGAGTGAGTCATTCCATAGTTATCCAATAACTATTGGTACTAACCCCTAGGTGCCCCAGCAGTCATGAGTAATACACTGTCCCACATTTGGAGAGTGTTACGTACTCCGGTCTCAACAGATACATCGATATCCAGTCTCGATGCATCTTGATTAGGAACATTTAAAATGGTATATTTATTTCGTTGTGATATATTACTCACGGTTACAGCACTTTGTAACTACTATCACAAAATATATCATTTATGGATTTTTCTATTAAATATACTTTTAATTAGGTTAATTAATTAATATAATCACATTATATCAAGTATATAATAGAAAGAAAATAGTTTTTTTCGAACAAGATTGAACAAGATTGATCAACTTCTGTGTTTAGAGTTAGGTTTTGGTGAAACATAAAAGACTGGTGGGAGCCTTATTAGAGAAATGAAATGATAAAATTTAACATTTCTAATATTGTAAGAACATATGCTATATAATGTTATAATACTCTACATTGATAAATTTGTGCATTTAATAGATAAATTTATGCACTTAATACGATTGATAAAATGTTTGTCAATTAAGATATACAAAATAAATTGAACCGAAGACCAACAAAAATAGAAATATAATATGTGTACATATACACACACAAACACACTCACTATTAAATACTTCTTTCACATTAATGTTATCTATACCCATGCAAGTGCCTAATTTTACAACTACTTAATATATTCATAATTTGGTCGCTTATGTGTTTATTTGGTTGAGACTATGTATTGCATTCAATGAGTTCTAAACTCAAAAGCAATACAAGAATATGGATATTTGATCCATATACTATCATATATAAGTGTTGTATAGGGAACGGTCATAGGCCGTATTGTACGATACTTCGATGAAGTTAGTTCATTCGAAATGTACCATGAGATGAGTATTCAATTTGATTGATTACAAAAAGGGTCATATTGTGCTAAATGTAAAACTAGACCAAAACTATAAGAAAGACCTATGAATTCGATCATTGAAATGTTAGCTTGATTAGTAAATGCAAAATGCAACATGTTTAACATCCTCAATTGTTCAGGATGTTCGAGCACACTTTGGTAAAGAGTTCGTTATGATGTTGTAGTAAGGATTTTATTTTGAATGGTTCAGCCATTTAGGAAGAAAATAGATGTATAAAGTAGATGTGATTAAAGATATAGTTAGGATAAAGAGAGTGAATTGTTACTTCTTCTTTATAAAGAAACATCCGAAATGAGGATTGTAAAATAACAATTGATACTTTATATTGTAATGAGAAATATGATCTTTATTCCAAAACGTATTTTCCATATAGAAAATTGTTTTCTATGGGATTTATTTCTTTGAATTCAAAATGTTTGATCAAAGAACTCCCCGCTATAAACTAGATACAGTGTATGAAATAAATAATTTATGTTAAGTGAATAATGGACCATCGAATTTAGTACGTTATTATAGTAATGGCAGAAATAGTGGGAGTATGCCATATAGCACTTATTAATTGCATCAAATTACGAAAATTGTTTCCGAAAAATATACCGAACATTATTTTTGAAATAATGACTATTTTTGGGGGTGACCAAAAAATAGACGTGATTATATTTCAATGTGAATATTATGAATATTCGTTCTCAAATAAAATTATAATGTGGTATTTGTTTTCACAACAGAAGTGATGCATTAGAAATACTGAAATATCTAAGATTATTTACAATTATA
This sequence comes from Allium cepa, assembly GCA_030765085.1. Lineage (NCBI taxonomy): Eukaryota > Viridiplantae > Streptophyta > Magnoliopsida > Asparagales > Amaryllidaceae > Allium > Allium cepa. The sequence continues at coordinate 910,723,649 of CM060932.1, forward strand.
TTGAAATTATAAAATAAACTGTAATTTTATTATATGATTACGAATCATGTGATACTGGTTAATTATATCTCAAATAATTAAGGGCGATGCACCCATTTATTGGGAGCATCATAAGGGTTAATGAACTCATAGGATTGATGCATATAGATGTATGCAATTGTAAGTCCAGTGTAACGACCCGTACTTTTAACCATTTAAAAATATTAAATTTAATATAATTATTGAATAAAAATGGTTAGAAATAAAAATTTATAATTTTTACAAATGAAAAATATATTAAAACATGAGTCATGAAGTTAAATCGAATTCTTAAATGATAATAGACGGTAGTGAGATAGAAATTATAACTTATATTTGAAAATTTAAACTAATGATAGTGGTTGTATGAAATTAATAATAGGAATAGTGAATGTTAAATTTAAACAAAGATTTGGATGGATGTTTAATACAAGTAAAACATGGGTTTACTTGTTTAAATTGTATTTTTAAATAAGTTTGATTTCAAATTATAAGATAAACACTTAATTGGAAGTAATGTATAACTTGTGTTGTATGCAATATATCGGATCAATATGTTCGAATTACTATGAAAAGAAAGTAATTATTTTATTATTAGAATTCGTTCAAAATCTAATATTGAAATTAATTTATTGTAATCTTTTAATTAAATGAAAGAGGAATAGATTGTAATTAATAAGTTAATATAAGAAACATAAGTTATAAGTTAAAATAAAATGAACGTTTTTAGTATAAATATAAACACAATTTTATAAAAACAAAATGTAAATTACATTTTGGTTAACAGGTAGTTTAATAAGTTAATTGGAATATAAATTAGTTAGTTTTGTAATTTGGAAATATATTCAGTTTCAATTTAATTAGAAAATAGTTTAATATTTAATTTGTGTGAATATTCAAATTTAACAACCAAACGATTAACTTTTATGTACAATCGAATTGGGTTCCGAAACTAGTTTTACTGCGTCCAGAATAGGGGTATTTAGCTAGGAATATCAGGGAGCACGTCTCATTTGGAGTCCTAATTTTAAGATGAACAGTGTTAAGCTAAAATCTATGAAAACATCCATGTCTCTTTCATTCGCTCAAACCAAACGAACCAAACCCTTCATCTAATGGCCATCATCGATCGACGCCACAAAAAACATTATCTGGCGAAGGTCCCAACATGGAAGTTGTTCACCTTGGCGAGAGGTAGGAGATAAATGATTGGATCATCACACGATGGCTCGTAGAGATCGAAAATTAGCCGTGACAGTCGTGACCTTCGCGACTAGGTTTGCGATTTTTGGCATCAACGGCGTTTGTTAGGCAAGGGCCCCTGAAGCAATATTATAGAGAATCGAGGGCTTCAAGCGGCCGAAGTTTGGTGGCCTATGGTGAACTGTGGTGGTCGAATTTAAATCGACAGCGGTGAGGTTTTTTGAGCTTGAGCTCGACGTCAGTGATGAGAGGGAGCGTGGGATTAGCGGATTTAGGTCAGTCAAGGTCGAGGGCAGCAGTGGTCACAGTGTAGCGACGGCGGCGAATCGAGGATGGTGGCGGTAGGTGAAAAGGAGGATGTCGACGAACGAATCACGACGTAGGTGTAACGAAGATGGATTAGAGTTAGTCAATATTTTTACTATTTGATTCAGTTTTTTAATTGTTTAATTAAATCTAATTAATTTAAAATGGTTATTGATTCGTAACTTGTTCGTACGAGGTCGGATTTAGACTTTATCTTTTACGTTGGATTTATATTGATGAGATCTTCGCTACGGAGTTGGTTTTGTGTTGATTTGTTTCAATCGTATTTTTCAGATTCATGAAGGTGGGTGCTTAAACTCACTCATGCAATACTAAAAATTCTACTACAAGTTAATTCGATTCATGAAGTGACAAATGATATTAATGACTATTTGAAATTTAAATTTAAATTGACATTAAAATTGACATTGAAGTTGAATATCACTGCTAGTTAAACACCCTGACATTTGATAATTAATACTGTTGAGATATATGTTTGAATTGGTTGATTTAGATGTTGATTGCATGTTGGGATGGATGATGTTGTGACGTATGATATTGTGATTGGATGTATGTTATTCATTGATTTCGATATATCCCTATTTTCACCTTGTTTAATCATCATTATATGAATTTCCATATTGATCATTTGACTACCAAATTTTGATATGAACCCTTGGATATTCTATATTGATATGTGAATTATTAGGATGTATTGTTTTCCTGCTTTGGCACAAAAATGGTTGTTGAAAATTTTGATTGCCGTTTGGGAAAATTATAAAGGTTTTCATAAATTATATTTTAAACTCTGAAAAGTTTTCAAATGTAATTTTTTTAACTATAGAAATTATATGTTATTAAGAATTTAACTTTATAAATTTGGTTAAATAAAATTTTCAAAAAATAGTTTGAAATTTAGTTATAAAACCTTTAGATTCAAATTTAATAAATATATAGATTTTTAAAATTTCCATAACTTTTATATAGTAAATAAAACTGTTTTGTAAAGAAATTTGTGTTCGAAAATTCAACCAATTAATGATTTTGTTATTTTATACTTTAAAAATGGAATTATCGATACTTTGGAAATTGTAAAGTAAGTCCAACTCTCAGAAAACTTCAGTTGAATATTGGATGAATATTTGATAAACGAATCTGTATTTATTTCGATGATTTAAAAATCTTGAAAATTTAAATTGTGAAGTGGTCGTTCGAAATTGTGAAAATTATTAAATCGACTTCGAAATGTTCGACACTTTATTGAATGAATTTAAAAGGGTGATGAAAATTCTGAAACCTTATCTGTGAATTTTCAAAGTAAAAATGAAGTTACATACACCCATATTTCATCTGATTTTGGTTTAACTTACATAAGAATTTTTAGTTCTGACTCGAATGTTTTGTCTTTTAATTACTCTTGGGTCGGTCTGAGTATTTCAGTGTTTCGAAGACATTTGTTCCCAAAGATGAACACTGAGTTTGAAGATCGTATTTACTAGTATATTTCCGCTGCATTGTTTTCTGATGTGCGATATTTATAACAGTTTTATGAACTGTTTATATATTTACCATATTCTATCATTCCACTGTGAGATTCTGTATTCTTTCTCTTTTGTATCATATCTCTTTAGAATAAAACCCTTTGATAATCCGTCTTTCGAAGGATTTGAGTTGGACATGTACTGTTTATTGTCGACTTGAATCGTTCAAAAAGGTGGGTCTTCATATTTGGTATCAGAGATCAAGTTAAGCGAACACCTATGCATGCAGGGTAAACTCATTAGAGATAGGGTTAATAATACCCAAGAATAAGGTTGAGTGTTTGTGTATATATGAGAGCGCGTCTTTGTTAGTGCTATAAATAATCTTTTATTAATTTCAAAAATTAGTGCATAAATAATTTTACTTAGTATTATATTTGATATGTAAAAGAATAATTTGTAAAATTTGATAAGGTTATTCATGATGTGTTTGATAATAAGTAAATATTATCATTTTATTGATTGATGGATAGTTATATTTATTATCATTTTTTGATTGATTAGATGTGCTCGGCCAGTTTATGAGCATTGTTTGTTGTTGTTGATTTTAAAGTTGTTTTTAACCAATTATAAGTAATTTGCCTTTATACAACATGGGAAGGTAGATACTAATTTATTAGAATCATTAGATCGAACACCTTGTGAATTAAGTTTTATAATTTGACTATAAGGCGTTCGGCGACAATGTTAGGTTAAAATTTAATTGAATTTGATAAAAGTTGTTTTTTTAATTTGAATAAAGGTTTACACATGTGAAATGATTTTATTCAAGAAATGACATATAAATATGGTTTATAACTAAAAAGAAATATGAACTAAGAATTTGAGAAATAAAATTTTGGGGTATTTTAAATTGGTTTTCTAAGATTTGGAAAATAATATTAGTATTATTTGGAAGTATTTACAAGTAGAAATGTTTTCAATATGATTTCAAAAGGGAATATAATTTCAGTGATGAGTGCAGCATCATCGGCGTTTATTTTCGAGATTTAAGTGGGGGAAGCCACTATATAAGCGTTGCTACGCGAACATATATGTGTATATTTATTTCAAATGATTTGAAATAAAACCTTATGTTTAGTTCTTGAGTTTTATGTTAAGTGATATTACGGACGCATGTATCCTAGGCAGTAGATAGTTTGGCTATGCACCTATTTAAGATATCGATTGGTGATTTTCAATTATTGAAATGAAATGGAATTTTCAACAATTTTGAATAATCGTGACCTTTCAAATTGAGATAAAATTGAAGTCAATTGTTTTAGTGAAATTATAAATAGTTGAGTTTTTAACTCTTAAATTAAAAGGATATTAGAATTTAAAACAAGTTTTAAACTATTAAATATTCTTGTTAAGTAAAATCGATAAGAATATTTTATATTATACAAGTTGAAATTAAGTTTTGAAATGTTTTATAATGAAATTATGTTTTAAGAAATGTTATGAACTTAGTTAATGATTTATAAGTTCCATTTATTTGTACAATGATTTTTGAAAAGCACTCGATTTTAAGGAAAATTTGATTTATTTGAAGTCTATGTTATATATTTGAAAATTATTAATTTTGAAAAGAATGAATTTTGAAAGATATTCAATTTTAAGGAAGAAGGAAAAATGATTTTGAGATTGTATATAAATATGAAACCATAGTGATATTTTGAAACTTATTAGTTTTTGAAGACCTTTGATGTCGTAGAATACTCGATTTGAAAGTTTTCAATTCTTTAAAGAGGATTTTATATAAGTATGAAGTTATTTCGAAGACTATTGATTTTGAAAGGTATTCGATTTGGAAAGTAATGATCTTATATGGTGGAATTTTTTTAAGTATAATGTATACGAAGTTTATCATATGGAAGGGAACTGTGCATAGTATGGTATATTTTAAAATCGAAGATATACAGAAGTACCATCCATGGAAGTCGGAAATTAGAGATCCACATGTGGATCTACTTGGTAATCCACTCGGTGGATTTAGTTGAATTTGATGCAGGTTGTCTAGACATAAACCGATGAGTTCCTTTGATTTTTGTTTTCTTATACATAAATCGAGGGGCGAAGATTGCCTACAGTTACTATGGATTCGTTAGGATAGTGATGTAACCATTGCGTAACTGGGATCTATGAGGGTTTTTTTAGGGTAAATCGACGGGTGGAGATTGCCTATAGTTACTATGGATTCGTTGGGATAGTGATGTAATCATTGTGTAGCTGTAATCCATAGTTTTTCATGGTGTAAATCGAGGGGCAGAGATTGCCTACAATTATTATGGATTCTCTGGAATGGAGTCGTAACCATTGTATAACTATGATCCATGATTTGTTATCGAGTGGTACTTTCCATATTTGATTTGAAAGGTCCACAAGTATTTGCACTGGATGTGGAAACAGGTCTACTAAGTAATTAGAGATTTTTAGTCTTGCACCTGATCAACATATGACTGAAGTCTGTAAGAACGAGGATAAACCTGTTAAGACATCGAGTTATAAAAGTATTTTGATATAACTTATTTGTCTTTTCGATTTCATTTAGAAATGTTTAAAAGTTGTTTATTTATAATTAATGTTGTTTAAAGGTTATTTATCAACATTTTAATATAGTGAAAAGTTTTTATATAATTGATATTGTTTGAAGTTAATAATTATTTATTAATAAGTTTTTGGAATTATTTATTTTATTTATTAAAAATTACTTTAAAGTAAATTGTTATTTCGTATAATAATGTTTAAGAATTGATTATTATTGTTTCATAAATAATGTTTGAAAAAGATTTTATATTAAACTTTCCAAATTTTCAAACAATGAAGTTAAGAATTTAAACAGCCTCTTTCTAAATATAGGTAATGATGTTAATAATTATTTTCAAATATTTTACATACGTTTAGAAGAATGCTTATTATGAATATTTATAAATGAAATTACCTTAGTGCAGTAAGGAATTTTACAAATGAATTTTGTAAATATATTGATATACTAAATATTATTGGCTTCGTAAATGAATTTTGCAAATGGATTTTCCAATGAATTTTTCAAATAAGATTTATATAAGTTTTTTGAAAAATAAAATTTAGATATATTATATAAATAGAATATACATAAATTTTTCCGTTTTAAAATTTTGTGGAACAAATGATTTGAAAAATATTATATATAGTATAATATGTTTGAAAAATAAATTTGAGTTTATATTTTGAAAGAAAGGTTTGAAATATTTACTTGGTTTTCGAAGTAGTAATATGAAATTTAAAGGTTTATTTACTATTTGAATTTGTATGAAATGATCATGATTTGAATAATTGTTTTAAAAATAAGTTTTTATAAATTGATAAGAAAGATATAAAATTTTATACTCTTAATTTGAAATAGAAATTTAATGTAAGATTTGAGTATATTATTAGTTTTAGTTTAATAATCTTTGAATTTATGCTTATTTTAAATAATGAGTTTAATAAATCATCAGATTTAAAGAACTTTATTTTAAAGCTTGTTTAAAATATTTTGATGTAAATTTCTGATGGTATTTTGAACTTTTTGAAAAATCTTTGCCGAATACTATGAGAATATTTCATATGTATTTTATATAAGCCTAAGTAAGTAAATTTGAATGTTTTATAAGCTTAATCTTTTAAGATATATTGGAATATTTTGTTCCTCTTCAAAACAAATACCAAAATCTTAAAGGTTTTGTTTATAATCAATTTTTTTTCAAATTTAAAATCATTTGATACAAGCTAGAAGTTTATAAGTCTTTTAAATTTAACTGATTTATATTTAACTTGAAATTATTTTCTAAACACTTATGAAATAATTATGAATAGTTATAGAATGTGTATGAAGTAATTATGTAGTAATTATGATGAATTATTTTATAGAATGTTATAAACTTAAGTAATGTTTTAAGGAATGGTTCATTAATAATTTTAACACTGAATGGAAAATGATTTTGAGTAAGTAAATAAATATCAATTAATATGATATGGTTACTTCTATTGCATTTAATTATTTTGATTTGGTTGCATATAGCTTTTACATCACTAGAGTTGCATGTAGAATTGCATTGTTATTGTTAGTTGCATCATATTGCTTTGTTGCGTATGGTTGTTGTATTGTTGTGTTGCTTATGATAGGAATAACTAATGTATTGTTCTTTTGCCGTATTAAACTCACTTTTGGGTTATGTAAGTAAAATTCAATTATATTGAAGAAAGACTAATTTGAGGATTATGATTCATAAGTAAGTTGGTTGCCTGACAAATAGGTACGTATTTATAATGTTGGTTGGTTGATGATTTTCTACCCATAATGTGGGGAGCCACTTGGCTTTTGTTTTCTTTTGATTGATTTAGGCCCGTGGAGGCATTTTGTAGTTTTTTCGACTTAACCATGCAAAGGAGGTGCTGCCAAAAATTATCGTAAATTATAAGACTTCGAAATTTTTATGTTTGTAATAAAGCTAAGTAATTTGAATGTTATAAGTTTATTATTTCAACATATCAAAATGTTAGATAATTACTTCGTTTCTTTTCGAGGACGAAAAGTTTTGAGCGGAGGAGAGTGTAATGGCCCATATTTTTTACCATTTAAAAATATTAAATTTAATAAAATTGTTGAATAAAAATGGTTAGAAATAAAAATTTATTATTTTTATGAATGAAAAATATATTAAAATGTGAGTCATGAACTTAAATTGAATTCTTAAATGATAACATATTGTAATGAGATAGAAGTTGTAACTTATATTCAAAATATAAATTAATGATATTGGTTGTATAAAATTAATAACAGGAATAGTAATAACGAATCTTGAATTTTAATAAAAAAATTGAATGGATGTTTACGAAAGTAAAACATAGGTTTACTTATTTAAATTGCATCTTTAAATAAGTTTGATTTCAAATTATAAAATAAACACTTAATTGGAAGTAATATATAAATTGTGTTTTATGCAATAAATCGAACAAAAATATATTTGAATTACTATGGAAAGAAAACAATTGTTTTATTATTAAAATTCATTTAAAATCTAATATTGAAACTAATTTATTGGAATCTTTAATTAAAAGAAAGAGAAATAAATTATAATTAATAAGCTAACTGAAGATACATAAGTTGTGAGTTAAAATAAAATGAACGTTTTTAGTATAAATATAAATATAATTTTACAAAAAGAAGAAGAAAAATTACGTTTTGGTTAAAATGCAATTTAATAAGTTAATTGGAACATAAATAAACTAGTTTTGTAATTTGGAAATATATTCAGTTTCAGTCTAATTAGGAACTGGTTTAATATTTAATTTGTGTGAATATTCAAATTTAATGACTAAATGATTAACTATTGTGTACAATCGAATTAGATTACGAAACAAGTTCCATTGGATCCGGAATAGGGGAAATTTGGTTAGGAATGTCAGGGAGCACATCTCATTTAGGGTCCGTAATTTTGAGATGAACAGTGTTAAGCTAAAATCTATAAAACGAATGTATCTCTCTCACTTGCTCAAACGAACCAAACCCTTCCATCTAACGGCTATCATCGATTGACGCCACTAGAGGTGTTTTCTAGCGAAGATCCAATCATGGAAGTTGTTCATCTTTGCGAGATATAGGAGATCAATGGTTGGATCGTCGTGCAGTGGCTTGTGGCGACCGAAAATTGGCCACGATAGCCTCGACGAGGGTTGCGATTTCTAGCGTCAACGGCGATTGTTAGGCGGCAACCCCTGAAGCAATATTGTAGAGGAGGTCGAGGGCTTCAAGCGACCGAAGTTTGGTAGCCTTTGGTGAACTATGGCGAATGAATTTCAGATCGATGGTGGTGAGGTTTTTCAAGCTTAAGCTTGAGCTCGACGTTGGTCGCGAGAGGGAGCTTGGGACTAGCGGTGTTGGGTCAGTCGAGGTCGAGGGCAGCAGTGATCGAAGTGTGGATGCAGTGGGAAATCAAAGATGGCGGCGGTAGGTGAAAAGGCGGATGTCGACGAACGAATCGCGACCTGGGTGTCAAGAAGATGGATTAGCGGTAATCAATATTTTTACTAATTAATTAAAGTTGTTTAATTAAATATAATTAATATCAAATGGTTATTAATTCGTTACTTGTTCATACGAGGTCGAATTTGGACGCAGTCTTTTGCATTGGATTCGTATCGATGAGATCTTCGCTATGGAGTTAATCTGATTTTTTAGATTCGTAAAGGTGAGTGCTTAAACTCACTCACGCAACACTAAAAATTCTACTACAAGTTAATCTGATTCATGAAGTGACAAATGATATTGATTTCTGTTTGAAACATAAATTGAATTTAAATTGATATTAAAATTGATATTTAAATTGACATTGAAGTTGAATATCACTACTAGTTAAACATCCTGACATTTGATAATCAATTGTTGTTGTAATATATGTTTGAACTGGTTGATTTGGATGTTGACTGCATGTTGTGATGAATGATGTTGTGATGGATAATATTGTTTTTGAATGTATGTTGTTCATTGATTTTGATATATCCCTGTTACCACCTTATTTTATCATCATTATATGAATTGACGTATTAATCATTTAGACCACCATATTTTGATATGAACACTTGGACATCCGATATTGATATGTGAATTATTAGGATATATGGTTTCCCTGTTTTGGCAAGGAAATGGTTGTTGAAAAATTTGATTGTCGTTTGGGCAAATTTGAAAGGTTTTCATAAACTGGATTTTAAATTGAAAATTTTCAAAAAAAAATTTAATTTAGAAATTATATGTTATTAAGAATTTAATTTTGTAAATTTGGTTAAATCGGATTTGAAAAATAGTTTAAAATTCATTTATAAAATTTTTAGATTCAAATTTAATAATAATATATATATTTCAAAAAATTTCTATAACTTTATATAGTATAAGAAAAATGTTTTGTAAAGAAATTCGTGTTTTAAAATTCAACCATTTAATGATTTTTATATTTTATACTTTAAAAATGGAATCATCGATACTTTGGAAATTGTAAATTAAGTTGAATTTTCAGAACTCAATTGAATATTTGATAATTGAACCTATATTTATTTCGATGATTTAATAATCTTGAAAATTTAAACCTTGAAGTGGTTGTTTGAAATTGTGAAAATTGTTAAATCAACTTGGAAATGTTCGACACTTCATTGAATGATTTTAAAAGGGTGTTGAAAACTCTAAAACCTTATTTGTGAATTTTCGAAGTAAAAATGAAGTTATGTACACCCATATTCCACCTGATTCTAGTTTAACTTACATAAGAAAATTTAGTTTTGACTCGAGTGTTTTGTATTTTTATTACGCTCGGGTCAGCCTGAGTATTTCAGTGTTTTGAAGACATTTGTTCTCGAAGATGAAGATGGAGATTAAAGATCGTATTTACTAGTATATTTCTACTGCATTGTTTTGTGATGTCTGATATGTCTAACTCTAATGTATTGTAAAATGTAGATTAAATGTATATTGTAAAATAGTTTTATGAATTGTTTATGTATTTATTATATTTTATCATTCCGCTATGAGATTCTTTATTTTTGCTCTTTTGTATCTTATTTCCTTATAATAAAACCCTTTAATAATCCATCTTTAAATGTTTGAGTTGGACATGTATGGTATATTATCGACTTGAATCATCCAAAAAATGGGTCGTCGCATCCATTTATACCAAAATGGTTCCACATACTTCGTTCTGTTCATCGACAAGTTATCACAAACATGAATGTGTGTATTTGATACGTACTTATGAGTCTACGATAAGATTATAGAATATAAACAGAAGTAAATAATATAACATGCAGAAGAATTGATTTGGTTTGATCATGTGAGTAAGTATATTGGAAAGAGTTCCAAACGTATCTAAAATGAATAAAGATTCTTCTCAATAGTAACATCTCCCTATGATACATAGTGATGTATTGGCAAGGAGTAGTCAAACTTTGTTGGAAAAAGCACGACTAATGATGAGTAAAGTTGAATTAAACTCTTTTTATAAGGTGTGTACTCGAGAGTAGTATACAAGGTTAAAATTAATATCATCCAAAGAACAGTTTACAAAATCATACAAGACATGAGTTTATAAGAAACCCCATCAGGTCCTATGCCAAAGAGTTGGCGGGTGTTGTGATTCAAAAGACTACATGTAATAATTAAAAAAAATTGATCTTGTATGAATCTCCCAAAAGAAGTTTGGGCACGATAGTCATTGGATGACTAATTTATGTTGTGAACATAAGTATTATAAACTAAAATCAAATCAATTTTACATGTAAGGCAACTCATAAAGTGTTTATGAATACTTATTTCGCTGCACTAAGAAATAACTGTTGTTTTAATAAATACCAACTTCGTAGCATAGGAGTTTTTTCGAGAAATTATTGTAATTAGAATGGATTTGGATATGATCCCAAGGTGAAACTGACTACGTGGGATGACATGAAATTAACCTAACCTAAATGAACATATCACATTAAAGTATCTAATAAGTATTCTCACACATCACAGAGAAATTATGAGTTTCTTATCCTTGTCAAGAATAGATAATCCTCAGTTGTCAATTAAGCCATTAAAGAGTACTGACTCTATGATATGCTATGATGTGCTAATCCGAATAGATTCCAAGTACATTATAAAAATAAGATTTTGATAGTTATACTCAAAAGGATATGATCCATTGGCCACAAATATGTCTTTAAGAGAAAGACATATGTAGTTGGAATATAGTGTAAATTTCAATTGTTGAAATTAACATAACATATTAAAAATTCGATGTGCTCAAGTTGGTTTGGATTTACTCATGAAATTATTTCTTAACATGACTTTGTGTTTACTACATATGTGCTAAAATGGAAAATTCTAAATAATCATTTAGAACATACTATTTGCACATAACAACCAAAGTGCCTTGAAGTCAGTGGTAGGGATATTTAGGTATGTAAGTTTTCAAATATGATCCAAGAATATATACGAAAATGTAGCTCAATAAGCATCAAAATTGCACAAGTGTTTTGATAGAAATATCAAGTAGTTTGATTGTCAATCAAAATGTAGAGGAAGTGCATGCTCACAAACGTTAAAGGTATATGGATATTTCTAAACCATAAGTAAACAACACACTACTGATTGTTAACGTTGTACTTGTGTTAAAATCAATTTTTAGTGTTTTAGTACTTAACATTGGATTTGTAAATAATGTCTTTTATAGTAAGTATAAAAGATATTGGGTGTTAACCCGCCTTTTGTCAAGGCAACATACAGACGGATTTAACCCACTTGACTGCATAATGATCAAAGTTGGATTGTCGTAGATAATAAACATGTGAGGCCAAGATATAGCATAGTCAATGAAAAAACATTGCAAGATACTTGAAATATGGTTTCAAAAAAAATCTAGTTGCTTCAAGTTGCTTGGAGTCGTCTCTAGGTTTACTTTGGGTTTTCAGAAGGGTTGCTTCGGGTCGGAGAAGTGTTCGCTTCAGGTCTTTGAGGAACAAGCTATTTTGAGTCATCACAACACTTGCTTCGAGTTGTTGATAGTATTACTTTGGGTCAAGGAGGCAGCCGCTTTGCGTCAAAGCAATAGATTAGTCAATCTTTATGTAACTCACACCGGTTTGTATCCATCAAGTTCCATTCGCTTTCGTATCCATCCACCTTCTTCGTATCCATTAAGTGCTAGCGTCCGTCGAATTTCATTTACTTGGACCTTAACGCTCTTCGTATCGATCATCCATCCACATATTTCGTATCGATCAGCCAGTGATCGATACGAAGAATACATAACAGATCGATATGAATGTCGTCACTTTCCATTGATACGAAGCCAATACCAAATGATCGATTCGAAGGGTACATGCCAACATCGATACGAAAGGAATGGCACATGATCGATACGAAGAAGGCAAAGTCAATTAAAGAAAGTGGTCATGCAGCATAAAAATTGGATCTCCCCTAAGTCATCGCTCCACGTCATCGATACACGTCTGATTGATACGCAGAGGGATCGATACAAAGAGATATCGATACGAACTAGGATCGATATGCATGCTTCATCCAACTGCAAAACCAACTTCGGGTCGATCATTTATCGAGATCTACGAGTCCAAATGCCTTCAAATTTTCACCACACCAGAGGAACGCTCAATGCCCGATCTCAGCCCAAATGGACATCATCTTGATCGATACAAAGGATATGGGGATCGATCCTAGTCGACCCCAAATGACCCTTGATCGACCACGTGGGCCCACCCACGCATGAGAAGGAGTATTCTAAGTTCAGAGGCAGATATTTAAGACCTACACCTACAAATAGCACTCTAATGCCAACAAAAAAGGGACTTTTTGAATCTACTGCGCTGTGACTCTTTCGGATCATAGTTGTAACTTGAGTGTTAGAGTTATTTACTATTGTAATCAGTTAACAATCAATAATAAACGTCAAATCATTCAAAGTGGATGTAGGATACAACGCCAAACCACTATAAACCCTATTTTGTACTGCTTTCCTTTTAAATTTTGAGTGTTTTTCATATTTATATCCTCTACATTTTGCCTATCCGTGATTTGAGACTGTGAATTGATGCTTTCATCTGCAATTGGTATTTGTGACCAATTTTGGCGCAAACATTTTGGTGCTTTCACTGAGAAGATTAGCACTCAAGGATTTTAAAGCTTGGATTTTGATTTGAAGACTAAGGAAATTCGATCTGGAAAGCTATGATGAAGAAATTAACAAGGAGACAAAGAGCGGAAAGAAACATGAAGGAAGTAAGGAGGCTTCTTCAGCAGCTAATCAGACTTTAGTTTTCATCGCCAGAGATGAAATGGAGATGATGATGGAGGTTATGCAGGAAGGGATGCTGAAAAGGTAGGAGGAAATGATGCAAAACCTACTTCAACAGATTGGACAAGCTGGAGCGCAGAATCAAGAGAACAAAGCAGTTAGAACAGAGGGAATCCAAAACCAAAGTCAAGGACACAGAGCAACCAAGATTCAGGATAGAGCGGGACCATCAGGTGCATCCCCTGAGCTAGGGGTACGCCCCCGGATCATGTTGCCCCAATTCCAAATAGGATACCAGGCAGTACCATGCAACTTGACGTTGATAGAGGAATGGGTGCTCGTCTAGAGGAGTAGATTTCGATATTCCCTTGTGAACTCGAAAGGCAGGTCGAAGGCAACAGACAAGGACCACAACTTGATGATAGTGATAGATTGGCAGAGATGGTCAGACGAGCTATGAGAGGAGGATTAGTGAATAAAGATCTGAAAGATGTGAACATAAGCCCCTTCACTCCCGCAATTAGGTAGACCAAGCACCCACCTGAATTCAAGCTACCTACACTGGAGACGTACGATGGGAGGATGGATCTTATAGTTCATCTGACGAGGTATATGAGGCACACGGAGATATTGGAAGCATCGAAAGAAGTCATGGCTCGGTGATTCCCATTGTATTTGACGAATATAGCATCGCTGTGGTTTAGACAATTAGAAAGCGGCTCCATTGGAACATGGACCGAGTTGATTGAGAAGTTTATGAGGCAGTTTAGAGTTCACATCTCGAGGTCCAAGAACGTGATGAGTTTTCCAACACTGAAGCAGAAAATAAGGGAGTCTTTGAGGAGTTTTCTAACAAGATTCAATGCAGCAGCGTCATTGGTGGATCGGCCAGATCCATCCATGGTTCTGATGGCAGCTGTGCCTGGCATAGCTGATGGCACAGAATTTAAGAATTCATTGACAATGGATCCACCTGTGGACCTGGAAGAGTTTTACCATGAGGCGGAAAGTTTTCTACGACAGAAAGATGCAAAGGCTGAGAGAGAGAAAGGAGATAAAGTTGATGTTTATGCAGTCAAAGGAGGGGATACGCCAGGGAAAGATTAGAACAAGGATAAAGGGAAGTGAAAAGCAGAGAATAGCTTCTACGAGTCGAGGCGACCGCGAAAGGAGCCAAGATTTACCTTTATTAAAAACTGAGTGAGACTTTAGAGCGAATATATCAAGCCACAAATGGGCAGGTTCCCTACCGGAGACGAATGAGGAGGGATCCAACCCATAATGAAAAGAAATCAAACAAGTACTGCTTATTCCATGAGCTAAGCGACTATAGTACGAATGATTTCAGGCATTTGAGGGATGAGATAGAAGGACATATTCAGAACGGTATGCTGTTGCAGTACGTGAAAAGGCGAGCAGCGACAGTGGAACATGAGAAACCACCAACTGCATCAAATGAGGACAGCTTCGGATCAAGGCATCAGCTTATCATCAACTGATTGGAATAATGATGAATAAGTAGAAAACTCCACACTAACCACCATTAAGTTGCTTACACATGTATGGGATCACGAACGGTCCTCAGACATGCTCTGAGATGACTATAAACGACAACAGTGAAGGTGTTTGCACTTTGACGTTTCTATTTGCTTTTGTTTTCTCTTTTGTGCATCTGGACTTGATTTAGTTGGACATTTTTATTGTTAGACTCATTTGAATGTAATTCTGATGTTTATAATTCCAAAATACGACCTTGAACGGTCACAATTCGCCACGAACGGCACCTGACCATGAACGATCACAATTCGCCTCGAACGGCACCCAACCACAAACGGTCACAATTCGCCACGAATGACACTTGATCATGAATGGTCACAATTCGCGTTGAATGGCACCCAACCAAGAATGATCACAATCCGCCTCAAACGGCATCCGACCTCAAACGGTCACATATCGCCTCAAATGGCATACGATCTCGAGCGATCGCTATTCACAATTAGGTAAGATGATCGATCTCTTTACAGGTCATTAACAGGATACAAACATCCAGCTTATGGCAGTATAAAACACACCTTCCTATCACAAAGCATATTTTGGAGGGCAAAGTGTTAACCCGCCTTTTGACAAGGCAACATACAGGTGGATTTAACTCACTCGACTGCATAATGATCGAAGTTGGATTATCATAGAAAATAAACATGATCACGAGGCTAGGATATAGCATGGTCAATGGACAAACAGAGCAAGATACTTAAAATATGGTTTCGAAAAAAATCGAGTCGCTTCAAGTTGTTTGGAGTTTGCTTCGAGTCTTCCTTAGGTTTACTTCGGGTTTTTAGAAGGGTTGCTTTAGGTTAGAGAAGTGTTCACTTCAGGTCTTTGAGGAACAAGCCACTTCGAGTCATCACAGCACTTGCTTCGAGTCATTGATAGGATTACTTTGGGTAAAGGAGGCAGTCGCTTCGGTTCAGAGCAATAGATCAGTCAATCTTCATGTAACTCGCACCGGTTCATATCCATCAAGTTCCATTCCCTTTCGTATCCATCCACCTTCTTCATATCCATCAAGTGCCGGCGTCAGTCGGATTTCATTTACTTGGCCCTTAACGCTCTTCATATTGATCATCCCATCCACACAGTTCAATCGATCAGCCAATGATCGATACGAAGAACACATAACAGATCGATATGAATGCCATCACTTTCCATTGATACGTAGCAACCACCGAATGATCGATATAAAGGTTACATGCTAGCATCAATATGAAATGAATGGCACATGATCGATATGAAGAAGGCAAAGTTAAATAAAGGAAGCGGTCGTGCGGCATGAAAAGTGGATCTCCCCTAAGTCATCGCTCCACGTCATCGATACACGTCTGATCGATACGCAGATGGATCGATATGAAGAGGTATCGATACGAACTAGGATCGATACGCAAGCTTCAGCCAATTGCTAAACTAACTTTGGATCGTTCATAAGTCCAGATCTACAAGTCCAAATGCCTTCAAATTTTCACTGTAGCTTACATACCACCAGAGGAATGTACATGATCGATCTCAGCTCAAATGGACACCATCTTGATCGATACGAAGGAGATGGGGATCGATCTCGTATGACCCCTGATCGATCACGTGGGCCCACCCACATGTGAGAAGGAGTATTTCGAGTTCAGAGGCAAATATTTCAGACCTACACCTATAAATAGCACTCCATTGCCAATAAAAAAGGAACTTTTTAACTCTGCTACGCTGTAACTCTGTCGGATCTTCATTGCAACTTGTGTGTTAGAGTTACTTTGTTGTAATCAGTTAGCAAAACGTCAAATCATTCAAAGTTTGACGTAGGCTACAACGCTGAGCCACTATAAACCCTGTCTTTTTACTGCTCTCCTTTCAAATTTTGAGTGTTCTTCATATTTATTTCCTCTACATTTTGTCTATCTATGGCTTGAGATTATGAATTGGTGAATTCATCTGCAATTGGGGGTTTGTGACCAATTTTGGTGCAAACATTGGGAAGTCCCAAAACGATATGTAAGGACACCTTATTAAAATATTTAATACAGAACATATATTTGACACATGTTATATTGTCCACGATATCGTGATTTATTTATATATTTTATATATGAAGCAACTATCGAAATCAAATTAATATCATTAAATGGCAGTTTGAAGTGTTCTCGTGTATTTATGAAATATTAGAAAATTGTTTACAGAAACAACGTACTTCTTATGAAGGAGTGTTTTAACTCAAACTTTCACAAGTGATATTAAGTATAATATGTCAATAATAAATTGATATTAAGAATCTTTAAATTGGAAATGCTCAAATAAAAAACTGTGGCTGATTCAATGAAAAAGGGCTAAGTACATTGTCATGAATAGTGCCACAATAAAAATGATATATATGTAATAAATGCACAAATTTATAACTGAGCCGAGGGTGATTCCAAAAGTTAAGAACCTCATAACATTATTATATGATAATAGTGCCATAATATAGTTCGTAATAGAATTTAGAGCTCATTAGAAGTCGAGAGACATAATTGTTCCATACGATAATGGTAGTTTATTAGCATTGGAGAAAGTTGATTGACAGAGTAGATAGTTGAAACAAAATAACATATCGTTCAATAAGGGACGGACCCGATAATCGATTGGAGAAGTTGGAATAAGATTATCAGTTGGAATAAGATTCCATAATTGATCCCAAGTGCAAATGAGATATTGATGGAGTTTAGGGTATACCCTAGGGGCAATTATGTAATTTGTTACATATATCTAACTTGATAAATAATCTTGATCAAAAGAAATGTGTTTTCTTTCCATTATATACTTGATATAATATGTTATATTAATTATTTTATTAAATTAAAAATATATTCAATAAAAAAATCCATAAATGGTAGGTTTTGTGATAGTAGTTGCAAAGCGTTATAACTGTGAGTAATTTATCATAATGAAAACAGGTATACCATTTTAAATGTTCCTAGTCAAGATGTATCGAGATTGGATATCAATGCATCGGTTAAGGCTAGAGTATGTAATGCTCTCCTAATATTGGGCAGTATATTACACATGACTGCTGGAGGCACTTAGGGGTTACGTACTGATAGTTATTGAATAATTATGGAATGACTCACTCGATAGTTTTCTATTGGTTAATATAACTAAAGAAAACAGAAAATATCAATATTCTCTCGACTTAAGAATGCTATGACTCTTCAATATGAAAGCTCTGCTTTGATTATAGTCAAATCATGGCACAACGCCCATCGAGTAACTGTAGTTGGGTCAAGTGGAAGTATTGGAAGCGAAACACTATTCAAGAGATGATTCATCTCCTCGGTTATATGGGGTTAGTGTCATGGTCAACTTAAGTCAACTCATAGTAAAAGTCTCTAGATTTGGTTAATAATAATTGTTATTATTGTACCAAGGACTTTGTGTTTGGAATATACGGTCGTAGGTTGATAATTTGGAATTTTGATCGTTACAAAATTTCATAAGTCCAGAGTGACATAGTTTTGATGAAATGAATTGGTGTAAATAAAAGTCACAACCGAATAACGCTTCATAAAGTAAAATTAGATTTTACCAAAACCAAGTGAGTGATAAATTTGGCCAATATGTCACACCACCTACTAAGTGACATGTGAACGTTAACATTTGAATAGTTCGATGTTAATCACTAATCAAATTTACATTTAACGAGTCATACAACTGAAATGATAAATTCTCTTTTGACCAAACGATTTAATTAGTTTATAATTTTTATAAATTAGTTAAATTATTTAATATTTTTGAAATATTAATTAAAAAAATGATTATGATTTGAGGAATAAATATTGTTAATATATTTATAATAATTACGAATATATTGATCAATATACGAAATCGATAAGCGATTAAAATAGATTTAATTGAATAATATATTTTTTTATGGGCTTAAATGAGTTCTTGGCCAATGATGATGGGTGGCTATTTTCGACTGAAATAAGGGCTAAAGTGGGCAGCTCAAAAAGATTTGGGTTGTAGGGTTTTGGATGTCCCAAATTGAGAGAGAATTAGTATGAGATGAGATCTATTATTCCTTCTCTTCCATCCACTATTTAAACACCTTTATTCCCAATTGAAAATAATATTTTTGGCTACCATTGTTCCCATCCATTGCTACCTAACTTCATTCCTTAGGAGTTCAAGTAAATCAAACTCAAATCAATTCAAAAGTCGAGTGTAATTTAATAGCCAAAGGTCTATGGTTCAAGGATTAGTAGTATATATGTCGAAACGAAAAACTTTTAAAGAAGAGAGAGTTCATCATTACAAGATGTGCTTCAAGGCATCGGTTTTAGGTACGTCTTTAATATACTATATCGCTTAAAAAATTTGGATGATATTTTATTATTCATATATACTATTATTTATATTGTTACTTTGGTGACGTTTTTTATATGTATTAACGTTGTCGCATAGTAGTTTAGTTATATGTATGTAATCATTTAACAAAAAATATTTTTTTATTTAAAAAAAAAGTATATTCAGATCTTCTGTCCTCTTAGTTATATGCATGTCACATGGTAGATTAGTTATATATTTGTATTTTTCATTAAATATACATATATTACATTAGAAATTTAATAAGAAATTGCTGCTCCTCTTATCTCTTCCTTTCTCCGTTTCATCCATCATGCTTAATCCCTAACATCCTGATCTTCTGTCCATCTCATTGCCTGTCACCCTGTCTTCTCGTACCATGCCTAAGAAGAAAAAGTATATTACCTTAATCTGGCCTCCCTAGATCTAGATTCAGTTGATGCTTTATTGACCTGTTCTGGTCGTCCATTCTCTGTCGCATCCCCCTTACCACGCGGCTCCTTGTCGTCATCAGAGGATATCATGCTAGTGAGCCCAACTGTGTCGGCCTCTTTTCTTGCTATGACTATGCCATGTAATGTTTCGATCTTAAATACTACTTGTCAAAAAGCAGCTCTTTCTTTGCCAAATGGAATGGAAAACCAGCTTGATGTTTTGATTTCTAACATAGAAGTAGGTGCTCGTGTCCCTAATTAGCATTGTTCGGCCTCAGGTCAGCATCCGCTCTCAAATATGCTTGTCTCTCCTTCTAAGGGTATGTGTTGGACTAAAACAGATGTTGGTTTGCTTGTTGGTAATGAAATGGTTGACGAGGTTGGTCGTGATCCTCATCTTGGGGATGTCGTATCTGATAATGCTACAAGCACTCCATTTGCTTGTGTTAATGCCTCAGTATTATTTCCTGAAAAGTTAAATATTCTACCCGTCACTTTGAATTCGAATCTATCAACCTTACTTGACCAGTCTGAGCAGCTTCCCTCTGTTACTTCTACTCCCCATGTTATAGATCATGATGCAGCACCAAAGTTGTCTTCTTTGCTCTCTATGCACCCTAAGAATGCACCTCGCGTATTTAACAGTGTCTAATTGATGGAATCTTACTTCCTTCTGTAGAAGTGTTACAAGTTGGGCATGGATTACTGGTTTGATTACCTGGTAGTTTTTTTCTTCGATTTCAATCCTCCCTACCATGTATTTAAATCGCGTTGTAATATGGTTTGGAAGCCTCATGGTGGTCTCAATGTGCACTTCGATAATTCTATGTACTTTTTTAAATTTGCTACTTGCGATGAAAGGATTCACGAGGCTGATCCTATTATTATTGAGGGGAAGCCTTTCATTGTTACAATTTGGAATCCATCTGTGGACAAGATAAGGCTCAGGTATTATCTATTCCGATATGAGCATATTTCTCTTGCATCCCTTCTGTTTTGCAGCAAATGTTGGGTCTTAACTGACTTGCTGGTACAATTGGTAAAGTGATATGTTTCGACTCTAACACTGGCCATGAAGAAATTAGTGTATCCTAAAGCTTTGATTGAAATAAGTCCTTTGGAACCTTTGCCATCTTCGACAGAGCCAGAATTTCGGATGGAGTGGAAGCTGAAATCATTTATCGATATAGTTGGAAACCTGATATATTTACTTCATGTCAGTCTTTGGCCATCTGATGGAGGCCTGTGCTCGATCTTATTCTACTCCTTTTCTACTAGAGGATAGGGCCTCTTCCTTGTCCCATTCTTAAGTGGGTTCCAAAACCTCCTCGAACTAGTAGGCCCCATACTCTTGTTATTAATATTGTTGACCCAATTGCTACTTTGGTTGATGAGCCACCTATTATTATTGTTGATCCAGTTCCTGCTATGGTTGTGGAGTCTCCTGTTACTATTGTTGATCCTATTGTGTCTTCGGTCTTCAGTTGATGAGCCTCCTTTTGTCTCTATTTCTTGGAGTATGCTAGAGCTTACATGGATTCATCATGAATATGATATGAGGTACAATCCCGACGGTGGCACTTTCCATGTCTATTGAGTAATGAAGTTGGTGAGAGTAGGCAGCTTTTCCACCACATTGTGGGGGATAGACTTTCCCTTATTATGATAGGGGATTTACGAAAGGAGAATAGGATTGTATTATTGGATTCCATGTCGGATAGGAAGTTCTTTTACTGTGAGACCTTTGCTTGTTATGCTCATGATCTAGTCGTCGGTTCTTTGGTTTTATACATGTCATTATTCCTTTGGAAGCTGATGACAGTAGTAGTTCTCCCTCTTCGGAGGCTGGATAGCCTTGTATCTATATAGTAGTGTTGGCATGTTACTAGTCTCGAGTGTTTGTAGTTTTATTATTAAGTGGTATGGCCATTATAAAACTATCTTAGTTGTTCTATGCATGTGCAGAGCACCTGTTTTTTCCTTATATTGATAATGGCATGGCCCACTATAAAGCCGGCTAGCTTTGCTAAAACAAACAAAAAAACAATTTTTTTCATATAGATCAGATATGCATAGCTCGATATTTTAATTATAATAATTATTATTTTATTAATTAATATATACATGTAAATATATCATTTCAATATACTTATATAGTTTGTATTTGATTATAACATTATTTCAATGTAATAATTAAACATATATATTTTATACATGTATATATGTAAAGTAATTATAATTTTCGGTAGTTGTAAAATAGTTTTGATAATTATTTAATAGGAAAATAGGCATAAGGACAAACTTTGAAAAAAATTAGGCTGAAAGACAACATGTTTCATTTTTAGGCTGAAGGACAAACTTTGAAGAAAAAAAATTAGATTGAAAAATAATGCTAAATATAGCTAGTATTTTGAACAATCGGAAAATAGGTGCAAGGACAAACTTTGAAAAAAATTTAGGCTGAAGTACAACCAGTTTCATTTTTAGGCTGAAGAACAATGCCAAATATTATAACTAGCATTTTGTACATTGTAAAACCGAATATAATGCAAGTTATAACTAGCATTTTGTATAGTGTAATAACTAAATATAATGTTAGTTATAACTAGCATTGTCCTTCAGTCTAATTTTCTTCTAAAGTTTGTCCTTCAGCCCAGAAATGAAACTTGGCAACCTTCAGCCTAATTTTTTTTCAAAGTTTGTACTTTTGCCTAACTCCCTCGTTCAATATTATTTAAATTAATATACTATCTAACTAATTCGTATGAAATAAACAATATTTCCAAAATTAACTTTTAAATTTTATAACATTATTTTATAATAAAATAAAATTTCAACCATAAAATAGGAATAAAAAAATCATTTTTTCTATTTTAAAAAATTATTACAATATACGGCTGAAAAATAATTAATTAATAAAAAAATTAAATTTTGACCGAGAAAAAATTATGAAAAAAAAATTTCAAACCTCAAAATATCGTATTAGATTTTCTAAAAATTTAAAATTTTAATAAAACATTTTGAAAATATTTTTATTATAATTTTATTGATTTTTAACTGATAAATCAATTTTTATATATTAATATAATAAAATTTTATTGTGTTATGCATACGATCTGAAAATGGTTAAAGATAAAAAATCTTAATTAAAATAATATAATATGTACATTTAGATATTATAAATATGCTTATGAATAAAAATATATAGGTTAGTTCAAAAAAATTATATATTACGTATATATATTACTTTAATATTTAATACAATAATACATATATATATTATTAATATTTTATATACCTAGATATATATGTGTGTGTGTGTTTATGTATACATATATATCTGTTTAAATATTTTCATTCTTATAAAATTATTTAAATAAAATTAATATATATATTTATATACATATATGTGGATTTATAATATTTATATAAATAATAAGTTTAAATGCAAACATATATTTGGACAATATACATATCGATTGAGCTAATGTGTCTATTGCGATGTAAATCTCAACATCTATACATGAGCATATCATTCTTGCATGGATTATCATGTTATATATGCACACACATACTTATATGTATATAATGCGCACACACACACACACACACACATATATATGTATAAAATATAAATTAAATAAAATTATACATAATTTTAGATCTAAATAAAATAATAATAAGAGATTTTATTTAAATAAAATTTAGAAATGTTCTAAATAAATTAGACTTCATAGGCTCGATAAAGATCAAATAAGGAAAAAAATAGAAATTCACTCATAACTTCCACTACGGGCTGACCCAGTTCCAACAATACATTCTTACAATATTAGAAAGGTTAAATATTATCATTTCATTTTTCTAACAAGACTCTCACTATCTTGTACGTTTCGCAACCCTAAGTCAAAACATAGAAGTCTTTCGACTTCACTATTAAGTGTTGGGGCTCATATATCTTAGGATTCTAACCTTAAGGAAAGCTCAACAAGTTATACTCCTATGTATAATGGATAACTCCTTATCGGTTGTATCATATACAACTCATAACCTGTGGTTCCTTATCCTAATCTCATTTTTACCTAGAGGAAAGCTCAATAAGTTAAAGATATTATTCAGTCGTACCCACTATTTCGCGATGGCCTAAGTATACTATGAGGAAAGCTCAACAATTATGTATAAGTATCCTACCTCATCTACTCTATATATTAATAATACTACAATAACATCTCCAGCTTAAGGAAAGCTTAATAACTAGAGAGTATGCAAGTATTTTATTAATGTATAAATGGTAGAGGACAACTTTATATTAAAGATTTATAGTCTTCAATATATTTATATAATGATATCGACTTATGGAATAATGTATTCCTTATGAAATACCCTTGTGATTATTGTATAACTTTTTTTTTCCTTAACTTATATAAATAATTTTATGTATAACATAATATTAATTAAATATTATTTAATTAATTAACTCTTTTATTAATTTTATATTATTATTCCAATATAAGTTTTAAACTGGACATGTATATTATAACTTTATAGTAATACATGTATATATGCGTATGTATGTATGTATGTATGTATGTATCTTTAATTCAATTAACATTTTGAGAAAATATAATGTATATCAATACATATATATAATACATGCATATATAACTATATACATCTAATTAATCAACTTACTAAATTTATTTATTTTATAATCTTATAATAAATTAGTTTCGAAATTAATGTTTAAATTTTAACTTTGAAATTTTATTATCTTTTCATATATTTTTGAAAACTAATTTTATATTATAACTCTTATAATAAACATGTTTCATTTTAAATTTAACTTTTAAATTTAAAATATTTATTTTAATTTTAAAATAATTTCGAAAATTATCCCAAGGCCTAGTTCAAATTGGGCATTTCTATTAGAGGCAACTTTTAGGCTCATTGCACCTTTTAGGCCATGCCGTTAACTAAGTAGGACAAGACATTTGATTACCTAACTCCAATCCTAGACATTATCTTTCTAAACACTGTACTAAATGGACAAGCTTAATTAGTCAACCCTAACATGACTAATTTAGACCACGTAGGCTATTGGTCCCTATACCGTTGAAGGAACTGGCCCAATCCATAACGGAGTTAAAGGGTAAATCTAAAAAAATCCAATTTGGAATCTATTGGGCCTATGAAGTCTAAAGAATTTATTAGATCCAATCTATTATTGTTTTAATAAAATCATATTTTATTAATTTTGTCTTAGTTTTATTACTTTATTAAATTAATTAAGTGTGAGATATGAATTTTTTTGAATATATCAAATATGTTAATACTTTAATTATGTGACAAGATTGCTAAACATAAGACAAATATGATTAATTGATGAAAACATATAGAAATAAACAAGAATAAATCTAGATACAATCACTAAGGATCTAATAGGAAAGGAAATAAAAGGTGGCATCATTGATTGATTCCATCTTCTCTCTTTAGCAAATTTAGTTGATACATCATTTAATGAACATGCAAGAGGTGTTGGACACAATAACATAAACAACAAACAATAATTAATATGTATATATATATCGTTGCCTCACTTTTAAATTGTTTGATAATGATAAAAGTGTATAAATCATGCTTTGGCAATTTGAAGTACAAATATTACACATTTATATGTGCGTACACTCATATAGATATAGTTATGTGCATATAAAGATTGAACAAAACTTTCTAATTAATTAAAACAAATTTCCATATTGCATTAAAATTTTATGATGCATTTGTAACCATATTTATACTTGAGTTAGTTAACAAAAATACACATATACATATAAGTTAAGAGATTTAACCTAAATGATTTTTTTACAAAACAAAAGTGGAACACAACAAATTAAGCAATATATTGACAATCTTTTAAAATACTTGAATAAGGACATTTGAGATAATAAATTGGGTAACAAATTTAGAATATTACTGTAATCAGTTTTAAAGCTTGGATTCATTATCAAAACACTCTTTTAAACATATGTGAATTTCTATTACAATTCATCAGATTGAGAGTATAACAATTTATTCAACAAAGAATTCAAATTGCATGATTATTTTTCAACTCAAGGTGAAGTCACAACATGTGTGCAATGTTTCTTTTTCAACACAAGTGTAAATAATATAAACACACAAACTTTCTAATTTGAATGACTACACTTTGATTTGAGAGTTTAAACATAAATCTATAATTAAAACATTATATTAGTTATATAGAAAAATTCTATTTTGATTTATCAAAATAAAACTCAAGTCAGTTAATTCAAAAAACAATTCAAATTACATAAATAATTTCAAGTCAAATGAGTTATATACATACAAACTACGATAACCATTTTATATTTACAGATCTAACCAAAAGTCACACCTTGATTTCTACCTTCTTCTCAGATCGTCAAGATCCACATCTAATTCTTACAAGAGACGGATGAACTATCTTTGTTTTAATTTAATTTGATGTTTCATTTTAAGTTGACATTGGTTTTTGTTTAATGGAAGATGACGACAGCCGTTATTTTGGAGAGGAGGAGGAAGGATTTTTGGTAAAAAGGAAGTGAAATAAGGAGATTTGTTTTAATGGGATAAAATAAATCTTTTCCCATTCCTCTTGTTTAATCTCCTTATTTAATTCAATCAATTAACCCTTTTGTTGTCTCCATGTATTGGTTGGTCCAAGCATGCATCCATAGCTGGCAAAGTTTCCAACAAAATAAAACCTTTATGTAATTATTTTAAACCCTGTTTAAAAAGTGCACCGATATCGAATATCGATATTTGCAAATATAACTTTTATACATGCATTTAAATAATTAGTAAAAACATTCAAAACATCAAATAAATTAATTATAATTAATATTTCACAAATATTAATTAATTTAACCAATTTATAACATTTCATAAATTAATTAAATCACATGGTTTTTTGGAGAAATCACAAAAGCGGATGTGTGACTCAAAGGTGTGAATTCAGTCAATAATTAATATTGAACAATTTAAAGATTAACGTTCACGCATGACCTTAGCTAGTAATGTGACAGTTTGGTCGAATCAATCGCTTACAGATCTTTTTAGTAAAATCCAATTTCACTTTTTCTTAAGCAGTACCTGTTACAAACGATTATTTACACCAATTCTTTTCGTCAAAACTATATCACACTAGGACTTATGTAATTTGGTTATGGTTGAAATTCCAATATCATCCACATTCAATTTTATAGTCCAAACATGCCTTGGTTCAATAATAGCAATTATTATTAACCAAACTACCACGGCCAGAGATTTTGACTTTGAGTTGACTTTAGTTGATTGTGATATTAACCCTATAAACTAAGGAGATGAATCCTCTCTTGAATAGTGTTTCACTTTAAATACTCCCACTCGGCGCAACTATAGTTGTTCAATGGACATCATGCAACTATTTAACCATAATCAAAGTGGATTTTTCATATTGAAGATCAATAATATTTTCAATTTAGGAGAACTATGTGGATTAGTCACTTCAGTTTTTTTAACCAATGGAAAACTATCGAATGATTCATTTCATAGCCATCTAATAACCATCAGTATGTAACCCATTGGTGCCCCAGCAGCCATGCGCAATACACTGCCTTACATTTGGAGAGTGTAATGTACTCTAGTCTTAACAGGTGCATCGATGTTTAGTCTTGATACATCTTGACTAGGAATACTTAAAATGATGTATTTATCATATTATGATATAATAATCATGATTACAGCTATTAGAAAATGCTATTACAAACACATTATGTATGAATTTCTAACATATATACTTAATTTAACTAATTAATTACTTAAAACATTTTATAATATGTATATAACAGAAAAGAAACACCTTTTCTTCTGAACAAGATTGGATATCAAGTTAGATTTATGTAACAATTACATAATTGTCCCTATGGCAAACCCCTAACACTATCGGGTACCACATCCCATCCACATTTCAAGTTGCAATGTTATTCAATCAAATTTACTGTTTACTTTATTCATTGAACCCTACTCGTATTTAGTCTTACTTTACTTTGCTTTAAGCTATAACTTGGTCCATTTCATCCGTATATTCCCTAACCAAAAATCATGGGTAGCCCTGCACGATACATAAGTTACACCATCTTTTATCCTCCTCATAGACATTTTCCCTTGTTGTGTTGTAACCATCATTCCAACTCATCTTGTACCCATTAATATGATTACCATCATCACTCTTGTTTACACTACGTCTGCCTCGTGGTTATGTCTGTTTAACAGATCATTTGGACAATAAGTGAAGAGGCATTATGACATCATGATTCAAGTTGCGATCCCAAATCCGTCTGCTTAGATGAATTCTAGAACCTAATAGCCTCACCTCATCTCGTTGGCTTTAGAGGTTAAATTTATTCAAAATCATTCGTATTTAACCTCCCAAATGCCATTTATTCCCAAAATGGTATCGCGTCTTGATTATATCACATATAACATCAGGTCCATGCATCATTTTAAATTCGACACTAATGATAATATCACATATATAAGTCATGAGATTTATATAAACTATATTCATGTGGTACACGACAGTAAATAATAACATAACTTGAATATGAAATTTATAATAAAATACAATCAAATATCACACCATCTCATTCAAACAGACATTCATATCATAGCATTTTTCATCCATATAAACAATTATTTAAATTATTTACCATATAGTTTTTGAATTCACTATTAATTTAACACTTCATTTTCTATCTGAAAAAAATTCAAATTCAATTTAAATTTTCACTTCAATATTCATTGCATTTTCATATTTAAAAAATATTCATCCCACACTCAAATTTAAAAACATTCATTCCGTTTAATATTCATTACTATATATAATTATAATATTCATCACATAGGATTTAAATTCAAATTCCATTATTCTCAATTTAGAAGTAATTTAAATATATTTACTATAATTTTCTGGCTATAAAATCCATAAAGTTATTTCAAATATATTTTCACCTCTTTTTATTTTCAAAATCAACATATATATAAATATATAAGTGTGTCTGTGCACATTGTTTTATCTATATAAACTAATTATTATTTTTGTAATTCACAATAAATTCATAAAATATTATTCGTATTTAATAAAAATCCTAAAATAATATATATATCAACTTCATTTCATTTTTTCCATATAATTTAAATTCAAAACACACTTTTAACACCTTAACTTCTTTTGGAATATAATTGTAAATTATTTCCAATTAATTTCATGGCATATGCATTAAAAGCACACTACAAACCATTTGCAAAATCTCTTAATTTTCAGTAAATCAATTTCAACTTCTTTCACAAATAAATTTTAATATATTTCAAAATGAAATTCTTTTAAAGCATCATTTTAGCTTTATACATCCATATCCCACTTTCATTCTCTATAGAACAAAAATATAATTTCACCAACCACATATCGTGATATATATATATATATATATATATATATATATATATATCGACTCAATAATATTTAATTATTTAATATGAAATTATTGCTAAACATAAAAAGCTCAATCTATAACAAAAATATTTACTATTCAATCTCCACATAAGCAATATTCGCTTCAACTAAAATAGTCCATATCATACAACCAATTGTGTGTATATATATGAGTGTGTGTATGAAAATAAGCAAGCTACCATTTTATCAATCCATGATCAACTATCAACCAAATTAACCATTTTCTAGTAATATTTCTATAATATCAGGCTACCAAGCTAACTTTACTCTAGGATTTAAACCCCTTAGAGTTGCCCCTGTTTTGATCCAACAATACCCATCCCTATTGGGTCATCGGAGCGGGTAAACCCATGACCCATTCTTAAGAGCTTCGAGTCTAGGGTCGGGTTTGGGGCTTGGCTGACCCACCCCAAACCGACCAACACTACCGGCATCTCCGCTTTATTACTATAATGATGAGTTTGTTGATCCTTTTATACATAAGCAGTTATAACATGGATATTCTAATGTTCCATTCAATAATTTATATGATTTTTATGGTATTAAGTTACATCATTAATAATTATATAATAACATATGCATGTTTTTCTTGAAACGTTATCACACACCTCATTTTTATTACCTTACTTATCATTGTAAACACATTGATATCTATATTTATTATATCATTTAGTGATATTCCATCATACGAATAAAATAAATAAATATATGCACATAAATACATAATTTTTGTAACGAACCTGAAATTTAGATCGCCTTGTTATAAATGCTAAATCAGTTTTAAGAAAATTAAATTTTGACTTTTAACTCCTGTTTATTTATTTTATCGTGGAGAATGTAAATAGTACGTTGAATATAAATTAAAAAGGGTTTTAAGAAATTTCAAAAAAATATAAAATAAAATAATATAAGTAGATAAAAATAAGAGTGTGTACATATATATGTATGTAAATAAAATAAGTAAATAAAGAAAATAGAGTGTATGTATGTACGGTATAAATAAAACAAATAAATTAACATGTAAGGGCCTTACCTTATATTCCTAGATAGTACAAGGAAGGTAAGAGGGTAAGGGAAAAAAGTAGGGAGAGGGTTACCTAAGTATTACTTGAGGAAGTCTCCAAGTTCTTTTTCCTTCATTTTCTAGTTTACTGCCTTCAGTTCATCAGCAGAGATAAAGAAAAAAAACAAAAGAAACTTCTATGTTACTTGCTTAGGAACAAAGGAAAATTGCAAATTTTTGGGAATTTAATTCAACCCAACATCAGTAAGATGAGATCCCCTGACTTGATGAGTGAAAATTTGAATTATAGTAGTTAAAAATGTCAGTTCTTCCATTTTTGTTCAAAGAAACTTCCCTATTATACTAAATGTTTCACCCTAGATCATTCTAAAAACCAATTCATAACAAACCATTGAGTTTTAACCCGAGCGGCAAAACGAAAATTGTGCCTATCGATCTCTAGGGTTTTTAAAAATTGACGGTGCTCGATTTCATCCAGTGACGCAGTAGATATCTCAGTTTAACTAAAAGGGAAAAATATTGTTTATCGAATTCAAAAATTGATTTCTCTCGATCCACTTGAAATTGAAAGGCGGCGCGTATATCATTGAAGTCGGCTTGAAGAGTAGGATTTTTAGGGCAATTTTGGCGACATTCTATGGTGATAGTTGACGACAATTAAAATTAGGGTTTGGTTTAGTTTTTGATTCAGCCAGAGATGATTGATTTGGAGCTTGGTGTTGTGCTCGGTAAGGAGAGATGGTCGAAATGGATTTTTTTGAGAAAATCGGAGCATAAAAAGTCGCGATTTTCTTTGACCCGTCGGCGACATTTTTGGGTCGGTTGGCGATTGGGTGCGGCATACGTGGTTGCATGGGGTGCGCTCAGTCCAGTTCGAGATTTGGAGTGTGCTTGTATCCTCGGATGTGCAAATGGGTGAGGGATTTCCGCGTGCACAAGCTCAGGTCGAAAAAAAAAGAGAAGAGAGGTTGGGGAAGACGATATTATAGCAATGAGTAGGGTATGAAGAAATAGGCTTCGGCCTTTATTTTAAATTGGGTAAGGGAAAAAATATTGAGTTGCATAATATATTTAATATTGTAAAATGTTAAAGACTAGGAAAATTCATACCATACCCATATTGAATTCAATCGATACCTAAATTTTTTCGTTGGGTTTGTTTTGATGAGCACAACATTGTGGTGTAACTTATTTATAGCTTTGGACAAGTATAAATTTATGACATATTTAACGGACTAAATATAAATTAAGTCATTTTAAATAATAACGTCGGTTGAATTTATATACCTTAATTATTGATGTTTATTTGACCAAATAAATTACTATGGAGTGAAACTGGATCGATTATGGTAACTGGACACCTGGTAATGGAATAAAATATCGTTCCACAAATTAAATAAATTTGATAATTAATTAGCAAAATAAATCTATGTTCTGCTATTTCGTAGTTTTGGACATTTGACTATATATCGTTACTTAATATTCTGCTTTGAATATGTGAGGTTTTTACCAATGATGGCTAAGTGTTGGATTTTTTTTTATATAGTTTGGATTATGTAAATATTTGTTATTAACTTGAAAAGTTGAATGGAAAAAAATATGGTACCTTGTTTAAGTACCATTGAGATCATTAAGTCTCTTTCAAGTTTGAAAAACTAATTATTGATTTGAAAGTTATTTTAAGAATAAATATTTTTATTACAGGGTTTAAAGATAATTATTATTTAGCAATAAGATTTTAAAAGGTCATAACTTATTAGTAGTAATACATCAAAGATAATTTATAATTGTTTTAATAATTGTTTAAATTAATTATTTTATTAATATGATTCTTAAAAGTTATTTCTTAAAGTTATTTAATTATATATCTAAATTATTTTAATTTAATTATTTATTCAAAGTGATTTAAACTATTTAATTATATGTATATGTTAATTAATTATCATACTAATATTACTTTAAAGTTAATAAATTATCGTTTTAGTAACATTTTAGAGTTAATTATGTAATGACCCGGAATTTTAGTCGTTTGGTTTTGAACGTTTGATTTATTTTTAAATGTTCAATTTGAAATATTAATTTATTTTGAATATGGAGATTTTGTTGAATTAGTGAAATGGTTAAAAATTTCAAATATAGCGATTAAATGGGTTTGATGAATAGTAAATTTAATACTTAGAAAGTGTAAAAAAATGAATTTGCGATTTAATATAAATCAAAACGGTTTCTAATATGGATAAAAATTCTATTTGAGTTATTATTGAGTTGGTAAGTTTTTAAAATCAGAATTTCATGTAATTTCGTCGATTTTGAAAATCGCTCAATTTAATCGAGACGTTAAAATAGCCTTCCGAGGCACAGTCTTGGAATTCGATGAAACCAATTCCATTGGATCCATGATAGTGTATTATTATTGGATTCCAAATTTTGTAGCAATCAGATTTATCGTTTACTCGTGGAAGCTGAAAAAGCGTAGAAATTAATTTAAGTAATTTAATTTAAAATCAGCCTTTTAATGCCGTAACTCCCATATACTTTGGAATTGGCTTTCGAAATATGTTTCATTATGTTCGGAATATGGGTAAAATATTATAAACGCCAGGCGGTACGCTTCGTTTGGAGATTGGAAAAAATCAAGTATGAACAGGGCTTTTAAATAGTAAATTTATACACACACACCCCATAAGTTAGCAAACCCTAACATATATATCTTCAGCCGCCACTCAGGGTTCAATGGCCATGGAAGCTCGGTCATTCCTCCTCCATTTTCTCCCAATCCATTCCATATTTTTGAAAACTTCCAAAACAAAAGTCATAAAGCACGAGGAGATGTACGTATCCAACGGTGGATCTAGGCTATAACATCTTGAGGCGATGGCAAATTGCCGCGAACGACGTGCAGTTGAACCTTGTTTTTTGGGTTATAGGCAAAGCAAGGGGAGATGGTTTTCGACGCGGTGGCGGAGCCCAGCTAAGGCTCCATATTGGTGGTCTTCGATCGATGTACGATCGACTGGGTGATGTGCGACGTGTTGAAATCGAATGGCGTGGTAGGTTTCTTGCGTGAAGAGGAATAAAGACGAGGAAAGGGGATGGGCAGCCTTGATTTGCTGAAGGAAACGTACAACCAGATTTGCTTAGATTTAAAAATAAAAAGGAAATTTCAAATTTAATTATATTATAAATTATGAAATCTTTAAAGTGTATATTTTTTTCATATGTTGCCAAAATTGGACGAAACAAGCGGCGACGGAATCGTGGCGACGAGCACTACATCATGGAATTGATTTCGAGTTGATTGGAGCTAACTAAAATTTTAGGTCAAATCGAACACCGTTCGATTTGATTTAAAATTGGAACGTTGGAAAATTGAAAACTCAAGGTGAGTTAAACTCACTCATTTAGTTAATCAGTAAATATTTGTAGTAAATAAAAATTTATTTATGCTATTTGGATTGTTGAAATTGGTGATTGTTGAGATTGATGATTGTTGAAATTGTTTAAGATGATGATATAGCATCTTGAAATGCTATTAGATTCGTTGAACTGGATCTAGGGTGATGATATAGCAACTCGAATTGCTATTAAAACTGTTTACGTTTATTTTTGAAACTTATTTCTAGTATTGAATCATATACGTATGAAACTGATAAGTGAATTGTTTTTTAATCGCGTTGTAACACCCCACCTCTATACTCACGCTAGCCAAGGACACTACGGTGTAATCCCATCAACTAGCACGAAGAATAAGGCTGTTGAGGAGTTACCATCCGTGTAATTTCTTTGTGCGAGCACAGATATGTCAGATAGTATAACCTGCATTTCTTTTCAAGAGGAAATCCAACATATCGATACAAACTCAAAGCTACTACACAGTGGCTATATGATCTTCGGAAACAAATATAGAAATAAGCATAACAAAAATCAGTCACAGATATCCATATCATAAAGGCGGAAACATATATGAATATAACATATAGAAGTGTACATCAGTGTAGTGGTCAAATAAGATCCACTATATCACAAAAGAATAGGTACAAGTGCTAGACAAAAGAATAAGTATTCATCAAGGAGCCTCTATCTCGAATGTATAACAACAAAAACTACTAAAATAGAGTAGTTAGTCAAAAGTCAGATAATGTTCCAAGAAGAGGAGTCAAGCAGAAGCACCTGTAACATCTCAGTCTGACTCGAGTATTATTTAACAAGAAAATAATAAACGGATCAGTCTAGCTATAAATATCTGATAAAATGAGATAGAAGAAGAGATATGACAAAAATGCATGATAACAATAATGCCATACTATGAATAGTATACATTAGACAACACAAAAATCACATAATATCTCAAAAATCTCAAAGCACTAAAAGAATGCCATATTCTTTATTTTATTCACCAAACCACAAATATTGACAAATATATCAATGTCAATCACAAAATTGGTGAAACACAAATTCTAGAAGTCATCAACTAGAAATCTAGAAATCGTAAAAAGGGGGAGGCCTATCACAAAACGGGAGCATGAAAACTCACCAACACGTGTATCACAAACGGGACGCTATCTCATGGTCGCTAACCATAGAGCCGGTTCAACGACATAGTACAATATCGATACGCCCGAGGAACCTGAAACTCAAATAATTCAGAACAACGACGTAGTACAACGGTACTCCCGATGAACCTGATAAGCCGGACAATGACGTAGTACAACGGTACGTCCGATGAACCGAACTCCATAAAAGAGCATGGGTCGCTAGCCTATAAAAATGAGTCGAAACTCCAAAGAACCAATAGGTCGTTAGCTTATAAAAGAAATGAGACAAAACTCAATAAAACGAGGTATAGCCCCCTACGTGGACAAAGAGACATCGCATATCGCGAGTCTAAATCACAAAATGATCATCATTGATCAATAAACTAAGCTAGTAAATAAATGAGTTCTGCTTCATGTCCCACAACCACTAGCTTAGCTTAAATATTTACGAACAAATTGTAGATCTCCGCTCGAAAATTATCACAAGAGTTTCAATAGAACAAGTCCAAAAATTAATCGACGAAGTAAACGCAAACATTTCATACCACTAGTTTTACTAAGCCGTTTAATTAGATTTTTGAACGAATGAGGCAAAGCTTTGTGTATACTAATAGATTGGAAAATAGTTTTATAAACAACCTTTGTATTAAAAATAGAGTTGAAATCATATTTGAGAAAGAGTTTGAATATTTACTATTAGTGTAGAAACCTTTGTATTATAAAGTGACAAATCACAAAATTGATCATTAGAATAATCACTCACCAAAAATTCACATTCGAAGATGTGAATTAAATCCAAAGAAATCGATACCAAATCCATCAAAATGGATATTCCCCAAAAATCCTCGAAAAAAAGTTATCAAAGTCAACAAAGGTGATAACAACAAGTTGGAGAAACAAGAATCGATTAAAAATTGGAAATTCAAATACAAACGGAAAAATAGGCAGAGATAGCAGATTCAGTTGACTGGATTGGGGTGGTCAGTCGACTAACACAAATCCTGGAAACTTTCTGTTTCCAGGTTCAGTCGACTGAACCTGGGTGGTCAGTCGACTGAATCATGCTTGGAAACTTTCAGTTTCCAGGCTCAGTCGACTGACCCAAAGTGGTCAGTCAACCGATACTGGCCCAAGAAAATTTCCTGGATTCGGTTCAGTCGACTGACCTTCTAGTTCAGTCGACTGAACTGGAAACTCCAGTATTCTTAGCATATCCCCCAAAGGGAAAAATCCCAAACAAGTTGTGATCGGTCGAGCGATGGGCGCTAGGGGTTTACGCCAGGGGTTTACGCCAATCGGTAACCCAGTCCTATAGGCTCTTCGATACGCTACCAAAAGCATGATCAAACATCAAAGCTAAGATTTTTAAATATTTAACTTCAAAACACCAAAAATTGGAATACTCATAAAACCAATTCAATCCAAAGCAAATGGACAAGGAATAGATGCTAGGAATCACTACATAACAACTATCGAAGATATAGACATAGACGTGAGTTCAAAAACTCACCTTTTACAAAAAAACAAGGAAGGAGAAGCTTGAAAATAAAGGAAGATCAACCACTCTTCAATATCAACTCTAAAAGCTCCAATCTAAGATCATAAGAAAATATTTCCTAAGTTAGGTTATAGGAAATTTTTAAAATTGGAGAGAGATTGGGATGGAGAAGAAGAAGGAGATGCTTACCTCGGCTTCTCTTTTGATTTTGGAGCTAAAACTTGGATTTGCAAATGAAGCTAGGGCTTAGGAATTCCTAATCCCTTTTCTCTCCCCCCCATTTTTGCTTAAAGCTTGAAGTGTTAGGAAATGAGAATGAATGAAGAGGAGAGGGGTTGGAGCTAGGGTCTTATGTTAGGTTATTAGGCTGAAACCCAAACCCAAAGCCCTAAGTGAAAATGTCAAAATTCAAGCTAACTCCAAACATATCGATGTTTATTCTCAAAAAGGTCGTAAACGTCATTTTGAACTCAATGGAAGTGGTCCCGAGTCCTAATTCAACTGTTTACAAAAAGTAGCATTTCAGACTAAAATCCGACTGACGATGTTATATTAAATAAAATATTTAAATATACAATCGTAAAATATGTGGGTTGTTACATACGTTGTTTAATTATAACATAAATTGAATTGGAATATATGTTGGTGTGATATATTTGGCCAAATAAACACCATTGGATAATGAATGAAAGAGTTCGATTTTGAATAATATTTGGTTAGCAGAATCAGTGTTTATTCTGCTATTCAATTAATTTGGACATTGTTTAATGCAAATGTATTTATATTGAAAATGGATATGTTAACAAATCATTGTTAAGTGTGGATTTGATTTACATTTATGACTTTTATGTAAATGCTTATGATTTAACTTGATAGTTAAATTGAACTGGATGGTAGTTTATAAGTACCATTGGGATTTCCGAGCCTCGGTAAAACATTGGAAAGTTACAAGCTTTTGGTTTAACTTCAGATTGTATAATTTAAAGTGAAATGTTTATTAGTAAATATATGCAAAGGTTTTGTTTAAAATTTATGACTTATTAATGTTTTTTAAATGATTCCTATAGTGATGTGGTTATTTCACTTAAGCGTTTTCCTTCAAAATTATTTTGAGATTTGAAAGTTGAATTATTTATTTATGGCAATATGAAATTATTTAATAAATGATTATTTAAAAATCCATTACTTAATTTGAAATATATATATATATATATATATATATTGTTTAAAAATGAAATATTTAAGTGTATTTTAAAAGTTGTTGGTGGAAGTTATTATAATATGTTATTAAATAATTCTGTGAAAGGTTTTTAATTATATTATTTTTTATATTTAAAGTGTTTTAAATTCTTCCTTAATCATTTTCAAAGTACTTTATTAAAATCTATTTTTTTAAAGGTAAATTCTTATTTTAAAGTTAGTTATTGCTTAAAGCCCATTTGTAATCCAATGATGTTATTCAAAATCAGATAGTTCAGAAGTTAGTATCATGTAAAGATTTGTAGTGCAAATGAATTTTGGAAATTTATTTTCAAATGAAAGATTTTGGGAAGTAATGGTGTATTTTCATGGTGGAAATCGGGAGGTAGAGATTTCCTAATTTAAGTTTGGTTTCTTTAGGATAAAGACGCAATCATCGAGCTGGATCCATAGTCGATACCAAATTGTACTTCCGTATCTATTTTATATATATAGTTTTCAAGTATTTGAAAAGGATGATTTGTGAATATACTTATTCAGATGAAATAAGTATATACCCGTTTTAAATGAGGAATTCGATTTGTCGAAAATAAATTAAACGAATCTTAGTGATTTCAGTGGGAAATGTGATCTATGGTTGAATATTTATTTATTTGATAGTTAAATAACCGATTATCAAATCTTGGTCCAAATATGTAATCCTTCTTAATTTTAGTGGTAGGAAACTATTTCTTACTTAACACAAGGGATTTTAACTCATGAAATATCTAGTGGAAACATAGAAATTATATGGTACAGTTATCGTTCGAGGTGCTATACTGTACATATAAACTCATTGTTCTTCTAGGATAAACGATAAGGAGATCCGTCCACTTAAACGATTAGGGGGTGATCTCCCCTCTTATGTATTTTCTAATTTTTTCCTAAAGAACCGGTCTGGAGAATTCCAAAACCGACGAATGGTTTTTGG
Source organism: Allium cepa (assembly GCA_030765085.1). Taxonomy (NCBI): domain Eukaryota; kingdom Viridiplantae; phylum Streptophyta; class Magnoliopsida; order Asparagales; family Amaryllidaceae; genus Allium; species Allium cepa. The sequence goes on from CM060932.1 coordinate 910,762,589, forward strand.
AGCACCCAGAAAGTGGTGAGTGTACTTGTAAGAGATGACTCAAAACCCATAACCTACTCTAAAACCATATACGGTTAAATGGAGGAGATGTGGTATATTTTTGGATGTTGAAATCCATACGTGGTTCCGTGACTCGTTGGGGTGTGGGAATCTGTGTGAGATTTTAAGATCCGTTGAGATGTAGGAATATGTATGTTATTCCAAAGCCATTGTGGTATGGGAATCCATATAGGATTCCATGATCTACTTTTGGAGCAGTGCGTAAGCTGGAACGCGGAACGTAGCCTCATCAGCGGGAATGACTAAAACCAAAGATAGGAAGCATGGGCAGTAGGGTTGGAAACCCATAGGGCGTACTGGGCTCCTTTTCTAGCAATATGGATACCTTCGGTTATTTTTGGCATGCCAGAGCGATGCACTCGGTCTTAGCAAGACCCGTTATGTATTTCCTATGATATCCCGGCTAGACGGGTATGATGCTTCGGAAAGATAACTCTAATCCTTGTGCAGGAGAACCGTTCTTGAAGTACTGAGGGAACCTCCGTAGAAGTCCTACATAATTAGCGAACGAGCCTTATCGAGTTTTGATTTTATATATAGTATTGTTGTGATGTACACAGCACAAGCATCACAGCTAGTTGATTATTATTATGTTGATCCTTAGACATTATTATAATATCACTGGATTTTCTATAGAATTTGTTTGGTGATCGTAAGGTAAAAATCTGTCCGTGTTTATGTGCGGCGTGGTCTTACAATATCTTTATTTTAAAAGGGTTTTATAACTTAATAAATCAGATTGAATGTGTTTTCTCACGCTGGTTTACCAGACTGATCCATGTGTTATTGTTTTATGATAATGCTTGGGTCAGATCGAGTATATTGCAGATTTAGATTGGATTGCTTTGGAGCTCAGGAGACGAGCTGGTAACTGAGATGTATTCTCGTACTTGTTTTATTCCGCTGTAGTGTTTGTTTGAAATTATCAGCAATTATGAGGATAGGCTGTTAAAACTGTCCGGACTGATAATTATTTATTTGTGCATTCTGATTTGAGCTATGTATATTATAACTTAGATTTGTATAAAGAGATGTTAATATTATATATTATTCAATCTGCTGTGAGATCTATACTTGTTTAGTTTCTTCTATTTTCTATCTTCTTTCTTTTTCCCAAACAGATTACCATTCCGGCACTCAATTGTTCGACATGCTATACAGTGAACGTATTGATGTCGATTTTCGAGGATTGAAAAGTCAGATCGCTACAAATTAATTATTCTATTGATATTATTTTGAAATTAACTTATTAATACAATAATAGTGTTTAAAACTAATTTAATATATTGTTAAAGAGATTCTAAAGTTATTATTTTAAATAAGATTTGATTAAAATGAAATAGAAAGATGCTTTAAATAATAAATTATTATTTAAAGCAATTTATGGTTTATCAAAGGAATCGTACCAACTTGAAAGTTAGAAAATAAGTTGTTTAAAATATGGGAAGAGTTTTAAAAATGGTTAGGTATTCATGAACGAGTTTAAGAAATGGATTTATAGACTTATGAAAGGAGTTTATAAATGATTTATGGATTTATAAAGAATTTATAAATGATTTTAAAACATGTACTAAAAGAGTTTATAAGTGATGGAATTTTATAAAGGGATTATAAATGGTTTTTCAGCGATTATAAAATGGTTTATAAATGGTTTTAGAAAATTATAAGGATTTAATAAATGATATTTTTCGAATCGATTAAAAAAAATATTTCTTAGTTTTGTAAATATACTTATACCATTGAGATAAGTATATGAGTATATTTTCTAAGTTGCGAGATGTAATGTGTGTGAATATACTTATATCGTTAAGATAAGTATATGGATATTTTCTATGTATTGAAAACATAGGGATTTGTGGATATACCTTTATAAAAGTATTTTTATACAAGTAATTTACAAAATGATTTTCATAAATGAAAGTTTTATTAAAGGAAGCCAGAGTGCTTATGTGCTTAACCAATGTTGGTTTTCCTTATGGAATACGTACTTGATTTGATTGTGTGTTTGTTGATAGTTAAATAACCGACTATCAAATTTGGAGTCAAACGTAACTTTGGAAATGTCTAGGGGAAACACGTGAGTCATATGGCACAGTCATCTCCAATGATGCTATACTGTGCGTCTAAATCTCGTTTCGTTCTCCTAGGATAATGACAAGGAAATCCGTCCATTAACGGTTAGGAGGCAATCTTCGATCTTATCTTTGACTGTTTATTTCCTAAAAATCGAGTTTGAAATTATCGAATGTTGTTTCGAAGAGACCCGGATTGAGTATGTTATCCGAATACCACTTCGATCCAACAAATGCGTTTCTAAGTGAAGACATCTTGAAGATGATAGGATTCAGATATGGAGCTCTCAAGTGTTTCATTCAGTCCCAGAATGAACTTATATGGATTAATGTTAATATTACATTAGTGCTTGGAGGGCAGTGTTAGCATTCCAAGTGGGAAGTGTTATATAAAGGAAAAATGTAGCCTCTAGCCTCATCAACTGGAATGACTAAAACATAAAAGATGCAGCAGGGCTAAGAGGGTCACTCCTAAGTAGGGTATGATCATCCCTATCTAGAGTCGATATTATCTCTCAAATTGTATGCTTGGGGTCCCAAAAGCGGGGTGATCATATTCGGCACTACTAGTCAAGTGGTAGGCCGGTCCTGTGTTGGCAGGGGATCTGGGCGAGGTCCTCGGTGTTATTTTATCTAGAGATGCACCGTGATAGGCGATACCCCAATAGCCCAGTCATTATATGAAATCCATTCTCCAATAAGCGCCGCACGGACATAGTGGTGCCCAAATATGCTGAAACGTAAGATGCAAGCATTTTAGCTATATCCATATTTTACCTTGACCCCTAAACATTATTATAATATGAGTGGATTTTTCTATAGGAAAGGGTTTGGTTATCGTAAGGTAAAAACCTATTTGTATTTATGTACGGGGTGGTTTTACGAGATACCTTTGTTTGAAAAGATTTTACAAGTTACAATAAATAAAATTCCTTATGATTGAATCTCTCACGTTGGTTTTACCAAACTGGCCCAGACGTTGTTTTTCCTAAATGCTAGGGTCAGACCAAGCATATTTACAGATTTTAGTTGGATGCTTTGGAACTTCAGGAGAAGAGTTCGCTTCGTTCATTGTTGTGTTTATCAGCAATTATGAGAACAGGTTGTTATAACCGTCCAGGCTGAAATATGATAGTACTTTGATTGATGTTTTGTATATACACACATTACGATTTCTTTCTTGTGTAAAGATTCATTATATATTATACATTATTCGTTCCGCTATGAGATCTTGTATATTGGGTTGGACATGTGTGGTTTATTGTCAGCTTAAACTATATGAAAAAGTGGGTTATTACAATTTTAAATGAATATGTGAAGCATCACCGGGTCCTAGGGAAAGACAGGTTTACCCTAAACCATACTGGTTCCGAGTACAGGGCGAAAGTCCAGACCCACACTAGGTGTACATGGCACGTCTGGGTCGGGGTTTAAAAAACCTAGGACGGGTTTGAGGCATAAAAAAACCTATCCAAACCCGCCCCATTTCCATCCTTACAGCCACGCCCTACTCATATTCTACCAAGCTCTTGTCGTTGAAGTTTAAACGAGTTTTCCTTTTTTCCTTTCGCAATGATTTTTTTCCTTTTTATTTTTGTTCTACGGACTTCGAATTTGGAAAAAAGATAAAGAAACATATGGGATAAGGCTAAGGATAAGGATAAGTTGTTTTAATAAGATAATTGAGTGTTTAGGGCCTGCAAAAGTATTAAGCCCATCAAACTAAAGAAAATGAATTTTTATTTTTATTTTCAAAGCATCCAACTTATTTTCAACGTATTAATCATTTAAAAATTAAACAAATTCATTCAAGTCAATATCATATTTATCATAATTTTTATTCTTGCCAGAAATAATTTTTCGATTGTCAAAACAACATCTTTCAACATTAAACAATATTTAATATAATTGTATAAATATTCAAAACAATTTTAATTTTTCACAATTTTAATTTATTTTTCAAAAATAATTTTTCAGATAGCTTTTGGATTTTTAAAACCACGATTCAAATTCTAAATTTGTAATATTCTCCTTTTATTATCAAATCAATCCAAAAATTCATGATATTGAATTAAAGTAAACAAAATATCCAAAATAACTTTTTAACTTATTTAACATTCAAATTGAGCTTAAATATCAACTCCAAATTTTATATTCGGTGTTTGAATTTTAAACTCAAATATCCAATTAAACTCCAAAAATCCATTTCAATATATTTATTTTATTTTAACATTGAAGATGCTACAGAGGTCTCAAGTCGAAAAGCATAGGAAAGCGAGAAATTGCAAAGCAAAAACATGAGACTTAAAAAAAAATTCTTAGTGCCACTTATATATCAAGTGCCTCAGATAGATTGGTACCGATCCATACAAATTTTTGTTTTAGAAATAAATAAATGAAAAATGAAAAATGAAAAAAATGAAATGATGACGATGAATGATTAATGAGTGATGGATTTCTACCTGAGCAGAGAGACATAATAGCTTTCAGAAGATTTGAGAGTGGAATAGACAATCTAAGTGGGATACTTTACCTCTTATATCTATCGAAGATGTGACTCTACAATTATTCGAAGTGACATACCGATGTTTTTAAAGGAGATGCGAAGTTTCATGAAAATAATTTAGAAGATAGAAACGTCTATGTAGATATGTATTCGGATTATGTCACTTGTTTCAATCTAAAGCACATTTTGTGATCCCAAAAGCATACTTTATGGAAAAAATATTATCCTAATTTTGAATCAAGTGACATTTCGATGGACTTGGACTATGAAATGATAAAGAGATGAATTAAGAATCTTGGAAAGGCATCAAGGACATTAAGGTTGAAAAAATCAAGAAGGTAGAGAAAAAGTTACTCAAGTCATATGGGTCGGAACTGAAACATATGAAGTAGTAGGGTCCCGCACTCTAATTGATGCAAGAACTGAGACTTGAAGTTAGAACCATGTCGAAGTGGCATGTGTCCGTACCGACTAATATGGGTTGGCACCGACCCATGGTAGTTCCTAAAAAAAGGAAGCATAGAAAAACTTTGAATACTTGTAGTTGCCGAGGAAATCAACTTAAGGTCAGAGGCATTGGTCGACACCAAACCATTTTAAATATTGAACCTTGCACGATTTGACGTATTCTTCATGATGAAACTTTGGACCTGGTTTTACTCATTCAAATTGGATTCCACGACATTAATGATGGATTTCATATATATATATATATATATATATATATATATATATATATATAGAGTAAGCTATCATCAACAAGAAAAAGATATTTTAATCTTTACACCGAATTGCTGTAATATTTCATTCTCAACTACTTTTTAGAGCTAAATTTGTTGTAAAATGGTTATAATTGTCAGAATATATTGGTTCGGCTAACTTCGGCCTACGTCTACGCCAGAAATTTCCTTTTTATTCCTGTAACAATCAATTATAGTTACAAAATGGCAGAGTAACATTAGCCTTGGAAAATAGAAAGCAGGAGAGCCGAAAAGAAGAACCCCCTATCTAGAGACCCACATGCTGTATTTAAAGGCAAATCCTGAGTTACTGAACTTCCTGAATGATGCAGGCCCACTAAGACCATCACCGAACCATTCCTTCCAGACCAAACGACCATCAATGCCGACCGACATACATGGCCGCACCCCTTTGACCGACCCACTCATAATGCCGAACCACGTTGACCAAACCACTTCGACCGAAGCACTTCAACTCAACGACGCATGCATGACCTCCTCTCCTTGACTGAGCCACATACGACCGAGCCGCTTCAACTTGCCAACCCCATGCATGCCTCCTCTCCTTGATCGAGCTGCATACAACCGAGCCGCTTTAACTCGTCGATCCATGCATGACCTACACTCTTCGACCAAACCATACTTCCCAGGCCGAACTACACTATCTAGATCGATCCACTCAGGCCGTCCCTAACTTCCAACTATGCCGACCGAACTCATATAGCCGAACCACTAAAGACCGATCCCTCAAATGGATGCCGACCCTTTATCCAAGTGAACTTCATCCAAGTGCCGACCCAAGGTGATGTCGACCCACCTTTAACTGAGCCACTCCAATATGGCCGAACCACCTTCCCACCTTCACACCATTACCGAACGACATGGCCGATTCACATCATGGAGACCCTCAATCCATGCTTATGCTAATTCAGTCTATGTCGATCCATCTTCCAAGCACGCAGCGTCGTTTATCCATCGACTATGCTTAATCCGGACTTCATATTAATTCTTCATCCATTAAAACAATGGTCCGTGATATTCCAATTCCGACAAAGGAGTAGTCGATTTAGTTAAATCCGGCCTTGCCAAAAGGAGGGTTAACATTTGCCCCCCAAAACATGCCTTGTTATCAGAAGGTGTGTTTTGAATAGCCTCAAATCCGATATCTGAAGTCTATATGTTATCCATAGCTATACCTTCCTATTCAAATCCAATCCATTTTATCCAAGTGCCATTGCAGTATCCTTATCCGAATCTACGACTACTCCAAGTCGATATCCAATTCCTATCTAGTGACCAAATCCTTATCCAATTCCATATCCATCTGAACCCGACAACCAAGTTCTAATCCATCCATATCTAATAACTAATAACCACATCCATGACCTCTTCGGGTCGATATCCAAATCCGGGACCGCTCCGGGTCCATGCCCAAATCCTTAGCTGTTCATAGCCAATATCCAAATCCATAACCTCTCCGGGTTCTTGCCAAGCGCAACTACACCTGACAACCTATGTCAAGTGATGCCATAGTGTTCCTGATTCGGTGTCCCTGAACGTTGAGTAATGTCGTGGCTTAAGTCCTAAGCCAAGTCTTGGTCGCTTCGGACCCTTACCGGGTATAGTGGATACTCGACGACCTGTTATAATAACCGATAGATAACATGTGGCCTAAGTCCTAGGTCGTATCCTAGTCTCTCCAAACCCTTGTCGAGCATAGTCCATACTTGACGAGCTTTTAGCCAAAAACTAGATAAAAGTCAATCAAAATTGAATCTAGGACCCAGATTCAAACCAGAAAACCAGAAATTCATATCAAAAGTCCAAATCAGAATCCAAATCAAAAATCAAGCACCCAAACCAAAATCCAAACCAAGAAACCAACAAAACCGGCAGTTCAAATCGAACTCCAAAACAAAAGCAGAAAGCAAATGTCCAAGCCAAAAGGAAAAAACAAATTTCACAAACTGGAGCATCTCGGTAAACCATCATATCATAGCATGCCTAAGCGTTATCTCCGACCCTGTACATGAGTAAGTGATTTATCCGTTTGTCCGGAGTTTGTTACTTATTCCAAACCATCACGATTAGTTGATGACCAACCGGCCACCATTCCTAGGCCTCGTGCCTTCTTGTTCAAGGCAGGCGGTGGCTGCTCCTATTCCACCACCGCATTTTGAGTTCTGGCATACTACCGCAACTGATCATTCCTTACATGTTCCTCGATTATATCCTTCAGATGCCAGCAGCTGTTAGTATCATGCCGGTCCAGGTCATGAAAAAACAGTGCCTTACTGATGCCCTTTCGCATTCTGAGGGTTCCCTCTTTGCTGGCCGGCAATACGGAAGGCGGTCTCGAGTATCCAAGAACATCAGCTCCAATGTTGTGTTCAGTCCTGTATAAGTGGAGAATTTTGGTTCTCCCCTACGCTTCCTCTTCCCTTTATCATTATCTTTACCCGAGCTTTCACCAGGCAGTCTTCTATCCTTAACCATGTTTACTTCCTTTGACTTCATATCCAAACATGCATCCTCTTGTCAGAGAAACCTCTCGGCTTCAAGAAAGAATTCCCCGAGATCTAGTGGTGGATCCCGTATCAATGATACTTTGAAATCCGAATCATCCCCGACTCCTGACACTGCCACCATCAGAACCATCGATGGATCCGGTCAATCCACCGAAGAACTGCTGCACTAAACCGAGTTAAGAAAGTCCTAAGCGATTCGTCCGTCCTCTGCTTAACTGACATCAGCGCCATCACATTCTTTGGTCTTTTTATGTGAACTTGAAACTGACTTAAGAACTTGTCCACCAGTTCTGTCCATGTTCCAATAGATCCATCCTCCAACTGTTTGAACCATATAGCAGCTATATCAATCAAGTACAGGGTGAAACACCGGGCCATAACCTCCTCTAATGCTCCCAGCACCTCCATATGCCTTGTGTACCTCATCAAGTGGTCGACGAGATCCGTCTTACCATTGTACACTTTCAAAGTGGGTAACTTGAAATCGGGTGGATTCCTAGCTATCCTGATGTTACAGACGAACGAACTTTTGCTTACTCCCTCCAAATCCCTGCTTATCGGACCTCCATGAATGGTTCGCTTGATGATGTCAGCCAATCCAGTGTTACCTACCAAGGGTTGCCTCTCATCTGTATTTCCTAACTACCCTCCAAGTCCTTGAGGGAAGTCTGGAACATACTCCTCGTCACGTGCTCCTGTACTTCTGTTGGTGCCGGGCTACGCAAAGTTATCCGGTATCCCTTCATGGATTGGTCCAGCATTTCCTGGTGGTGTAACCCCGAGTCTAGGTCCATCTAGATTAATAGCCGTATGCTGATTGGGGGCTGCCCCCTGCTAAGCCACTTCTTCTGCTTGCCTGTTGAGTCCTTCTGATCCAACTCCATGGACCTGAGCTCATGTATCTCCTGCTGTTCCTGCTTGTCCAAATTGTCTGAAAAGTTACTGCATCATTTCCTCTTGTCTTTTCATCAACTGCTCCTGCATGGAATTCATCATAACCTGCATCTCGTCCCTAGTGATGTAGACGGAGGCTTGATTAGCTCCAAAGGAAGCCTCCTGACTTCCCTCTTGCTGACTTCTTTCCATCCTCTGTCTCCTAGTTGATTGCTTTGCCATAGTCTCTAGAATCCAAGTTCCTAAGCCTTTAAATCCAAAATCCAAGCTTCAGAATCCTTGAGTGCTAGCTCTCTCAGTGAAAGCACCAAAACGATAGTGCCAAAGTTGGTCACTAACACCCAAATCCATGCGAAAGCACCAAATATCAGTCACAGCTCACAGATAGAATATATGTGGAGGATATAAATATGAAGAACAACAAAAATGAAAATGAAAGCAGTAAAGAACAACAGATTTTACAGTGGTTCGGCTAACTCCGGCCTGCGACCACTCTAGAAATTTCCTTTTTATTGCTGTAACAATCGATTACAGTTACAAAATGGTAGAATAACCTTAGCCTTAGAAAATAGAAAGCAAGAGAGCCAAAAAGAAGATCCCTCTATTTGGAGACCCACATGATGTATTTATAGGTAAATCTCGAGTTACTAGGCTTCTTGAGTGATGCGGCCCCACTAAGACCATCATCGAATCATTCCTTCCGAACTGAACGACCATCAATGTCGACCGACATACATGGCCGAACCCCTTTGACCGACCCACTCATGACGCCGAACCACTTTGACCGAACCACTTCAACTCTCCGACCTATGCATGACCTCCTCTCCTTTGCCGAGCCACATATGACCGAGGTGCTTCAACTTGCCGACTCCATGCATGCCTCCTCTCCTTGACCGAGCCGCATACAAACGAGCCGCTTCAACTCGCCGACCCATGCATGACCTACACTCTTCGACCGAGCCATACTTCCCAGGCCGAAAGACACCATCTAGACCGATCCACTCAGGCCATCCCTAACTTCCAACTATGTCGACCAAACCCATATAGCCGAACCACTAGAGGCCGATCCCTCAAATGGATGCCGACCCCTTATCCAAGTGAATTTCATCCAAGAATCGATCCAAGGCGGTGCCGAACCGCGTTTAACCGAGCCACTCCAATATGGCCGAACCACCTTCCCACCTTCACACCATTATCATGGAGACCCTCAATCAATGCTTATGTTAATCCAGTCTATGCCGATCCATCTTCCAAGCACGCTGCGTCGTTTATCCATCGACCATGCTTGATCCCGACTTCATATTAATTCTCCATCCATTAAAACCAAATCCATGATATTCCAGCCCCGACAAACGAGTAGTCGATTTAGTTAAATCCAGCCTCGCCAAAAGGCGGGTTAACAATAATAAGAAGAGTTTTCCAATAAATTTCTTTCAAAATGTTTTCAGAAAATTGTTTTAAAATCCCGTTTTCTCATGTAAATTATTTTATAAATAATATACACTATTTTATACACTTCGGACATAGGAGAAAGTGGATTAAACTATTTAGTAAAACATGTGGTATGAGACACGTGAGCTTACTTTTTCGGTTAATTTCGGACTTGTACGATTGAAATAATTCTAGGCTATTGATTTGAGATGATTTCTGGGATTTGCCATTTTATAGCATGTTTTGAGATTTATAATCCCTATTTATAGGAATTATCTGAGATGGCCAATTTTTGGCGAGTTATTGTGGTTTGAGATCTCCTATTTTAGGAGTTATGGTCGATGAGAACCATCACGAGGTCTATTTATACTTGTCGATGAAAATTCTCACGAGATTTTATGAGTTTGATGATGTTTTCTAGTGTGGCATTAACTAATGGTTAATAAACCGTTTAGTGAGAACGTGTGGTATGTGACGCACATTACCACTTTTCAGGTTCCTAGTAGAGAGTTTGCGACATATTCATGAGTGAATGTTAGTACTCGAGCTGTTGGGTTCTACGTGTGCATATACATACATATGTATGTATGTATAGCCGAGGAGCTATTTAGGGGTTGTGGGTACTAAAAGAGGTCGGGAGTCTCTAGTACACGGTACTTGGTTGGCTGTTAGGCCATAGATTGGGTTGTTGGGTCCTTTCATATTTTATAGTTGTTGGGCTTTTTATTAGGCTATTGGGTCCAATCTGGTTTTTGTAGCTATAAATGGGCCGTTGGGTCCTTTCTCTTTTCATAGCTGTTGGGCTATTATTGGGCTGTTGGGTCCATATTTTATTTATAGCTTTTGGGCTTTTTATTGGGCTGTTGGGTCCTATTTCTAAGTTCATATTATATTCTCTTTTGGAGATATTTGAGTTTGCCTTTTTGGCATATTTTGAGTTCGAGTTCTCTATCAGGAGGATATATTTAAGTTTGCCACTTTGGTGTATTTTGTGTTTTGAGATTCCTCCACTTTGAGATTTCATTTGTATTTGCTATTTTGGCGACTTTTGAGTTTGGGTTTTACGCCGATGAAATGAGGCATACTTTGAGTTTTGGAAATTCTCTAATTTGGGAGCACTTTGTATTAGCCAATTTGGCGAGATGTGTGATTCGATTCTTCTTTTATTTAAGTGGTAAGGTTAGAGAAACCTTTACCGCCTTTTTTGGCTATCGTCGATGATATGAGGCGACTATTATACTTGATGATTTATCTTGAGTTCTTTTCTTTAGAGGTTATATATGCTTAAGTGATAATTGTTCACTTAAGTTATGGACATGTATTGTCATTGTCTCTTCTTAATTAAGAAGAATTATCATACTTACCTTATGCTTCATATTATCGTCTATCTTTTCTAAACTGATTGTTTTAGCTAGACTGACCCGTGTATTTTATACTTGGGTCAGACCGAATTGTTTCATGTTAGACACTTGCTTTTGGACTTAGCTTCGCTTTGACGCTTCTGCTTGGATATACCTGTTTTCATCCTTTTGTTGTAGCTTTTTATGTAGACTCTCTAATGTATATTATGTTGAATCGTGTGTAAATTGTGTTCGTCATACCACATGATATGTATCATTTTGTATTACTATGACGATGTATTTGTATATGTGTATGTAAATATATATGATTATCTGCTGTTCTGTGATGTGTTTTGCATTTGATTTGTTATATTTTGTTCTGATGTATCCTATAGCTACCTATGGCTTTGTATTAAGTATTTATTGGATATGTCGATCCACTTGAGTCGAAAAAAATATAAAGTATTTATCGACATATTCAATAGATATTTAAGACAAAGCTGTAGATGGTCACTCCAAACTAGCCTTACTCTCCGCATTAGCAGACAGAATTACCATGTAATTCTCTTTGTTAATGTGGGTCTCGAGGTGGGGCGTTACAG